>CAWUFW010010375.1:0-701310 GCA_963921515.1 Calotriton arnoldi | reverse complement strand
GTTGATGGACAGAATGCAGAACAATGTCATACATTCACCCCAGTACAGAGATCTGGGCCTAAATCCATCGTTTTTTGCTCACCATGCCATTCCAGTTTGAACCCAGCCATATGCAAATCAGTCTTGACCCTGTGCCTCATGGGAACAGTCCAGCCCGAACTGCCAAGCCAGGTCCTCCCTGGACTGGAAACAAGCATCCTAGGACCGGTTTCAGGGTTTCACCCCTCTTCAGCCAGGATAGCTTGATTCCAGTGGCATGGAGAGCACGGGACCCACGTCTGGGCATACCCGTCCCACTCGGGGTGACAAATGCAAAAACAACAGTTGATGGACAGAATGCAGAACAATGTCATACATTCACCCCAGTACAGAGATCTGGGCCTAAATCCATCGTTTTTTGCTCACCATGCCATTCCAGTTTGAACCCAGCCATATGCAAATCAGTCTTGACCCTGTGCCTCATGGGAACAGTCCAGCCCGAACTGCCAAGCCAGGTCCTCCCTGGACTGGAAACAAGCATCCTAGGACCGGTTTCGGGGTTTCACCCTCTTCAGCCAGGATAGCTTGATTCCAGTGGCATGGAAAGCACGGGACCCACGTCTGGGCATACCCGTCCCACTCGGGGTGACAAATGCAAAAACAACAGTTGATGGACAGAATGCAGAACAATGTCATACATTCACCCCAGTACAGAGATCTGGGCCTAAATCCATCGTTTTTTTGCTCACCATGCCATTCCAGTTTGAACCCAGCCATATGCAAATCAGTCTTGACCCTGTGCCTCATGGGAACAGTCCAGCCCGAACTGCCAAGCCAGGTCCTCCTGGACTGGAAACAAGCATCCTAGGACCGGTTTCGGGTTTCACCCCTCTTCAGCCAGGATAGCTTGATTCCAGTGGCATGGAGAGCACGGGACCCACGTCTGGGCATACCCGTCCCACTCGGAGTGACAAATGCAAAAACAACAGTTGATGGACAGAATGCAGAACAATGTCATACATTCACCCCAGTACAGAGATCTGGGCCTAAATCCATCATTTTTTGCTCACCATGCCATTCCAGTTTGAACCCAGCCATATGCAAATCAGTCTTGACCCTGTGCCTCATGGGAACAGTCCAGCCCGAACTGCCAAGTCAGGTCCTCCCTGGACTGGAAACAAGAATCCTAGGACCGGTTTCGGGGTTTCACCCCTCTTCAGCCAGGATAGCTTGATTCCAGTGGCATGGAGAGCACGGGACCCACGTCTGGGCATACCCGTCCCACTCGGGGTGACAAATGCAAAAATAACAGTTGATGGACAGAATGCAGAACAATGTCATACATTCGCCCCAGTACAGAGATCTGGGCCTAAATCCATCGTTTTTTTGCTCACCATGCCATTCCAGTTTGAACCCAGCCATATGCAAATCAGTCTTGACCCTGTGCCTCATGGGAACAGTCCAGCCCGAACTGCCAAGCCAGGTCCTCCCTGGACTGGAAACAAGCCTCCTAGGACCGGTTTCGGGGTTTCACCCCTCTTCAGCCAGGATAGCTTGATTCCAGTGGCATGGAGAGCACGGGACCCACGTCTGGGCATACCCGTCCCACTCGGGGTGACAAATGCAAAAACAACAGTTGATGGACAGAATGCAGAACAATGTCATACATTCACCCCAGTACAGAGATCTGGGCCTAAATCCATCGTTTTTGCTCACCATGCCATTCCAGTTTGAACCCAGCCATATGCAAATCAGTCTTGACCCTGTGCCTCATGGGAACAGTCCAGCCCGAACTGCCAAGCCAGGTCCTCCCTGGACTGGAAACAAGCATCCTAGGACCAGTTTCGGGGTTTCACCCTCTTCAGCCAGGATAGCTTGATTCCAGTGGCATGGAGAGCACGGGACCCACGTCTGGGCATACCCGTCCCACTCGGGGTGACAAATGCAAAAACATCAGTTGATGGACAGAATGCAGAACAATGTCATACATTCACCCCAGTACAGAGATCTGGGCCTAAATCCATCGTTTTTTTGCTCACCATGCCATTCCAGTTTGAAACCAGCCATATGCAAATCAGTCTTGACCCTGTGCCTCATGGGAAAAGTCCAGCCCGAACTGCCAAGCCAGGTCCTCCCTGGACTGGAAACAAGCATCCTAGGACCGGTTTCGGGGTTTCACCCCTCTTCAGCCAGGATAGCTTGATTCCAGTGGCATGGAGAGCACGGGACCCACGTCTGGGCATACCCGTCCCACTCGGGGTGACAAATGCAAAAACAACAGTTGATGGACAGAATGCAGAACAATGTCATACATTCACCCCAGTACAGAGATCTGGGCCTAAATCCATTGTTTTTTGCTCACCATGCCATTCCAGTTTGAACCCAGCCATATGCAAATCAGTCTTGACCCTTTGCCTCATGGGAACAGTCCAGCCCGAACTGCCAAGCCAGGTCCTCCCTGGACTGGAAACAAGCATCCCAGGACCGGTTTCGGGGTTTCACCCCTCTTCAGCCAGGATAGCTTGATTCCAGTGGCATGGAGAGCACGGGACCCACGTCTGGGCATACCCGTACCACTCGGGGTGACAAATGCAAAAACAACAGTTGATGGACAGAATGCAGAACAATGTCATACATTCACCCCAGTACAGAGATCTGGGCCTAAATCCATCGTTTTTTGCTCACCATGCCATTCCAGTTTGAACCCAGCCATATGCAAATCAGTCTTGACCCTGTGCCTCATGGGAACAGTCCAGCCCGAACTGCCAAGCCAGGTCCTCCCTGGACTGGAAACAAGTATCCTAGGACCGGTTTCGGGGTTTCACCCCTCTTCAGCCAGGATAGCTTGATTCCAGTGGCATGGAGAGCACGGGACCCACGTCTGGGCATACCCGTCCCACTCGGGGTGACAAATGCAAAAACAACAGTTGATGGACAGAATGCAGAACAATGTCATACATTCACCCCAGTACAGAGATCTGGGCCTAAATCCATCGTTTTTTTGCTCACCATGCCATTCCAGTTTGAACCCAGCCATATGCAAATCAGTCTTGACCCTGTGCCTCATGGGAACAGTCCAGCCCGAACTGCCAAGCCAGGTCCTCCCTGGACTGGAAACAAGCATCCTAGGACCGGTTTCGGGGTTTCACCCCTCTTCAGCCAGGATAGCTTGATTCCAGTGGCATGGAGAGCACGGGACCCACGTCTGGGCATACCCGTCCCACTCGGGGTGACAAATGCAAAAACAACAGTTGATGGACAGAATGCAGAACAATGTCATACATTCACCCCAGTACAGAGATCTGGGCCTAAATCCATCGTTTTTTTGCTCACCATGCCATTCCAGTTTGAACCCAGCCATATGCAAATCAGTCTTGACCCTGTGCCTCATGGGAACAGTCCAGCCCGAACTGCCAAGCCAGGTCCTCCTGGACTGGAAACAAGCATCCTAGGACCGGTTTCGGGGTTTCACCCCTCTTCAGCCAGGATAGCTTGATTCCAGTGGCATGGAGAGCACGGGACCCACGTCTGGCCATACCCGTTCCACTCGGGGGTGACAAATGCAAAAACAACAGTTGATGGACAGAATGCAGAACAATGTCATACATTCACCCCAGTACAGAGATCTGGGCATAAATCCATAGTTTTTTTGCTCACCATGCCATTCCAGTTTGAACCCAGCCATATGCAAATCAGTCTTGACCCTGTGCCTCATGGGAACAGTCCAGCCCGAACTGCCAAGCCAGGTCCTCCCTGGACTGGAAACAAGCATCCTAGGACCGGTTTCAGGGTTTCACCCCTCTTCAGCCAGGATAGCTTGATTCCAGTGGCATGGAGAGCACGGGACCCACGTCTGGGCATACCCGTCCCACTCGGGGTGACAAATGCAAAAACAACAGTTGATGGACAGAATGCAGAACAATGTCATACATTCACCCCAGTACAGAGATCTGGGCCTAAATCCATCGTTTTTTTGCTCACCATGCCATTCCAGTTTGAACCCAGCCATATGCAAATCAGTCTTGACCCTGTGCCTCATGGGAACAGTCCAGCCCGAACTGCCAAGCCAGGTCCTCCCTGGACTGGAAACAAGCATCCTAGGACCGGTTTCGGGTTTCACCCTCTTCAGCCAGGATAGCTTGATTCCAGTGGCATGGAGAGCACGGGACCCACGTCTGGGCATACCCGTCCCACTCGGGGTGACAAATGCAAAAACAACAGTTGATGGACAGAATGCAGAACAATGTCATACATTCACCCCAGTACAGAGATCTGGGCCTAAATCCATCGTTTTTTGCTCACCATGCCATTCCAGTATGAACCCAGCCATATGCAAATCAGTCTTGACCCTGTGCCTCATGGGAACAGTCCAGCCCGAACTGCCAAGCCAGGTCCTCCCTGGACTGGAAACAAGCATCCTAGGACCGGTTTCGGGGTTTCACCCCTCTTCAGCCAGGATAGCTTGATTCCAGTGGCATGGAGAGCACGGGACCCACGTCTGGGCATACCCGTCCCACTCGGGGTGACAAATGCAAAAACAACAGTTGATGGACAGAATGCAGAACAATGTCATACATTCACCCCAGTACAGAGATCTGGGCCTAAATCCATCGTTTTTTGCTCACCATGCCATTCCAGTTTGAACCCAGCCATATGCAAATCAGTCTTGACCCTGTGCCTCATGGGAACAGTCCAGCCCGAACTGCCAAGTCAGGTCCTCCCTGGACTGGAAACAAGAATCCTAGGACCGGTTTCGGGGTTTCACCCTCTTCAGCCAGGATAGCTTGATTCCAGTGGCATGGAGAGCACGGGACCCACGTCTGGGCATACCCGTCCCACTCGGGGTGACAAATGCAAAAATAACAGTTGATGGACAGAATGCAGAACAATGTCATACATTCGCCCCAGTACAGAGATCTGGGCCTAAATCCATCGTTTTTTTGCTCACCATGCCATTCCAGTTTGAACCCAGCCATATGCAAATCAGTCTTGACCCTGTGCCTCATGGGAACAGTCCAGCCCGAACTGCCAAGCCAGGTCCTCCCTGGACTGGAAACAAGCCTCCTAGGACCGGTTTCGGGGTTTCACCCTCTTCAGCCAGGATAGCTTGATTCCAGTGACATGGAGAGCACGGGACCCACGTCTGGGCATACCCGTCCCACTCGGGGTGACAAATGCAAAAACAACAGTTGATGGACAGAATGCAGAACAATGTCATACATTCACCCCAGTACAGAGATCTGGGCCTAAATCCATCGTTTTTTGCTCACCATGCCATTCCAGTTTGAACCCAGCCATATGCAAATCAGTCTTGACCCTGTGCCTCATGGGAACAGTCCAGCCCGAACTGCCAAGCCAGGTCCTCCCTGGACTGGAAACAAGCATCCTAGGACCAGTTTCGGGGTTTCACCCCTCTTCAGCCAGGATAGCTTGATTCCAGTGGCATGGAGAGCACGGGACCCACGTCTGGGCATACCCGTCCCACTCGGGGTGACAAATGCAAAAACAACAGTTGATGGACAGAATGCAGAACAATGTCATACATTCACCCCAGTACAGAGATCTGGGCCTAAATCCATCGTTTTTTTGCTCACCATGCCATTCCAGTTTGAACCCAGCCATATGCAAATCAGTCTTGACCCTTTGCCTCATGGGAACAGTCCAGCCCGAACTGCCAAGCCAGGTCCTCCCTGGACTGGAAACAAGCATCCCAGGACCGGTTTCGGGTTTCACCCCTCTTCAGCCAGGATAGCTTGATTCCAGTGGCATGGAGAGCACGGGACCCACGTCTGGGCATACCCGTACCACTCGGGGTGACAAATGCAAAAACAACAGTTGATGGACAGAATGCAGAACAATGTCATACATTCACCCCAGTACAGAGATCTGGGCCTAAATCCATCGTTTTTGCTCACCATGCCATTCCAGTTTGAACCCAGCCATATGCAAATCAGTCTTGACCCTGTGCCTCATGGGAACAGTCCAGCCCGAACTGCCAAGCCAGGTCCTCCCTGGACTGGAAACAAGCATCCTAGGACCGATTTCGGGCTTTCACCCCTCTTCAGCCAGGTTAGCTTGATTCCAGTGGCATGGAGAGCACGGGACCTACGTCTGGGCATACCCGCCCCACTCGGGGTGACAAATGCAAAAACAACAGTTGATGGACAGAATGCAGAGCAATGTCATACATTCACCCCAGTACAGAGATCTGGGCCTAAATCCATCGTTTTTTTGCTCACCATGCCATTCCAGTTTGAACCCAGCCATATGCAAATCAGTCTTGACCCTGTGCCTCATGGGAACAGTCCAGCCCGAACTGCCAAGCCAGGTCCTCCCTGGCTGTATAATACAGCCTGTGGAGAACATGTACAGTGTGCATGATGGTTTGGCCGGCCCGAGACAGACGGCCAAACAGTCATGCGCACTTAAGGTGTAGCTACTACTCCTCCTCCCTCGACGGATGTCAGGGGAGCCTGGCCCGGCCCCCGCCCAAGCAATCTGGCTGGCTGCAGTGCAACTGCAGTACTAGAAATAAAATTATAATAACGTTTCATTATTATATATTTTTTTGTTTGCACTGCTTTAAGCGGAGGAGCCGCCCCTGCCTGTGGTTACCTTGGCCATCGTGTTCGGCACTCCAGACAGAAGTTCATCTAGCCATAAACACAGCAGCTGTAAGTGGTATGATCATGGCTAACAACCTCCCCAAATTAGAAGGGACATATATACAGGTCTAAAATGCTGCAGGGTGGTGAAGACTGTTTCAAATCATCCTACTAAATGGCAAGGCCGATGGACTTTCCTTCCTTGGGAAATTAACCTTCTAGGAGGCCCTGTCCAGACTTATAATTGCTTATTATCGGAACAGTTTTGCAAAGTGCTAAAGACAGGATAGGTAAGGCATGCTACTTACATGGCTAAAACGTACCCAGAGGGCTACACATACCAAAGGAAGGTGATGCACTCCAAACTGAATTGCCAACCTTCCTGGGGATTTTCACAAAGCACTTTTTTTTTACAGTACTCACTATTATAATTATGCCTTATCTCTAAGTGCTCTGGATGTATGCAATGTTATAAAGGGATTATATGCCTGAAATAGAGAAGAAAATTATGGGAAATGTGCTCCATAATTTATAGCGGTCCAAACCATAAATAACTGTCTTCTGATGGCTCTGTGCAGAATAACCATGGGCATTCCTTTTTCATGTGTCCAGTGCATACATTAACATGAAAAATCTTCCAAATAGTGCATGGGCTGCAGACAGCAGAGCTCGGAAACACAGGGCAGTAATTGCTTCTTTGTGTTCTCGAGCTCTGTTTTCAGCAAAAAATGCACTATTTCAGAGATTTTTCAGGTGAACACATGCACAAAAAACACCAAAAAGAAACACATAGACCCCCTTCTGCGCCAGCACAGGGCATAAACAGGGATCATGATATAGGACCCTTAATATGACTTTGGCGGCGCAGGACTGCCCCGCTCCTGCACAGCCAAACCCATGTCTGAACCACCCACCAGATTAGGAGTTTTCTCCTGTTTGGTGGGCTGTTTTTTTGGCGTTCCCACGACATTGCCTATGAAATAGGCACTGCAATGGGAATGTCAAAATCACTACCTGCACGGCATGGACTGCTGCAGTCCATACCGTGCAGGCACTGGTGTGCATGCAAACCGGGGGGCGCATGTTGTGCCCCCCTGTGTGCATCCACATGGCGTGAGGCACCAGGGGGCCTTAGGGCCCCCTTTGTTTCCTCACCACCACACTTTTCATGGCAGTCGCATTGCCATAAAAGTGTGGCAGTGAGCAAACTCATAATATGCTTGGTGGGTCACAGCGGCATCGCAAAGAATTTTGCGGCCTCAGGACTGCCGCGCAACCACCAGGGAACGGCGGTTCCCAGGCGGTTGCGGTGGTCCCAGGGCAGCCCAACCACCCTAGCCATAATACGGCATTTGGGAGACCACCACCGTGAGTCTGGCGGTCTGTCGACCACCAGACTCATAATGAGGTCCATAGCCACTTGACTTTAAGAACAGAGAAAGATTTAGGTATGAAACCTCTGCAAAAGTGAATGAAGTTTACAGACAACCCACGCTGCACATATTTAAAGAGCACATATCCTGTTATTTTAAAGTGGGCTTTATGTATGTGAGAATAATTTTAGATTGTACTTGTAAGAGGGATGCCCTGACAACATGACAGTTCAACACAGCAAGATAGCAATCATCCACACTTTTCACTGCATCACTCATGTTATAGACATATTGATAGATAAACCCCCTACTTTTCCCACTTCTCTAGGCGGGACAATTTAGAAGTGAACTGCCCTGACCACCAACATGAGAGGATGCACCTGCAAATCACAAAATATGCAAACCCACTGGTGCGAAATGTGTGCACTCTTTAGACTCTTTTTCATGTGTTCTCATTTAAGGAGAGGTCATAAAAGATACTTTTACAAATAAAGAAACAGGGTGGGAGGGTGGAGTTCAATGGTTTCCTTTTCTGCTGTGAGCTTTTCGTTACAGTGGGTGACTGAGGGGAAGAGGTTAGCACTTTAGCAACACCTTTCTCTTCAAGAGACGCTAATGAGGAGGAATGATGGTCTCCTGCACAGAGGCTGCCCTGAACGAGCAGTGGACCAGCAGTAAAGCCTTTGGTGTAGTGGGCCCGGTGAAATTAGACAATCACAGTTAATGGCCAGCGCTGTGCTTTTGAATGGGCAACCAAGTGAGATCCTAAGAGGCAACACTGGTGAAAAGAGTTAAAAAGAGTTAACTAGCCTCTTAGCACGCTACTTAACAAGCTACCCAGAGTAAAGTTGCAACCCCATTATGATCTCAAAATGAAATTAATATCAGAAAACAAACATTTTTCCTTTCCTAGGGATAACCAACAGCCAGATACACAGAACCTACACTATCTCACACATGCTTCACATTAGGTCTAAAATAAAATGCAGTTGGTGGTGAAACTACTGCTTGATTGAATGAAGGTGACATTGACAACAAGATGCATATGAGTGCTGTCAATGGGTTATACCATGGATCACAGTCATGCCTAACCAAAAAGGCAGTATGCTCAAGAAAGACACACATTTTTGAACACTAACTTGTTGTAGTCAAATGCGACGATCAGTTTTGGCAGGCAGCTCAAGAATCAAACATAGTGAGGCATTAACCCCCCTTATGATGGCAAAAGTAAACAGATATCAGAAAAAATCCTTATCCACTAACGGAAAGTATTCTATGTAGCTACCTGATTTGCACAATTCCTTTTTTAGGTCATAGCTAGACAGTGCGTGCACTGTCTTTAAGAGACATGTTGTATTTAACATGTAGGCTTCAGCCCGCCCTTAGGCATCTCATTTTCCGGTTCCGTCATGGCTCTTATATTACTTCTCCTCATTTGTCCATGGCATGCATGCATCATGCCTGTTGTTTTTCAGCACTTCACAGGAGCGCTCATGTTTTCACTCGTTCTGAGCTCCATTTCTGTAAACAGGCCTGTAACTCTTGTTTTTATCTCGTCACATTTGCTGTGCATTCAAAGATCGAGATCAAATGTCAGACGATGTTTTTCAAGTGAACTGAAAGAGACCCGTGAAGTGATAATGTAGCTACATACACAGAAATTCAGCAATTATGTGACAAACTCAGCTCAAAGAGAATGGCCAGCCTTTCAGAAAACCCATAGCAACTAATATGAAAGAGCAAGTTAAACGTGTTTATGTAATGTGCTCTGCACTCATGGTGATGTGTTCAATCCATTGCACAGACCTAATGAATCATAAACTTGCACATTTTCAAGGCAAGATTTCGGACAAGGGCTGCATATTTGTTCTGATGCACTACGAAGTGCATTTGTGTTTACAATAATCCACATTGAATTCCTGCTCTTTCATGTGGCCACGCATGCATCACCACATCTGAAGAAGAGGCAAAGGGAGGAAGACCCATAATGCCCGACGGAGCAGCCTTCTAGTCCGCACTAACTAAAAGATAACATCTCTGGCCCAGTTCCTGGACGCACGGAGTAATAGAATATAATCTCCTTTCCAACATTCATTTCCAAGCAATACCAATAATTTGCTTTGTTTAATTCCACTAGAACTTCAATGCCAGCCACAATAATTTTTTCCTGCCCTGGTTTGTGAATAACTTAACATTGTGAATTAAATTAAGGGCACCTGAAGAAGCACACTCTGCGGCACCAGCGATAGCAGTTCTGTTCACTATGCTCCTAATTCAAAACATTCCAAAAGAAGTGAAGCGCTCAGTCCGGACACGGAACAGAGATAGCACTATTATTAACTATATATTGTTAACTATATTCTTATATTGAGAGCATGTCACAAACAGAAGTGTACATTGTGGATGCTGACCAGCAACAGCACAATTGCTTATTATACATTTCTGTTAACTATATTATAAATATAAATTGCACTACACACAACACATTTAAACATCTCATAATTCCACGCCACACAATTCAACTACACACATTCCCACTCCACATCATTTCATGTCACATAACCACAATCCAATAAATTCAATGTATTTCCACGTATTTCTACTCCACTCTATGCCGCATAATTTCACTTCACATAATACCGCTCCACGCAACATAATTCCACTACACTCTAAACCATATAATTACACTCTACACAGCACAATTCAACTCCAGATAATTCCCCTACACATAATTTTACTCCAACCTACAAAATTATACTTCACGCCACATAATTACACTTCGGATAATACCACTCCACAACATGCCACGTAACTAAACCCTACATAATTCCATTCCACACTGTGCCACATAATTCCACTCCACATAATTCTGCTCCACACCATGCCACATAATTCCATACAACTCAGTGCCACACAATTCCACTCTATGCAACATATTTACACTCCACCTAATACCACTCAACATCACACAATTCAACTCCAGCTAATTACACTCTACTCAATTCTACATAAATACATCCCACATAAATCCACTCTATGCCACATAACAACAATCCACATAAATACACTACACACCATGATACATAATTCCACCCAACATAATTTCACTCAATGCCACACAGTTCCATTTCACACAATTCAACTCCACACAACTGCATTCCTCACCACATAATTCTAGACCAAGCCACATGATTCAACTCCACAACACAATTCCACTACACACCATATATATCCACACAATTCCACTACACACCATATATATCCAATCCACAAAACAGAATTCCACATCATACCATGAAATTCAACACCACACCATATATTTCCACTCCACTACATTTCACTCCATGACACACAATACCACTCCACATAATTACACTCCATGAAACACATTCCCACTCCACATAATTCCAGTACGTTTGATACCCTATAATTACTATCCACATAATTCCACTGCACACCATGCCACATAATTCCACTACACATAACTCGTCTCAACACCACACAATTCTATGCCACATAATTTGACAACAAAAAATTCCAATGCAACACACATAATCCCAATCCACACCACATACATCCACTCCACTCCACTACACTCCACAACACATGGCTAGAAGACATTGACATTGACAACGCCAATAGCTATCGAGTTGCTGAGACCTATTGGCTTTGCCAATGCTTGTTCGCATTGGTGCCTAGGCTATCAGTCTGAATGGATCAGCAAATATATAGTCAAGGAGGCTGGATTCCATTTTTTTCAGTGTGCTAGAGAAACATGATTTGATAAGGTTAATATTTTATTTTGGTATTTGCAAAACGTTGTCACTTTTTGTGGTTGGGGAAGGAATTAGGACACTCCACAGGGATAGGCAGGCTTTTTTAGTCTCAGGGAAGGTCAGGCTCCCGTGTGGAGACAGGTCATCAACCCCACTGGCTCTGCTCTCATAATTTTGATTTTGGGAATGCATAGTCAAATTTAACTAACTTTGCAGGTTTGGTAAGTTAGGTACTTTTTCACAAAATTCCATAGAAATAGTAATATTTTACCCACAGCGTGTATGGTTGTGGTAGGCCTGAGAAAACATCTGTTAGCTGCCCTGCTCATTATTTGTTATTGACATAAAAGGCAAAGCACTACGCATAAAGGGGGCAGGCCAGTGGTTACGTGTCATATTCACCTACCACTATCAATGGCGGGAAAAGGACAATTTGGATAGCTTCTCTGGACTCCTTCCTTCTACAGATATAATAGAACAAATAGTAATCTTAGATTGGTACTTCAGTCCCACTATAAACATAATAGTCTATAAATGGAGACTGGGACAGCTATTTGTTGTCCCTTTTTAGGTCGAGCCTGCAGGCAGCGCACAAGTGCTGTCACTATGGCGACGATCTATTGTATCTGAAAAACAAGCATTGGCATAGCCAATAGGTCTCCCCATTGGGACATTATAAGTGCTTAGCCTTGCTCTGCCACCAGGGACTGAAGAGCTATACAATGTCTACACACTAGGTCATGCAGTGTGATTCAGGAATACATGCTTGCCTCATGAAACATTTATGTACACATTCCAAGGCTTTTTTGCGCTCAAAGTATTTTATTGAATTTTATAATAAGGCATGAGACTATACAGAAAATAAGCACCGAAAGAGGTACTTTTCAAAATAAATGATAAGTAGATTTGATGTGTACTACACCCGATAAAGTCAGAATGGCATCTCCTCTAGTAAAAATTATCCATGACCGCCATGTATGGATTGATAATAATGAAGCATTTTTCCAATTAGCAGTAACGCTTTTAAAGCAGCAGAGATTAAAAAATCTAGAAGATTGTCATTTAAATCAGACATGTTTGTGGAAAGTGATACAGATTTACAATTCGGCAATTTATACGAAAGAATATCAGCAAAATAAAATATTTTCAGTCAGAGGCAACATTTAAAGAAAAATTGTCAGGAAAAGAATCAAGGATAGAATTCCATAAAAGTTCGTATTTGGAGATATCTGAAGGAGGCAGAAGGAATTTTTGTTGTAACTCATCAAAAGTAAAAACAGTGTTGTTATAATATACATCTTTAAAATAAAAAATGCAATCCAGGATTGCCAAAATGTTGTATGTCAGGCAACTTTCAACAATGGATTATACCATAATTACATTTTTAAGGTGCATGAGATAGAGTGTGAAAAAAGAGTCTACATCTTGTCATATTAATTTTGTAGATTTCAATATAATAGATTTGCATAGTAAAGTGGTAGAATTTGACATAGTCAGAAAGGCAGGTAAAGGAAATAGTGATATCAAACCTTTTTCTATGAGAAGTCATGCAGGTGCATTATTAAGGTGAATATGATTAAACCAAAAAGTGCTACATATTAATTTAAACGCTTTATGATAGTTGAGAAAATCTGGTAAACCAAAATCTCCATTGCAGTTAGCAATTTTTCATTTTTTATAGCTTATATGAGGAGTTTTTGTTATTCCAGATAAGTCTGGATAAAAGTTCATCTACATTTTTTATAACTTAAGAGGGAATTGAATAGGAATAAAAGGGAGGAGGTAAAATATTTTGGGGGCAATATTTTTATAGAATCCATTTTTCCCCACCATGATACTTGCAAGGCGGACTACCTATGAAACTGTCTTTGATATAATTTAGAATACATTCCCAATTCAATGTAATCGATTGTTTAATGGTGTGGGAAAATAGAATACCAAGATATTTAAGTTTTTCCTTTTGCCATATTAATTCACTGTTTGGTAGTATGTCAGAGGTACAAAGAACATTTAAAGGGATAAATTCTGTTTTGTTAGTATTTAAGCAATAACCTGGAATCTGTGAGTATGAGTGAATTTGATCTAATAAAGAAGAAAGGAAAGATTCCGGATTACTAATATACAGTAGCACATCATTTGCATAAGCTGAAGTTTTTATAGCAATATCATTAATGATAATGCCTTCAATTGCTGTACAATTTCTGATGGCCTTGAATAGAGGTTCAATAACAAGAAGAAAAAGTAAGGGTAACAAAGGACAACCTTGCCTAGTGCCCCTAAAAATGAAACATTTATTAGAGGTTTGACCATTAACGAAAAATCGAGCGGATTGGCTAGAATCAAGTGCTGATATCATTCGAATGATTGAACTGCCAAAATTAGATGCAAAGAAGGTACGGAATCAATACTGTCAATGAACTTTGTCAAACGATTTTTCAGCATCTAATGCTAGCGCTCCAGATGGTAAAGAGAAAGACAGACCAAATTCAACAGCATGTCTATGTTTCATGAAACCAGATTGATCAATATGAATAGGGGAATCAAGCATAGAGGTCAACCTAGTTGCAAGAAATTTAGCATAAAGTTTACAATCTTGATTTATTAAGGAAATATGGTGATAATTTGAAACAATAGTAGGATCTGTGTTAGGTTTCAGAAGAAGAACTATAATCAGTGCTTCAGTGAAGGACCCAGACGTTGACTCTGAAATACTAAAATCGGTAAAAAGCTTGAGCAAATGAAGCATCAACTGCAAAGAAAATTCCTTGTAAAATTCAGCGGGCATAACAATTTAATAGCCAGTTCAACTTCTTCTACAGAAATCGGTAAATCCAATTTATCTTTAACTGATTGGGAAATGTTTGGTGATCCACAGCTTTTCAAGAAATTATCAATATGTGAGGTATCACCAGATTGAGAATTTTCATATAAGGCTGAATTATAACTCAAAAATGCATTGACTATGTTTTTGTGAGATAATGCAGTCATACCATTGGAACCATGGATTGCATTAATTAGAATTTTATCTTTTTAATATGTAGATAACTTTCCAAAAGGCTTCCAGACCTATTAGCTCTAAAGCAAAAGTTAGCCTTATTATTAGAGATTTGTATGCCGGCCCTTTGCCTAATATTGAATTAAATTCATAATGACGTTTTTGCAATTTTATTTTATATTTGCGATCATTGGATGTTGTAAAATGTTGTGGAAACTTTGCAATTTCTTCCCAAATCTTTAATGTTAGAGTTAAATGATTTGTTATTCTGTGCCATAATAGATATGGTTACTCCTCTAATATAAACCTAAAATGCATCCCAGCTATTTAAAATAGAAGTAGAACCTTCTGGATTAAAGAAAATAATAATCATGGAGCGCTGATAAAAGTTTTGGTTTATTTTTTCATTAAGGACAACATTTGCATTCAGACGCCATCGACATTGAGAATGTTGAGTAATGTTAAGCTGTAAAACACATGAAATGAGTGCATGATCAGAAATGTCTAAATTATGGATAGTCAGAGCAGAAACTGAATGGATTAATTGATGGGATATTAATAAATAATCTATTAATGAATATGAATTATGATTAGAGAAAAAATTAAATGTTTTTCTGTTTTTTTGTGTAGGCGCCAAATATATGCCAGTTTGGTAGTTATAAAAAGAGATGTTAAAGTGAAAAAAGCTTTGGGAGGACAATATTTAGTTTTAGATGTCCTATCCAATAAGGGGCCACATATAAGGTTGAAGTCACCTCCAATGATAAGAGGAACATTTCCTAATTTGAGCACCTCAGAGGTAAAGAGAGACCAAAAATTAGGGTCATCACTTGTTGGGCTATATACATTAATCAGGTGAAGAACTGTATTATCCTTTTGAATATTGACTATAATATAATGACCATCTGAATCAGAACATTTGCTTAGTATTTGGAGATGTAGTTGTTTTGCAAAAAGAATTGCAACACCATTTTTTGTTAACTGCAGGAGAAGAAATAACATTACCAACCCACTTTTATTCATGTATGCTAAAACTGCATCATCAATATGAGTCTCCTTGAGTAAACAAATGTCAGCTTTATGTCTCGCCTAGTAATTTAAAACTTTAATACACTTAACAGGGTGTCTTAAAAACAATTTTGATACTATTAACATTATCCTTACTCAAAAAAGAAAGACGGTAGTAAAAAAATATGAAAATTAAATTGTAGAAGAATAAAAAGTAGCTTTAAAAATAGATGAAAGGAGTAAAAGGAAAGACAAAGATAAACATAAAAAAGAAACATAGAAACATAAATAATACTGCAGAATCACACAAACGAATGAGCAAGAATGACCTGCCTAGACATTGCCCTCAAATCAAAATTCGGAAAGATAGCTAGTTATAAGGCAGAAAAAATAATAGCAGAGGAATCACGTTTCATTCTCATTCATTTCCAAAGAAAGTGGAGAATGTTCATCCAAGAAAGCATGAAGATCACCCAGGCATTGAAAGAACTTGGAGATACCATCTTTCCAAATTCTCATATTAGACAAGTCAAAAAGTCTATATTTAAAACCATACTTTCTTAGTCGTGGTCTAAGCTCAGTCAACTTTTTGCTTGTTTTTACAGTTTCCTTAGCAAAGTCTTAATGTATGTAAATGTTTTTACCATTCACCATTAAAGACAGGATCTCTCCTGCTGCTTTCCAGATCATCATTAAATGATGGTGGCAGAGAACTTTAAAAATAATTTGATGAGGTTTGTCATGACGTGGATTACGGTGTGAGGAAATTCTGTGCCCCTAGTCATTTCAAATTTTTCTGGGAACTTTAAATGCAAGGGATCATGTAATCATTTTTTCAGATACTGCTTGCTGTCATTGCCTTCTACATCTTCTGGTAAATGATGAATGCGCAGGTTATACTGTCGATTGCGATTTTCTGAATTCAATAATAGGTTATTCATTGGCAACATTTTTCCTGCAATATGTGTCAGACTGTCAATTTTTGATTTGTTTGTCTTGAGTTCTGATTGTATAATCGGAGACTTTCATAGAGAGACTAGCCTTGTCTTTGCATACATTTTTTATTTCTGATGCTATATTATCTGTATTTAAAGGAACTGCCAGTATTTTTTCCAATAAAGTTGATAAACAGGGCTCATCAGAGTCTACAATTTTTGATTTAACTAGTGGAGGAGGTGTTGTTTGTTAACGTTTATTATTCACAACATATAAATCTTTTCCCTCCATATTAGCAAATAAACTGTAATAAATACAAACGCAGTTTAAATTGGAATTATAAAATAATCTAAATGAAAGTCACCACCAATGATGGCTGTGCAGCAGCTTAAACCAGCTGTGGGAGTGGTTTAGGTCTTAGCTGGGCCCTTTCCTAAAGATAACTCCGTCTTCCTGACAGGAACTTCAGCAGAGCCTTACTGAAAAGACCAGTGAGAAACTAGTTGATAGAAATGACCTAAAAAGCACATAAAAAGCTACAGAAAAGCCACCCCCACAAAGCGCTGGTCTCAGAGAGCTGCCATAGACAGAATTAAGCAGGTATTACCAGTCTTTAATCTTCAAAAAGATCATCGATAATGCGTGCTTCACTGAGGATCAGAAGGGGAGGCCATCTTGTTCATGCTCTCACGTGACTCCCCCATTCCAAGGCTTTTTAACGCACAGACAGAAAGACAAGTACCTCGATGCAAGTCAACAGCTCTATAACATTCTCTTTGGGACTGCATCACTGGAATATTGAACAGCCTTTGAAAGAAAGCAGCGAAGTACTTTCCAATGGCGGAGTTGTCACTTCCCTCTTCCCCACGTCCCTATTCACCAGGCATCCTTCTCCAGATTTTTCCATTCAAACCACTGCTTGCACCATCCATTTACCAGCAAGACCCTGGCACCACCCTCTGTCCCTGCCTCCTGGGTACAGGAGCACTGGAAATAGCAACAAAAACAAAATGCTCCCATTTGTCAGGCAGAGGGCAAATAATTAATAAACAGGGAATGCGTCAGCATCACTTAATCTCCGCACACCTAAAACCAAATTAATAACCTGACCTTGTGTAACGTAACTGGCACTTTTGTAAAGTGCTCCAATACCTTCTGGTCAATTGAGTTTGCGCTCTATAAAAATGCCCCCAAAAATGTATTTGACCTTGTGTAATGTAATGAGCGTTCATGTAAAGCGATCAAACACCGTCGGGTCACTTGAGTTCACATTATATTAAAAAAAATGTCTCACAGTCCCTGGGGAGCTGCCGTGAATGTGCTTTAAGATTAGAGCTCTGAGATGAGGAGGATGACAGGAAGAGACAGAGGGGTGGGCATGCGGCGACATGGGAGGAGGTGGGAGGAATGATTGCTGCTCCCATTTGTCAGGTAGAGGAGAAATAGAGTATAAACAGGGGATGTCTGCATCACTTAATCTCCGTGCACCTAAAAGCAAACAAATTAACCTGATCTTGTGTAATGTAACTGGTGCTTTTGTAAAGTGCTTCAATACCTTTGGGTCAGTCGAGTTTGCTTGCTATATAAATGCCCCCAAAAGTTAATCTAACATTGTGTAATGTAACTAGTGCTCATGTAAAGTGCTCCAACACCTTTGGGTCGCCCGAATTCACATTATATAAACAAGCATCAGCTACCCAAGCCTTGCCCTTAACTGTGCAGGAAGGTTGGGCTGCTGATGGTCTGGTGACTGAGGCTTGCTAAAGCAACAAGCAGCGATGTGGGAGTGGTTTCAGGGAAATCCTCACACTTTGAAATCAGAGAAAATTAAAGAGGCAATTTGAAAAACAGCTTTTAGCCCGCCCATTATTTACCATTCATTGGCACCACTATCACTCTTCTTTGCTGCCTTATTGTTTGGCAGCCCGTGCAATGCAATCACTTCCTTGTCTTCCTGTAGAGCATGGCCAACATACAGATTCATTTAACTTAATTAGTCTCCCTCTGCCCTTCGCACTGCGATTGAGGTACTATTCCTTTTATTTTTTTCATTTTTAAATAGGCAAACTCGTCCCGAACGGAATGTATGGGATGCTTTACATGAGCACCAGTTACATTACACACGTTCACATAATTATTTTTTTTCAAGGTAGGGGAAATATGAAAGAAGCTGCACTTTTTTGCTGCAGGTGCACATTCTTTTTTCATTTTACCAATTTACATTTCATTTCTGTTTCCCCAGTGCTGGAGAAGGCAATCACTTAGTTTGAAAAAGAGTCCTACTCATGATGAGCGTGTTGCAAGTTGAAATGCCATGGATGTGGTGCATAGCAGGTTTCACTTTTCTTCATAATAAAGGCACATATTTATACTTTTTGCCTGTCATCACAAATTATGCTCGTTGCATGTTCACTTCATTGTGAGGGATTCCCCTTAAGGCGGTGAGCTCTCGTTGGCTCTCTTCAGCGGTGACAAGAAATGTGTCTTAGGGCCACTCCACCTCAAGGCACTTCCTCAGTATTGCATCTTCTCTATGTTATTCTCTTGTTAATGTAAATGTTGTGAGAAGTTGGCCTGGCATATGCTGTCCACTAGTTATAGTGGGCACCTTGCACCAGTCCAAACGACCCTTATTGATGATAGGTTTAAAGACAACCTTTATTGAAAGCTATCCTAGTGGTAGCTATGGAGAGCAGCCTTCAGGCTAAGTCTTGAAGGAGTGTAAAGCAGCTTGGTTTACCAGATTATAACCTCTTGAATGACTAAATGAAAGGAGAACCACAATAGATATATATAAAATATATGTATTTATTTCTAAACACTAACTACTAATCTCTTTATGAGATTAGAGTTCAAGATACACAGTATCACAGTATTAAAACGACAGTAAATAGCACAATACACAGTGGGCTCCAGGGGAGACCAAACCATATACTAAGAAAGTGGTATAAGAACCACGACTTGACTAGACACAGTGCCTAGAGCACGTAGAATCGCTGGGACCCCAAGGAACCACCCAAGGTAGTGACACAGGGGACCCACGGGGGACGTGTGCAGTGTGTGAACACAGCCGCGAGCGCTGTAGGATTCAATGCGGAAAGTCGCGGTTGGAATTTTAAAGCAAAAGGACACTTAGGAGAGGACTTGGAGCAAACCCCTTTAGACTTAAGGGGTTCTAGGGCCAACACCCACGGGAGCACCGGAGTACTCGAGTTACCTCACCCAGGGAAGCCGGGTGCATAGGTGTCAAAGGGTGTCAGGAATCGTCGTCGTTTTCAATGGCGATCTGCTGCAAAGTGCTGCTGCCGTGAAGAAGAAAAGTGTCCGGGGTGATCCAAGCCTGGATCGAAGATGTGAAGAACCTGAAAGCAGTGGGAACAGAGTCTGGGTCACTAGCCAGTGACCAGGAGCGGAGCAATCGAATGCCCACCAATGTTGGGTGCTTCAGGTGCGAAGAGGTGAAGCTTGACTCTGCAGCCACGGGGTCCTGGAGATGTCGACGATGACCAGGAGCCGGATTCGAGCTGTTCAACAAAGGATGTCGAGTGCTGGGGTATCGGTGATTGGATTGCCCACACAAGCCTTGGCAACAGCAACCCACGCAGGAAGAGAAAAGATGCTTCTGTGCAGACCAGCAAGGTCCTGGGGACTCCCCAAGCAATGGAGAGTCAGGGCACGTCTGGAGCAACCAGGGAAGCCCAATAAAAGTTAGAGTTGCCTTCTTGGGGACCCACAGGTCAATGGACCAGGGATCGCAGGGGGACCTCAAGAGGAATCACAAAATGGCGGCCCACGGAACACTCGTTGAGTGTAGGCCTGCAATCTTCGATGCAATTACTGCTCGGGGTCAAGGCTATAAGTAACCCAAAGCTCAGTCTCAGAGGTTGCCGGACAGCTGAGGCTTCTGCAAATGGTTGCGGTGTCCAGGGGTTCGGGGTGCATGGTCTCCACGAGGGATACGGGCCTCAGACTTGCTGTGGGCACAGATCGGCCTCATAGACCTTGGCAAACCCATGTCCTGTGTGGCAATATTCTTCGGAGTCCGTTGGAGCTCGGAGATGCCAACTGGTCAGTTGGCATCTTGCAGGGGAGTAACTCCTTTACTCCAAGGGAGATTCTTCAGTCATCCAGCGTAGTGTAGATCGTCGAAGTACTTGGTTTCTGGTATCAGAGTTTAGTCCAGGTGTAATCTAAAGTCCTGTAGTTAGGGTTTCCTACTTTATACCCAAGGAAGGGGTTGGACAAACTCTGGGCACCCACCTATGGGAGGGTCAGGAAAGAGGGGTGGCTACACCCATTTCCTTTGTCCAGTTTCGCGCCAGAGCAGGGGCTGTGTGCCCCTGCAACCGGTTTGAGCTGGACTATGCACAGGGACACCAAATGTGCCCCCAGTGCAGACTTCAAAGCACTCTGAGAGTGCACCCACCCAGCCCCAATACGCTAAAGCCTGTCTGGGAGGTGGTCACACCTCCTTGTGACAGGAAACCTATTGTCCAGGCCTCCCCTGCCGGAGTTTCGTCCAGCAGCAGGAGGGAAGACACGTGTCTGTGGCTGCAGCATCCATTTTGTGATGCCAGGGCTCTGTTAGCTGGTACCGGGTATACCGGTGCTGTCATGTCTCTCCCTCTAGAAGGGTGGGATCATACTCCCACACCAGTTACTGGTGTGGGGGTATGATTCCAAGGTGTTTGATACCAAACACGACAGTTTTCCATGCAGCCACTCCAAAGTTAGCATTTACCGTTTGGTTATAATGCACTTAAGAGTATATGGTCTGGCTGCATCACAAACAACCCCGGAATGAAGATTCCGAAAGCTGCAGAGGGGCTCTGCTCCTGCATGGGCACCCTCTCACATGAAACCCAGCACCCTGCCTTCAGGATTGTTAAGGCCTGCCATAGGGAGGGGTGACTGATAGGTTCACATGTGCAGTGATATGGAGAGATATAGGGAACCTATATCTCAGTAAGGGGTGGATACACCACCTTACACAGGCTGCTGTAGCAGACCTGTGGTGTCATTTTAAAAGGCTTCCCAGCGGTGGCACAATACATGATGCAGCACCTGGTAGGCCTCTGGGGTACCTATGCCCTGGGTACATAGTATACCATATACTAGGGACTCACAAGGCTACCCCAGAATCCAATCTGGAGTGTACCTAAAGTACATACAGTCAATTTAGAGTAGAAAGCAGATAGACTGGGGTCCTGATTAGCAGGGCCTCAGTCTGGCTAAGTCGAAAAACAGTGAAACATCAGCAAAAAGTGGGGGTAACTATAAGAAGCAGATCCTACTCTCCTACAAATGTGCGTCACTTCCCTGCATTGTCTGGAAACCATGGCATGTCATGGGGGTAACGGGTTACACAGGGGCCCACCCTCACTAGCTAAATCACCAACTGCAGGGTATTTGACCCCCTATAATCCAATGGTTTAACCCAGATTAAAGTCATGTCAGTCTTTCTCTTCTTTCTGGTAGGTCAAATCAGGACCGGATGCTACAAGCTCAGGTGTTGATCTTAATTAGATAGTGAAGCCTCTTGAAAGAGGATGACTTGCTACATCGGTGATATCTGTAAATTACAAAGTATGTACTTCCTCACTGCAGCACTAAATAATTCTAATGCTAGCATTGGTGAAACAGCTCGCAGTTTTCTGTCACAGATTTATCACGCACTAGATTGCACCCCCTTCTGTTCTGACTTGCAAGGGAGCAGCAGCAGACTCATGCTATATTCTTTTAACTGTTTAACAAACTCTTTTGTATTGGACCTCCAAATACGTTTGTCCACACAGATGTTCCTCCATCATTTAACACTCTAAGAAGTTTAAAGTGGTGAAAGGGCATAATCCTTCAGGTAAACTGAGCGACCAAACCCTCTCTTCTAATTGCTTACTTTTGAAACCTACAGTTTAACAATAAATAAATCATTCACTCAAACAATGTGATCACAGATTGTGAATAAACATAGTTATTATTTATATGGTAGTGCACATTCCGGACAGGCTTCAGCTGGTCTAAATGTATTATCACTAGTCTTTAAGCCCTATCACCAAACCGATCCCTTGCTCTGAGCGAACACGACAGGAGGTGACCTCTCACCTCTAGCGCATTCAAGTACAGGAGACAAGCAGCCTAAGTCCAAAACATAAACAGCAGGAATAATGCCTGCCATGCAGTCATCAGCACGGCTTAATAGTCAGGCACTTCACAATGTTTTTGAACAATATGTACCCCCTCATACCCCTGCAATCCCCCCCATAGCCTTCTTCGCTCATCTTTCCCCTTCCTTCGCTCGTTCATCATCTTTACGACGCCGAACTCCCTCGCCCCATCTCATGTCATATCCCTTATTTTTTCTCTCTTATGCACCCATCTCACACATCATCTTTAGTCTCTCATTCCCTTTCTTACACTTCTCCTCTTTCTGTACCCTACTCTACCTCCCTTTTTCTATGTTCTCTCTCATGCCCGATTTTCTCTCTCTTTAATTTCATTTTACTTTCTTTCCTGAACTCTCCCTTCTCTTTATCCTCACTTTCTTAGTCCCTCCTCCCCCTCCCCCTTCCTTCCCCTCCATCTCTCTCCTAGACCCTACTCTGATGCCCTCTTCTGCTCTTCACTGCTGTCTACTTGGTTCTCCTTTGCAGTCCCCTGCATTCTCCTCATCCCACCTGCATTTTTAGGTCAATCCTCTGACAGTACATGTGCTGCACGAGTAAGCATTATGCATTATGCAAGGAGTAGCAAGAGAATAACAGTTGGAGGGGCAGCTGGCAGGGGCGGCTCCTCCACTAGGGCAGAGGAGCGTCGCCCCACTGCTTTCTCGCAGTGCTAGAAAGCCATAACATAAAATGGTAATAACTTTTGGTTATTACCATTTTATGTTTCTTTCCGCATTGCGGGCGGGTGGGCGGAGCTGCCCGGGCTGGTCAGGAGTGGTTTCCCCACTCCTGCGTGCTGGCAGAAAGGTAGGTTTTAATTTTTTTATTTTCATTATTGAACCCTCAAGCGACCCCCCACCCCGCATGACCCCGCGCCTGCCCCCCCCAACCCATGAGCCATGCCGGCCGCTACTGGCAGCTGGGCAAATACAAAAACCAAGAGGTGGTGAAACGCCCCATATGTGGTGCCCAGAGAGGTATGTGCAAAGGGAGACTCGCACCAAAGTGTAGAGGCCACCCCCATCACATCATAGTGGGCCAATCGTGCATTGTACCAAGCAGCGGAGTTCTGGGATGGGTGAGCAACAGTGGCCACAAAACATGGGGAGGGACTGTGAGGAGAGAGGTAGACCATGAGGAGCCCGGATGGTGATATCCATGGGAAGGTGGGGTATTGGATACAAGAGCAATCACCCAACAAGTTAGGGGCAGGACAGGGTTTGCAAGTGATGAGTGGGACAATGAATGTGGGAGTCTGGAGGCCATGTCAGGGTGAAACTAAGCCATCAACAGAGGGGAAGTAACCCTAGGTCATCTTGAAGGTGTCCAAGTTGTTGTTGAGCTTCTATGTTGTGTGTTAATGAGTGGCTATTCTGTCAAGTTCTATACTCCATTCATTGGAAGTGGAGGCCGTGAACTGCCTCCAATGCCTTAGGATGTAAAGCTTTGTCACTGAGAGGGCAGTTGCAACCCACCTGTGTTTGTGAGTGGTTAGGTCTGGAAGGTCAGAGGTGTCATGTAGGAGAGCAAGGTGCAGTGAGGGAGGAATTGGGAGTGGGCAGTACCAGCGGAGCAGTTATCATGTGTCTGCTCAGTAAGTCTAAAGAGGCAGCCATTACCAGAGGATGGGGAGCAGATCACAGCAGTCAGTGTCACATCTCCAGCATTGGCCACGTGGAAGCAGCTTGAACTGCCCAAGTTTCCACTGCGACCAGTACAAATTATGCAGTATTTTGAAGTACAGGAATTTGATTCCCAGAGGACTATGTCATGCCCAGCCAGGATGAATGCCCATGCCTCCAGTGAGTAGGCTTTGCCAAGCATCGTCTGCCCGACAACCGTGCCATAGCGCTCGAAGTGCCAGAATGCTGTAATTTAATGAGGATCCCATAAAGGCCCGAGACCAATCTCTGGTAATGTCCCAGGGCCAGAGGTATTACACAGAACAGGCGAGGTAGGAAGTGCCATAGGTGCTGGCACCAGGGCATCTCGCAGGCAATGGGCCTGCTGGCGGTAATGGCAGTGGCCCTGGGACTGGAAGCCAAATTCCATACAGAGCACAGGTAAGATTTTGAGCAGGGCACAATCATAGAGTTGGTCCACCAAGTGCAAGTCCTTCGGGCTCCAGGACTCCCAGCAGAATGGTGCACTCCAATGCACAGGGCAGAATCGCGCAACAATGGTGTCTTCACATGGAGCAACTGGGCTACGCCCATTAATCTATGCGCTCCCCACATGCCTTTGATGTGAGACAGATACAGTCCACCAGCTGCCATGTCTGCCCAGAGATGGGTCACCCAGAGCCTGGGCTTGTGGCCACTCCTTATGTAAGCACAGATATCTAAGTCTATGTTTGCAAGTAGGGTCCATGGTATGCGTAGCAGGAGCATTCCGAACAGGTAGTTGAAGCGAGGGGGCCGCCATCTTAATGGTCTGCACTCTGCCTCAGAGGGAGAGATGCAGAAGTGGCCACTTCTGGAAATCTCTCTTCATCCGATCCATCAGCAGGAGCAGATTATCCTCTACTATGTGGGAGAGGTCTCTGTTGATCTTGACTAGGAATGGGCTGAACTCATGGAGTTTCACTCCATGGAATTCTGCAGAGTTCCAAAAAAACTGCTTGTGCTGTGATTTAGTGCTGGGAGCTCGTTCCATGCTGAAAAATCAGTGCTAAGAGGCGCGCTAGAGGGTGCAGCTTCTCAAGTTGATTTTGCTGCTGCGCGAGTAGATTTTCTACTCCAGAGGCAGCTTTCTGACCGCTAACAATCGCGACCACCTGAATTAGAGAAATCTCGCTCACCAACTTACCGTTAGCGAAAGGAAAAACTCTGCCATGCCCTGATTGACAGAATTTGGCCATTCAACATGGTCGAATGCCGTCTTGGTATCCAAGAAAAGCACCAAGGGTCATTCTTTGTCTGCCACAGCGGGTGTGCAAGTGATAAAGCAACATGGAGGGTTAGGTTGCGGGACACACCGAGAGAGTGGACCTGGTGCGCCCCCTTATGGTCCAAGGGGTCCTCAAGTTGGAGGTGTAGCAGGTCAGGCAGCAGCAACTTGAGGTAGCCAATCATGTCGTCTCTCGCTGATCCTGAAGATCCTGGAGTTATCTCTCCTGGCCCAATCTTCCAAGTCAGGAAGTCAATGCCCCACCCTCAGTTCGGCATCCGATCATAATGGGTCACCACATCATCTAGTCTGCGGTCCATTGTGTCCAAGCGGGTGTGAAGGGTAGACACCTCCTGCTGAACAGCGTGCACCTCAGCCATAAGGGTCATCATCTTGGCATCAATGGCAGTGAAGGTAGAGCCGATGACCGAGGTTTCCTTAAGGATGCTAGCATCAGGTGTTGTGGGGGTGGTTTCACAGATGGTGGACCACAGCACACAGCCCATTAGAACAGGAGTTGATGGGCCAGTCTCATCCGGGCTGACATGCAACACGGCTGAAGGCCAAGGGTAGCCAAGCCGGCTCCGCAGCGATAGTTGTTTTCCTGGCTGGCAGGTGAGGGGAGGAAGTGAGAACTAGCCATTAACCTCAGAAATGTGTGAGTGTCCCAAGGGCTTACCCTTCTGGAAAACAATGGCAGGCCCCCCATGGCCCGGTTGCAGGTGGGGCTTGTCCCCTTCAGGCCTAGTAGGTGGCCTAGAGTTGTGTGCATCTCTGGCACAGGGGCACTGTTGTCCAGTTAGCAAGACCCGTCTTCAACCCTTCACCTTTCTGCTGCACAAGGCTGTATGTCAAAATATTGTTTCCCACTGTATCGTGAAACAAGAATATCATATAAAAAATATTGTCAGCAAAAATATTGAGTTTACATTCTATGTATGTAAACTACCATAATATTGTGTCAAAAATATTGTGAAACACAGCGTGATAAAAAAGGTTAGTATATCAAAATATTTATATATATAGCATTGTCTGTAATTTATTAAAATGTTAACCTAAAATGATAATGTAATTAAAAAGAAATATTTATTAATATATTATATATATATACACACACATACATACTTACAAAATATTTAAAACAATATGTAAACAAATAAAACAGTCATTAACATATTAACAATAACTTAAATATGTACATTAACATACATAAAAACCCACAAGGTGCCTGCTGAGGAAGAGCCCACAACCGGTAGGTAATGTCGGTGGAATCTTTAATGGAGGTACTGCATGCAGAAAAGATCGGGGTACACACTCAATAATTGTCCTGCTCCCGACGCGTTTCGTGCTTGGCTGCACTTAATCATGGGCTGCGGGCTTGTGGTTTGGTGAAACGGCCGTGCATTCTTTGAAGCACCTGTGTAATTGAGAACCACGCCTCAGTGGGCGTTTCCACAGCGAGTGGAATTCTGGTCCTTGTGGTGTCTTCGTACTCCTCAGTGGGTTGCACGCCGCCTCCCAAATCCATGTCTTTAATGTTCCCAAGTGGGTTGTGGAACCACGTCCTTCTAACACCAGCAGATTGCTCCCCCAAGAAAACAGCTACCAGTTCCTTGTACTGCAGAGCCGTTTGACGCCGCAGCAGGTCTGTAAAAACAGCAGGGCTCTTTCCGTGGTCCAGGCGGAACCGATAAACATCAAAACCCACAAGGTGCCTGCTGAGGAAGAGCCCACAGCCGGTAGGTAATGTCTGTGGAATCTTTAATGGAGGTACTGCATGCAGAAAAGATCGTGGTACACACTCAATGGTTGTCCTGCTCCCCGACGCGTTTCCTGCTTGGCTGCACTTAATCATGGGCTGCGGGCGTGTGGTTTGGTGAAACGGCCGTGCATTCTTTGAAGCACCTGTGTAATTGAGAACCACGCCTCAGTGGGCGTTTCCACAGCAAGTGGAATTCTGGTCCTTGTGGTGTCTTCGTACTCCTCAGTGGGTTGCACGCCGCCTCCCAAATCCTTGTCTTTAATGTTCCCAAGTGGGTTGTGGAACCACGTCTTTCTAACACCAGCAAATTGCTCCCCCAAGAAAACAGCTACCAGTTCCTTGTACTGCAGAGCCGGTTGATGCCGCAGCAGGTCTGTAAAAACAGCAGGGCTCTTTCCGCGGTCCAGGCGGAACCACTAAACATCAAAACCCACAAGGTGCCTGCTGAGGAAGAGCCCACAACCGGTAGGTAATGTCTGTGGAATCTTTAATAGAGGTACTGCATGCAGAAAAGATCGAGGTACACACTCAATGATTGTCCTGCTCCCCGACGCGTTTCGTGCTTGGCTGCACTTAATCATATGCTGCGGGCTTGTGGTTTGGTGAAATGGCTGTGCATTCTTTGAAGCACCAGTGTAATTGAGAACCACGCCTCAGTGGGCGTTTCCACAGCGAGTGGAATTCTGGTCCTTGTGGTGTCTTCGTACTCCTCAGTGGGTTGCACGCCGCCTCCCAAATCCATGTCTTTAATGTTCCCAAGTGGGTTGTGGAACCACGTCCTTCTAACACCAGCAGATTGCTCCCCCAAGAAAACAGCTACCAGTTCCTTGTACTGCAGAGCCAGTTGACGCCGCAGCAGGTCTGTAAAAACAGCAGGGCTCTTTCCGCGGTCCAGGCGGAACCGCTAAACATCAAAACCCACAAGGTGCCTGCTGAGGAAGAGCCCACAACCGGTAGGTAATGTCTGTGGAATCTTTAATGGAGGTACTGCATGCAGAAAAGATCGTGGTACACACTCAATGATTGTCCTGCTCCCCGACGCGTTTCGTGCTTGGCTGCACTTAATCATGGGCTGCGGGCTTGTGGTTTGGTGAAACGGCCGTGCATTCTTTGAAGCACCTGTGTAATTGAGAACCACGCCTCAGTGGGCGTTTCCACAGCGAGTGGAATTCTGGTCCTTGTGGTGTCTTCGTACTCCTCAGTGGGTTGCACGCCGCCTCCCAAATCCATGTCTTTAATGTTCCCAAGTGGGTTGTGGAACCACGTCCTTCTAACACCAGCAGATTGCTCCCCCAAGAAAACAGCTACCAGTTCCTTGTACTGTAGAGCCGGTTAACGCCGCAGCAGGTCTGTAAAAACAGCAGGGCTCTTTCCGCGGTCCAGGCGGAACCGCTAAACATCAAAACCCACAAGGTGCCTGCTGAGGAAGAGCCCACATCCGGTAGGTAATGTCTGTGGAATCTTTAATGGAGGTACTGCATGCAGAAAAGATCGTGTTACACACTCAATGATTGTCCTGCTCCCCGACGCGTTTCGTGCTTGGCTGCACTTAATCATGGGCTGCGGGCTTGTGGTTTGGTGAAACGGCCGTGCATTCTTTGAAGCACCTGTGTAATTGAGAACCACGCCTCAGTGGGCGTTTCCACAGCGAGTGGAATTCTGGTCCTTGTGGTGTCTTCGTACTCCTCAGTGGGTTGCACGCCGCCTCCCAAATCCATGTCTTTAATGTTCTCAAGTGGGTTGTGGAACCACGTCCTTCTAACACCAGCAGATTGGTCCCCCAAGAAAACAGCTACCAGTTCCTTGTACTGCAGAGCCGGTTGACGCCGCAGCAGGTCTGTAAAAACAGCAGGGCTCTTTCCGCGGTCCAGGCGGAACCGCTAAACATCAAAACCCACAAGGTGCCTGCTGAGGAAGAGCCCACAACCGGTAGGTAATGTCTGTGGAATCTTTAATGGAGGTACTGCATGCAGAAAAGATCGTGGTACACACTCCATGATTGTTCTGCTCCCCGATGCGTTTCGTGCTTGGCTGCACTTAATCATGGGCTGCGGGCTTGTGGTTTGGTGAAACGGCCATGCATTCTTTGAAGCACCTGTGTAATTGAGAACCACGCCTCAGTGGGCGTTTCCACAGCGAGTGGAATTCTGGTCCTTGTGGTGTCTTCGTACTCCTCAGTGGGTTGCACGCCACCTCCCAAATCCATGTCTTTAATGTTCCCAAGTGGGTTGTGGAACCACGTCTTTCTAACACCAGCAGATTGCTCCCCCAAGAAAACAGCTACCAGTTCCTTGTACTGCAGAGCGGGTTGATGCCGCAGCAGGTCTGTAAAAACAGCAGGGCTCTTTCCGCGGTCCAGGCGGAACCACTAAACATCAAAACCCACAAGGTGCCTGCTGAGGAAGAGCCCACAACCGGTAGGTAATGTCTGTGGAATCTTTAATGGAGGTACTGCATGCAGAAAAGATCGTGGTACACACTCAATGATTGTCCTGCTCCCCGACGCGTTTCGTGCTTGGCTGCACTTAATCATGTGCTGCGGGCTTGTGGTTTGGTGAAATGGCTGTGCATTCTTTGAAGCACCAGTGTAATTGAGAACCACTCCTCAGTGGGCGTTTCCACAGCGAGTGGAATTCTGTTCCTTGTGGTGTCTTCGTACTCCTCAGTGGGTTGCACGCCGCCTCCCAAATCCATGTCTTTAATGTTCCCAAGTGGGTTGTGGAACCACCTCCTTCTAACACCAGCAGATTGCTCCCCCAAGAAAACAGCTACCAGTTCCTTGTACTGCAGAGCCGGTTGACGCCGCAGCAGGTCTGTAAAAACAGCAGGGCTCTTTCCGCGGTCCAGGCGGAACCGCTAAACATCAAAACCCACAAGGTGCCTGCTGAGGAAGAGCCCACAACCGGTAGGTAATGTCTGTGGAATCTTTAATGGAGGTACTGCATGCAGAAAAGATCGTGGTACACACTCAATGATTGTCCTGCTCCCCGACGCGTTTCGTGCTTGGCTGCACTTAATCATGGGCTGCGGGCTTGTGGTTTGGTGAAACGGCCGTGCATTCTTTGAAGCACCTGTGTAATTGAGAACCACGCCTCAGTGGGCGTTTCCACAGCGAGTGGAATTCTGGTCCTTGTGGTGTCTTCGTAATCCTCAGTGGGTTGCACGCCGCCTCCCAAATCCATGTCTTTAATGTTCCCAAGTGGGTTGTGGAACCACGTCCTTCTAACAGCAGCAGATTGCTGCCCCAAGAAAACAGCTACCAGTTCCTTGTACTGCAGAGCCGGTTGACGCCGCAGCAGGTCTGTAAAAACAGCAGGGCTCTTTCCGCGGTCCAGGCGGAACCGCTAAACATCAAAACCCACAAGGTGCCTGCTGAGGAAGAGCCCACAACCGGTAGGTAATGTCTGTGGAATCTTTAATGGAGGTACGCCCGCAGCCCATGATTATGTGCAGCCAAGCACGAAACGCGTCGGGGAGCAGGACAATTATTGAGTGTGTACCACGATCTTTTCTGCATGCAGTACCTCCATTAAAGATTCCACAGACATTATCTACCGGTTGTGGGCTCTTCCTCAGCAGGCACCTTGTGGGATTAACATACATATATATGACAAAAATATAAATCTAACTAAAAAAATAAACGTAATGTAAAAATAGTTTCAATTATTCAAGTAATATATATATATATAATATTTATTTATATGTATATGTATGTACATAAATATATATATACACGTATATAAACAATTTTTAAAATAAATGACAAAAAATATAATTTAAAAAGGAAAGATAAACTAAATTAAATTAAAACATAATTTAAACATTAAATATAAAACTAAATAATAATTAAAATAATTAAAAAAACAATTCAGATTAAACAAAACTACTAAAAGTGTTGGAGTTTGAAGGAGTCACATTTATTAGTCTCAGTCCAATCTAAGTAAAAGTAGGGAATTTGTTTTCAGGGTATTTACTTCAATGTAAGACAAAGCGGATAAGGTGCTGAACTTTGGAGGGAATCATTTACTATTCCCACTCCAATCTAAGCAGTTGGGAAAATGCTGTTCTTTGGATGTGTTAGATTTATTATTCACACTCCAACATATGTAAAATCAGGGAACGGGTTGGCCCTTTTCGGTGTTAGATTTACTACTCTCATTCTCTCTCATTCTAATCTAAACAACAGTAGTGAAAGTCTAACTTTGGAGGGTTTAGATTTGCTTTTCACTCTCCAACATAAGCAAAATCAAAGAAAGTGTTGGACTTTCGAGTGGTAATATTTATTGTTCCCACTCCAATGTAAACAAACTGGGGAAAGTGTCTGGACTTTGGAGGAGTGAGATTTACTATTCCCACTCCAACTTAAGCAAAAGCAGGAAAAGTGTTGAACTTTGGAGGCATTAGATATACCATTCAAATTCCTAATCTTTATTTTAAAAAACATTTATATAGCGACAACATAAAAGTATTTAACATATTTAAAATAAAAAATATATGCTTTGGAAATAAACTTAAATGTAATAGAAAAAATTAAATTTACTAATGAAAAAATAACGTAACAAATACAAAACAAAATAAATAAACTTTCCTCCGCAGTACCCAAAAAAAACACCAAAAAACAAAAATGTTAAATAAAATATAAAGAACAATAAATTAGTAAATAACAAATACAATTTAAAATATTATACCATTTATTTCAAACATGTGCTTATTAAATACACCTATCAACTAATTAACAAATAATTAAAATATAACAAATAATTGACATACTTAATCAATTAAATGATTTACATTTAATCAACTAATCTTTTAATTAACCTACAAAGCTCATTACAAATAAAAAACAATAACTTATATTTTCTTTTTTTTTTTGCAATAAAATCAATTCTTATATGTATTCACACTCTTGTAATGACATATAGGCAAGAACATTGAAATATTTCAATGCTAAAGATAACTTGATCAATTAATAAACTCTGGCAAACAGTCAGCCAAAAGAGAAAATCTGATATACTAGAGACGAATCACACTTGATTATTGGGGAGTAAACATTAATGTCTAGACAGATCTGGCTCTGAAGACCATTGCTGTATCTCCCTTTTATTGACCAGAGTTTCCATTTTTGCATCCTTATCTACGCATGTTTTGTTTTTTCCTCAGATTAAAATGCACTATGAATTGCACTTCATTTTTTTTTTTTAATTGAAAATACAAAAGACAAATACAAGGATACAAAAAAACTATTTGATCATGACCTCCCTACCCGCCCTCTGCCACCCCCGGCTCTAAAAACAACAGTATAGACATTGGTTGATGAGTAATCTATTACAGTTATTCCATGTCTGATATTTCGAAGACCGAGAAGACAAAGAATAAAAAGATAAAAGTAAAAGAAGGCGGAGAGAGAAAGATGAGAAGGAGAAGAAAAAGGAAAAAGAAAATATCTAAGAGAGTAAGAAACTATTGTGTAAAATACCCAACAGTATTAAGGGTCATTGATAACATCAGCAGTGTAGCTACAAGAACGTCTTTACTAATATCCCCAACAAAAAAAAAAGGACAGAAAAATAATATAAGACCTTTTCCAAAGTCCCTCTTAAGTCTGTCTAAATAAGCCAAGCAGATAATGGTAGCCAGATAGCAAGGCCCTTTTTCTTCCCCCTGTATCCCATTTTGGAGAATATAGCCTTTTCCATATTATGAGTAGAAATTAATCGAGCTAACCAGTGAGAGAATAGTGGAGGGTTGGGGTCCTTCCATGATGACGCTATACAGAGACGCAAAATAGTCATAGCAACAAAGATAAGTGCGCCGCCATTCTTTCTGCAGACCTTATCTTGCGTGCCCAATAGAACAGTTGGGGGTGTTAGTTGAATGTCCTGTGACAGAACTTTTCTAAAAAAGTCCTCTATCTGACCCAATAGCGGTGTAAGTTGGGGACAAGTAGCGAACATATGAATCGAGTCCACGCTAAACTCTGCACATCTGGGACAGAATGTGTCCGGCCCGTCCCCCACTTTGCAACTCTACCCGGTGTAATATATAAGAAGAAAGCGGTTTTAAAAAATTGTGCCTGCAGTTTAGCTGATAGCAAATCACTCCTGGCTGATTGTATGGCTTGATTAAATGTGTTATAGGAAATATTTAGATACTTCTGCCATTTATTGGCAGTGGCGAGCATATCATCAGGCATCAAGCCGACTAGTTTAGTATATATGTAGCCGATCCTGGGCGGGGTAGAGTTTTGTAGTTTGTCAATAAGCTCTACTCTTGAGAAGCCAGCGGTCCCCCCAGTCTTACGAGATAGAAAGTCTCTTACAGCCATGAATTTAAACGACTGATGTTCCCCCAATTGAAATTTGGTTTTCAGAACACCAAAGGATTTAATACCATCGGTAGTTATCAGATCGCCCATTTTCAGTATGCCTGCTCGATGCCATTCAGGCATGTAAGAAGCGTTGAATATCGATGGCAAATTGGGGTTGTTGTTAAGAGGGGTATAATAATTTAGATTGCCCAGCACAAAAGTTTTCCGTATATTGGAAAAGACTTTAAAGATATTGATTAAAGTCTTAGGGGCTCATTACGATGGCGGGCGGAAGCACAACCGCCGTGCTGGCGGATGCAAAAACCACCAGTTACCGCCGGCACGCAGCAGTCCACACGCCCGTCCAATTACGATGCGTAAAGTAGGCCAAACACCGCCGGCAAGCCAGCAACACCGTCCGCCATCAAAGTGCGCCCGTACACGTAGCGGCGCAGCACAACTGACACACACCGTCCGACGAAACACGTCCCGCCCGGCGTATAAATTACGATGTCGCAAACAAACGGCTCCCACGGCTAAGAGACACCGCACGTGAAAGAGAGGCGGTAACACGGACGCAGAGCACGGAAAACGAAGAAGCGGCATCCCGAGCATGAATCCAGCACTGCAGGCCCTCCCCATGCTTCTGCTGATGCACCACCAAGGACGCAACGTACCGCGGAGACGCAGGTAGGCACACACACAACAAGTGCACGCAAACAGCGCACACAGTGCAAGGGCGGAAAAAGCGGACAACCCCCACCAGCGCGTGTACACTACACATCCACCATTGCATCCACATATGACACACAGGCCAAATCCTAACATCGCGGAACACATGTGTACACACCACCTGGGACTAGGAACCAACCACCCCGTCACGGCCACAAAGCGCCGATGACGCCGCCACACATGCGCACAACGCAGAGGCCAACCGCAGCGCCATGCATGCGTCGCACACAGACACAGGGACACAACCAAGCAGCACACACATCAGCCCCACCCCGAACGCACATGACACGTGACAGGCCTGCCAGAGACATGTCCCCAACGCCCAATTCACGGACAACACCCAACGCCACACAACCGACGCACACATGTCAGTGAAGTCACGCAACAGCAGGACACACCCCAGTGTAACAAACATGGCGTAGCACACAGCGGCGGCAACACCAACTAGGAGAAGCAGGGCCCCTTCGGGAAGAGGAACGCCAGTACCACACTGAAAAACCCATACCACCCTGCACATATGAACAAGACATATAAAACGGAACACCAAAGAGCACGGGGACCGACAACAGGTGGCCCAAGAATTACATCCACACACAAGGCCCAACGCAGAGCGGAAAGGCAGCCTGCCGCCCACACAAGGGAGAGCAGACAGCACTGAATGACCTTCCATTCCAACACCGAAACCACAGCCCTACGACAGAAGCCGGTGAATACAGCCATTGTCCAAGAATAGACCAACACAGGCATGCCGAGGAGACCGACCACAGGGCAGATAGCGCATATCACAGAAGCACACAACGGACGGGGAAGAAAGAAGAAAACACTCCCCCATGTCGGCCACATGCAAGTTAATTGGAAGGAGTCACACAGCACCGACCTTGAACTGTCTGAGAAGCATGTGGGAAGAGGGCCCGTGTCCTCCAAACAAGCCAACAGAACACAAGTCCTGTCTCCCCACGACTACACAGAGCTCACAGCAACCCCGGAGCGTGCACATTGCAGACTGCACACACAGCCGGAGCACGCCACCTCTACGAACCGCTGCGAAATGGCAACCGCAACACACCTACCCAACTACGCCGAACAGCTCAAGCTGTACCAAACCAACACGATACATACATTGGGATGCGATCTCCTGTCCCTGCTGAACGTAAGTTACCGACTGACTTACCGCATCACATTGTTCAGCTGCGTCATGCCCGTCTTCTACTGTCGGAGGTGTCCCTACCAGCATCCCGTCGAGATATGCCTCTCCAACCCGGCATGTCTGAAGGCGGACCTGCTACCACTACTCCTCCCTCTGGACGCACACGACAGGGCCTGCTCTGCCTATGGGGGCATGGCGTATGTGGCCAACATCGCACGCGCACTGAAATGGAACCACTGTGCCTCCACACGACGGATCATCGAGAACAGCTACATCGAATGTCACCCAGCATGCCCCATCATGGTCCTCCAAGGGACAACCTACGAACAACACCTTGACAGCCACCATCCGCTTCATTGGCTGGCAAACATGTACACCACCAATGACATGGAAGCCCTGCTGGACGGCATCGCATACCTGACAACCTGTAAATACGTCGGACCACAACGCAGGTTCCCCGAGTGACCTATGAAGTCCAACCCCGCACCCATGCTCAGCTTCCGCACGGACTGGCCAGTCACCACCACAACAGCCATACCAAACGACCGGCAACTGTAACCACACCATCAACGACATCGCCATGACATCGGATATGACCGGGACATGCACACTGTTCCCCATCACATCCAGGAACACCGCATGCATCGTGGGAGGCAGTGGCATGGGCTCTGTGCATCGCACCCACATGGACGGAACTGCACGAACAACCAGGACACGACATGGATCCAGCGCACATGGACACACACACCGCTCAGTGGACATGAATAGGTCGCCTGGAGTCTGTGGGTGCTGCACCCCTCCCACCCCCGCCCCGGGAATCCCATACCAGGACCTTTGCATGGACGACAAGTGCATACATCAACAACACGACCCCAGTGACTGTGACATGTCCAGTAACCACCACAGTGCAACAACAAGTGGCACGCCGCTGCATGCACGCAAGCACATGCCCTGATGTCATCTCACATGCACGCGTGCATGAGGAACAACCGCAGCAAACCTGTCACATGGAACTGAGATGGACTGTGCCCATGATGCCGAGCGGTCTGGTAGGCTACATGTATACCGTCTGTGTCAAAGTCCGCAGCTCCGCAGCTATACGTAAATGTACATTAGCACAGCCTTGGCCAAGCAGATGTAACCCCACACCCTATCCCATTTGTTATCATGCTCAGTATATCCTCAACATGTATTCCGCTGCCAGTAGTGTCCACTATACTGCATCACAGAGGACAGAAGACTCAATATAATGTTTGAAACCAAAACTGTCTCCGCTGACTCATTTCACAAGTACGAATGAGAGAGGATGAGAGTATGTGAAGTACACGGCAGTCGTGACATGACCATGTAGTCCACTGGTATTGGATGTCAACGCAAATGAGTAGCACTACTGTGGAAGACACACATGTGTCGTGTGAAGTCGTATGGACGCAGTGCTCAGGTGGGTGGGTGCGACGGGCAGATGCGCACATGCCAAGTTGGAGCACGCCGTGTTGGGAGGGGTCATGAACAGTACACCACCGCTTCCCTGGGCATTGTGAGAGGACACCTGTCGGGGGGAGTGAACACGTGTGTGCACAGCAGCCGGGCACACGTACAAAGCAGTACCAGGCGCACCTCAGCCCACCCTCTGTGGACAAGCTGGATCCTGTTGTGCGCCCGCCATGCCCCTTGACAAGGCACACACAGCCCCAGTCGACCAGGTGTAACCCCAACATAGTCAATCCGCACAGGCGATACAGGGCACGGGATGGCAGTGGAGCATGGTGTGTGAGAGGTCTCCTCGCGCTCCTCCTGGTCATATCACGCAGGCAATAGAACCTCAACGTCTAGCATGGCACAAGTCACATGGAAGTGTAGGGGGACGCACCACAGCACGAGCAGCACTGACGTCACGGGAGGTGGCTCGCACCATCCCATCCATTGCCCATCATACCAACCACGCCACATGCCATTGCGACTAAGTGCAAGCGCGTGCGCCACCACCCCCGAGCCCTCCCCAGAGAGGCCAAAGAGTGAATGTGTGGGCCATCAGCCACAGACGGACGCGGCATGGCCGCAAGGGCAGCCACAGCCACTGGGTGTCGCAGGTGGCGGATCCGGAAGGCGAAGACTGTGATGCATAGTCCATGCAGGCCGGGTCTCCATTTGGGGCACCACGCAGGTGGACGGCGTCCCGCCACACATCATACCCTGGACCCACACATACACTCCTTGCCCTCTCTGGTGCGAGCTTGGGGCTGCCTGTGCAAGCGCTAGCCTCGCAGGTGAGCATGCATATTGGGGGAGCGAGGGGAGGACATGAGGGCTGGGGCGAAGATGACTGTATCACAGTCAGTTAGTACAAGGGATGACCCAGATGTGGAAAGGAAGAGACGTGTCCCGTGTGTACTGCAACTAGTCGCCAATCCGACTACCCCCATGTCCGGAATGTAAGCCCGCACCTAGGCCCGCCCATCCGCCACATCGAACATACCACCAGCACGACAACCTTCCCATTCGAAACACTGACTGGGGGTGGCGACCAGTGAACAATCATGTGTAGCCTACCCACGCGTACATGTGGGCCCTCCATGATCCATGTCACCTGCGGCAAAGACATGACATGCGCAATGAGGGAAGTGAGGAGAGCTGTCCGCCCCACGCGCAGAAGGTGCATCAGCTCCACAGACCCAGCAGCGAGTCCAGCAGGGGTCAAATGTGCAGGGGCAGCTGTGCCTGGTGTGAAGGCACATGCATATAGACAGCACATCGACCAATGTGTAGTCTGCCCACATCCACAGTCCATCATCATGCGGACATAGGAATTGAACACAGGGCAACACATCTTAGTTGGTGCACCCACCGTGACCAACAATGCGCAATCATCGACGTACCCGCCCTGTGCATGGCCCCCCACCCAACGGAGGCACATCCAGTGCCACCATCCCACACACACAAGCCTTCCACGGAACATGCTGTGTCCAATGGTCAGTACAGAGTCAGCGCCCATCTGGTGGATCCTGAACAGGAGACACATGCACACACATGCCAGCTCCCACTATGTACGTCTGCCACCTGGCACGTGCAATGTAACCTCTCACCTGTGACGTGTGACTGCAAGCACACAGCCATCTTGGCATGGGGCTGTCAATGTGGACACCAGTCAATGTTTCGGGAGCTGTGATCCGTACAGTGCTGTACATAGGGTGCAGTGCTGACACCTACTACTGTCTCATATCCCCTCGTGCCACGGGTCCCACTTGTATTGGCCGCTCAGCCCGTGCCCACATCGTCGTCGTCGTGTGCCATACTCATCCAGCCTCGGAAGCAGTTCCATGCTCAGCAGACACTCATGTTGCCGTGGCGTTGCCGCTTGACGAATATGCAGTCAGTCCCCATCAGCACGCCCCGCAAGTCATTGGGGCCTAGATCCCCATGTGCATGCACATGGCAGTGGTATGTCTCACTTGCCATTGCCATTGTTGGGAGACCTGTGTAAGTGTATTGTGGCCGTGCCGTCCCAGCTTGACAGCTGGGCTGTGGCTCATGTGCTTGCTCAGTCATGTCAGTGATGTGTATGCGAAATTGCTATGTGTCGTGTTGCTTTGACATGTGTCCTCTGCCATTTTCCCCAGGCGGAGACCGAACATTGACCGCCCATACCAATTGCTGGCGGACATGGACGATACAGAGGTGATCAGGAAGTTTCGGCTGGACAGGCCAACCCTGCATCGACTGTGTGCCATGTTAGAGCCCCATCTCCGTCCCCGCAGATTGTATCCGACTGCTGTCACCCCCACGGCTAAGGTGATGGCCGCCATGCATTTCTTCGCCACTGGGTCATTCCAGCACACAGTGGGCAGTGGAGGAGGGATGTCCCAGCCCATGTTCAGCAAGGTGCTGAGGGATGTACTGGCAGCCATGATGCTGTACCGGAACAGGTACATCAGATTCCCCAGGGCTCGTGAATTGGCGGCAGTGAAGGGTGCATTCTATGCCCTTGGCAGAATCCCACACGTCGTGGGAGCCATTGACTGCACACATGTTGGCCTTGTTCCACCACAGGCCACTGAGCACCTGTACCGCAACAGGAAGCACACGCACTCCCTGAATGTGCAAGTGGTGTGCCTTGCGGACATGGTGATCACCCACGTGTGTGCCAAGTTTCCAGGCTCGGCACATGACGCACACATAATGCGCAACAGCATCTTGCCACGACTGATGGCCAATCTGCAACAGGATCGTGGCTGTATTGTCGGTGAGTATGTGGAGTGGTGTAGCGTGCTGGTTGTGCGATGCTGTCCCCTGTCCAGTTGGAATAGCAACGGTTCTCTGTGTCCCTCACACCCAGGTGACTCTGCGTATCCGAATGGGGCATGGCTGCTCAGTCCATTGAGGAATCCTCGCACCCCAGCAGACGATCGATACAATGAGGCACATGGGAGGACCAGACGTGTGGTCGAGCGTACCTTTGGCCTCCTCAAGTCCAGGTTCAGGTGCCTGGACCGCACCGGGGGTGCACTGGCGTACTCCCCACAGAAGGTGTGCCAGATAGTGGTGGCGTGCTGCATGCTGCACAATCTGGCCATTCGGAAGCAGATCCCCCTCATTGTGGATGACGGAGATCAACCAGGGCCCCAGCCCACAGACCAGGACAGCTCGAGTGAGGTGGACAGCGGAGAGGAGGAAGCTGGGAATGTGCGCCAGCAGCTCATCGCCCGCTACTTCACTTGACGGTGAGTGTCCATGTACGACGGATGATGTGTCTGTATCTGTGCAGGTGTGTGTGTGCTGTGTCAGGGTGGCCGTATGTTCACTGCGTGCAGTGTGTCAACGCTCCATGGCCAGGGTAGTATGCCACTGTTGGTGACTGTGGCATTGTGCCCTATTGCTCTGTGCGATGTGTGTACATTGCTTGTAGTTGTTGACATGTACTGTGTGATGGGTGTGTGACACACTCATTGAATGTGCTCCTGTTCTGTCTCCCACCCCTAGGTCCCTACAGGCCCTCCGGATTCCATTGCCATGCCACGCATCAGGTGCCTTTCCGCCCAAGGTGGCCGTTGTATTCCGTACAAATAAAACACAGGGCACAAACAGCAGTTAGTGAAAAAGGTGCATTTATTACAAACTGTGACATGTGATTGTGTGTAAGGTGATGACAAAAGTGGTGCGTGCAGTGACAATGAGCTGTCGGTCATGGCTGCGTGAAGCGCAGGGTGTACCCACTGGTTCTATGTCCATAGTCCAACACACACATGCCATCCAGCTGGCTGTGTGGAGTGGGATCGTAGAGCAAGTCAATGCAGTGGCTGGTCAAGGAAGGCTGGCTGGCTGCCTCACTTGCGACTGGAGCGTGCGAAGTCCTCCCGGGAGACCTGTTTCCTCTTCGGACGGCCCCTTCCACGTTTGGGAGGGGGTGTGTGGTGGCGACCTGCTGGTGGTGGGTGAGGTGTGCTCACTGGCTGTGGACGCAGGGGAAGTGGACACTGCTGCCCGACCCTGCGCCCTAGCAGGTGGTGGCGGAGGTGGTGTTGCTGGCCTTGCCTGTGACCCCACCGCCACCACCAGCTGGCCCATGAGGTCCACGAGTTGGTCCATACGGGACACGAATTGGCCCATATGGGCGTCCATGGACCTCAGCACCCCCAGCACCTCCCGCGTGTCTGTAGCAGACCTGACCCATTGTTCTTGGGCCTCCTCATAGGCCCCAAGGACTCTGGCCATTTGAGGCAGGGCATGGCTCCCAGGGGAGGCTGGCGTTTCCCTGACCCTGCTCCTCCTACCAGTCCTGCTGCCACCGGCCTGCCCACTAGCCACATTGCACACCACGGTCCTCGCTGTGGCTCCCAGGGTGGATCCAGTCGGCCGGGCCACCACCTGCGCTGGGGCTGGTGCCAGCGAAGACGTGGTGGTGGTGGTGGTGGTGGTGGTCGGTGCGGCGATGGTGGCGGTTGCGGCAGTGGTAGTGGCCGCAATGACCGTGGGTGTGGCCGCAATGACCGTGGGTGTGGCCGCAACGACAGTGGCAGCAGGGGGCTGGGAATGTTCAGCAGCCCTGGATGATGGGTTGGTGGGTAGGAGGGGTCCTGGGGAGCGGCTGGGCCCTGCCACACCAGATGGGCCTGCTTGGTGGTCCGTGTCCGAAGAGGAGGACAGATCCTCCAGATCCGTGTGTCCTCGTTGGGGGCTTGTGGGCTGGCTGTGCTGGCTGCTGTCTCCATCCCCAGCATCCGGCAGTTCGTCACCTGTGGAGAGAATGAGATTTGTTATTGTGTTGCACCTGGCGAAGTATGTATTTGTCGTCTGACATTGGCAGTTCGTACACTCTCGTACATGGGTTTCCCGGAGGCGAGTGTGTGGCTGTGGCATCTGTAGTTGTGTGTGCTAGGCAATGGGACTGTGTGCTGTGCACATGTGGCATGGGACGGATTGGCCATGCCGATGGGTGTGTTGCTGTGCCCCTACTCATTGTGACTCTGGTGTATGCGGGCTCCTGGCCCATCCTGGGTCTGGTTTGTACTTTGCTTTTGGGGTTCATATGGAACGCTTAGGAACGCATATGGCAACATGGGGGCCATGCCCCAGATTCGCATTTGGGAGGGAATATGCTTTTGGGGTTCAAATGGAACGCTTAGGAACGCATATGGCAACATGGGGGCCATGCCCCAGATTCACATTTGGGAGGGAATATGCTTTTGGGGTACATGCTGTAAGCCATGGGTGCCGAACGTGACATGTGTTGTGGCAGCATGACAGTGCATGGTTTGAGGTGTGTGCATGCTTGACATGGCCTGCATATTTGCTGTCTGGTGTGATTACTGGGCATGGCATTGGACGCATCGTTATGAGTGAGTGTTGGTTGTGTGCCAGCCAACGTATTGCAGTTGTCCCATCTCCTTGGTGTGCGTGCTGCCCTGTGCCATGTGCATCACTGCAGTGCTCGGGGGGTGTGTCCCATGTTGTGTGTTGTTGCTCACAGTGTGTCGTGCGCTTCATTGACTTCTGGCACATGGTTGGTCATGGGCATGTGTCTTAGCGTGACTGCTGTATGTGTGGCAGCTGTGCGGATGACATGCCTTTCATGAGACTGGGGCTGACGGATGGGATGGATGGTATGTTGTATGTGCATGGTGTGTCTGTGTGTTTGATGGGTTCAGTGGTGTTCGTGTGCATTTCTGTTGTTCCGCTCTGTTGCGTCTAGTGTTGTTTGTCTTACATAGGCGTAGTTGTGGGGTGTGTGGTTGACAGGCAGTAGGGGCTACATGAACTGGACTTCAATGGTGTTTCGGTTGTGTGTGATGGGTTGCACAGTGGCTGCCGTGTGGTACTATGTTCAGTGTGGCTTGTGCATGCAGACGTGGCTCCTTGGGTGTTGCTGTGTTTGTGATGGGTCATGTGGGGTGTGAGTCTGTGGTTCATGTCCGTGTGCACATTGTTCACTTGTTCGTGACGGTGGGCGGTGCTGCGTGTTCGTCTGCTACGTGACATGTCCCATGTGTTGGTCGTGTTACGGCCCTCATGCCTCCAGTGATCCAGCCCTGTCCAGTTTCCCACCTGCAAGTTGTTCGGGCGTGCACTGTACTGGATGCCACATGGTTCTAAGCGGGGGTGCTCCATGTTGCAGGTCTATGGGGGTGGGGGGTGTTGTGGGTCGTAGTGGTGGCTGGACACCCACTGACACCGATTGCTGTGGACCGTGATGTCTACCTTTCGGCTGTCGTTGTGCACTGCGGTGGCTGACACGTGGCTGTGGGGTGTGGGGGATGCTCCTCCTTGCTGTACTGTGGGACTAGGGGCCTGGTGTGTTTTGTACTTGGGCTGTCCACCCTCCCACCCACTGCACTTTGTGTTCCTGCCACTTAACTGTTACTTGTCGGTTAGTGCAGCTGTGGCGGACACATGGGTGTGGTGGGTGCTCGTTGTGGCGCTTCTGGCATATTTGGGGACCTGTTGGTGGTTACGTGGCTGGCTGAGTGTACACATGTCCCCACGTATCTTACAGTTGTTCGGTTTGGGCTGTGTGTGGTGGTGTCTGTTGCATGTGTGTGTGATGTGTTGTGTATTGTGTGCTGGACATGGGGGTGTTTGTCCCTGGGAGCTGTGGCATGGTGGTAGTGCATGTGAGTACATAGCGGTGTGCTGGTATACATTAGTTTGTACTTACCAGCCTCCACTCCCCCTGCTAATCCGGCGAGGATCTCGGGATGGATGATGACTCGCACCTTCTCCTCCCACGCTTTGAAGGTCTTGAAGAGCGCGGGATTCCCTCCGCCAGTGACTGCAGCCAGCTCTCTGTTTTTGCCCTCCTTCTTCTTGACCAGGCTCTTGACGTCATTCCACCGTTTGTTTATTTCTACTCTGTTCCTGGGCAGGGTCCCGACTGCATTGACCTGGTCTACGATCCGGTTCCACATTCTGTTTCTGGTGGCTAGTGGTGTGTGCTGGACCATGTTCCCATAGATTTGTGGGTGCACCTTGATGATCTCGTCGACCATGACCGTCAGCTCCATGGGCGTGAACTTGGGCATTCTTTGTGGTGCCATGGTGTTTGTGGTGCTGGTGCGTGTTGTGTAATGTGCAGGGGGTTTGTGGTGCTGGTGTTTGGTGATGGTGGTGGTTGTGATGTGTGCGTTTCTGTGGTGTGCTGCTGTCCTTGCTGTGTCACTGTGTCCTCTCCTCTCCTCTCTGGTTTGCAATGTAGCAAGGGGTTGTGGTCTGTGGGAGTGCTGCTTTTGTACTCACCTATGTGGGTGTGTCCTCATGGTCTGTTGTTTTCAGGTGTGTTGTGTCTGGGGTTCTGGCCTTTGTAGTTTTTGTTTGTCCGGGGGGTGTTTTCGGGATGTGTACTGTGCTTGTGTATTTGTGCGTGCCTTGCTGTGTGGACTTATTGGCCATGTTGTGTGCTATTGGTTTTGTGAGCGGATGGTTTCTGTGCAGGGACGTGGGCGCCATGGTTTCTGCCGTGTCGATTGGCATCGGCGTTGTTTGCGCTGGCGGGCGGTATATTTGTGGTTTTCCCGCGCTCATGGCGGTGCGATCGTAATTTCACGTGCGGTGTGTCGGCCGTGAGGGAGGGCGGTTTTGTGTTGTCGGGCGTGTTTCCGTCCGTGGCGGGCGGTTTGACTCCGACTCGGACGATGGCGGGCGGTATTTAGTGTGATTTTTCCGCCGATGGCGGTTTTCGGTTTGTGTTATCGTAATGGCGTGGTCGGTGTTCAGACGGTGTATGCGGGCGGTATTTTGCCGATTCCATGCCTGGCGGATTTATTTACGCCGGGTATCGTAATGGGCCCCTTAAATCTTACCCGCTTGTAATAGCCATAGGAGAGCTGCCTCCAGAGGCATCCACGGGTCTCTTCCCCCAGAAGCAGTTGATAGGGTGATGGTAAACCTAAATCTGGGGTATATGACTGTTCTTGCAGCAATTCCGCACCGTATTGCATGGCCGCAGCCCAATAATAAAATTTCAGATTAGGTAGTGCCCAGCCGCCCTCTCTCGGGGAAGAGATAGCAGTTTAAAAGCTCGCCTCGGCCGGGAATATGCCCAGACAAATTGAGAAAAGATGTGGTCAAATTTTTGTAGCATTAGTTTGTTCATCTCCAAGGGAATGGCCCTAAAAAGTAGAGCAGTTTGGGGAAGTAGGTCATCTTAATGACGTTGCACCTCCCTACAATGGTAAGGTGTAAATTGTTTAGTCGTTTAAGTGCCCGTTTAGTTTCAATAACTAGTGGGGTCAGATTTTTTTCTACAATTAGATCGATATCAGCCGTTAAAGTGACCCCCAGATATTTTGCAGACTGTACCACCCGGGTATCTACCCAGTCAATTTGATTATTATTGATGATCTGGGTTTTACCTTGGTTAAGCGTGTATCCTGATACTTTCCCAAATTTTTGGGCCTCTATTTCTAGAGCGCTAATGGCGGTCACAGGATCAGGGGTGACCACTGCCAGATCGTCGGCGTAAGCCATGATTTTAGTGTCTAGACCGAGTCTGCTCACCGCTCTGATGGTTTGGTTGTTTTCTATAGCCTTTATAAAAGGATCAATATATAGAGCGAAGAGCAGAGGTGAACACAAACACCCCTGACGAGTCCCTCGCAATATTTTGATCTGCTCCGTCGGGGTCCCATTAACTAATACATTAGCTGTGGGATTACTATAAAGAGCTTGTATGGCTTGTATTGCTTTTGGTCCAAAGCCAATTTTCTTCATGACCGCCCAAAGATATGCCCAGGAGACCCGATCAAACGCTTTCTCAGCGTCGAGTAGAATTAATGAGATCGGGTCTCCTGTTATTTGTGCTGCATCCAACAGTGTGATGGCTCTACGAATATGTTCAGTTGTACTTTTTTTGGGGATACACCCGTGTTGCCATTGCGAGACCAAGGTCTCTATTCTCAATGATAGTCTTGCAGCAAATACCTTGGCATATATCTTAGAGTCACAATTAATGAGGGTAATTGGCCGATACGAACCCATTTCTAAAGGAGACTTGTCTTTTTTTGGGAAATACACTATCTTGGCGTTAGACCAAGAGTCTTGAGGAGGTGCTCCAATAAAGATAGATTCTACCAGTGCACTAAGAATGTTTTTAATCTGGGGGGTAAATATTTTATAAAACTCCACCGGTATGTGGTCTGCACCTGTCGCTTTCCCATCCGGAAGGCTTCCTAAGGCTTTGGCTATCTCTTCCCATCCAGGGGGTTCCTCAAGTTGGTCATAATCTTCGGAGTTAAGTGCCGCCAGGGTAATCTGGTCTAAATAGGCCAGACTTTCCTCTTCTCTCAGTTTTGGTGTCCCTGGGTGTCTGTGAATAGAGACTTTGGTAAAAATCACAGAATGCATTTCGGATCTTACTAGCATCTTTTGTGATTTCTCCAGTGTTAAGCTGGATCGACTGAATGTCACTAGCAGACACCTGTTGTCTAATTCTGAGAGCGAGTTGGTGGCCAATGTTATCGCCACATTCATATATTTTTTCCCTGGCAGAGGCCCATTTCTTAGCAGTTTTTTCAGCAAATATGGACCCTATTTCTGCCTTACTAGCTATTACTTCCAACTGAGCATTTTCAATTTCAACCCCTAGATTGACTGCTAAGATTAAATCTTCCTCAGCTTTTTTCATCTTGTCATGAGCTTTTGCTAGTTGTGCTTTATCTTTTTTATTCTGTCTGATGGAGTACCGCAGGGATTCCCCTCGAATGCCGCCTTCATTGCATCCCATACAGATCTCACTACTGTTGATCCTGTGTTAATTTCCCAAAACTCCTTAATTCACCCCTGCATATGTGAGCGGTAACCCTCATCATATAATAAAGCTTTTTCAAAGCTCCAATTCGAAGTTTCTTTCCTAAGCCCTAACCCACTAATGTTTAAAATAAGGGGGTTGTGGTCCGACAAATCGTGGGGCCAACTCGATAGAGCAGTTTTGGAGTATTGATGTAGAAACAAAAAAATAATCTAATCTAGCAAGTGAGAGGTGTGGGGCTGAGAAATATGTGTACCCCGGATGAGTGGGTTTTAGATTAGCCCAGATGTCACTGAGTCCGTGTGTTTGTATTAGATTAAGTAGGGCCTGATAGACTTTGGGCTTCCTGCCTGGGTATGACCAGTGATCGGTTGCCTTCCAGTTGCTGGGTAGATTAATATTCAGATCCCCAGAAATTACCAGTGGCAAGGGCCAGTGGGCAAGTTCACCCGTGATCCACTTGATAGCATCCCCATGAACGTGGGGTATGTCCCCAGGGCTCTGGTCAAAGGTCCTCCAATTGAGGCTCCAATTCTTTAATGAAAACAACGTTTCACCATGAGTTTAAATGCAATTGTTGTTTATATGGTTTCTTCATATAGTTTCTTCAAAATGCAGGATTTCATGGAAAATTCAAACACTTCATTTCCCACAATGCATCAATGATACTTCTCAAATTGACAATTTTACGAATCCCAATGCATTTCGGCCTCAAAAGGCCTTCATCCGGGGATAATCTGTAATGTTAAAACAACGTGTCTAAATATACAAGATCACGGGGTCTAGATGGTAATATGCACTCTAGCCGAAAAACGATAAATTTGTGTCTTTAAATGTATCAATAAACGTGTTTGTATAGAAGCATACATGCAAGGTAAATTAGGTGAGTATAAAATTAAAGAGTGATGTGAGTTTTAGGTGATCTGCGAATATAAACTTCCTGGTGATGAAAGCTAAAATAAGGTGCGTGATAAAAATACGTGCTCCTTGATGGTGTTAGGTGATTGAAAGTTCAGTGCCTTATAGCAAGTTAGAGCCAGTTGATGACCCCAGGGTCATCTGTGTTGCTTCCATAAATGGAGCATAGTGTAAAGGCCGAATTAGGGGAGAGATAACACTCTGCGATAACCCACCTCCCCAGAGGATCGGATTTAACCCTGTTGGAAGTCAGTGGATGTATATGTTGACCCAGCACTCCAACTCCTCTCGTCTTTGCCCCCTGGGAGGTTCCCCTATAACCCTATACCCCAGTGAGTTTAATAAGTGCTTCTGGGATCCCTCCACATGTGTTTCTTGCAGGGTGATAAGTTCAGCTCCCAAAAACGTAAGCCCTGGGCTGCTCTCTGCCGTTTTAAAACATCATTTAGGCCACATATATTAACAGACACAATTTTTAAGGAACATTGATTATTCATATTGTCTGACATATTTTTACTGCCTTTCTCCTAGCTGTATGTATGTATGGTGATTCTTACAATATACTGATATTTTTGCTTTTTTACACATTTTTGTTCCACTTTTCCTGTTTTCTTTTCTTTTGCCTTGTGATTTAACCTTCTTTTTTTGCATTTTATTTTCATTTTCTGATATCAGATTTACCAGTGCCGTGAGCCCCATCACCAATGATTCGTGTCGTGACCCTCCCCTAACCCCCCCCCACAATTAGAGCAATCAGGAGAGTCCTGAAAGATGGTTGTCAGTTAAGATGCATCACCGCTTGGCTACGCCTTTAAATTAAACGAGATGCATTATCAGCTTTATATCTCGACTTTCTAAGCCCCCGAAGGTGAATCGCCCAAATTCGCAAAAAGAGGGAAAGAAGAGGAAAAACTTATCAGATTACACCATCAGATTATTAGGCTCGTTTTTCTTAATTTATCTCTTTACACTTTTTTTTTCCCTTGGCATTTTTTTTTTCCCCCTACTAGACTTTTATTTATTATCTTTTTTTTTCGCCTTTATCTCCCCTAGGTACTCTCCTGCCTTGACCTCAGACAAAGACTTGTGTGGTCCCAATCAGAATCACCTTTAGTCTGGCAGGATTCATTAAAAACACTTGGGCACCTAGCTGTTGAAATGGGGTGATTAGTTGGCGTAGATGCCATCTGCGCTCTACTGTTGTATGGCAAAAGTCAGGTTTAGCGAAAAACATCACCCCATTAGCCCCTTTCGGAGAGTTCGGACGGGCCTGATCATATACATATTGCCTGAGAAGGAAGTTCCCAAAGAACATTAAGAATGCTCTAGGCTTTCCGTCAGAAGGATTACTGCCATTTCGGTTTGGTCTGATGTTGAAGGGGAATCGGTGCGCTCGCTGGATTTCATAATCCCAGTTCCAATTTGTTTGAGTCGTGAAAGCTTCACGCAGTAATTGTACAATGTAGCGCCTTGGGTCGTCACCTTCAGCACCTTCCGGAATGCCTAGCAATCGGAGGTTGTTCCTGCGTTGACGGTTTTCCTGTTCCTCCATTTTCGCCCTGACATCTGTCAGGCAAGCCTCATGAGCCGATCCCTGATTTTTCAAAGTGATTACTTCTGTTTCCAGGCTTTCTGTACGACCCTCCACCATACTAACCCGGTCGCTCATGTCAGTACATAGCTTGTTTAATTTTCGCAGGCCCCCCTGGAGCTTTTTGCCTGCCCCCTTAGCAGCTCGATTGTCAGACCTCTTCTTGGAAGTTTTTAATAGAAGCCAAGATTGAAGATAAGGAGGGTTCTATCGTGGGTTCTGTTACAGTTTTAGCACTTTCCCAGACCTGTTCCCCGTCTTCACATGGAGGATAAGACATTTGCGAATCCGAATAGTCCCACTTGAGTTGGCTCCGCCTTTTAGGGGGGTTTCTATTCTTCGCCTGACGTTGAACTGTCCCAGTGTCTTTAGAGGGGTCAACACTAATATCTTCACTCGAGCTGGAGCTGATTTGTTCGCCGTCAGAGGTGGATAGAGAGCCATCCGAAACCGAGTAGAAGTGTTCGCCACTAAATTCCGGAGTACAGGGAGCTCTGAGGCCGGGATTAGGTTCTACTCTAAGGATATAGTCAGTGATGCCTTTTGTTAGATGATTTACCCCAGTTCCACTTCCGACCATTGACTTGATGGAGTCTGAGTCTGGGGGGCTAGCAGCATCTTCAGAGGATGGCGCTAAAGTAAGTAAGTTGGCGGGTATCTTCTCCAAAGCCACTGAGCCCTCTGTGTGATTTTGGTCTATAGCCTGCTCACCGAAAGAAGTTTGTAAAAGAGTGCCACTTTCTTGAGACTCCCCGGGTTGGCTCCAGGATTCAAGTGCTCCTCAACGTCTACGAGCGGGAGATCTGGTTCGGGCACTGTGAGGAGTGTGGAGGTTGGAGCGTCACTCAAAGTAGCATCAGGATTAGTAGATAGTGTCTTAGGGCCCGCAAGCATTTCTACAATTGTTGGTTGAGTACCTTCCTTTGCCCCCCGAATGCTCCCACAACTCCCAGTTTTCCCAGAAGCCCGTTTCAAATAGTTAGTTTCCCTTTTACCTTTTATAGAATTATCAGGTACAGCACCCTCTCCTGTAGTGTTGCTGTTTGATGTGGGCTGAGGCACCTTTGGTTTGTTGCTTTTCCCAACTCTGGGAGCCCTGGACGACATCTGCCGCTTCTGGTGTGGTTTTCCAATTGGGGGATGGATCTCAGAGCACAGACCAAGGGAGTCGAACAGCACAAAAGCAAAAAACAGCCAAAAAATCCAAGCGCGCTTCCCAGCGCAGCGTGTCTTCCACCTCTCGCGTCTCCCCAGTTCTGAGGGCAGATCCGCAGCCCTCGCATCCTGCTCCCTCTCAGGTCCAGGGACAGAAATCCCAAAAGGAACTCAGCGAGTGATGAAACAATGTAGCAGAGGATTAGTAGGCGGCTGAAAGATTGTATCGTCTCTCCCAGCGTTTCACCCAGCGCGGCGTTGGAGACAAGATCCCGATTCCTTTGGGCTGACAAGCAGGGGAGCTGCGCTCGTGTCCTGTTTGCTCTCAGCCTCGGCAGCTTCGGCATCGGCAGCGGCATCTTGGAACAGACCGCATGGCCGATTGTCGAGCAGTGCGGCGTGCGCGGCAGAGCGACGAAGGATCAGACTGACACCATCTTGCTCCCGTCCATAACTTATATTTTCAATAAATTCGCACTCTAATACCTTACATATCCCACAATCCTCTACTAAATTATACATCAGTAATTAAAGTGTAAAAAACTTAAATTATACATAAAAAATCACAAAATGTACTCATATGTCAAACAAAATCTATCCGATTGAGTTCACCACACTGAAACTACAGTTCATGAGCTCCATCCCAGCCTTCAGACTTGCAGAAACAATTACGGGAATCAATGGACTATGTTCATCTCCTGGAGGGACAAGCAGAGGATGTGGAAGGCAGGGATTACAGGGATGCTGGAAGGAGCAGAGGGACCCAACCATGCACAGTTTATAGAGACCTGGTTTGCTGGAACAGTAGCCCCGAGCAGCTTGTTGAACTGATACACTGGGGAAAAGAGCCCATAGAGTACCAACGACGCTTCCATTCACAGGGGATCCTCCCAAGTCCATTGTGGTGAACATTCTGCACTATTGAGATAGAGACACCATCCTACCGGATGCCTGGAAAGAAGGTCACTTTCCTCTTGAAAATAGAAAAGTCATGATATTTCCTGATTATACACTATTGATACAGCACCACAGGGCTAGCTTCACAGAGGTTAAGAGAAACTAAGAGGTTGGGATCTGTGGTATGCACTACTTTTTAGGCCAAGTTATAAAAAATATCAAACCACCTAATGCTGTTTTTTACAGAACTCCAAGCTACATGAGACTTTGCAGAACAACAAGGAGCACTGACAGGGTGGGTGCCCTTAGTGGAGAAAGCCCATCACTTCACCGAAGACAACAACAGTGCAAGAATATGCAACAACTGAGACCAAGCCCAACAACCTACCCAACTACTATTTTGATGCAGCAGGGCTAAACTGAGGCTAATGGGAGTCCCCTCGCAAGGGCTCCCATGACATCGGTTTGATCTGTTCCTGTTGAGGGCACTAGTCCCAGCCACACAAGTGGCCCAGAATTTTATATCGGCATAAGTGGAGTAAAGCTGGATGTAAGGAATTTTGTGGATTCCTGTGGATTGCAGAAGTTTCCATCACAGAAACGTATTGGAAAATATGTGTGAGTAAGAAAACCTCATGGGATCCACGCAAGACACACCGCCCTGGAATCCCCTGATTGTCTAGTTTTCAAAAGTGTCTGTGGCCCGTAGGTTTGCATGGATGGCGCAGCACGGCCCAAATACCACAGCTACCCGATTGCTTATCTCTCAATTTAGCGCTTTAGGACCACACAAGTGGGGTACCATTTTTATCAGGGGACAAGTCAGAACGTAGGGTGGTAAGAAATATGTGAAACCCCATAGATTCAAGAACATTCTGTCACAGAAATGTGAGGAAAATGCGTTTTTTTTACCAACGTTTACCATTTGCAAAGGATTCTGAGTGAAATGAACTAGTGAGAGCCACACAAGTCATGCACTCTTATACTCCCCTGGTTGTCTAGTTTTCCAAAATGTGCAGGTTTGCTAGTTTCCCTAGGTGCCAGCTGAGCTAGAGCCCAAAATCCACAGCTATCCACTTTGCAAAAAAAAGGGTCAGGTTTGAGTGGAAAAATGTGATGTATCCATGTTGTGCTTTGTGTCAATTGTGTGTCTTTTGCTTGTGCCATTTCCTGTCACGGGCAGTAGGCCTACCCACACAAGCGGGGTACTATTTTTATCAGGAGACTTGGAGGAATACTGAGTGGAAGAAAGTTTGTGGCTCCCCACAGAATCCAGAACTTTCCATCATAGAAATCTGAGGAAAATGTGTTTTTATACTTAAAGTTTGAGATTTGGAAGGGTAACCATCTGGTGATAGCCACGTAAGTCACCCCACCCTGGATTCCCTCAGGTGTCTACTTCTCAAAAATTTGCAGGTATGCTCAGTTTCCCTGTTTGCTGACTGAGCTAGGGCCCAAAATCCACATCTACCCAATTTGGGCCATTTCCTGTCATGGGCACTAGGCCTATCCACAGAAGTGAAGTACTATTTTTTAGCAAGAGACTTAGGGGAATGCTGGGTGGAAGGATGTTTGTGGATTCCCATAGATTCCAGAACTTTCCATCACAGAAATGAAATGAAATTAAATGAAAAGGAAATTTGTAAGAGCGCGAAACATTCACCCTTGGGTATCATGGCGCTAACTCAGCATAAGTCGAGAGAGGAGCAGCTAGGACACAGTTCAGAGGTTAACCAGCCACGTCTTCAGAGCCCTCCTAAAAGCTGGCAGTTGATTTTCTTTCTTGATATGTATTGGCATTGAATTCCAAAGTCGGGCTGTACCGACCAAGAAACTCCTCCCCCCCAACCAGTCTTTTTGAACCTAGGTACTACCAGGTTATAAGAGTGTGCTGAGCGGAGCTGACGAGTGGGCACATATAGCTGCAAGTTCTTTTTCAAGAAACGTGAGAAAATGTGTTTTTAGTCAAAGTTTGAGGTTTGTAAAGGATTCTGGGTAACAAAAACCTGGTAAGAGAACCATGCAAGTCACCCCATCCTGGATTCCTTTAGGTGTCTAGTTTTAAAAAATGTGCAGGTTTACTAGGCTTCCCTAGGTGGCGACTGAGCTAGGTCCCAAATTCTTCAGCTACCCACACTGGAAAAAAAGAGTCAGTTTTCAGTGGAAAATGTGATGCATCCATGTTCTGTTTTGCCCATTTCCTGTCACGGGCACTAGATCTACCCACACAAGTGGGGTACCATTTTTATCAGAAGACATGTAGGATCATAGAATTGTAGAACATTTGTTATTAACAGCTGGATTTTGCTGCATTTGTGCCTTCCAAATATAAGCCAGTGTGTAAGAAATAAGACATTTTGAGAAAACCATCTAAATCATATGCCAGTAAGGGTATCCATCAAATTCAGAGATGTACAAAAAACACTGCTCTTAAACCTCATGTTTTGTGCCCATTTTAGAAAACATGGGTTTCCTCAATATCCATTTTTCACTCTACATGTTTCACCATAGGAATTGGTCTCTACTCGGTACACAATAAAAACCACTGCATGGTACAGTTCAGTTGTTGGCTCTGGGTGCGTTGGGTTCTTGGAGAACCTTTAAATCCTATATATACCCACAACCAGAAAGGTCTATCGAACAGAATGGCATATTGCTTTTGAAAGCTTTTGCCATTGTGACAAAAGATACAGACGAAAACATTGTCACAAAGGGCCCTTATTTCCTACTCGTTTTCAATTTTCCTTATTTCAACAGTTCGTTTCTTTGGGAGAACCTTGAGGGATCTACACATATGACTGCATACTGAATTCAGAATTTTGTCTACTTTTCAGAAATCTATAGTTTTCCTGGATCACCCATGGGTTTCACACTGGTTTCTACCCCAAACTGAAAGTTGATTGAGAGCACAAAAAATAGGATAAATAGGCTACTCTTTTGCTAACTGTTTATTAATGCCATTTTTAGAAAAAAGAAACAGTCCTTTTATCCGGAGTACTCTCTTCCTATTTTTCCCCAAAAACCTCAAAATGTAGCTATATTTTACCTATTTTCTCGGTCATCTCCAGGGGAATCCACAAACCCTGGGTACCATTAGAATCCCCAGGATGTTGGGAAAAAAGGACGCAAATTTGGTGTGGATACCTTATGTGCAAAAAGGTTATGGAGCACTAAACTTGAACTTACCCAAATATCAAAAAAATAGCTCAGCACAAGGGGGGAAGGCCCAGACGTTAAGGGGCTAAGCCAATATTTTACTCCCATGAATAGAAGAACAGGATAGACTCACCCTAGAGCAACCCATCACAGTGCAGGAATAAGGAATGCCTTAGCATCTTTAGCATGTGTGCAAGGTTTCAGGCACTCATGGCTTCCCTTAGAACGTTTTGCTACCTTTGTGGATCAGGTGGTACACAAGCTGGCTGCACTCTACATTGAGGCATTTCAGGCACACAGGTTGCCCCATACAGCCAGTGAGGCATTAATAATACCACTTCCTAAAATGGGTTAAAATCCAGAAGAAATAACAACATATCACCCCCTATTTTGACCGGTGTTTATAAAATCATAGGTGACATTTTAGCAAGTATATTACTCCCACACATACCGGCACTCATACATACTGACCACAACAGTTTCATACTCAGGAGCAACACATCACAGAACATCCACGGCTATTTAAAATTATGGAGCAGGTCCCCAATAAATAGCCCTGAGCAGCAGTTTTATGAATTGATATCGAGAAGGCATTTGACTTGTTGAATTGGCAATACGTGCTCAAGGTTCTTGCAAAAATCAGACTAGCTGTAAATAGATAGTTATATTTTAAACTGCACCAATAACTAGAGTGCAAACAGGGCAGATGGTGAGGATGGGCAGACAGAGATACATGCAACACTGTCCTTCAGATATTGTCAACCCTTTATGAATGCCCTTAATGATTTTGGGAAGCTATCCGGATCAAAAGTCAACTGAGGGAAATTATTATTTTTATCTTTGGGCCTGGAGGCCAAACCAGGAGTGGTAGGCAGTGGGGGGATCCCAAAAAGGTGAAGAATACTGGGATACTGATATATATTGTGAAGAGGCTGAACTCTTGGGAGGCTTTGTAGGGTGGGCCATTAGGTCCTTGAGGCCCCAGGTAGTCTTCTGGAGGGCTTTACCACCTGCAGTTGCAGGAAGGATAGCCTTGGCCAAAATGATTATGTTACGTCGCCCCCTACATTTCTTTGAGAACATACCCCTTTTCATTCCCAGAAAATTTTTCTGAGACCGCAAAAGCCTCCTGCTGGACTTATATATGGGATGGGAAGAGGTGCAGGATTGTACTGAGAACCTTGAAAATGAGGACAGACCGTAAAGATTTTGTAGTCTCAGACTTTGAAGTTTACTATATTGTGGCTCATACCCAGTGGATTTACAGATGGCTACCAGGACACAATCTCCTTGAATTGTGCTTGAGAGAGTGCTTGAATGGCGGAGTCAAATTACTGGAGCACCTTGTATTATGACCTACTCTAAACGGAAAAAACACTCACTACACCTTGAATATGTGGCTCACTATTGCCATTAGAATGCATTAAGATGTACCCAAGATCAATTGATATATGCGCCAAACATCCAGTGGTGGCCACCACAAAACTAAAGTGGGGGGTGAGGGAGGGATGGAGGATTAGGGGAATAATAATTTGTTTTTAAACTTACCTGTCCTGCTGAAGCGCTGTTGGCCATATCGGTGCTTCACTTTTCCCGGCAGTCACTGGGGCACAAAGCACAGGCTCCCCACCCAATCCAGTTGCTGCTCTCATGCTATACCAAGCATGAAAGCAGCAGGGGAATTTGGCCTAAGTGGGCTGGTCTGACCCTCACTCAGGTGCAGGGAGCCTACAGCTTCTCTCCATCCCAGCTGTCAACACAGTTGGGTTGGAAAAACCTAAGTGCACATGTCTGTTTAGGCGGTCATCACTCCTCCTCCCTGCCATGGCCCGGCCCGCCCGCCCCGCTCAAGACTCCCTGGCTCAGTCAGTCAGCGGAAAATATAATTACAATATTGTTTTATTATCATTTGATTTTTCGCTGACTGACTCTGACCAGTAAGCTGGTGCTTGTCCACCATTATGGAGGAGCCGCCACTGCCAACATCTTTTTAAACATAGAGCAGGATGTCCTGGGATTACAGAGCTTTATAGAAGTAGATAAACTGGTGCAGGCCGGGATGGCAACAGTGGGAGACTTCTTCGAGAAAATAGCACTGATTACCTTTGCTGCACTAGCAGGACCATCTGCATTCCCTTCTGGGCCGTTCCTACATCACAGATTCATAATGGCACGAATGCACACATTATCGGGTATTACAGACATAGAGCAACAAATGCACGGATACTTGCAGTCGCTGCACTGCATTGTCACCTAGAAATATAGAGCACTATTAGACATTGGGAGTGGTCCCCCTAAACAAGGTGAAGGACAGATGGGAAAATTATATTAGTAAACCGCTCCAGGACAGGGAATGAGGTAGGATTTTAGAACATCCCAAAACAATCTACAGAAATGCTTGAATGCAGTACATTCAATTAAATCAGTTACACAGGGCCTAATTGAACCACACACATTGAGAAATTATATTCTATGGATGGAGGCCATTGTTCTCAATGTGAGGAAGAATCTGCTGGGTTTCTGCACATGTCGTGGAGCTGCCCATTATAGAGCAGTTTTGCAGTACATTCAATTAAATCAATCAGTTACACAGGACCTACATGTCTTCACACATTTTGAGTAAATTGTATTCTACCAAGGGAGTCCATTGTTCTCAGTGTGAGGCAGAATCTGCTGGAAGTGCCCCATCATAGAGTATTTCGGGGAAAACACAGGACACACACTGAAAACACAACTGGGAGGGGGTGGTTACCCGTCAATAGAGACATGCATCCTAGGTCTGGCTTCCTGTCTCAAAATGGGGAAAGCCAAAATAAACTTTGTAAATCTGTTACTAATACTGGCCAAAAGGGCAACGGGCATGCATTGGAAGCACAATGAGGTACTGACCATCAGACACTGGTGCTTGACTGTAGTTAAAGGTTTTGAGAGCAAGAGTGTTGAGTTGCACAGGGAAGAGGCCAGAGGCCTGAGAAGATTCAAAACTGCCATGGAATGTGATTAATTAACACTGGTGTTTCACAGGTAATCAGGAATAATGACGCACCTTCTTAGAAACTCATTCTCTGGCACATCTTGTGGGGGTCTCAGCAAGGGAGGCAGCCCTGAGACAAATAAATATCAGGGGCTTTGGCTCTACTGTAATAACACTATATATGAAGCCAGAGCATTGTTTACTCAGAGAACCCTTTGTCCAACCCTCTTTCTACATGAAGGATAGTCAGTCCCCCACTGGCCCCCATTGAGTCTTCCATTCCCCCTCAGTAGTGGGAGTGATGAGGTGTCTGAAATGGCTATGATGCACATTAATTCATATTGTAAACATTTGCCTGAAATGGTAATTAACTACTTAATTAATATTAAACAATCATTTGTATTTAAAATACGCATGCTCCCTAACTAGCAACTAACCCACCAATCTGGTAATAAATTAAAAACATCCAAATACATTTTCAAAAATGTAAATTCAACATCAAACATTGCAGCCTATACTAAAATAATTAAAATAATTATCAATTATATAATTTACATAATTACCAATTTAATACTTAATTAACAAAAAATATTATTTTAAAATAAGAAAAACAATAATTTATTCCTGAATAACTTCCACCATAACCCTCTACAAACACAGCAACCTGCTAATAAATTAAAAATGACAAAATAAATGTTAAAAAATAATTAACATTAAACCATGCAAGCTATAATTAAATAAAACAGTTATGATAATAATACTAATACCTAATCTTGCAATTTTAAAATGAAGTTAAACAGGTTTGTAAAGAGAGGATGAATTTACAAGTTGGGGATAGTCAAATGGAGGGATCATGGGTGCACAATAGAGGTCTGTACTGGCTACAGGCCTTTCAAAACCACCCTTTAAAAGAGAGGTGCTTGAATTGTAGTTGTAAGTCAAATCATCAATAATTTAGTCAATTTAGAAATTTGTATTTTGTTTGTATAATAATAACTCCTATAATTAAAAGGTGTGCATTGGAATAAATTCAGTTACTGTAGAGGTTGACTTCAACAAATGTCTTCTGAAGCATCTTTCCATGCAGTACCTTTTTTCCCCATCATTCATAATTATCCTGAGAGAACAAACCTACCAGTAACCCATTGGCATTAATTTGAGACATGTTTTGATTTAGCAGTTTCAGGTAAAACTTTTCATTTATTTTTTTGTTAAAAACACACATTTTGTTTATCTTTATGATCAATATGATCACTGAGTTTTCATTGTAGAACTAAACTGACAATCTGGTTTGCACATTTAACATTTCATCTTTCTAAAAACAGGAGAGATGTTTTATGGAGTTCACTGCACTGTATTCGGTTATACGACAGAATATCAACAACAAAATTATTCCTGAAAAAATATTGAGGTAAAAAATGTCAATTTTATATGCATTTAATGTAATGTACCAAAATATCAACTGCAAAAAATATTGTGTACCGAAATCTCAATTTTACATAGTTAAGTATATAATTTAAATGTAATTAACATTATTGCAATTTTAAAAGATACAATTTCTAAAAATGCAATACATTTTAAAAGAAATATAACATTAAAAAAATTAAGAAATGCATATAGATGTAACTTTAAAACAAGTTTAACAAATATTTTTAAAACATTCTAATAATAAGTTATAAATTGAAAGACACAGATTATCTTGAAAGAAATAGGGGCTGATTTGCAGAAGTGTTGTAATTTAAGATAATCTTAAATTAGGTTTAAAGGGGTTCTTAACTTATGCTTCATATTGCAATTTACAAAACTAGCTAAGTCCCAGGCAGTTCATTTTCCTAACATTTTGTGAGGTTAATGCAGTTCACGTAAAAGAGTAACTTATTTTAATGGAAGCCTATGACTACAGGAGCAAATTACGCTACTGGCGCAGTTTACGGAAGTTGCATAATTAGAGGATTAGAAATATGTGTATTAAAAATTAACTGTAATGTTTTTCTGTCACACAAAATAAATTCTATTATACATCTGTTTTTACCCAATGCACCCTGTGAAATTTGGGGAGGTTGCAATTCCTTCACACATTGTTAACAAGTTACATCAATATTCTCCACACTTAACTTAGGAACAACAAAATTAGTGAGAAATACTCTTTAAAGTTTTGTAAATGTTCTTAACATTAAGAGAGTAGAGATGTTAACTAAAAATATGACATCAAAAAATATGCACACCATATCATTTGCATTACCCCACCTGCACTGCTCATAAACATTGGCTGTATCTCAAAATATGCATTTTGGTAACTTCCTTGTTATGTCTCATTTTACACAACTTGAAGTTGTCAGTAAAGTCACACAGGAGTAATTTATTCATGCAGGAGTAACTAGCATTACAGCTATTTAATAGTGTAAACTTACATACATATGCACAAAAAAAACAAATTACACATTTTTGTTAATAACCATATCCAATATGTGCATTATAACATCCAAACTAACTTAAAAATACACATTGACTGTAAATATAAAAACATATGAGTAAGTTGCCGTATGATAACTGTGATATACAACATATTGTAACAACAATAATAGTTTATAAATGTATTTGAGGTACATACATGTTATGTATGATATTGAAGATTTTTTTAAAGTATTTATATTTTTAATTTACTAAAAAATGTAAGGTGGTGTGTGTTATGCAATGATACACAAGCTATGAATTTTCATAAAATTATTTTTGAAACTTAGAAAAAAGGCCTTGGAAGCTTATGTGAATGCCAAACTAGTGAAAAAGAATAACTTAAGAGTTTTTTTCCTATTAAGAGAGTCATAAGTTTGCTCTGATTTTTTGTACACCAGCTGCATAGTTTTAACAAAGATACATAATATTAACAAGTTACAATAAGTTACAATAAATAATAAAACAAGGTACACAAATGTACTATTATTATGTTAAAATGCCTACACACACATTTATTAAATCAATAAAATACATTTAAAAGTATGGTACTAAAATTAATATTTGTAAAATGCTAAACACATAACAAAAAATATAAAATAATTCTATCACACAAAATAATATAAAAAAATAGAAGAAATATGTATAATTTTTAAATTAAATACCCTCAAAATATTAAGAAAATACAACATGAACTACATAGTGATTACATTTAATCTAAACATACTTTTAAATTTGAACAGATAAGAAAATATTTAAAAACACAATTAGATCTATGGCATTGCAAACATTAGGACAAAAAACATATTATTAGGCTGGTGGATCAGGTTTACTATGCTAAGTCCATTCAAGAAATCCATCAAAGTTGAGGAAAATGCATACACATTAATGCATAGCAAATGCTGATGAAAGTGGATATATTGTGTCGGGTAGACTAAATATTCTAGCTCTAGTCTACCAAACATTTGGGAAAATACATATATTTGGAGGGGTCAGATTCATATTATGTCTCCACCCTAACAAACATTGGGAAAAGTGTAAAAGTTGGGAGGGGTAAATATGCTATTCTAATTCCAGTCTACTAAACATTGGCAGAAAGTGCATGTATTGGGGTTGGTCATGTTTACTATTCTAACTCCAGTCTAATAAACATTTGGGGAAATGTAAAAAATTATGAGTATCAAATGTAATATTCTGACTCGATTCCAACAAATGTAACATTAGGAAAAGCATGTATATGCTATAGTAAGATTTACTTTTTTAACACCCTTCCAACAAATATTGAGCAAAGGAAAATATATTGGGTATGGGGCATTACTTTTACTGTTCTATCTCCAGTCTGACAAACATTGAGGAAAGTGCGTATGTCCAAGGGGGGACATTGTTTACTACACCCAAGTAATATAACTGTCCATTATTATGTAGAAAAATCATAAAAAGCAAAGTAAAGATCTTGGAATTTTTAAAACAATTTAAAATATGTTTGAATTAATTTTAAATTTAATAACACTATTTCTAAAAATCATTATTTGAGGAAACATTTTTATAATAAACAATATACCTAAAACTTGCCCAGGGATTCGCTGTCATAGAAAGTTATTTTTCACTAATAATTTAACATATGTATATATTTATTCAACTATAATTTATTTAAAGAACCCAAACAAACCCAAAATATGCCATGCAACCTGTTAAAAAATAATACAATTACTTTTAAATAACAAATAAAGAAATATTGTTATATCTAAATATTTTGTTGTAAAATTATCATTATTAACAAATTTTAAAATCACCATAATTAATACATTAATTAATTCTTCTAAATGTATAAATAGTTTATTGAAAAGGTGCATAGTACATAACTAGGAGCCTATTATGATGTTGGGCGTCTCAGAAACTGGACCGACCGACCTCCGGTCGGTGGTCCCGACCACCTGATTAGGATGCGACCGAACACTGTTCGTCGCATTCCGACATTTCCCTATGGGAGCATGTGTTATAGCCGTAAACCAGCCTTAGTACATGCTCCTATAGGGAAATGGGAGGTGGTGTTAATACCTGCATCCCGTGTGGGGTGCAGGGATTAACAGGGGGGCACCATAGGTGTCCCTCGTTCACTAACCGGAGACCGCCAAGGAAAGGGGGCCCTGCTAGGAGCCCCCATACTCGCTCTCCAACAGGCTTTCCATGTCGGAAAGCCCGGCATGTAAAGCCTGCAGGAGACCGAGTATCATAATCCCAAGGACGGAAAGGCTGCCCTTTGGGATTACGGGCCGACCTCCGATTCATAATCAGCCGGTCGGAATTGAAACCAACGATGGCGGTCAGAAAGCCTCCGGCCAAAGGTCGGAGGCATTCCGACCGCCATCGTAATAAGCCCCTTAATATATAATCATACAATATTTAAGCAAATAAATAACAAGTTTAAAATGTGAAAAATGAACCTATAAATCAATTAACATTAATTAATATATATTAAAAAACACTACCTACCCAAACCACCAATGAACCTCACACACCAAAAATAAAATGTAATACATAATTTAAAAAGGTATTAAAGAATTAAGCACATAAATAAAAATGTAACTATATAACATAATTAACAAATGCAAATCAATTAACAAAAATCATATAAAATATAATTTAAAAACACTACGCACCCAGTCCCCAATAAACCCAACAACTCAAAATTAAAATGTCAAATATAATGAAACCTAAACATTTAAAGAAACAATTTCAAAATATAAATTTAATATGAAGTTGATCATGAAATAATTATAAATATATATTTAAAATCACTGCTCACCAAAGTCCCCAATAAACCCAACAACCTGAAAGAATATATCACAATAATGTTTCATATTTAAAAATAAAACTGAACATAACATAGATAGTAAAAAAACATAATGCAATACAATAAAACACCATGACAAAAATTATAGTAAAGTAAACTATAACTTAAACCTCAATATTATAGTAAAACACTTTCATTTTATACACTTACTTTCAATATTTTCATCCATGATATTCTTGCAGTCACAGTATTCTGACCACAATATTATGTAAGGCTATATTTTTGAATCTCTATGTAGGTGAAACACCCAGTATTCATTGTATTGCATTCAATAACATCCAAAAGAAGGTAAAAAGAAATAACTGAATTAAACTGTGAAAACTGATTACCTGTCTCAAAAATGGTATGCACTGAATTTTTACGTAACTTTCACTTACAATGTCGTTTTTGTTGCTGCAGTGCTTGTTAGGCACCACTTCTCCCCTGTAGTGTATTATTCAACAAGTCCTCAACTTTGGCCATTGTTTCATTTTTTAAGTATTCAAATAGAGTTATGATGAACACTGAAATGATACTGTCATCATCACCTAAGATCTCATTACTTGCTTCCTTTGCTTGAACCTTTGCCCGTTTCTTTTTTTTTACATTTTGAGTTTTTAGTACAAACACAGAAATGTACATTGTGCAGGATCATATATAAACAAATAAAAGGGGAGAAGGGAACACAAGAAACATAAACAGTGAGCATAGTAATGCTCAACAGGCCATTTCGAACAACATCACACGAAAGCAAAATAAGATAATGCCACAGAACAAATTAGTCAACTACACCAGACAATACGGCTACCGTATTATGCTGTTTCCCCCTCTCCCACCTCCTTAGGATGATAGCATGCCACACCTGCCAGTCTGCTGACAAGATTTATATATCCCCCTGATTGAGTCACGTCATAGCCCCTTTCCCCAGCCCCCACACATATCCACAATTCAATGGAAGAGTTCCAAAGGATTACTCAATTGGAGAGGGGGGGTATAGACGTGCGCGACCAAGGAACATTAAGATTCTGTCAATCATAAAAAGGGGCCCCAAATGTCAACAAATAAGTGCAATTGATATTGTAAATATGTCTTTCATAGGTGGCCAGGTGGTACAACTCAGTGATCCACTCCTGATGTGCAGGCACTTGTGGAGAATGCCAGTGCCATAGCATACAAATCTTGGCAACTATAAAGGCTGTCCCTATCCATCCCCGCCATTGCGAAGCCAACTTATCAATGTCAGTAAAGTCATGTAGTAGGGCAAATGGAGTGGAGTCCCTAAAGGGTATGAAGCTAGTGGAATAAAGTGTCTGCCATACTGAGGGCCAGTAGGGGACAGGGCCGGACTGGGAACCAAAACCGGCCCTGGCAAAGTGCTCATCCGGCCCCCGGGGGCGTTGGGGGTGCAGCAAAGCTGTTTGCCAGGGCCGGTTTCTGCTGATTTTGTTACAGGGGCCGATATTGCAGCTATGCTGCAAAAACTGCCCTTTAACAAAACGGCCCCCAGGGGCCGAAAACCAGCCCCCACCCTGGTGGCCCACCGGGGAAACGCCCGGTGCCCGCTACGGCCAGTCCGGCCCTGGTAGGGGAACAAGTTAAACAAGGACCATAAAATGGGATAAAGGTCGCGGCCTTCATCTTTGCAATGCCAGCAAGCGTTGGTTGGAGTTAGACGGGCCCCACGTAACTTGTGGGGGGACCAATACCTATCACGTAGAATCCTGAAGTACGAGTATTTCAATCACACTTCTTGTAGGGAACTATTATGGAATTCCATGATCTCTTTCCAGTCATCATCTGTATATATTGTACCCAGTCGTTCCTGCCAATATGCTTTTGTGACTGTTTGAGTGCTCTGGAAGTATATGCTGTCAATGAGGATTCAATATAAGATGGAGACAGCGCCCCTTGATAGCCCTCATTTTCTGAGATATTCTAAGATAGGAGAGACAGGGAGATGGATAGGGTCCCATCTCAGCATACCCCGTAGACTGTCTCATTTGCCAATACTTCCAGAGCTGAGGCTGGGGAAATGTGAAGTCTGTTTGAAGCATTTCAAAGGAGCAAAAAGTATCCCCCATTAGAAGGTTTGTGTTGTAATCTTTCAAAGTGTGCTGGCCTGTTCTATCTCCATGGTGATGGCTCGCGTGAGGAGTCGTGACCGGAGAACCGACAGGCTGGCAGCAGGAGTTGGTGGCTTTACTCAATAACTAATAAAAGACGTGAAAAACTTACCGGTGTTCGTCTTTTCAACACTGGCGACGACGGAAACTTGCGGGGGACAAGCCCGCCACCAACTCTCCCCAATATCCTAAACCCACGGACACAGACTGCATCTCATCGCATGCCGGAGTGAGACCTACAAAGTGGTGATTACCTTCAACCTCCAGCAATCTTCCTCCTCTTGCCCCGGATTTTCTGAGACGCTCGGATTGAGTTTTGGGCAATTTTGACTACTTTGCCAACTCTCCTTGGGCAGTTGCTACACCTCGTGACGCCACAGTTGACGTACTTGCCCATGCGCACGAGTGCCCCCACTGTCTCATCCACGTCACGCTACGTTGCGCTACGTGCGTGCGTGCCGCCATATTGTTTTGTTTTTTTTTGGGCTTCCTTGCAACCTGTCACAAAGCTTTACACGGAAGATTTTAACACAGTTATCGTCTCTCTCTGATACCCAGGTACAGATTAAACCGTTTTGGAGCTCTTTGATTAACTGCCACAAGCTGCCTATGCCTGCGTTTACTTGCTTTATTTGCTTTTACTCCCCGATTACCTTTTAGACATTAACTAGTTGTTCTCACTGTTCTGCCATAACAAACCCACACCTGCTTACAACATTGACCAATTATTGTGACTTAGTGACTTTATTTTGAAACTGGTTTTCCTTGCTTGAGACTAACATTTAAACCTTACGCCTACCATGACTGCCACTACTATGAGCCAACCACCTCCATTCCTTTGCGATAAAGGCGAACCTCTCCTGCCATGGAAAAGATGGAAACTCTTATTCGACTCTTATTTAGTCGCAATTGGTGGAGAAAAATTTTCTGCTCATAGAAAACAAGCAATTTTGCTTCACAACTTGGGAATTGAGGGACGGAATATTTATGAAAGCATTGACTTAATTCCAGTGGGTGAAGGCGATGGCGAACCTTCAGATGTATTTGACATGTCCATGAAAATGTTAGAGTTGTATTTTGGACCGCGTATCAATGTAGTTTTAGAGAGGCACAAGTTCTTCATGAGGGTCCAAGAACACAATGAAAAGGTTGGCAACTACATAGCTTCCTTAAAAACACTTGCACGCACCTGTGAGTTTGGTGATCTCACTGACTCGTTGATACGAGATCAACTGGTCAGGTGCACAAACAGTCCCAGGGTGCAAGAAAAACTCCTTTCCAAAAATCCGTCTCTAAAAGAAGCCATAGCCATCGTAGAGGGGATGGAAAATACCTCTGGCTGGGTGAAAGAGATGAAGGCCCACAACACATCCGCTGACGAAGTTCTTACGCCCAGTTCTATTCATGAAGTGACCCAGAAAGAGACATCTTCCACTCAATCTAAAGAGTTCGTTGACAATGTCTCCAAAGTGGTCAGAGGATTTAAACCTAAAACCTCCACAGACTTTTCTAAGTTGAAGTGTTACAGGTGTGGGAGTAACAATCACTCTTCCAACTACCCTCAGTGCTATGCCAGGAATGCCACGTGTCACAAGTGCGGGATCAAAGGCCATTATGCTAGACTATGCAAAACTGGTGGGAGAGTACGCACAGTGGATGGTGCGCATGAGAATATTGAAACAAATGTTTTCTCCAAAACAACCATGTTAAGTGTAAGAGGTGATGGCGTGGTGGATGCTAACCTCGTCAAGATGCCAGAATGCGAAGTTGTGATTGGAGACGAGTTGTTTGTGGTTCTAGCTGACTCTGGTTCTCCTTTCACCATGTTAGACAGTGAACTTTGGGACAAGACATTTCATGATTTACAACTGGTTGTACCAGACATTAACCCTGTTAGTTATGGTGGCTCACACATTGATGTGATAGGTTATGCCATCATGAAGATTCACTTCAAAGGAAGGGACACCATTGGGAAGATCTATGTCGCCAAGCGTGGTGACAACCTCCTTGGTTGGAGACATCAGAGAGACTTGGGAATAATTCTTAATCCCAATGCTCGCTGTCCTTCAGAACAAGTCATGCTGATTGACCATAGTATGTCTTCTAATAAGTATTTTGAGGAATTTCCTCAAGTTTTCTCTGACAATTTGGGTTTACTCAAGGACTTTGAGCACCGCATCGTACTTAAGCAGAAAGCTGTACCAGTGGTACACAAGGTTAGGAAAGTCCCTAACATGATGTTGGAACCTCTAAAGAGTGAACTAATAGACTGGTCACTCAAGGTGTAATAGAGGAAATTGAATCCTCTGAATGGTTGGCCCCAGTGGTTTTAGCCCCCAAGGATGGTGGGAGGAGTATTAGGATGTGTGTTGACTTGAGAAGCCTAAATAGGTGGATTTGGGTGGATCGTCAACCACTTCCTAATATCTCGGAATCAATCAACATGCTTGGTGGTGCAAGGGTCTTTAGCGTGTTAGATTTATCCTCGGCCTACCACCAAGTCCCCCTTCATCCTGACTCCAAACATTTGACGTCGTTTGTGACACCACTGGGGGCTTTCCGTTTCATCAGGATGCCGTTTGGGTTAGCCTCGGCGGCTGCCTGCTTTCAGCGCATTATGAAGATGGTTCTGAAAGATGTCCCCAACATCATGTTTTTTCAGGATGATATTTTAGTGTATGGTAAGAATGATTCTGAACATGACACAATTTTAGGCTCACATTACAAAGACTAACTGACAAGGGGTTAACAGTGAATCGTTTGAAATGTAAGATTAATGTATCTTCTGTCACATATTTGGGACATGTTATATCTGGGGAAGGTATCCAGCCAAAGCTAGATTTGGCCAAAAGCATTGTTGATGCCCCTGCGCCAGCTGACAAGGAGCAGGTGAGGTCTTTTCTTGGCCTCGCAGAGTTTTATTCTAAGTTTATCCAAGGTTTCGCCTCCACTGTTGAACCCATCAGAATATTTCTTAGGAAGGGAGCGCATTTTGATTGGTCGGCTGATTGTGCAGCGGCTTTTAGTTCCATAAAACAGGCTATCGGGAAGATGCCAACGCTTGGTCATTTTGACTCCAAGAAGAAAACTTTCCTAACTACAGATGCCAGTTTGTGTGGTCTTGGGGCTGTTCTCTCTCAGGTTGATTGTGGGGAAGAGAAAGTTGTTGCGTTCGCTTCTAGGGCATTGAGGAAGCCTGAACAACAGTATTCATGTATTGAGAGGGAAGCTCTGGCCATAGTGTGGGCTGTAAAGCACTTTAAGTTTTACCTGTGGGGCATCCCCTTCCTGGTTAGATCTGACCATCGCCCTTTGGTTCATGTGTTTTCCTGCATGGAGAGCGAAAGACTTACCCCAAGGCTGAAGCGTTGGAGTTAGGGTTTAGAGGAGTACAATTTTCGTGTGGAATATCTCCCTGGTACTGCTAACAAAGCGGCAGATTGTCTTTCAAGGTTACCTATCGAATGTCCTGGAAATGCCCTTGACTCGGACACGGTTAATGTTAACTGGGTCAAGGAGTCTGCCATTCAAGAGAGTGAGTGGGAAAGTTCTTTGAAAGCAGATCCTTTGTTACCTGCAGTGACACATTTTGTAGTTGAGGGATGGCCAGACAATAAGAGAATAGATTCTGAGTTGCTCCCTTTTTGGTCCATCAGGAATGAGCTCACCCTTTGCCAGGGCCAACTCATGCGTGGAGAGAGAGTGATTCCACCTGAGGATCTCAAACCTAAGCTCATAAACCTAGCTCACGAAGGACATTTAGGAAGAAGCCTCACGAAGTCTCGCCTCCGGGAGAGGTATTGGTGGCCAAAGATGGATAGTCAGGTGGAAAAGGTGGTCAGTGAGTGTTAGTGAGTGCGCTTCCTGTGATAAGTCCCGTATTGTCAACACCCCTCCGCTGTCTCCGGTTGAAATTCCGCAGGAACCTTGGGTCAAGTTGGGGTTGGATCTCATGGGCCCTTTTGAGCTTTTGAATCCTGCAGACAGATTTGTGATCCTTTTGGTGGATTATTCGTCCAAATGGGTCTCCACCAGATGTGTAAGTTCAATCAGCACAAGGGTGGTTATTGATTTTCTCAAAGATGAATTCGCTAGCGAGGGGATTCCCAAGTTCCTTATCACAGATAATGGCCTGCAATTTGTTTCTCAAGAAATGAATGAGTTTTTAAGGGACTATGGAATTGTTCATCAGAGAACTGCCCTTTATGCTCCGCAGGCCAACGGTCTTGCGGAGCGCATGAACAGAGTGGTCAAAGCATGCGTGCAAAGGGCAATTGAGTTGAGAGTTCCTCTTAAGAGTGTCTTAAGAGACACATGGTGGGCTCATCGCACTGCCCTCAATGTGGTTCTGCGGAAGTCTCTGTTTCAAATGTTGCGTGGGAGGGTTGCGCTGTCCAAACTCAATCCTGGGTGGCTGCCTCTTATTGAGGGTCCTGTGTTGTGTGGGGAGGAGTTGAGTGGTAGAATTGAGTCCTACCAAAGTAAGTACAAACAAAGGTTTGATTCAAAAAAATCAACCAAGGTCACATCATGGAAGGTGGGTGAGTGGGTGTTTATCAAAAGACCACGCTGGCACAAGAAGGGTGCCACAGACTTTATGGGACCATTTGCCATCACTGCTGTTTATAAGAATGTGGTTACTGTACATAATGGTGGTAAGTGGAGCATGTCTCGTTTAGTGAAGTTCCAGGGTGACAAGTCCATGTTTCCTTCTTGCCCTGATATTTCACCTGCTTCAAACTTACCCACCAATTGTGGTTCTTCACCTCATTTTCCAAGATCTCGCCGATTTCCCAAAAGGTATGATGACTACGAAATGTATTAAATTTTCCTTTGCTTTGTTCCTTGTTTATTCTGGCCCATTGCATATGATGTTCGTTCTTCAGTATAATTGTTACTATTTTTAGTGCTGTATTTGGAATGGGTGTTTTCTTCTCCTTTTCCTTTCTTTTTCTTTTCTCTTTTCTTTCTCTCTGTTGTCTCCACTGTAAAGGGGATGTGTTGTAATCTTTCAAAGTGTGCTGGCCTGTTCTATCTCCATGGTGATGGCTTGCGTGAGGAGTCGTGACCGGAGAACAGACAGGCTGGCAGCAGGAGTTGGTGGCTTTACTCAATAACTAATAAAAGACGTGAAAAACTTACCGGTGTTCGTCTTTTCAACAGTTTCCAATCGTCCTGATTCTCTTGACCTCCCAATTGGACCAGCTGATCAGCTTATATTCAATTGCAATGCTCTCATTGGGCTATAGAGGTGCCTCTTCTTGGATAGTACTGTGGATGGCCAATTGCCACATGGCTCAAAGGGCGAGGGGGAATGGTTGGCTTTAGGATCTTGGTATTGTATAAGAGTCCTAAACCTGCTGAAGCCTGTGTGACCCCGTATTCTCAGGGCACCTATAATGGTTGGTCTTAAGCTAGTGCTAGGAAATAGACCAGCTGCGAGAGGTGGTGAAGGAGATAGTACATACGTATATCAGGGAGTCACAGGCCTCCAGCTCTAGTGTCTGTGTATAGTCTCAGTGGTTTAAGGCGAGGCTTCCTGCCCACCCACATGAACATCTTAATTCACTTACTTATAGTACAAACCACATGCAGGGAGACCAGAAGCGGCAGCATACCGAAGACATAGTTAAATCTAGGAGCCATCACCATCTTCATCATTTGAATCCTGCCCCAGAAGAAGATCTGGAGGGTGGACCAGCGTGTGAAGTTGAGCTCCATTTTAGCGAATAGAGATTGTGTATTATCAGATACCATGTTATCTAGACCTTTGTTTGACTTGAATGTCCAAGTATTTTAGACCTGAGGTGTTCCATGTGAAACTACAAGGAGCTAGAGTTGGACGTTGAGGCCAGATCATCAGCGATAGTGCCTAACTCTTTGTCTAATTTATTTTTTATCTAGAAAAAATAGAGAAGGCATTAATCAGGGAGATAAGATGTGAGATAGACGAATCACGGTCACTCAGGGTTAGCTGAATATCATCGTCATAGAGCAGGATTTTATTGGCGTCCACAGGTGTAATGAATCCCTGGATATACATGGACTGACAAATGGCTGCAGCCTAGGGCTTCAGAGTCAACAGAAACAACAGGGGTGACAATGAGCATCCCTGCCTCGTCCCCCAGTGGATTTGAAAAAGTTGCAATACATGGTGCCCATGGTCAGATTGTGCTGTGGGGAAGCATGGAGCCATCAGACCTTTGACAGAAAACCGGGACCTATCCCCACTCTAGTCATCATGTGGCATAGGCAACCCATTCAACCCGGTCGAAGGCGTTTCTGTGTACAATGAAAAGAAATGTTTATCATCAGGGTTGTTCCATACATGCCATGTAATATTTGACAAGCGGCACAAGTGGTTGCATGAAGAGGCACCCAGTACAAATCCCACTTGTGAGTCGTGGATCAGGCTCGAAATAGCTTGCTTGAGTCAGGTCTATGGGACCTTTGCAAGTATCTTCATATCCCCATTGATGAGTGAAATTGGGAGGTAACTTACACAACTGGCGGGGTCTTTATCCTGTTTTAAAATAAGTGCCTTATTTAACTCTGCCCGCAATGCGTTGGATCCCTTCAGTTCCTGAAAAAGTGTATAGAGTTTGGGTACCATCTCTTTATTGAGTTTGTAAAATTTGACTGGGAAGCCATCATCTCCTGGTGCCTTATTATTTGGCATAGCCAGGAAAGCATCTGAGATCTCGTCTCCGGTAATCTTACACTCGAGAAGCTGTCTACCAGACTCTAACAGAGTGGGCAGGTGGAGATCCCTGAGAAAATCTTGTGTAGGATTGTTGTACGTCTCCGAATGGTGTAGAGCGCTACGAAAATGAGCAAACATTTCTACTGTCTCCACCAGATGTGTTTTTAACCCCCGGAGAGATGCCATATTGTGCAGATAGCAAAACAAGCCTCCTGTTGACGTAATTATGCCGCCAATAGTCTGCTCGCCATTTCCCCCTTTTCGTAATGGTGCAATTTTAGGCATTGCATAGCATATTCGGCCTGCGTTGTAAAGTACATATTTTGATCATACTTATCACTCTAGGCAATATAAAAGCATCAGTGTAAGGTGCCTTGTGTAATCCTCAGTGATCCTACTTATCTCAGTTTCCAATTAGGCTTGAGTTTCCAGAGCCCCTCGTTTACAGATTGCTGAGTTGCACATAAGAGTACCCCTCAGAATAGCCTTTCCCTCTGCCCAAGGAAACCTGGGGGGAGGAGGTAGAGGATTTATTAATTCATAATGTTTATTTCCGGATTATCACCCCATAAAACGTGCATACGTACAATATCAAAAACAATATGCATAAAAAATAAATGTTACTCATACTATCAAGGTCTATATTTCAAAGAAAACACTTGGTATGTGCAAAAAGTTAATTGTAATCAACATTTTTCATATAAAGAAGGAACACTTTGTAGAATAAAAACCATCTTATTAAGCATTAAAATAAAAAAAATTAAAAAGCAAAAAAATCTATTTTTAATAAATATAGGCGTAAAAGGCCATTACTGTCATTGAAAACGAAATTGTAGAAAGTTTGTGAATATTGCACAAATTCATATAATACGTCCTTTACACATATATAAAAAATATCAATAAGGTTTGCTGCAAATATTTGTTTCATAAGGAATACCCCATACCCTTCTTTAATAGCCAGATGGCGAGATTTAGGCAAAATGTTCTGATCCAAGTTCTTCCTGCTCTTTTATATATGGACAGAAGAAAAGCAGGTGTTGAATATCCTCTATTGTGTCCCTACAAGATGGGCAAAAAGCTTGTGTGTCCTGATTTGATTTCCATTTGCTGGAAAACTGACCCACTTGCAAGGTGCCTTTTCTAAGTTTGTTATATAAAGTTCTAGCATAATTGGGTATTATAGCATCCATGTAGGCTTCAATTGCTGGTGTCAATTTGAAGGATAGGAAACCTGCGGTATGGCTTCCAAAACTAGCCTTTCTATGGCGGAGCTAAATTGTGTATGACCAAAAAGCTGATTTAACAGCATCTCTTGTTCCATCCCTTATTAAGAAAGGATCACTCCATATTTTGTCCATGCCTAATGGATCATACATGGTGAAACCAAGAGATGGCATTCGAATTATCTATACCTAAGACCTCAATTAAGGCTTTCCTGAAGATTATATTTATGGAGTTGCCACATACTGATCCAAAAAAGGAGTGGTCTTAAGGTTGCCATGTTACGTAGGCGCTTTAACCCTTTATCAAACAATAGTGGGACTGTTTATCATCAGGGTTTGGGGTAAGCAAATCAGAGACCTTATAAAGTTATTCTCTTTTAATGTTAACTCCTTTGTGCTCCCATGCCCCCAGATTTTAGACCCATACAATGCAGCACACTGGACTTTAGCACAGTAAATCTCAATGGCTGGCAATGCCGATATGGGTGTTGTTATTTTATATCTTTTATTTAGCCTGGAGGCACCATGTAACAGAGTAATGCTACTCCTAATTAATTGTGAAGTACAGCAGGGGGAGCTATGTAACCTGACATCAAGATAGTCAAAGCTGTCAACCCTCTGTAATGTTGAGCCCTTCATCCTGCAGTCCCCTTTGAATGTTTTATGAAGATTGAAAAACATACATTTCATTTTAGCAGTGTGCACCTCCAGACCCTTCTCATTACAAAAAGCTGTACATTTGTTTAAAAGGTTTTGTAACCCCTATAGGTGTTGAAGAAATCAGGAGGGTGTTGTCAGTGAACAATAGGACAGGTATAAAGCTGCCATCTCACCTTGGCGAATAATGGGTGCAGTCATTTAGGTAGCATATCAGATTATTGATGTAAAGAGAAAATAAGGTAGGAGCCAGTACATAACCTCGGTGCATTCCCCTTTTAATTGGTATTTGTTTTGTTAGCTCTCCCTTGCGTCCCCACCTTATTTGAGCATAGTTTGCCTCATGTAATATCACAATGATATGTAAGAATTCTAAGCATAGCCCCACTGATCTTAGCGGTAACCATAGATTCTGCCTAGGTACTAAATCGAATGCCGTCTGGAGGCTTACAAAAGCCACATACAGGTGTTCCTTCATCAATCTTATGTTCTTCTAGCAAATTAAAGTGAACCAAAATAAATGATCAACCATGCTTACTATAGTTCGAAAGGCAGCTTGTAAATGAGAGAGAATTTTGTTGGTATTTTTCCATTCATGTAGATTCTCTCACACTCGATGGCAAAACAACCTATGAATATTTTCTATTAAGCTGATGCGACTGTAATTTCCTGGGTTACCTCTGTCTCCCTTTTTGTATACAGGAATGATCTCTGCCCCCGCCAGGAAGCTGGGATACAGTACCCTTCCACAATTCTATTTGATGATGTATTCATGATGTAGGGGGACCAAATAGCTAGCTCAGATCTATAAAGGGCCCCCGGTATCTCATTGGGGTGAGTGCTTTCCCAATTTGCAGCCGGTTTATAGCATGCTGTCTCTCTTCCACCGAGAAGAAAGGCTCAAGATAACCTTGCATTTGACTAATAGAGGCTTCGTGGGTAGGTACTCAATCAATCAATCAATCAATCAGTATTTGTATAGTGCAGCACTGTCACCCCTAGGAGTATCTGGGAGCTGAGGATGCTGAGTCTCAGTCGAAAACCAAGGCCTTGAGTCTCTTTCTGAAGTTCGCCAGGGAGGTTGCTGTTCTGGGGTGGAGGGGAAGGTCCTTCCAAGTCTTGGCAGTGATGTAGGAGAAGGAGCGCCCTCACTACAGCTGCAATGGATTCGGGAGGTGTGGGTGAGGATGAGTGAGGAGGAGCGTAGGTGTCTGGAGGTTTGATGGAATTTCAGTCGACGGTTGATGTAGGATGATACTTGATTGTGGAGGGCTTTGTAGGTGAGTGTGAGGATCTTGAACTGGCATCTCTTCTGGATAGGGAGCCAGTGGAGGTTTCTGAGGTGATGGGGTGATGTGTGACTGTTTGGGACGGTCCAGGATGAGTCTGGCTGCCGCGTTCTGTATGGTCCGGCGTCTTTTGAGGAGCTGAGTGGAGATGCCCCCGTAAAGAGAGTTGCCGTAGTCGAGGCTGCTATTGACAAGGGCCTGAGTGACGGTCTTTCTGTTGTTGATATGGATCCATCCCAAAATTTTGCAGAGCATGCGAAGAGTGTGGAAACAGGAGGAGGTGACTGCATTGACTTGTCATATCACGGTCAGTTGGCCGTCGAGGATGATCCCTAGGTTGCAAGCATGGTTTGTTGTTGTTGGAGCTGGCCCGAGTTCAGTGGGCCACCAACTATGTTCCCAGGTTGAGATGTTGTTCCCGAATATCAGTACTTCTTGATGTCAGACTGAATAGTTTTGTAACCCTCTGTATCGGGTATATATGCAGTAGATAAGTCAGAAAATGTTTTTTCCCAAAGATGTGAAGAGATGAAGAACTCCAAGGGAGTGTAAATCAATGCACTCATGTGGGCTATCGTATGCCAAAATGATTCCGTATTTCTAGTTTTGGCTGCTTTCAGAAGATCCTTCCAGTTTGTATCCATCCAGTTCTGTTTAGATTTGGAGATAGTTCTCTTGTGTCTTGGTCTGGCTTCCCTAATCTTCTTTATGCCACCCATCATAACAGCCTTAATTAACTCTGATTTGGCCTTCCTGCAATTGCTGTCAAACCAAAGAGAGGTTTTGGGATTTAGGAATTGCGACCTTTTACATCATCTGAGCATAAGGATTTTAGCATTTAAGGGGGCGTGGCTTGCCGGCTGAAGATGGCGGACACTTGAGCGAAGAGCTCCGCACCGGCCTGCCATTAATCACAAATCCGGAGTAATCTCCAGCCCGGCTTCCCGGAGGTGGTTGTGTCTACCCCAGAACAACATCAAAACAAATCTCACAGAGCTGCAAGCACCACTGCGTCGAGGGTGCGGCCGGCAGACTCGATCGGCACGGAACCTGTGCTCTGTGGGCCCAGTGTGGGAGCCGCCCCACTGAGAGGAGTACCAGAGTGCCGCCCTGCCTGCCGAACTCTTGGAAATGTGGCACAGGTCCTAGGCTTTATGCCTGGCGCTGGGACTAAGAGGGACTAGGTGCTTTGGAGACTTTTGGCAGCCACTCGGCAGTGTAGTGCCCGCCCTAGCTGCAGCGGGCCTATGAGAGAGGCCTGCTACGTGGCCAGGCCTGGGGCATGGTGCCCTGAATGGCTGCAGTAGAGAGAGGCGTCCCGAGACGACAGCACAGAGGCACGGGTACGCAGGCTCAGATCAGAGCCCGGCGAGGAGATGTGACCGCCCCCCAGGCCCTGACGGTCCCTGCAGCCTGGATCAGAGTGGCAAACCGGTGAGTGGCGTGGCGAGTTCTTGGGGCCTAGATTGGGGCCCGGCGGGCATGCAGTGGGGCAGGAGGGCTTGACCGGTCCCCTGCCCCAGGGGTGAACATTTGGTGCTAGTATCGGAGCGCAGTGAGGAGAAGCAGCCGGCCCTCTGGCCCTGGCGGTCCCTGCGGCCCTACTCTGTGTGACACTCTGGTGGGCGGCTCAGCGAGTCCTCTGGGCCTAGATAGGGGCCCAGTGAGCACACAGCAGGGTGGGAGGGCGCAACAGGCTCCCTGCCCGATGGTAGATACTGTGGCCTAGAGATCGAGAGGCATGGTGGAGCTGCCCCGACTGCCGGGGGAGTCTGATTGCCCCATGACATTGCTGCGGAGGCCTGATACGACAGCTGAGCCACTGCGGGCGGCCATGAACAGCGGCGCTCTCCGGGAGCAGAGCAATAATTGCAGAACCCCATCAGATCGGGGACACCTCCCTGGCGCAACGCATTATTGGGGACTAGATTAGGCCTTATGACGAGGCAGGAGAATGTAACTGGCCCCCTGCCTATGGTGAATCCCATGGCCTAGAGCCCGAGACACGCAGCAGAGCCGCCACTTAGACCGGGGGAGCCTGATTGATACTGGCATCCCAACAACGAACCTGGACAGGTGTGGGGGAGCACCAGCAGAGGCAAAATTCTGCTGAGCCAGTGACACTGTCCCGGCGTGACACATTCTCGGGGCCCAGATGGGGGCCCGGCAATCCTACGGTGAGGTGGGTGGCCGGCACTGCTTCGGGGCCCTCGTGGACCTTTGGGAGTTGGGCCTTGTTCACCCTACGGAGATGGGTAAAACTAGAGCGAAACAAACGGGGACGGCCCCAGAACAGGATGAAGATCCATGAGAGCAAGCACAGGGCAGCCTGGAGGCACCGCTGAAAGCGGACCCCATCCAACAGCAACTATCCAAGATCCTGGAGGCCATTTCGGACACCAAGGCAATGCTGCACCAAGACATTAGCACAGTGTCAGTGGGCCTGGGGCTCCACCGAGCAGAACACCAGAAGTTGAATGTGAGGGTGAAGGTGGTGGAGTCGGGCCTTGAAAGGCTGACCCCAGCGCAGAGGGCCTTGACTCAACAGGTGGCAGAACTTACGGACAAGGTTCGGACCTTGGAGCGCAGAGCAGAAGATGGGGAGGGCCGCAGCCGGCAGAACAACATCTGGATCATGGGGCTTCCGGAGGGGGTTAAAAATGGAAACATGGTGGCATACCTGGAGCCATGGCTCAGCACGGTGGTGGCCCCCGGGGCCCTAATGCACTTTTACACCCTTGAGAGGGGCGCACCGGGTGCCGACCCGCCCCCCGCAGCCGGTTGTTGCTAGGCTTCTGCACTTTAGGGATAGAGACATCTTGCTACAGAAGGCTCGCGCAAATGGTCCCTTCACAGTGAATAACAGCAAGGTTTCAATGCTCCTGGACTATACCCTCGATGTCCTACAGAGACGTGCTTCGTTCCTTGAGGTTAAGAAAGCTCAGAGAGAAGAAGGCCTCCAGTACTCCTTCATGTTCCCTGCACGTCTTCATATAGTCCTGGACGGTAGGACCCACTTCTGCGAGGACCCCAGGGAGGCATGGGACTGAATCGAGGTATACCGAACTGAAACTCCCCAGAATACACTGGGACTGCCTCCTACAACTGAAGGTCGCAAGTCCAGAAAGAGATCTAAATGGAGGTCTGAGCATACCCTCCCACAGAAACCAAGTCCCTCACAGACTGAGCGTGAATGAGCAGCGGTGTTGCAGGCCATTGCCAAGATTGTCTGTGAAGTTGGCCCCCAACGGATGCAGGGTCGCCATCCCTCAAGGGAACTGAGGGCTCAGACTCGGACTCATCTGATGGGGCCAGTCTTGACTTACCCGTAGTGACGCCAAAAACAGCGGACAAGATAATTTAGCTGGGCCCTATCTCTAGACCCTCTGCAGGGACCAACACTGCCTTGAAATGTGCTGCATCAACAGGGCTGGAGGACCATTGGGGCCGGTGCTGGAGGCACCGCACTGCAAACGCCACATCATGTAACACTACCTTGCAAACCTTAGCGCATCAATCTTTGCGGCCATGATCCCCTGCAGGCTCTTGCCGTGGCTGGCTTGGGCTTACATTGAACTCGAAAGATGTATCCATGGTTTGGACAGATGGCCGTTGCCAGTATGCTCTGGGACTGGGGAGTTGTTGACTGTTTGGTCATTTTGGGTTTAATTTGTTCAGTTTCCAAGGCAGGTTGGGACATGATTTTTCAATATCCTGGGGTCCTGGGCGGGGTGGGGGTCACGGGAGGGGGGAAGACTGGAATCACTTAAAATGACTACGCCACATCACGAAATGAAACTCCTTACCTGGAACATTAGGGGGTTGGGGTCAATGTCCAAACGGCACAATATTTATAACTACCTGAAAAGAGGGGGTGTGAAGATAGCCTTCCTGCAAGATACGCATCTCCTCCAAGAGGATGTAGAGAAATTGCGCAGGCGATGGAGAGGGCAGATATTTGCCACCACGTACTCGGCGTACCCTCGTGGGATGCTGATATGGGTCAGACCAGGGGTCCCTTTTGAAGCAACACGCACCATAATAGATAGAGAGGGCAGGTATGTCCTGCTAGCGGGATGACTCTTGGGCCGGGAAATTACATTGGGCTGCCTCTACGCACCGAATCATGATCAGCTGGCTTATCTGACCAGTCTATCTGCCCATTTGGCTGACATCAGGGTGGGGCAAGTGATCCTGGGTGGAGACTTTAACTGTGTGGTTTTTGTGAAGTTTGACCGCTCCCACCCCCCCACCCCCTACTGTCAGGGGCTCAGGCCCATCGAACAGTAGCAGGACTGCAAGAATGGAAGGCCCATTGGGACCTGCAGGACATCTGGAGGCTCCAACACACAGGGCACAGGGAATACTCCTTCTACTCCCCCATACATCAACTCCATACAATGCTGGATGCTTTCTGGCGCTCCCCAGGGATTGGCAGTTCTATTAAGTACACAGAATACTTAGGTCGGACGTTTTCAGACCACAGCCCCTTGTTACTATTATACCAAACCTATATGCAGAGACCCCGGATCCCTACATGGAGGCTCAACCCTTTGTCATTTGAGGACGTACCATTTAGCGAATCTCTGCAGGCACTGGTGGGTATGTTTTTTGTAGACAATGCACATTCGGCCCCGTCTGCACTGGTGGAGTGGGAGGCATTCAAGGTGGTGGTGAGGGGCCATTTTATGGGGTGAACAACTGGCATGCAAAGGGAACTACTCTGGGAGCTTTTGACCATTGAAGGAGCTGCGCACACTGGACAACAGACAGGGAACAGGGATACACGCAACCAGACACCTGCTCGCCGTGCGCAAATGGTATGATGAAGCCCTTGAGAGACTTCGTTCACATGACTACCAAGCATATATGGATAGGGTGCAGGGAAAGGAGGGGAAGACTGGCCGCCTGTTGGCGTGGTTGATCAGACCAGAGACCCGGGGCTCCCCAATCACCCACATACAGACAGACACGGGCACAACCGAATTTCACCCAGACAAGATTAACAAACTATTCCACAGCTACTACGAAACACTATTTACCGCCCCCAGGAGGCCTTCGAAGCAGATTCCTGGCCCCTCTGCCCCCTCACACCACGGATGAACAAATTGTGGAGGAGCTCGGTGGCCCTGTAACTATTGAAGAGGTCAGAGGGGCTATCACGTCGTTGGCCAACGGTAAGACGCCGGGCCCTGACGGCCTCCCGGCGGAGTTTTACGCTAAATATGTAACAGAGCTGGCCCCCCATCTGGTCTCCTTTTATGCTGAGGCTCTAGAGCTGGGACACTTGCCGGATTCCACACAAGCTGTAACTGTGGTCCCACTCCCTAAGGCGCCTGGCCCGGGCGCTGGAGTGAGGGACTTCAGACCTTTGTCCATGCTCAACACAGACTTCAAAATACTGAGCAAAATCCTGGCGTCCCGACTGCTCCCACACATGAAACACCGAATAAACTCGGACCAAAATGGGTTCATCCATTCGCGCAACACCTCGTACAACTTGGGGAGACTGTACTCCGTTCTTTACCACCAGGAGTCTGGGTTCCTTCCGCAGGATGCCCTCCTATCAGTCGACCTGGAAAAGGCATTTGACACGGTGAGCTGGGCGTACCTATTCGAGGTCATGAAGAGACTGGGGCTGGGAGCAGGATGGCTGAAGTGGGTGTGGCTGTTGTATACCCGCCCCACAGCACGGGTCAGGACGGGTAAGAACATCTCCCCACAGTATGCGATAACACGCAGCACCCGCCAGGGATGCCTCCTATCCCCACTTCTGCTCGCACTGGCTATTTAGCCCCTAGCAGCGCTCTTCCGTCAGGGGGAGATGGATTGGGACTGACGGTAGGCGACAGTACCCACACCATCTCGTTATAAGCAGATGATCTACTGATTTACCTAAATGATGCGAGGGGTGGATCGGAGACAGCTGTCAGGCTCCTCTACGCTTTCGGGGCTCTGTCGGGCCTGCGGGTCAATAAACACAAAACGTATCTGTTGCCAGTGGCTGGGTCCCTGCCTAGGCCACAGGAGCTCCCTGCTGATCTTAACTGGGCCCCCGACACATTTAAATACCTGGGTATTAGAATCTTACACTCCCTAAATGACTTGAAGGAGGGCAACCTTGACAGGGCAATTTGATCGCTCCGGTCCAGCGTGGCCTTTTGGGGCACTTTCCGGCTCCCCATGATGGCCAGGGTCTCACTGACCAAGATGGTCATGCTGCCTAGCCTCTTATACTTCTTTGCTAACATACCGGTACTTATGCCTGCAGCTTGGTTTTTCCCACTCAATGCATTGGTGCGTGACCTCATTTGGGGGGACGGGAGATGGAGAGTGTCACTACAAATTTTGCAGCGCCCTATCAGTGGGGAGTCTGGGGGTCCTGGACTTCGAGTTTTATCAATTGGCTGCACAACTGCAGTGGGTGGCCCAATGGCTGGAGGGTGTGAACCAGGAGGGAACCTTTCTCATAGAGCCAGACCAGCTTCCCCGCCTTTTGCTGACAAAACTCCTGAACCGTACAACTGATGGTCCCTTATAACACAATACTGCAGACCACAGCTTTGCAGTGCTGGAAACGCTGCATGTCCAGACTGCTGGACGCTCCGCAATACTCACCAGCGCTATCATTAGTAGGATCATATGGGGAGCCACAGTCGATTCTAATGGCCGAGCAGTTGACGGCCTGGACAGAGGCTGGGATCGAGACCGTTGGGGACTGCTACCAAGTCAAAACCTTACTCCCGTTTGTAGAACTGGTCGAGGGGTGTGGACTCACGCCAGGGCAGTTCCTCATGTATGAAGTATTGGCGCGGACGTTTGGGCGGTTGTGGGGAGCAGCCCGGGAGGAACCATAAACCCACGTGGTGCTTCACTCCCTGGTTACCCTGGGAGCAGCTGGCCATCTACTTAAATGGTTTTATAAATCGCTTCTCAACGCTTCCCTGACCCCACTGGCACAGCTGAGGGGCAGATGGGAGAGGCTCCTACATAAAAACTTTACTGACACAGAGTGGAGTAGAGTGTTGGAGTCTCCCATGAAAATCTCACGTAAAACCCGATTAAAATATACCCAATTTAACTTCCTGCATATGTCCTACATGACCCCTCACCGCCTCTTTGCTGCCTTTGGGGGGAGCCGAGAGGCTGCCCAAGATGTAGGCAGTTGGATGTGGACTTTCTGCACATGACCTGGAGCTGTGACAAGCTGCAGGTCTTCTGGCAGGCAGTGCTGTCTAAAATTAACGCTGCACTGGGGCGCACTTTGGAATTAACAGTAGAGGTATGCCTGCTTGGACTGTGTCCCCGCCCGTCCATGCGGAAAGTGGGAAACCGGTTTATAGATCTGGCCCTGGCGCTGGCCTGGAGACATATAGCAGCGACATGGAAACAGACTTCGAGGCCACAGATTACCATCTGGACGCAAGAGGTGATTAAATGGGCTGGTTCTGAAGATAGGGCACTGCACAGCGAGGAATTAAAGGGCCTGCGCCAATACCCCATTGCAGATCTCTGGAAGGATGCCCTATATATTTGGGAGCATCTGAGTCATTCTAACAGCACCGATGACGACATTGAAAATCTCACAAACTGACTCGCTGGGGCTACTGGAGGCGAATTGAGATAGCCTTTGTAAGGGTTGGGAAGCACCTGTGGCCACAATACGCACCCCTCTCCTCGGGGCCCCCCTCCTCCCCCTATTGGTGTCTCCCCCCCTCCCCAAGAGAGACGTATTACAGAATCACACGATTGCACTAGGCGTGCCCATTAGTTGGGCCTACCTGGTAATACAATACAGTGCCCACCACTCACACACGCCCTTCGACCCCCCTTTGATGCTCACAACCTGAGTTAACTTTAGTTCTATTTGTTTATGTACTGTCAGTTTTCAGTACGTCACAATTTTTCTATAGGAACATTATATGGCAGCATAACACTTCCTACCTGGTCGCAACAAACCCAGAAAGGGAAGACACGTCACTTTATATGGAAACACATCACTGAGGCCATATGTACTGACACAACCACTAATATCACGGAACTCAGTGGGGAACAGTTGCTAAATACCTAACGAAATGTCTGTGTATATCCACTGATAGAAGATGATACGTAAGAATGTTGTTAGTTACTGTCCTCATAAGCTGCACTTTACGTTGACACGGAGTGACAATAATGGAAAATATTTATTTTGTGGTGTAAAGTATTTTAACAAAATGCCAATAAACATATTTATAAAAAAAAGGATTTTAGCATTTTAAGCAACCTGGGGTGATTCTCCATAAAATAATCCTCCCTAGAGGGGTTGTCAACCATAGGGCTAAAGGTTAAATTGAATGTATCATACATTTTGGTCATTATATCAGGCTTGAAGGAAAGTTTTGACCATCTACCAGATCTCCTGTTATTACCTAAAGTCAGTACTGTCTCAGGTCTACTGAAAGTGCTGCCAATACTGGCAAGGACATTGGGCCTTAGAAATAGAATTAAGGGATAGTGATCGCTGCCAGGTTTTGTAAAGGATTCATTCTCTAAAAGGTATTGGTAAAGATGGACTGCAAGTTTTCACTTGACTTCCGGTTTCCAATAACAGGAGAGATTTAATCTCCAGCATTTAGAGGTGGGTGAAACATGATCAAGAACCATCTCTAGGTTTATCAGGGCATGATCAGAAATCCCCTGGGACTTATGATACAATCATGTAGGGAAGTCAGTGAGGGGTAGGTCATAAGAAAGAAACTTATCCTTGAACAAGTCCCATGGGCATAGGACAGGAAGGTATATTATTTGTCTTGAGGATGTGTCAAACGCCAAGGGTCATGTAAGCCATGATCCTGGCTCATCCTGTCTCTGTCATTGGAGTTGTCCAGGGGGCCTGGTCTGTCTAGATAGGGATCTAGCACCAGATTCCAAAATCCACCAATTATTGCCTTGATGTTATCAAACTTAATAATGAGTCTAGAGAAGGAGGAAAGAAGGATGTACTATTGTAATTCGAGGACATAGACTGATCCCAGTATCAAAATCTGATCCTGGGATTTTAGCTTCACGAAGACAGAGCAACCTGATGGGTCCATCCATGTCTTCAAGATAATATTGGAGATGACCTGTGAAACAGGATAGCAACTTCACACCTTTTCAGAGACGAGGTGCATCCAGGAGCATCAGTCGAGGCAGGGGCAGTCAGCAGGATACTACTGACTCTGCCCACCCAGTCCCTTTTCAACTGGCAGATTCTATAGTGAACAAATTAGTTTCCTGAAGCAGGACTATGTCAGGAGTCTTTGTAGCCAAGTATGTAAGTGTCTTCTTTCTCTTGTTATTATGAGTGAGGCCATTGAAAATGATGAAAACAATGGGAAGGCGTTTGGGTCTCAGTGGTGGTCATGTGTTAGGAAAGGGGTGGACCTAATAGTAGTGAATAAAAGGAGGGAGGGGTCAAGGGTTATTTCTCTGTATGCCTCCCCTAATCCAGATCCTGTGAGCTCTCCAATGGGGGCTCAGAAGTAAGGCCAGTAAGTTCTGAAAGGAACACAGGTAATAAGCCGCCCATGTCCTTTGCCTCAATCTCTTCTGGGACGCCAAAGAAGCAGCTTCGGTCTCCATCAGCTTTCTGTGCAAATGTGATATCTCCCTGTCGAGGACCGTATTAGTTTCAAGAACTGTTAAATGGTCCTCCAGAGCCTCCACTTTCAAGCAGTGCATTAAAGGAACTAAGATCGGTTCAGTGGGATTTTAGGTCAGATACGGTGGACTTAGTATCTGCATGAGTCAAGTCCATAGTTGACTTGATATCTGTAAACTCCCTCATTATAGTCTCCAGGGTGAGATCCACCATGGTTGGCATAGATTATTTTGACTTACTGGCCACCACATCCATAAAAATTAGCTGACAAGTGGGTTTCCCTTCAGACATCAAAGAAAGCGAAAATCTTAAGCAATGGAGACATATGGAGCTCAAGACTGCTGGCAGTCTGGCCGTAGGGATATATCTCTGCAGTCCCATAAAAGCAGATATAAGGGCCAAGAATTGTAGTCCAGTGATAGAGCCCAGTCGGGCAAAGATTCTGTGAAATAGTCAATCAGTGATAGGGCATGAGTAAATATGTAGAGCCCATAGCCAGTGATATTGCTCCGTCGAGCACCGCTGTCAAAGGAATGAAGTGGGTGAGGTGAATCAGAGGAAAGTTGAAGCACACAGCAATAAGGCATGGTCACAATGATGCAGTCGGGTATCACCGGCAATTTCGGGGGTCCAATGCCAAGGCAAGGCACCACTCCCTCTCCGACCAGCCTCCTCCATCATGTCGACTCAATGGCTCAGGCCTGAATACTTGCGGGCGTGTGGTGGGCGCTGGGCATTCAAGTTAGGGGAAGGCCTTGATCCGCAACTGCTAAAGCAGCAGCGGTTTCCCTTACAGAGCATAAGAGTGTCGCCCCACTGCCCCCTCTCAGCTGCAACATGCTGTCATTTTTATTTTTCTTATTTAAAAAAAGAATTAAATACCTTATCCCGGCGGCGCTGTCTTGGCAGGGCGTTGGACCTAACTAGCCTATCTTATTGGTAGGCTGCAGTTTTTGGGAAGTGTGCAGGTCGAGTTGGACAGGTCTCTTATTGTGTCCAGCATGCGCACTTCAGTCCCTTGAACCTGTGTTGCGTTATCCTGCCAGGGGGAAGGCAGCGCTTCCATTGAGTCTCCCTCGGAGCGCTGACTGCACATGCTCCAACCAATTCTTGTGTGGCTCTCATTCTGTTTACTACTATAAACAGCATTGTAGCAACGCAAGGATTGGCTGTGATCATGAGCTTCAGTTACTGTCCCGGTGGCCCAACATTCAAAGGCATGTTGTGTGGGGATGGGCATATTAAAGAAGACCATGGGCAATCATTATGTGGCTTTATTTGAAGCCACACATTGATTGGTCATATTTTTGTCCTTTGCCCATGAGGACGGACTCTCGCCCTCCCACCGTCAGACATAGCATACAAACAAGTTTAGTTTAGTAATTCCAGGCTGAGGCAGATAAAGAAAATGCGGGAGACTCACTAGCGTTTAAAACACGGACCCAGCCACCTGTGTGTGAATCTACTCCCACCTGTGAACAGGTGAGTCCAGGACTTTCCTCCATGTAGGGAACGTCCATTGCATTTGTCTGCTGCGGCACTCTGCTATTAGTTTTTATGTCTCGCATAGGCAGCGCTTGCGCTGTCTTTTTGAGACATGCAGTATTCAGGATATGTGCATGCAGCTCCGCCTACTTTCCGCCCATCTTTTTAATTGCCTCCTGTCACTGTCCTTTGTAAATAGTGGCTTTTTATTGGTCAATAGGCTTTGTAGTCCCTCCTTAGTAACGCCTTGTCTCTTCTTGTAACCTCCCATGAGGACACCTCCTGTTACATGTGTTGTAACTCGGTAGGTTTTAATTACAACCTCCGAGCACTACTTTCTTAAATGGTTTTGAGCAGGCAGGCAACGCTCAGTGACACACAGCACTTCCAGCGGGGCATGCCCGAGGAGCTTTATCTTTCATTATGGCGGCCGCACAGTTCGCAGGGTGACTTTCACGTTGCCAAGCCCTGTTGCAGGCAGGACATGCTCAGTGAGGCACACCACTTCCAGACGGCATGCCCGAGGCGCTTTATATCTTATTATGATCTGCCGGGGTCATAGCTCGGGGTTGATTATCTCTAAAGATAGGCATTTATGGTATTTACTAACAATAAAGGCTCGGACTACAGGGGATTCTTTCTTTGTTAGGCTTTGGGGGTCCCGTTGTTTCTGCGAGCACCCGCCCGTCACAGAGGGTAATTGCTCGAATTCTGTGGGAGTGCTGTAAACACAAGGCCTCGATGAAAATGCCATTAGGTCTGGCAAATGTCATGCTTGGAGTCGGTGCTCGACTCCCTGGTCTCCGCTGTGGTGGCACCAGGCAGCTTTTCTTTGAAATTACCCAAAAATAGTTCATTAAGCAAATCTGAGCATTTGCAACGCCAATAGCTCAAAGTTCGCTAATGCGAGACATATTGCATTGCAAATGCTTGTTTTCTTTTGCTTTGCATTATTATAATTTGAGTATTCTTGTTTTTGACCCTTTTGCATTTCATTTTCTTTTACTGTGAATCGCTTAAATGTCCTAGGCAGCATAGCATTCACAGTGCCAGTGCACGTTTAAAAAGAAAGCTACATTTTACAGTTTAAATAAGTCCAAGTCAGCGCATGTTTATGAAAGCCTCAATGCCAGCTCGGGCAGCAACTGTCAGTCGGCCTCGGTAAGCCATATATGAGCATGGGACCAGCACCATCATGGACTGGGAATGGCCCACCACTTTTGTCAACCGCCACTGTAAAGCACTTTGCTCATTCTGAGTGCCTCCAAAATGTCAGCAGGTAGGGACGCGACCCCCAAGCTCCGGCACCACACCTGGTGCATATCTAAAGTCAGGAGACCTCGGATTTGGTGTTTTCATTCAGAGAATGCCCTATTACTTACCGGTAATCTTCATTACTCCTGGTCCCGTTGTCCTCGTCCCATTCCTTAACAAAGTGGAGATGACCATCTCCACGACAGAAAAAAAGAGCAGGAAAATGCTGGGATACCTAAACCCACCCCCTCCCACTGGGAGTACATAAGCTGCCCTATCCCAGCATTCAGCCTGAAACACCAAGCCACCAACCGGAAGGCCGGCCGTCCAGGAGGGAGGGAGGGGTGTAAGGAATGGGACGAGGACAACGGGACCAGGAGTAATGAAGATTACCGGTAAGTAATAGGGCATTACCTCCCGGTCCCTCCAGTCCTCGTCCCATTCCTTAACAAAGTGGAGAATACCAAAGCAAATAACCTGGCCTTCCGAACACTCACAAACACCAGGGACACCACACCGAAAGCGGCACCCAACAGAAGCAAAAGGGAGAACCACAAGAAAAAAACACAGGCACACAACCAGCAACGCCCTTGACCAAGCCAACAGAGCAGAAACCCCAAAACGAGCAGGGGACAACCAGGAAAACCCAAAAACAAGGAGCCCAGCCCAGGAGCCGCCACCCAAAGTGCAGACAACTGACACCAGGAACCTCCCCACCAGTCACAGAGGAGGAGAACCCAACAAGAAAGGACCAGGAACAGACCGCAAGAACAGCAACGAGGCCACCACAGAAGAAGACCCAGCGCAAGGAGCCAGGGTCGCATTGAGAGGGACACAAGAACCCCAGGCAAGGCCAGAAGGTGGCCCAGCACCCAGAGCCAAGCCCCAAGGGTACCCCCAGAGGGGCCGAAACAACCAGCCACCCTCCCCCCCCAGAAGAAGCGGAAGTGCCCACACGGCATGTGCCAAAAAGCCAGGAAGGGCAAGCGACCAGGGAGAAAACAGCCAAGGTCAAAGCCAACAGCACCAGGCACAACTAGGCAGCCGCCCAACCAGGGACAAACCAGGCCAAACCCGGCTGAAATCCTGAGAGCAGATGAGAGCAGGCTTATGCAGGGCAGCACGGCCGAAGGCACAGAAACACCACCCGCCGACCAGAACACAGCAGGTGAACACAACCAACAACAGGACCAACCCCAACACACCAGGGGAAGCCCCCAACAGAGCCACAAAGACCGAAGAGGACGGAGCCCGAAAAGAACCCAGGCACCGAACCGAGGACCAACCAAGGACAGGCGCAAACAGAGCAAACAGGAAGAGAGGGGGCAGGGACCACGAGCAATCCCCCCCATGCAACACCGACAGCCCCGGCAACAGAGAGCCCAGAGGCCCAGAAACCCCAGAGGCAGTCCAGGCCACCGGGCAGGAACAGCCGGCAACCAACCCCAGCGGAGACACCGGACAGCTGCAGAAATGCCGTCATACCCGGAGAAGAACCCGGGGCACAGGGACAGGCCAACAGGCCAGGCCCGAAGCACACACCCCGAACGCAGGAGACACCTGGACACGAACCCAGCACCCCACCCAACGAAGGCCAGGGAGAGTCCAGAAGCGCAACCACCCCAGACAAATGCAACCAACAACAGAACCCAGCCCACAGAAAGGCAAGGGAAGGACCACAGCAGACCCCGCACAAGACCAGGGCACAACACCAAGAGCGGGGAGAAGAAAAAAAAACCCCAAGGCCTCCGAGACCAGGGGAACCCAAAGCCCAAACAGGGCCAAAAAGGAAGAAGAAGCGCCAAACAATACCCTCAGCAGGAGACAACAATAGAGGGACGAACACGGAACCGGGGAAGACCAAACCCCAGAACCGGGAAGGAGGGAAACCCACACCGAATCAAGAGACGACCCACCGGCCAGGACGACAAAGGAGGACATAAAAGGAACCACCCAAGGTGAAACCCAAGAGCAGCCGCAGAAGGGTAAAAAGAGGAGAGAAAGGCAGGGAGGCCCACAGCCCAACCCCGCCGGCGCCCCCAAAAACACCCAAGAAGCCAGCAGGCCGAACAGACAGGCCAGCCAGACAGGAGGCCCCAACACGGTGCCCCCAGGGGCCGGAAGGAGAGGCAAAGGGCCAACGACCCTAACCCCAAAACCCCCAACCAAGAAGGGGCACAGGGAAGGGCACAGGAGACAGCCACAGCCAGGCCACACAGGGATGAGAAGCAACAGGAAGACAGGGAGGGAGCCCGACAGCCCACACATGCTAACCAACACAACGGCCCAGCGCAACATCCAGGCGCAAAGGAGGGGTCACGGGAAAAGGACAGAAGGCCAGCCCAGGACCCAGGAACACCAGGCACAGGACCACTGAACACCAAGAAGCTGAAAGACCCTCACCGAAACAAGGTCCCAAGGCACCAGAGAAAGAACGGCCAGTAAAGGACATGGGCAGAGACCCAAAGGCGACCCCGAAGCAACCAAGGCCCCCACAGCCAAAAGCCGGACACAACCAAGCAGAGAAGGCACCATCAACCCTCCCACAGAGGCAAACGAGGGGCCAAACACAGGGACAGCAAGGCCAAAACCCAACAGAGGCAAAGCCAAGGCCCCAACAACAGACCAGAAGACCCCAGGCACCACCAAAACCAAAGGAGAGGCGCCCGGAGAACCCGAAGGCGCACAACCCACGAGGGGAGAGGGACCGGAAAGAAAAAGGGAAGACCGAACATCGGCCGACCCAAGAACCACAGAGCCAATAAAAGAGCAAGGACCAGAGACACCACAGGACCAAAACCAACCCCACACCGGAGCGAGAAAGGACCAAACCCAAACGACAGGCCCCAAGGGGAAAGCCACAGCCCCAGAGCCGAGGCAAAGCCAGCCAGAAACCACAGGGCTGACAAGGAGGAGCGGGAAAGCCGCAACGCGGCCCACTAACCAGGGGAGGCAGACACCAGACCCAAAACCGGTCGCCCCACCAACACACCCACCAGTCACGGACAGGACCAGGCACGGTGAGGAGGACACCCAGACAAGCAGCACCCATCAAGACCCCGCCAAACACCGAGAGCAGCGGAGAACAAGAACCGGTAGGGCGGAAAAGGCCGCAGGCCAGACGGAACCAACAAGGACCGCACGGGCAGACAGGGTGGGGCACAGGAGCCACGTGCCCGAGAAACCAAGGAGCCGCCCAGGCAGAAGCCAAGGAAGACCCACAACACCCAGCCGCCACAGGCGGCAAAGGAACCGGCAGCCGAGAGGCAGAGGACCCCCAAAAGCGGACCAAGCCAGCAAAAAAGGAACACAAGAGGGGAGAAGGAAACCACAACAGGAAATCCAAACCTCACCAGCCAAGGGCAAGGGCAACACAACCCAGTACTAGGCAACAGGCAAACACCAACGCCAGCCAGAAGGCACACCAGAGGCACCACCAGCACAGCCTGGAGCCAATAGCCAACCAAGGCCAAAGTGCCCTGCCAGGACAGAGGGAGGGCACAATACCACCCCCCACCTGCCCCGGCAACAACGGAACCCAAGAAACAGGGAGGCCAGAAAACCCAAGGGCCCGACGCAGGACGTAAGAAGCGACCCAGCCACAGAGGAGCAAGAAAAACCAAAAGGAAAAAAACACCAGGGGCAGCAGCCCCACAAACCGCCAACCCAGGCAACAGGCAGAAACGCAAAACCCAGCAACCGGGAGGCAGGAACCCCAAAAGACAGGGCCCCAGAACAGGAAGGCAACCGCAACAGGGCACCCACCACCGGGGCAGGGGAACAGCCAACCCACCGCCTGCCCCGAGCAGCCAGCCCCAGTGAAGGGAAACCGGAACACCCTCAACAAAAAGAGAGAGATAGCCAAAAAGACCCACAGACCGACCAACGGGACACACAAAGGCCAACAGCCACCTTGAACCCACGGAAGGGGCCAAGAAGAAGCATGGCACCTCCGAGAAGGGGCCAGGCAAACATCCCAGCAATAAACCAAGGAGTGCACAGCAACCGGAATGCACAGGCTGGAACCCATACAGGTACGAACCAGGCCCGAACCCGCTCACGGACCGAGAGCAGACAAGACCAGGCACCAACAGGAAGGAAAGGCCTCAGGCCAGTAAAACACACACTGCGAAGCCCACAGCACCCGGCAAGCACAGGCGGGTACCCATCCAGAAGCCCACCATGCCCGACCCTGCCGAACACCCACAGCAGACAAGATCAGGAGCCTACAGGGTGGAATGGCCGTAGGCCGTCGAAGGGAGCACCCAGGAAAACAGCACGCCACCAGGAGGAGACTGCGCACAGGAAGGAAAGCACCACTAGAACTGACCCAAGCACCCGGGACAACCCCGGACATGACCCCTCCAGGGACCGAGGGTGCACAAAGGGCAATGCCACCAGGCAGGAAGCCCCAGACGGACAGCACTGCGTCCGGTGACGCCCCACCAACCGTAGAGCGGCCCCGACTGACCTGCAAAAAGAGGCAGAGAACATGCAGCAAACAGCACAGGAATGCAGTATAGCATGTAAAAGAAACCGCTACGTGGGGCTCACCATGGGGGCAGTCAGACACTACCACACACTGACTGACCCCAAACCACCAGCCCAGACGCCTTCCACCAACTAGCGCCGAGCAAAGAGGAAAACCAGGAGCAACCAGCACCCCCAGGCGGCCACACAGCGTCCAGGGAGGAAAAAGGCCGAAATGCAGATCCAACCGGCAACCAGGAACGCCAGGGGCACCCCCAAGACCGGCCCGAGGCATCCCAAAGCAGCAGCGCGACTTCCTGAACGGCCCAGCCACAGGAAGACGCGGCCTTCAACCTGGAACAGACCGGGAGGATTGGCGCCCCGCCACAAAGTACCGGCCGCCTACCAACACGGCTCCCGGCAAGCCCGGCAGGCCAGGAGACCGCGGAACAGGACGTCGAGGACAGCCCAGCAGCCCGACGAGACATCCAAGAAGACTATAGCACAGGTAAGAACCAGCAAATCCACGTACCATTCTGTCGAAAGACAGAGAAAAAGAAAAGGCTGAATGCTGGGATAGTGCAGCTTATGTACTCCCAGTGGGAGGGGGTGGGTTTAGGTATCAAAGCATTTTCCTGCTCTTTTTTTCTGTCGTGGAGATGGTCATCTCCACTTTGTTAAGGAATGGGACGAGGACTGGAGGGACCGGGAGGTAATGCCCAACGCCCAGGATCTTCAGTGAGAGCCGGACATCTTTATCGTGGCCAGAGGCCACCCACCTTTGCCTCTTTCAGAGCCTGAGAACACAGTATACCACAGAAGAAAAAAACATAATGAAACGAAAGAAACGCTTAGGTATTTTTTAAATAAATGTCTCAGTAATTGTTAACGTTTTGGTCACAATGCTGAAACAAGACCGCAAAAACGTGTAACTCGTTCAACAGCTTAAGACTGCTAATGTGCGCCCCCCCGCCCAGGTCTCCTATTAAAACCACCACTCGTTGCTCCTACATTCTTCTTTTCACGGAAAAAAATCCAGTTTTATTTGATCTGTCTGCACAGTAACATCCTGGTAAAATTTTAAAGTGTTGGAGTATTGGAGCGGTCAGGCCCCACTCAGGAGTTCTGTCAGGTCTATAAACACTTCGTCACTAGTGTCAGAACGAATATGCCCTTTTAGAAACATTTGCATATCCCATTCTTACTGTCAGGGCATGGAAAGAAACGGGGATACCGACTGCCAAGCTCCGAATGATTGTGCCACACTCTGTTACAGGCTCGCCGCTACCATAAAACATTAACGAGCTTCATGCGATCTGAAAAATAGCAACATTCACTGTGAAAACTTCGCAATAACTTTTCTGTTTGAATCACTGGCCCTTTCGTTGTTCTAAAGCAAGAACACGCAAGATCTATCCGCATTTTCTCATAAAAACCTGTCGCAGGAACCGAGTCTACTTTTTTTTTAACAATGTAAAGTACCCTGACTTCACTGCTGTTATTACCAGATTGCCACATTCCGAAGGATTGTAAAAACACGGATTCCTTGGATTCCTTCAAGACTCGTTTTCGCCTCCGGGGGGAATGAAACTGTCGTAATTGGAGAAATCTCAGCAGATCAAAATCATTGATGCAGAGACCTGAGTATGGGAGGAAGCTCAGCAGGTCAATGTGATTGATGCAGAGACCTACCTATGCTGCGTGTTAGAGTTAACAATGAGGGCAGTTTACTCTGCCTTTCATCCTTGTATTGTAGAGAGAATGAGCGTGATTGTTCAGGGTGAGAGCGCTTCCCGTTTTACAGTCTCTAAGAAATATAGGGGCATATTTACAAGAAACTGGCAGATCGCGGTGTGACGCAAATTTGGTAACGCTGTGCTCTGACAGATTCAAAATGCAGCGATGCTCTGTATTCACAAGAATGCGGCGCACTACTGCATTACCTCTAGCGCTAAAAAAGCTGCCAAGCACCATTTTGCTAGGGTGCCTGCGGTGTGCAGGGGCAATTGTTTATGTGCAGGAAGGGATACCTTCCTGAACATAAACAATATTTACAGGCCATTTGCTATATCCATGTGTGCAGCAGAATGCAGCACACATGAAAAGAGCAAAATACGAGGTGAAATAAAACATTTCTCCACGTATCGCCTGCTTAAGACCAGTTATTCCCTGGCGGTATTATTTGCGCTTCCCCATAACTTGTAAATATGGGGCAGCGTCAAAAAGCAATGGATGTTGTGGCGTAACGCCCACTGCAACAACCACTGCACGCCCCTTTCACACTAAGTGCTGTGTGAATAGGGGCTTTATTTACAAGGCGGCGTGAAGCCACGTTAAGTGGCTTAACGCCACCTTGTAAATAAGGCGGAGTTAACGCCACCAGAACATCAGAAAAAGTGCTCCAAAGGGACTTATGTACAAGCCCCTTGTGTCGCCGATGCGTCACATTTTAGCACATAAAAATTGACGCACTGGCGGTGCAAGGGACTTGTAAATAATCCCCATTATAATTACTCTTGAATAGCTCTTAGAATATATGTCTAGTTTGTTGTAAAGTGAAAAATACCACCACCAAGCCCATTCTATTTGCTTACCTTCCAATTTTAGCAAGTAATGGAACTAAAGCAAAGGCAGTTAAAATAATATATCAAACACACAAAACCTGATTGGAGGAATGCTTCCAATTTGGTTAACCACTGGCAATCGCTCGAGGTTGAACTCCAACCCATCGTTCTTTGGCACACCAGCCATATACAAATCAGTCTTGACCCTGCTCCAAAGGTAACAGTCCAGTCAGGAGAGGTCCTCCCTGAACCAGAACTACATGCAACACAAGAACAGTTTCATCCTGATTGAGGCTCATCAGATGGGTGTAGCTAGGTTCCAGTGGCACAGTGAGCCCAGGACCCATGTCTCGGCATATCTCAGCATATCTCGGCATTAAAACCTTATCCAATATGCCCCTTCTCCCGTCAGAAAGAAGGTCACACAAAACAAGCGTGGGGGTATGAGTGGCAGTGATGTCTTAACGTGAAGTCTAAAAGATGACTGGAGGGGTGGCTAATCAATTTATTAAAGAAAGGGTCCCTCTGCATCATTAAAACCAGAAGGTTGTGCTGCTTAGAGGGTGATAATGGCCCTTAGTTGCTAAAAATAAAACATGCCCCTAATGGACATGTTTAGAGGTCAACATGTTTCGTGCTTTTTTATGACACTACAAACATCAAGAATTTTTTACGCTTACAAAGTTTTGAAGACACTTTCTGAAGTGCGCGAATGAAACATTTGACAACTGTGCACATTTGTGTCCTGCCATAAAAGATAGGTATGCAATAGAGCATCAGTCTGTATTGTGTATCTTACGTTCCCATAGTGAACTATTTAGATATGGGGACTTGTCTATTTTTACTGGCTTGTTCATTATGTCAGCCCCAGTGTTGAGCCCTGTTCTGTGGGTCACAACCCTTCGTTTTCAAAGTTTCTACAAGGTTTTCCATGATTTTCATTACTGCCCCCGTGGCACTTCACATTCCAACTGTTTTTCAAAGCTTTGATTATTACATCCCTGTAGGAAGCTGGCTCTGTATATACTATTCCAAAGTGAGGTATAGTGTGCACAGAGTCCAGTAGAACCCCAAAGGTAGGCAGAGGTAAAAGTAGATAATACCTTACTCTCTATTTGTGGTAGTGTGGGCGAGCAGTAAGGCTTTGTCAGAGAGTAGTGTTAAGCATTTATTGTACACACTCAGGCAAGATATGATTTCACATACTCAAAGACTGAACTCTGACCAATTTGTTTTGTATAAAAATATTATTGAGTTGTATTTTATTTCTTGAGCCAAGCCAGGCCTAGTGCAGGTAAGTGAAATGTTACTTTGCAAAAACAATACAGTTGAATGCAGTTGTATGTACTTATTTTGTATAGAGGTAGGTTGATTATTTAGAAACAGTTGAGATTACTTTTCAGATACTTTGCAGGTACTGTATGATTACTGTTTAGATTACTTTTCAGATTACTTTCTTACTCAGTGTGATATGCCTAGATATCACACTGGTGTGACATTCATTGAAGCAAGTTAATTTGGATTCAAAGACAACAACTCCCAGTCTGTTCAGCAGATAATGTATTTTCGAACCACGTTTTTGTTTATTGTGATTATATTGCGTTGTGACTTGCTTTAAATTGTGTTTTATGTTGGTTGTTTATAGTATTGTCATTGTTTTTTTAATGTGCCAGATGGATACGATTACCAAACAAAGATAAACATAAGGAAATAATAAATGAGGAATGAGATAGATACTCATACACACGATATTAATGTATACGTGGTGTTCTTCAACTAATGTTGATTGTTGGCCGTGTGGGGTTTTCATGATAATTTTTGGAGTTTTGATACTGACCCACCCCGCAGATCAGGCCTTACTGAATCAAACCCCTTTGCGTGTTTAGATATCACACTGGGACATTTCCTATGTAAAAGGTAAGTAAAACAGTCTTTCTCAAAACACAGTTCCTTAGGTTCCCATACAAAACACCCTCCACACTTTAAGGTTTTTCAGAGGAAAACAGTCCATGCAATCCTATCTTGAGGGGTGAGCTTCTGGGGTTAGAACAAGGGTTCCCCCAGGGTAAAGGATGCACTCTCAAAGCACCCTCAGCGGCACTAGGGCAGCTGGGTGCAGAGTACTAAGGCCCAATGTTATCCAATGAGGGACATGGGGCCTCCGGTTGGTGGCTGCTCACGAGCAGGCCACAAGTTTGAGGGAGCAAAGCTCCTGAACTTAAGCTCCGGGCAAAGGGGGGGTCAATTTAGCACCCAAGGTACACCCACAGCGGCTCTAGGGCAGCTGGGTGAGGGTGCTGTTTTGGCATCAGGTGCCCTGTTACTTTCAATGGGGATTCTCTGGTTTGAACAAACACTGCAGGCTCAGGCACGAGTATCTTTTGGAGGTGACCACCGGTTGGAGAGGTAAGTTGGGAAGTCATGGGATGCCGGGACACTGTCAGTTAGGCCACCCCAGGCCGTGGGGCATTGGGTGCAGGGGTGTCTTTTGGTATCTGATTCTTCTTACCGGCTCCAGTCGCGGTCCGGGGGATCCTCCAGAAAGGAGCTGCAGGCGTCGTCGGGAGACTCGAGGCAGGTCAGGGATCACCAGATCCCAGGTCAGGATCGCTGGGGAGGCCTCCTCGTGGTGTTGGGCTACTTGAACTCGGGCTGTGGGTGTCGGGTGCAGAGTGGTGCAGACTCGCGGATTTGGCTTGAGCCGGAGTCTGTTGGTGAGCAAATTCGGTGCTCACAGGAGAGAAAGTCTGGTTGGGGAAGGCAGGGCAGGTCCTCCGGGTTCTGGGGGGCTGCTGGCTGCAGGACACACTGGGATTCCTCTGGAGCAGGTCGAGGTGAGGACATGCTGGTAGGACTGGGGCCAAGTCAGTTGGTGTCCTCCTCCTCTTCCTTCAGCATGGCTCTTCAGTCCCTCCTCTTCTTGTTTCATCTTGTCTGAGAAGGCAAGGTTCAGGGTTGCCTCTAAATACTAAATTTAGGGGCGTTTCAGGTAGGTTAAGTTTGGGACCAATGGGTCCCTTCCTTGGGGTGGGTACACCCCCTATTATGCCACCCTCCAGTGGGAGGGGGCATAAGCCTCACTCTGGTTGGCTGGGTCCCCCCATCTTCAAGATGGCGGGAACTGAGAGTTGTGCTTCGCCTCGCCTCCCCCACCTGAGGGGTGGGGTTGGCAAAGGTGGGCAAACCTCGCCTCCTATCTTGGTTTTCCCGCCGTTTCTCCTGCCCAAAGTGGGGGTCAGAACCGGTAGGGGCCTGTTGCTGGGAGCAGCAAAGCGCTGGGTGAGCTTACAAAGGCGGCAAGCCTTTGAAGCTTCCCGTTCGTGGACCCCGCCCATCCTAGGGAAGAAGGCTTGGCGCCTCGACCGAGGATGTGCTTAGGTTCAGGACCCCGAGGGTGGCAGGCTCTCGACCCAGGTATCCAGAAACATGTCTGGTGATGGAAGCTGGCAAGCAGCCACTCAGCCAGGACACTGGAGTTAGGTCGTTTTTCAGGGGGCATCTCTAAGATGCCCTCTGAATGCATTTTTCATTAAATCCCACACTGGCATCAGTGTGGGTCTAATGGACTGAGAAGTTTGATATCAAACTTCCCAGTTTTCAGTAAAGCCATTATGGTGCTGTGGAGTTCGTAATGACAAACTTCCATACCATATACTCTTTATGGCGTTACTGCACTAATAATATCTAAGAATGGACTTAGATACTGTAGGGGTACAGGGCTCATGCACCTGTACCCTCACCAGTGGCATAGTGCACCCAGCTAGAGGGGTGGCTGACCTATTCCATAGGCAGTGGGTTGTAGGCATGGCACACAGGGATGTGGGGCATGTCGACTCTTCACTTTGTTCTGCACCAAAACACTCAGCCTGCAATGGCAGTGTGTGTGTGTAAAGGTACAGGGCCTGTAAGGGTGGCACCATACGTGATGCAGCCCTTAGAGGCCTTCCCTGGTCACAGTGCCCTTGGTACCTTGGGTACCTTTTACAAGTGACTTACATGTGGCCATAGAGTTGCCAATTTGGATGTGCAACAGTATAGATTTAGGGAAAGAACATAGGCCCAGGGTACCTGGTTGGCAGGAGCCCAGGGCACACTTAGCCAAAGAGCATCAACATCAGGCAAAAAGTGGGGGGCAACCATGCCAAAAGGGGCACTTTCCTACAATCCCCTAATGTGTTACAAATCTATCCTGACCCCTCTGGCTTCTCACTGTAACTTTCCTTTTGATTTCTTTTTCTGTGCCAGCAATTGTGCTCCACTATGTCATCGTCATCTACTTGACCCCTTTTCACCGAGTTTTGTTAATGCTAGAGAGCAGATGCATCAAAAATCGCTGAACACACACTAATATTAGTTCTACTTATCACCTGACATCTAGCAATTTGCTTTTGCTCTGAAATATATTTTCATCTCCCTCCAATGTCCTTGACTCAGCAACAAACTGATGCATAAAAAAGTGGCAAATCACTATTATTAAGCCGGGTCGAGACTGCAAATCTACCTCAACCATGACCTCAGTGGCTATGAAATCCTACGTTGTCCCTCTCTGAGCTTCAAGGAATCCACAACAGCTTCACCATCCTGCCTTGCCCAAAAAAGGAGGATGCGAGCTCCAAAAAATCTTGTAAGACTGAAGTTAAATACTTTTACTGGTGTGACCCACTTGATTTACTTGACCCCCACGCCACCACAGATGATCTAAAATCACGCTGAGATCAAAGTATCTAGCACTCATCTGAATTTAATCGCTTTGGTGTCTTTTTGTTAAATATATTTCTCATAATGTTTCGTAATTTGTTTGGGAGTTTTATAGTGTTGTATTGTTGACTTTAAAATTGGTAATGCTCAAACTTAACATGTTTTTTTCTGGGCAATTGCCAGCTGCTTGTGACACTGCTGCCTGTGGTTGAGATGACATTCTCTTAGAACTGTGTTGTGACCTAACTAGATTGCGTTAATTAAGTTGGCACTCCCCTGTCAAATTAATTTGCCAATTTCTTGCAATATCAACGTTCAAAACGTTAATTGGACAGAAACAACTAAACGAAAAAGGACACATCACAGGACAAGAACTTTCTTTCAGCAACGACTATGATCTCCAAGAGTATTTGACTACTCTAGAGGCTAAATCTGTGTGCGGCTGTGACTCAGAATCAGAGTGAGATGAGTCAGTCAGTGACAGGACAACATAAAATACAACTGGAATTCTGCGACCCTTAGAGCAGTAAAACCATCTGTTATCTCACTGTTTTTCCATGGATAACATCAAACGAATATGGCCATCAATAGGAGTTATGTCTAACTCATGATACAGTAATAATGACCCAGATGCCACAGGGTGCAGGAATCACTGTCCTCGTAATTAGTGCATCATCATAGAAATGAGACATTGTGATAGGAAATAACTTAAGAAATCAAAGCTTTTTCACCAAATGTCCAATGTTTTTCCCCAAATAAATTTCACCTACTTTTAACAGGTAAACCATATCTGGGTGAAAACACAAAGAGGCAATACTTATAATTCCGAATTGTTCAGAAACTCCAATATCACTAAGAATTTGGATTTCAGCAAAGCTCATAAGTGTCTAAGTGGTAAGAATTATGCTGAGAATCCGATACCATGAGGAAAGGTTGCGCTTATGCCATTTTATGATTTTGGAAGGAAATATTACGTTCATGCAAACCATAAGTATACTTTGTCCATTTAAACAGGAGCAGTGAATGCAGGTATCAGGCTACCATGGCAATGGAACGAGTGGAGCAATCCAATAAAAAGAGTTTTCTATTATCGAACAAGCACTCTATAGTGGAACACAAACTCATGACATTTTATTCAGTTGTGTTGGAAACTGTGTTACTGGTTGAGGGGGATGTAACCCTACTCAAGTGGCAACCACATTCTCTGTCAGGGTGAGATACCAGCAAACCCCAAATTAACGTGTGCTCAGCCCTCTGGTATCTTTGCACAAAGCAGTCAGGCTTAACTTAGAGGAAATGCATAAAATATTATCGCACCACTTCAAACAGTAATAAAGTGAAAACACAAGAAAAAACCCCACACCCAATTAGAAAAATAGATTAAAATGTAATAAATTATTTGAGATCAAAACTACGGAAATTCACTCAGTATAACCGGAGATATGCAATTTCAATGTTTTAAGTAAAATAGTGCCTTGAAGCACAAAGCGCCAACTGTGGTTACCTGGTCACGCTGTACTGGCACAAAGTCACAAGTTCAGGCCAACCGTGATGGAGCGTGGACAGGATACAGGGATCAGGTTAGGCCCTCTGAACAAAGTACCTAAATCCTGGTTGCGGAGAGTTGGGATATCCCGCGCCGGGATGAGTCATACAGCAATGGTTCAGAGGAGCTGCTAGACTTCGATGCAAGATCCTGCATCATCATTGAGGATGCCATCAGTGAGGGGCTTGGGACATAAAGACTTGTGTCATCCAGCAGTGGTTCAGAGGAATTTGCAGGCTGCGATGCAAAATTCTGTGCCAGGATGCATTGTGCAGTGGCGGTTCCAAAGCGGAGATGAGTCGTGCTGCATCGGTTCTGCACACAGGACCACAGTTGGGCTGGCAGATCACCTTCAGGCCCACTTCCAAGCTTCCAAGACTGGAGTGGCATCACTTGAGGGGAAAGACTCAAAGCAGACCAAGTGCTGGGTTCCAGGTGGTTGGAGCCTATTCTGTCCATGAGACTCTGACCATGAGGCCAGCCAACTAGCCTTTGAAGTCACTCTGGTGGTCCTGGGATCAATATGCAAGTGCAGTCCTTTACCCCAGGAAGCAGGGCAACAGAGAATCAGTCCTTCGTGCACAGCAGTACAGAAGTCCTTCTGACTCTTCCACAGGCTCAGAGCTTTACTGAAGAGTTGGGTATGAGGGTCCATTATTTATATCTGGTGCCCACTTTGAAGTAAAAGAAGGTTCTGGAGGTTTCCTGCTCCAAAGGTGATTGGAATTTCCTCTCTCCTGCACTGGCCTGAGCTTGTCTGGGCTGACAATAGGCTTGTGTATAACCCTTTGTCAGTTACTCAGGCAGAGCCTTTGTGCAAGTGTGGTAGGTGACAGCTCCTCTACTTCAACAAGTCAGAGATGGCCCATCCTTCCAACACCTATGCTTCTTTGTCTCACTGTCTGGAAGCAATATACAAAGACTGATTACCAGTTACACCTAGTCACATGACCCAGGAAACAGGCTGCAGACACCAAATGGTTGGGACAAGAAAATGCCACATTTCTAAAAGTGGCATTTTCAGAATTTTGACCTAAATCAGACTTTACCGTTAAAGAGGGTTTTGAATCACAATTCTTTAGATATCAAACTCGGCATTCCCACCTGCTCCCAATTGAAAGTTATCACTTATTAAATGCAATAAGTTAACCCAATGATATCCTATGGGAAGTGCAGGTCCTGCAGTAGTGAAAAACAAATGCAAGAGTTTTTCACTACCAGGACATGTAAAGGTTAACAGTCTATGTCCAATTTTTTAAATACACTGCACCCTTCACTCTGGGTTGTATAGGGCCTACCCAAGGGGTGACTTATATGTATTAAAAAGGAAGGTTTAGGCCTGGAAAAAAGCTTTATTTTGCCAGGTCAAACTGGCAGGGCAAACTGCAAGCACAGGCTGCAATAGCAGGCCTGAGACAAGTTTAAAATGGCTGCTTAAGTGGGTGGTACAATCAGTGCTCTTGGCCCACTAGTAGCATTTCATTTAAAGGACATGGGTAGATGTAGTACCACTTTACTAGGGACTTACAATTAAATGAATTGTGCCAATTGGGTGTAAATTAATTTCTGCATGTTTAAAGGAGCAAGCACACGCACTTTAGCACTAATTACCAGTGGTATAGTGCATAAGGTCCTAAGGCCAGCAAACACAAGATCAGCAAAAATGGAGGAGTAAGGCAAAAAGTTTAGGGGGCACCATCTTATTACATTTTATGAGTGTAATTTCTAAATGGGAAGAGATAACCAGTTTATGTTAGGTATCTGTGGAATCCCAATTTAACATCCTAACTTATGGTGAAGTCAGATATTAAATTGCAATTCTGAAAATGCCAATTCTAGAAAGTTGGCATTTTTCTTTCCTTAGACATTTGGTGCCTGTCTTTGGGTCAGACGACTGGGTGTAGCTGAAATATGGGCTTTGTGTATTCCCCCTAGACAGCCACACACAATGGGGTGCTTAGGTGTGACTGGATGGGTCATCACTGGCAGGATGACAGGGAAGAGTTGGGCACAGCCCCACTTACACCTGAAAAGGTTGTGTCCTGTCTCCACACAAAGGGCTGCATAACCTCTGTAGTTAGTCTGGAGCTAGGACAGGGAAAGCAGGTCATCTGTGCAATTCTGAGGCATACCTCTAGAAGCTTCTCCCCTCTTCAAAGGCATAACTGGGTATACATATTGGACCTCAGACACTAATTCTTTAGTACACTTCTGAACCTGTGGATGCTCTGCCAGGATGATGGACTGCTGTGCTGCTACAAGGACTGCCCCTCTGCTGGAATGCTGCTCTAAAGGAACTACTGCCCTGCTGTGCAGATCAGCCTGGGGAAGAAGAATTGGACCTGCAACTCAGTGCTTAATTTGTAAAATATTGAGTCCAGGTGCTCAAATGTTTGTAGGAGGCCACGCCCACATCCCCGGCTCCACCCACTTCCTCCCCTGGCTCGACCCACCTATTTCCCTGAATCCAAAGTGGTCTTGGCTAACAATTAAAGACTGGCAGAGGAGGCAGTTGCACAAGACACTACCAGTTGGCAGCCCACCACTTCCAAAACCACTCCGCCACACTCAGTTAAGCAAACCAATGATGGGAACATGCACTGTAGAAAGGTGAAACTCCAGTAACGACCTGTGCAGTCTATGTAGCAGCATTATGGTACGGCTAGGTTGGTGAACTGTCCTCAATAGCGGCCAATTGGACCCATAATGTGTGCTACCTTTAGCCAGTACAAGGCTTTGAAGAACTAGCACAGCACATTGCGTTGTAGGACTTCTAGTTTTACTTTTTAACATTGCAAGAATGTGTGCTGATGGCAGAAAACAAGACTACTTGAATGTGCCACTCAAGGCAAAATATTTTTTTTTTTCTTTTAACTTAAAAGCCAGCAGCAGTGGAGGAAGAACTGCATCCGTGGGCTTACATTATAAAAAGTTATTTAACATAATGAGCCATTTCAATGCTTTGTCGACAAATGTAACACTGAACACTAGTACACAGCTGATGGCAGAAAACCAAGTCTACCTGACCGTGCCACTCGACGCAAAATTGCCTCGAGTGGCACGTTCAGGTAATCTTGCTATTCTGGCATCAGCTTTGTGCCAGTGTTCAGTGTTATTTTTGTCTACGAAGCATTCATGTGGCTGATTATGCTAAATAACGTTTTATAGTGTGTGGGGCTCACGGCTGCAGTTCTTCCGCCACTGCTACCAGCTTTTAACTTTAAAAAAGATTTATTTCGCTGCAAAAGTTAAAAGCCAGCAGCAGTGGAGAAGAGCTGCAGCCGTGAGCCCCACACACTATAAAATGTTATTTAGCATAATCAGCCACATGAATGCTTTGTAGACAAAAATAACACTGAACACTGGCACAAAGCTGATTACAGAAAAACAAGATTACCTGAACGTGCCACTCGAGGCAATTTTGCGTCGAGTGGCACGTTCAGGTAGACTTGGTCTTCTGCCATCAGCTGTGTACTAGTGTTCAATGTTATATCTGTCTACAAAGCATTGAAATTGCTTATTATGCAAAATAAAGTTTTATCTTGTGGGGCCCACGGCTGCAGTTCTTCCGAAAAAGTTAAAAGCCAGCAGCGGTACAGGAAGAGCTGCAGCCACGGACCCCACACTATAAAACTTTATTTAGCATAATCATACATTCAAAAGCTGACAAATATAACGCTGGTGAGAGGCATGATTACTTACTGGCTCTGCAGGACAGACTTTTTAGTTTTAATTCATCTGCGAGGGAGGAGGCCTGCTGCCTGACACGCTGATTGCTTCTGTCGTCTCTTAATGATTAATTAACGCAGCAGCTGCGCAGTATGCTGGGCAGGCCGAGGGTGAAAACAGTACTCATTGGTCCGATTCTGCGCACAAACTTGATGATTCGCCAAGGAGGGACGGGGCCAGGCGACTAATATATTTTGCAATCTTTTATTGGTAGTGCACTACGCTAGCACGCTACCAATGAATGACTGGAAAATGGAAATGGGGTGTGACGGTGTTGGTGACGTACGACGAGGCAGGGACCCAGCCCAGGCAGCTTCAGTTTCTGGAGGTAATGTGATGTGTGTGGCTTACATTTAGGTGGGCGGCCGAGCCGCTGCATTCAGTTTGAAATATTTTACGCGCATGCATTCATGTGCGATATCAGCTCTCCACGGGGATGGGGGGAGACTGGAACGGTGGCACCAACACTGAGCAGCACGCAGCCAATTATTATTTATATTGCATGTGGACTCAATTAGAGTGTAGACCCGGCCCTGAGAAATAAGTGCTGGTGCTAAGCACCGGAAAGCACCGGCACAAATTAAGCACTGCTGCAACTTCATCTTGAACCCAGGACCCCAGAGTGACTCAAAGGCCTAGTCTGCTGGCCTCCTGACCTGAGCTTCAGGGACATAAAAGGGTCTTCTACAGGTCCTGGACCCATCTTCAGTGAGTTCCTGAACCCCAAGTAGTCCCTATGTAGGCCTGGACCCTTGGTATGGCTCACAAGCTCTTGTAAACAATCTTTTGGGCTTGTTGCAACGGCGACCAGGCCCGTTAGCACTGAGACCGCACCACTCGCACCGTATTTCAGCGTGAGCTGCCGCCAGCCTGTCTCTTTATGCAGCAAGCATTGATCACCTAAGGACGACCACCAATGGGATGAACCAGCCTGCCTGGCTGCTCCTCACACCATGCAGACAACCACCTGCAAAACTCTCCTTGCTCCACGTAACCCTCTCCAACGTGCACGCCTCTTGGCACAAAACTTGAGATGGTAAGCCTTCACCGGGACTAATCTGAGACTGTATCTGACCCTTGCTCCATTGCAGCCAGCCTGAACTTTTAACTTTGACCCAGTCCAGCGCGACCAGATACCCGCGGTTGGCGCTTTATGCTTTTAGGCTCTATGTTGCAGTTTATTCTTTAAAAAGTCATATTTCTGGTTCTACTGATAGGATTTTAGTCATTTTGATTTGGTTTTATTTATTGAATGTTGCTCTATTTTTCTAACTTGGTGTGTGCTCTTTTTGTGTGGTGTTTTCACAGTTTTACTGTTTGAAGTGTTACACAAATAATTTACACAGTGCCTCTAAGTTAAGCCTGACTACTCTGTGCCAAGCTACCAGGGGGATGAGCTTAGGTTAATTTGGGGCTTACTAGTGCCTTACCCTGACAAGGATTATGGTTGCCGCTTGACCAGGGCTTACATCCCAGTCAACCAGTAACCCAATTTCTTAAAACCCTTAAAAACCCTCCTGTAATAGCCTGTGAGACACAGGAATGCCCTCAGCCCAGTCTCTGTTTTTTGGTATGCCAGGCCAGGATAGTCTCAATTTTAGCCTGGAGGGGGTGCACCATGCCCCCACACACTATGTGGCCCAGATACACCAAGGTACCCTGCCCTATCTTATAAATACAGGCCTTGATAGTAAGGCCCACCCAATGCAAGGCCCGAAGCACCTCCTGAAGGTGTTAGAGATGTTCCTCCCACTTGGAACTGAAGACAGCTATGTTGTCCAGGTAGGCAGCACAGAATGCATCCTTTCCAACCAGGACCCTGCACACCAACCTCTGAAAGGTGCCAGGGCATTCCTTAAGACAAAGGGCATCACCCAGAACTGGAAGTGACCCTCTGGGGTCAAGAATGCTGACCTCTCTTTTTCCCCCTCAGTCAGTACCCTGAGGTGAGATCAAAGGTACTGAGGAATTTAGCAGCACCAAGCCCATCTATGAACTAATCAGCGTAGAGGGTGGGACAAGCACCAGTCTTAGTGGCAGAATTGAGTCCCCTGTAGTCCACAAAGAACCAGAGTTATGGTTTGGCACCTGGTAGGGCAGCCTTGAATGTCAGCAGAACTAGTTTAGAACAGGGACTATTGGAGGGCTCAGTCACCCCTAATGCCAGCATTTTGGATACCTCCTCCTTGATACTGGACCTCACCTTATCCGACAGCCTGTAAATTCTGTTTCTGACATGCAGTCTGTCGCCAATGTCTATGTCGTGTGTACACAAATGTGTAAGCCTGGGTTGAGAGAGAATAGGGAACAAAAATGCTCCAGTAACTGGTGACAGTCACTCTGCTGTTCTGGAGTCAGAATAGGGGAGCAGTTCACTCACTCTACTGATGCACTGTGCTCCTGGGTAGGCACGAGGTCAGGGAGAGGTTCACCTTTCTCTTCCACTCCCTCATCTGTCACCAAGAGCATGGTGACTTCGGACCTCTCAAAGTGTGGTTTGAGGTGGTTTCTGTGGAGTGCCCATAAAGGGTTTCTAGGGGTCTTGAGAGCCACTAGGTAGGTGGCATACCATTTCACTCCTTCATCTCATATGGGCCTGTCCAACGATCTTGGATTGCTCTGGGCTCTACAGGCTCCAAGTTCCACACCTTCTGGCCAGGTTGAAACTCCACCAGAGTGGCCTTCTGGTCTTACCAGAGTTTCATTACCTCTTGACTGGCCTCAAGGTTATCCTTCACCTTCTTTGGGAAAAGCTGCATGTGGCTTCAAAGTGCCTGCATGTAGCTGACTTTTCCTGAGGGGGTTTCTGGGAGCTAACTCTCACCTCTCTCTCACAAGGCTGAGAGGTCTCCTAACATGGTGTCCATAGAGGGGTTTAAAGGGGCTAAATCCAACCCTTTTCAGTGTCACCTCCCTGTAGGCAAACAGCAGCCATGGCAAGAGTATGTTCCACTTCTGCCTCATGGGCTCAGGCAGACCCATAATCATGCCCTTGAGGGTCTTGTTGAATTTTTTGACAAGCCCGTTGGTTTGAGGGTGATAGGATGTGGAGAACTCATAGATTACTCCACACTCATCCCACATGGACTTCATGTATGCTGACATGAAGTGAGTGCCTCTGTAAGACACTACTGCCTTGGAGAACCCGTTATGGGTAAATATCCCCATCAGGGCCCTAGCCACCGCAGGTGCAATCACCGACCTCTGGGCTCTATGTGACATGGCCTACCAAGACCAAGATGAACCTATTGTCTAAGGCTGAATCGCGGTTTAAGGGACCAAGAATGTTGATGCTTACCCTCTCAAAAGGGGTGCCAATGACAAGCAAGGGAGTCAGGGGAATCCTCCGCTTTTTCCCTGCTTTCTCGCTGCCCTTGCAGGTGGGAAAAGACCTACAAAACATATCTGAGGTTCTCTTCATCCAGGATCAATAGAAGTAGGAGACAAGCCTGGCAAATGTCTTGTCCTGTCCCAGATGTCCTGACAGAGAATATCAATAGCCAACCCCACTAGGAAGGTCCTGTAACACTGAGGGACCACCAGTACCCAGGCTGGCCCCCGTCCAAGAACCTTAGGCTTACTGTAAAGAAGGCCATTCTTCCAATAGATAAGGTGATCTCCAGAGATATCACCTTCTAACTGGGCCTCAGCTTACTGCCTCAAGCCCTCCAGAGTTAGGCACTCTTTCTGCACCTTGCAAAATTCCTCCCTGGTGAGGGCCACACTCAACTTGCCATCCAGCAAGCTCAGGCAGGCCTTCAAGGGTGGCAATGTCCTCTCTGTAGGCTTAGGGGTGGCTTCCTCAGCCCCCCCATCAACCTGGACCGCGGGAACTTCAGGGGGCTGGATTCCCACATCCCTTGCCCTTCCTCTTCTTGGCAGCTGCCTGGGCCACCTGATAGATCACTACTCGTCTTAATGAAGGATATCACTAATTGGAGCTTGAAGAAAAATCTAGGTGCGTTACAACTTTTTCTACGCATATTGGTCTATTTCGCTATAAGCAATTGAGTTTTGGTATATCCTCTCCTGTAGAACATTTCGAAAACATCATTCGACATATCATACAGCCTGTAGTAAATGCATTTAACTAGCTATACAAATTCAATAAATAAATAAATAGTGCTGACATATTCGTTTTCGGAGGCACGTAGAAAGAACATGACAAAGCTCTCAATCAATCAGGGTTTTGTAGAGCGTAACTACTTACCCATAAGGGTCTCAGGCGCTGTGGGGGGGTCTGCTGTTTAGTCGAAGAGCCAGATTTTGAGGTCCTTCCTGAATCGTTGCAGAGAAGGTGATTGCCTGAGATACAGAGGAAGGGAGTTCCAGGTCCTTGCAGCGAGGTAGGAGAAGGATCTTTCTCCAGCCGTGGTCCTGCAGATCCATGGGATGGTGGCCAGGGTCTGATGGGCGGAGCGGAGATGTCTGGTGGGGGTGTGGAAGGAGAGGCAGTGGTTGAGGTATGCATGACCAGCATTGTAGATGGCTTTGTAGGAGCTTGTCGGTGATCCTTTTGTTGACCATGTGCCAGTGGAAGTCTCTCAGGTGGTCGGTGATGTGGCTGTGGCGAGGGATGCTCAGAATGAGTCTGGCGGGGGAATTTTGGATGTTTTGCAGCTTTTTGGGAGTTTTTCGTGGTGCCTGCATAGAGTGCGTTGCCGTAGTCGAGTCTGCTGCTGATGAGTGCCTGGGTGACTGATTTCCTTGTCTCCGTGGAGATCCACTCAAAGATCTTTCGGAGCAGGCAGAGCGTGTGGAAGCAGGAGGACAAAAAAGCGTTGATTTGCCTGTTCTTTGAGAGCGAGGAGTCCACGATGATACCCAGGTTTCGTGCGTGGGTATGGGGGCTCTCATGCAAGTATGTCGTTTGCTGACCAATGCAGGCTTAACTCTGAATGGCAACAAATGTAAATTCCACAAGAAAAGCTTGACATTTTTGGCCATGTCTTTTTTGATGGGTGTATGAAACCTGATCCAGCAAAACTGCAAGCATTGTCTACTGCAAATTCCCCACAAGACATTCCTATGTTATGATCCTTTCTTGGACAGGCCAGTTACTGTTCAAGATACATAGAAGACTATGCTATGATCAGTGCACTGTAACGAGAACAAACGAAAAAGAACATATCTATTCATTGGTCACTTGAGTGTGAGATGAGCTTCCAACTCATCAAGCAATCCATTCAGAGTGCCACTGAAATGACCTACTTTGATCCCAAAATACGAATCACTGACATAATATTGACAGACACAATATTGAGCTACATTTTTATCGACACAAAAATATCGCCGACACTAATATCGATACCCTATACTTATTTAAAAAACTACACTATTATCGACCCCCAAATATCGTCATCCCAAATTATCGATTACAGTAATATCGAACACATAATTATCGTTATCTAAAATATCAAACATCCTTTAAAAATATACAACATATCCAAAATATCGATCACAATAATATAGACAGCAATATTATCGTTTTTGTAAAAATATCGACAACACAAAAAAAGATAAAACACACGAAATTAAACACCATAAATATAGTTAAATAAATAAACATACACTGCATATAAAATACAAACAAATACATAATTTTTGAAAATATTAAAACATATCTTAAAACATTAAATAATAAATACACTATTAATAACCATTTAAATGTTATACTTACATTATATACACACATTTTTTAACATCACATATAATATAATACACATTTAAGTAATTCAACAAGTGGAAAAAAATAAAAATAAACTGTCTCTTAATTAGCGTTTTCCATATATAGAAAACAACTACCAAAACAATTAAAACAATAAATATCAACCAATAAAAACACACAATATTAAAATGAACCAATGAGGTTAACCAAACAATTAAACAAACACTATATAAAGAAGGAAAACGTATTCTTATTTTACACCTTAAACCCACAACAATAAGGAAGCCGAAACTCTGCCGGATTTCTACCAAAAGCAAAGACTTCATCAAAGAAAAACTATTGCATTCTTCAAAAAGTAAGTAAATTACCACCTATAAAATAACAGTAATGCTAATCTTCATAAACTAATATTTATCATACTCAAATAATTAAAATCTATCTTTTTCGATGTATGTCTCCTCTACAGATAATTCTCACATCATCAAAAAAATAACAGATCACCTCCTAAAACCATCTTACTAATAAAGTAAGTATTCAGCAAAACGCCTTTTAAAAACATGTAAAACACCAAACCAAACTCCAACTCCATCCCAAACACCCACCCCACCCCATGTACAAATTTAACAAAATAAGTAAATATATATTTTACTCTTCCTACAGAAAAATCCACAACTTAACAGGTTCCAACAAACAAAGAAAGAACATCTACATTTAAAAGCATCTCAAAACCAACATTGTAAGTATATTTATAAAAATGTGTATTTATTAAAACATAAACATGTATGATATTCATTTTAATACTTTTAATATACATTTGTTGTAGAATTTACCACATCACAATGACAGAAGGCGCCCAATTTATAACATCCCAAAAGGAAATTTTTTGCTATGTTACATGGGGTATGTCTATACCCAGGAAAAGCAAAGTGGACTAAAAGTCAATTGGAAATGTAGCAAGTACTATTCAAATAAATGTTATGGTCGGGCAACAACTAGAGAAACAACTGTTTTGTATACAAGGGAGCATAACCACCCTCCAAATGTTACTGAAATAGACGTTAGGAATGCCCTTGGTGACATTAGAGAAGCTAGCACTAGCTCACAGAAACCTACCAGTCAAATTCTAAAAGAAATGCTGCCTACAGTACCTAAACATGCTACTGGGCAAATGCCCTCTATTTCTTCATTAAAAAGAACTATAGCTTGCACCAAAAAAGCCACAACAACTACCACACCTACTCCAAAAACATTTCAAGAGGTGGTAATTCCCCCAGAACTATCTATAACTCATAATGAAGAACCCTTTGTTCTCTATGACAACAAATGCAATGACAAAAGAATAATTATGTTTGCTACTGCAAACAATTTAATAAAGCTTCAACAATCAGAAACATGGATGTTGGACGGGACTTTTAAAATCTGTCCCAAACCATTCTACCAATTATACACTCTCCATGCCCTACATCAGGACACCAACATCCCCTTTATCTACGCCTTGCTACCCAATAAACAAAACTCCACATATATGGAAATACTAACTAAAATTAAACAAGAAACAAATAATTATTATCCACAGAAAATAATAATAGATTTTGAGCAGGCAATGATAACTGCAATTCTAAAATCCTACCCACACACATCAATTCAGGGATGTTACTATCATTTCAATGAGTGTCTATGGAGACACCTTCAGAAATCAACACTTAGGGGCCGATTCCGATCTCGCTCAGAAGGCCTACGAATCGGATTTGGCTTTTACGGATCCGATTCGTAGCCCTTTTTCCCATCCGAATCGTACACAGGTCCGAACGACCAAGTACGATGCAAAGATCGCGTACGCGCCGGCCGAATCGTTTCCGAACCCGATCCTGTCCGTACGACTCTTACGCAGACGTTTCGTACAGTTCTATGGAGTCTGTTTCCAAGCGAGCAAGTATGATGCACGATTCGGACAGCCTTCACGATCCGGTATGTCCGGCTCAAAAAAGCTGCCGGATTCATGCTTTTGGGGTCCGTAGCAGGCCCCCCACCACCTGGAGCCCGTGGGGGTACCCATGGGTCCCCCCTTCCCATGCATGCAGAGTGTGGTGGGCACCATGGGATGCCCGCCACAGGGTGTACGCTTTTCCCCACCCACCCATTTTCGCGATGGGAGCCTGTGTACGGATACAGTACACAGGCTCCCATAGAGTTCAATGGGAGTCCGAGTGAACCGAGTCTGTCAGCACGTGAATGCATCATACTCGCTCGCTCGGACTCCAGGTGCACGATTCGCTCGTAAAGCCCTACGGATCCGAGTCGGACGGAGGGCTTTACAAGCGAGATCGGAATCGGCCCCTAAGTGTAGAGTATGCAACAAACAGTTCATTCGCATACCAAATAAAAAAACTTATTGCACTGGCCTACGTCCCAGTAACTGACGTGGCCGAACATTACAACCTTTTACTAGAAAGTCCTTACTACCAACAACACAAACAAAAATTAAGTCCCCTCCTAGACTATTATGAAGATACCTGGGTGGGAAGACTCCATAGATCAGGCCATAGGAGACAACCAAAATACCAAATTCCATGGTGGAATGTCTACCTTAGCACACTAAACCAACAGGCAAAAACCAAAAATGCTGTTAAAGGTTGGCATAATGCCTTCCAAGTATCAACAGGACGAGGTACACCTACTCTACATGAACTCCTACTCTCCCTCCAAAAAGAACAAAGCTACCAACAGCTAAGAATGGAGCAATCTGTTACACAAATCAGGCCTAAACTATCCAAACAAACTAAGCAAATGTTTGAATACCTACAACAACAAGTCAAACTATACCCTACAACAAGAGGCCTAGAATACTTATCAATGATTGCCAAAACCCTACTCTAAACTCTCAAAACAGTGTAAAATGTATAATACTTTTCTGTTTAAAATATTAAAATGCATACAAAACAACTTTATTTTTTCACAAAACTAATTATTTGTCTAATATATTTTTATTAATAAAAAAATATTTATAGACACATTAATTATATATTTGAAAAAATAAACAACAACAATACCAAATTTCATAACATTTCTGTAAAATTCTATGTAGATAAAGGCGCAGATCCGAGAAGGATGATGTAAATCCAGTTTAATGGGAAGAGCACAGTACTCACACAGCCAGAGGTCCAAGTAGAATGCCAGAACACCATTCCATATGATGTAATGACAAACTGTAAGGAAGGTGCCATGGTTAAAAATATACAAAGCAATTAAAAGGGAAACATGTGATTAAAAGGGAAACATAGTATGATGCATGGAATGTAACACATTTCCCCCTTAGGAACATTATGCAGATACCATAGTACATTTAGAAACACGTCTTACATTCCATACCTGTCCGTCTTGAGTAATCACACTGTTGCGATTAACTTTGACAACTTTAACAGTCCTACTAAACTTAGCAGCACCTTTGAGCAGAATACCAGGCTTGCTTATTCTTACAAAATCTCCAACCATAAATTTAGGTACTTTAACTTTCATGCGAAGATCATACAAGTATTTACTTCTTTGTTGTTTTTCCTCCACTTTGTGGGCTATATCTTTTTGATCCAATTAAGGAGTTTGAACTTTAACAACCTTCTTAAACCACCAAGGGCACAACTTGGACACCGGATCCCTCCCCTTAAGTAAACGGAAAGGTGAAACTTCAGTTGTTGAATGAGGAGTTATGCGGTACAACCATAATTTTCCCCTCAACTTATCTTGCCATTCTGCACCAAAATTACGTGCCCAAAGAATATCTTGTTTAAGAACCCTATTGAACCTTTCTACTTGACCATTTCCCTGAGGTTCATAAAGAGCTGTAGTAACATGACGAATATTATAAAATTTTAAAAATTCCGTAATTTCACGAGACTTTAATTGTACTCCATGATCCGATATAAGAACCTCAGGGCAACCTTCTCTAGCAAATACTTCTTTTAGGAAAGAAATAACACTACTGGTAGTGATACGTGGAACCAACTTTACCTCAGGCCATTTAGAATGGTAGTCAACCATTACTAACGCAAATTTACAATCATGAGGTAGAAAATTAAACGGTCCTGCTATGTCTAAACCAACCTTTTGCCATGGATAGTCAGGCCACCTGACAGGAATAAAAGGAGCAGAATCACACTTGAGTGTTTTCTCACTAGATGCACATTCCGGACATTCCCTGACCATTCTATCAACATACCTGTCTAATCCTGGCCACCAAAATACTGACCTGATAAGTCTTTTCATAGAAGACATTCCCAAATGATTTTCATGACTCAAAGACAGTATAGGATCACGTAAGGATGCAGGTGGAATACATTTACCTTGTCTGAAAATCAAATCTCCTTCAACAAACAATTCATTAGAAATTTTCCAATAAGGAAATAACTCATCCGAAATTTCCTTCTTAGAAGGCCAACCTATACTAGTAAATTTAACAACTTGTTGCAAAAGATCATCATCATGCATGGCCTTTTTCCATAATTCTTCAGAAATAGAACTAAATCTCTCAGATAAAATCTTAGAAGTGTTCGCAACAACTTCTTCTTCATCATCTGTGGTATCATTCACACTACAGGGAAGTCTCGATAAGCAATCAGCAGTGACATTTACTTTCCGAGGAACATATTCCACAGAAAATGTATATTCTTGTAAACGAGACATTAGCCTAGCTATTCTGGCAGTTGCATTGAGACCACCACCAGGAGATAAAATAGAAACCAAAGGTTTGTGGTCAGTCTTCAAAACAAACCGAGCGCCCCAAATGTAATTTCTGAAATGTTCTACTCTCCACACGCACGCTAATAATTCTCTTTCGATAACTGCATATCGTCTTTCTGTAGCATTTAAGGTGCGGGAGGCAAAAGCTACATTCCACTCATCCTTACCTGCACATTGAGACAACACACATCCTAGTCCATATAGACTGGCATCAACAGTAAGTACACAAGTTTTTCCAACACAAAATGGTCTGAGAGTAGGAGCTGCAATCATTTCCGTCTTAATATTTTCAAAAGCTTCTTGTTGTTTCTCACCCCAAACAAACTCAGAATTTTTCCTCGTTAGTTTTCTCAAAGGTTCCATTTTAGTAGCAATTTTTTTTATAAATTTACTATAATATTCACAGAGTCCTGAAAAAGAGAGTAATTTGTCTATAGAATCAGGGGCAGGTGCCTTGAGAATGGCATCAACGAGTGATTTTGTAGGAACGACACCTTCTCTGGACAACCTGTGTCCCAGATATTCAACAGATTCTTGGAACAGTTTACATTTGTTACTCTTCAGAGTAAGTCCATATTCCTTGAGGATACTGCACACTTTTTTTAAATGTTCTAAATGTATAGCCTCATTAGGTGAGTAAATTAAAATATCGTCTTGAAAACATTTTACACACAACTCCATTTGTTTAAAAAGATGACACATAGATCTCTGGAACACAGAGGCCGCAGAGGCCAACCCAAAAGGCATCCTCTTAAATTGAAAAAGTCCATGAGGTGTGATGAAAGCAGTCATATGACGAGAATCCTTTGCCAACTCAATTTGATGATATGCGGACGTAAGGTCCAAAGTGGAGAACACAGTGGCACCCCTAACATGCTCACCACCTCGTTGATATTGGGCAGGGGTGGCAATCAATCAAAATATTAGAATTAAGGGCACGAAGATCTATGCACAACCTCAAAGATTTATCTGATTTGCATGCTAAAACAATCGGAGAAACCCACTCCGAAGACTCCACTTCTTCAATAACTCCCTCATCTAACATACCCTTCAAGGTTTTCCCAAGTTCGTCCCTTACATTAATGGGCACATTCCTAAGTTTTTGTCTCACTGGAGTTGCTCCCTTCTTAAGTTTAATTTCATGAGTGAACCCTTTCAGCTTCCCTAACAAATCTGAAAAAACTTCAGGGAATTCTTTTTCAATGACATCAAGACTATCCTTTTTTCCAAGGACCAACATATTATTACTTTCTCCAACGACCATGACAGGTTCTTTATTATGGGGATTGAGGATAATCCCTAACCTCCATTGATCTCGCCAACCTAAAACATTAACTCCTTTCCTTGCGACATACACTTTTATAAAAGCTGACCTACCCTTGAACACAACATCTGAAGCAACATAGCCTTCAAAATTAATAGCAGAACCATCAAAACTCTGAGCTATGATATCAGGAGTGCACAAATCCTTTAAAGACATGACCTTCCCAAATTTTTTATTAAAATATTCTTCAGTGATAATGGTCCATGGCGATCCAGAATCAGCCATGAGTTCCAAAGTTACATTTAAAAATGTAACTTCACACTTAGGTGAACCTAAATTCTCCTCAAGAGAACACACATCAATAATAGAAACAACAATACCTCTTTCACTGACTAGATCTTCATCAGACTGACTGATACCTCTTACACACGAAACATCATTGGATCTAGACCCAACATTTCTATTAAAGTTAATAGTTCTTTTACGGTCATCTCTGCAGGCCTTAGCAAAATGTCCTATCCTTCCACATTTGACACACTCTTTCCCTATGGCAGGACAAAATTTGAATGATGCTACATGGCTAGTACTTCCACATCTGAAACACACAATAGATTTGGTATCCCTGTTATTCTGATTGGAAAACTTTCCGAAAGACGTTTTTACAACACAGACCTCATCAATGCATTTATTACTATTATCACCTTTAGCATTTACATCTTCAATAGTCTTCATCCATTTGTTGGATTGTTCAAAAGCTTTTGCAGTAGCTATCGTGTCATGTAGATTAGGGTTTCCTAATACCCATAACTGCTCCTGGGTTTTCTTGCTCCTTACATTCACTATAATTTGATCTCTAATCATTTAATCTGCTAAATTACCAAAATTGCAAGAAACTACAAGGGTCCTAAGAGCAGTTAAAAAATCATCAAAAGTCTCCGCTTCCCTTTGGGCTCTAGTATAGAATTTATATCTGTTTAATGCTATGCTTGTCGTGGGTTTAAAAACGAGTTTCCATGCGCATAAGTGCCTCTTCAAATGTGCTGAGCTCACCAGGTACAGTGGGTAAAGTCCTAAAAATAGCTTGACCCTCAGAACCTAAGCAGTGTAATAAAATACTTTTTTTCCTCTCATTACCCATCCTGTGCCCGTCAATTGCTTTCATGTAGGTTAAAAATTCCTCCTTCCACCTAGACCATGGAATAGGAGGATCACCCTTAGATTGTTGAAACTTGGTAGGTGGATCAAATTGCATAGTGGTACAGTATATAAACACAATCACTAAGTAGAAGAAAATAGTGTAACAATAAACTAGTGAAATTGTATGTACCAGTAGGAAATAAACAATGAAACTAATAGTTATGACTAGTTGTTGGAAGCTGTGCACATCAGCGTGATAAACAGTGATATGAAGTCTAATGTTTCAAAGCTGTGCACATCAGCGCGATGTGCATGATGCGCAGTATATCATCAGCGTGATGTGCAGTAAAAGTAACCAAATCTGTCATCAGCGTGATGTGCAGTAAAAGTAACCAAATTTGTTAGAACACCAAAAGCAAGACTTCATAAAGTACCTTTTCCTCGTTTGACAAAATGCGCAGTAGCTGTGCGCATCAGCGAAGTAGATGGTATGACGGAAAGGATCCGCCGTAAAACGAATGATTGTGGAACAGAGACGGTGAGTATCCACGGAAACACGCTCCAAAATGGCGCTGATCACGTTGCGTGATGACGCGAATACGTCGCGTGATGACGTGACAGCGTTTGGGTGTGCGTGATGCGATAACAACGCAGGAGTTCTAGTTTCCAAGGTAACGCACGCCGCTGACACAATTCCAGGGAGGGCACGTCTTACAATACCTATGATGACGCCGCGTGATCTCAGTCAGGTAACGGTGTCTTTTGAATCACGCAGAAGTCCCAGAAACGCAGAAATCGTTTGAAATATGTTTGTAGAATGAAAAAAATTCGTAGAAAATCCAGATTTTCACAGAGATGAATTGTAGAGCTGGATCATTACCATGTAACCGAGAAATATGAAATCCAAGTACAGGGAAGCAAATTCCAAAAGTAAAATAGATCCCAAAATGTATAGTACCGCTCCTGTGCTCCTAGTAGTAGCAGGTACAATGTCCCTCGTCGCCAATGTAAAATTCTATGTAGATAAAGGCACAGATCCAAGAAGGATGATGTAAATCCAGTTTAATGGGAAGAGCACAGTACTCACACAGCCAGAGGTCCAAGTAGAATGACCAGAACACCATTCCATATGATGTAATGACAAACTGTAAGGAAGGTGCCATGGTTAAAAATATACAAAGCAATTAAAAGGGAAACATGTGATTAAAAGGGAAACATATAGTATGATGCATGGAATGTAACAATTTCCCTCCCACAATAATTAATTAAAATAACTTACCCTTTCCGTAGCTGTAGACAGAAAATTCCACATCTTGTAAAACAATCCAGGTAGCTCATAATCCAAATAGATTAAAAAGTTTCCCAAAAAGGAAATGAAAAAATCCAACTGTTCCAAAAAGTAATCCTCGGTCGGTAAATCCACAATCCAGAAACCATAAAAACCCGAAAATGTTTTTTTAAAAAAAAGAAACGCTCCATGAAAACCCGAAAAATTAAAGAAGTGTAAAATAATTATTAGTTACTAAAACTAGGAAGATAGGAAAATCCAGGCCATCTAGGAGTACACCTACGACAGAAATTATGAATTCTCCAACCCTCGATCCCTTCCATCAGGAAACGCAGACCTCGATCACAGTCCAGAGGGACATAGCTACCACCTTACACTCCTCGAAAGGCGTCCACGACCTAGCCAATAGTACTGATATAGCACAGCGAAAGGAGTATTGCCAACTCCCATTGGGCAGTCAAGACAATGAAAGGTACAATTCCCCCCTCCCCAATAGACAAAACAGGCCCTGCCACCCTGCAAATTCTTTCTTGGAACGTAGCTGGACTACCCTCCAAACTGGACTGCCCGCAATGGGGTTCCTTCATAGAGCAGTATGAAATATGTATGTTCCCAAGAAACATGGGCCAAAGACGATTTACATAGAATGGGCTATGCATCGTTTAACATCCCAGCTACCCATGGGGGGAAGGGCAGACCCTCTGGAGGTTTGTGTACCTGGGTCGCAGTTCATATGGGTTGCGAGGCAAAACAGCTGGAGAGTTTCTCTCGTGATATTCTCTGTGTACTCCTCACCTTTCATACAGGTCTTGACATAGCATTAATCAATGTATATTCTCGACCAGTACCCAAGGGAAAGGAGTCCTCTACACTTGAACAATTAACTACTTGTCTCACAACCATCCCTGCAAACTTTGGGGTAATCATCGGTGGAGACTTTAATTGCCAATTTGAACCGCTGAATGGGCTGGACACGGGCACTCTCTGTGAAGAGGATAGCTACTGGTACATCCCAGAGCCTAACATACCCCATATAAGGGCATAGACCCCATTAGCACTACAGTTAAGTACCCTCACACTAAACTTCTCACTGAGAGCCTGCAATGGTCGCACTCTATCCGACACGCCTGGGATCCACACTTTTAATAGACAGGGGCGTACCTCTATTATTGACTACATTATGGTAGACACAAAGTCATGGTACAGAGTGCTAGATTTTAAAATTAGTCCCCGTGTAGACAGTGATCATAATGCCCTCATTCTAACATTAACAATACCTCATGCCAAGATACCATTTGATAACTTGACACCTGCAGATACATGTTTAATTCAGTATAATGGAGGGAGAAGAGTCCGTTGGGGCGAACTCTCCCAGTCAGTAGAAAAACTGGCCATGCTTTACCAACATATCCTTCCATAACTTAAGGCTGCATACGAAGCTATAGAGATAGAGGGCATTCCTAGTTACAATTCAATCATTTTTAAATACAACCAAGAGCTGTTCACTTCTATGGCCGCTTTTTTTATCAAAATAAAAAACCTAGGGTGACTAAAAAGTCCCAACACCCGTGGTTCAATTCTGATTGCCGTACGGCTAAACAGGACCTTATCACTGCCATCAAAAGTAATGACAGGCCAGTGATCAAAGTTGCGAGGGTAAAATATAAGAATGACATTGCCAAGGCCAAAAAAAGTTGGAAATTGCAAAAATGGGCTGAGCTCAGAAGTGCCCTATTAAATCACAATTTGAGGTCCTTTTGGAACATCATCAACTCAGGGTCCAAGGAGGGCAAATCAGCCATAGAATCCAACATCAGTGAAGAGATGTGGAAGGCCCACTTTGAAACACTCTACTCAAGGGCTGTAGTCGGGGAAGGGTTAGCTAATAGTCCCCCACCGTCTTCGTGTATGACATTCGTAGAAAGTCCACCGATTACACTGAGAGAGGTACACGAGGCCCTGGGCATGATTAAACCAGCAAAAGCCGCAGGGCTGGACAAGATCCCTGGAGATCTTTTTCACTCTGAGCCGACTGTATGGGCCCCCTACTTATCATCCCTGTTTAATGCAATTCTCCAGGGTATGGCAATACCCACCACCTGGGCAGGGGCCGAAATAATACCAATTTATAAAAAGGGCTCCCCCCTCTTACCTACCAACTACCGCCCGATTAGCTTGATAGACGTAAGTCAAAAAATCTTTGCACGGGTCCTTTTGGGGCGCCTTCACAACTGGATGGAGGAACATAACATTCTTACTCCCCTCCAAGCCGGGTTTCAGCAAGGATATCAACAACTGATCAGATTTTAAGGCACAGATGATTCACTGGAAAACTGTGAGTATAGAGGGTGGCAGCCTCTATCTCATCTTCGTAGACCTTAAATCAGCCTTCGATTTAGTACCAAGGGACAAACTCTGGGTAACTTTATTAGATATGGGTGTCCCAGATTATCTTTGCCATCAGATTAAAGGGTTACACGAGGGCAACTTTGTCCGAATCAGATTTGGCAAAAATGGCGAACTTTCATCCCCCCTGCCTGTCGAGAGAGGGGTCCGGCAGGGCTGTGTCCTGGCCCCAACTCTCTTTTGTCTTTTCATTAATGGCTTGATTGAATCACTGAGCGCTGGGATAAACATCGACGCCCCCAAGCTAGCAAAACGCATAATACCTGCCCTTATGTTTGCAGATGATACGCTCCTGCTAGCCAAATCCCCCATGGGAATCCAGAAGACCCTGAATAATTTTAGCGCCTTCTGCAAACAACGGGGATTAGAAATTAATGCGCAAAAAACCAAGTACATGGCTTTCAATGTAGGCAATTCCACCCGCCCAAACCCTTGTATGGATGGTAGCCCCCTAGAGAGGGTATCCATTTTTGACTATCTGGGAATTACATTGACAGAAAGAATGGACCGGGGAGCGCAAATTAGCAAAATAGGTCTAAAACTATCCCAGACCACAGGTGGTATTCTAAAACTATATAGGACCTGTTCTGATAAACAGGTGAGTCCGGCGGTGGAAATTTACAAGGCCCAGGCCAGGACGGCTGCACTCTATGGAGCAGAACTTTGGGGGCACTGTCCATCCGGTCAGATAGCCCGTTCTGAGAACTCATTTGCCAGACAACTTATGGGGCTGCCACCTAGCACACCCTTAACACCTTTACGCATGGATCTAGGGATTAGACCCATCGAGGAAGAAGCTGCCCTTCGGCCTATATTATACTGGCGGCGCCTGTGGTCTACCCCTGAACTATTCTCTTATAGAGAAGAACTGACTGATGTTATGGGGTTACGAGGTGCAGGGAAGTTGCCCTGGTTATTGTACATTAAGAAAACATGTGAGCACCTGGGCAGGGGCAGCCTGTGGCAAAATGCCAAAGAAACCTCCCAAATAACTTCCAGGAAAGTCTTGGTAGAGAGTTATAGAGACCATAAACTCTCCCAGCTAGAGAGGAGACCCTCACTAGGGAGACTGACGGCCGAGTTTCTGGACGTAAAAACCATATATTTTTTGGAACCAGTGCTAGATGACATACAGCCGTTTTTGGCAAAAAAGCTCTATCTGCAATTTAGGTATGGAGTTTTACCGCTGCGTTCATTTACAAAAAAGTGGGAGGGACATACAAATGAAGAGTGCCCAGTGTGCCCCAATTTAGAAGAGACCGATCTCCATGTGATATTCTTCTGCCAGGGGTATAAGAAGGCAAGGTCACGATGGCTAATTCAGCTTTGTAGGAACTTGGGGTCTACACATTGTCACGACATGTACAGGATTTTAAAATCTGATACACGCATGCCCATTGTTTTTTCAATCTCACGCTATTTATTCTCTATGTGGCTTACACGCAGAGCCATCCTAAACAAGCTGTAAATAGGATAAATAAGTGTACATGATTTGTTTCTTTTATCGATGAACTTGTGATAAACTGTACTCATTTGGTACTCTCTGAGACAATCGACTTATTTTAGAGTCCATCACTTCTTGAAACAGAAAGCATACAGAATTGGCCCTTCAATGTACATGGCTCTCATTTTATTTTATTTTAGCCACACTGACAATTGGAGACAAATATGCTGGCTGAGCAAATGCATTTATGAGAACTAGCCACTTAATGTACTTCTCACAAGCATTTTATGTCCTGTTCTCTAAGATGGCTGATGCCTGGAAATGCTGCTATATAGTGTGGATTGTGACTCTTTTTTATCTTTTATGTAATTGTATTTTAATCATTTTATACATTTGCCTTTTAATTGTGCTTTTATGGCCAATTGTGCCGAAATAAAGTTTTATGAATGAAAACTAATATACACTTCCTTAGTTCAAAAAAACGCAATATTCCGAAACCGCAACCTCTTTCGAATAAAACCTGTAAAAAGACACAAAAACATTCCCACCCACACAAATATACACATAATATACAATCTAACAGTATTACAAACATTATACACACGATAACAAAACATATCCTACCATACTGTAATTTTTCTAAACTAGGCCTGAAAACTAACGATACATAAATCGTCAAAACCTAACGTACACATAAAAAATGCCATAACTTCTAAAACCTAACTCTACTCACACTAACTACAACTTAACTACCTTCAAATTTAATAAAAAATGTAGTTTTAATAAAGAAAAGTGATCTTACCTTGCTCGACGTGAAGCAGCTCCCAACCGCGACCTTCTCCCCTTCGAAATAACCCAAAACAACAGCGAGCGGTTACAAAATACAAGCCCCAAACAAATATGGCAGCTTTAAATATATAAAATAAATGCAATTTAAGTTACAAAATATTATTACGTGATATAAAAATTACCATCATGTGTAATTAAAATACTACAATTTGTACCTTATTTATTTAAATGTATTATAATTTTTTTTAGCATTGTAAAATTATAATAATAAATATTATAAAACACATAGGGGCTTATTACGATGGCGGGCGGACTTGGTCCGCCCGCCACCGTAGCTGTGATTGGGACCACCCGCCAGACATGCGGCGGTCCCACCACTGTGATTAGAATGCGCCCGCCATACTGGCGGGCGCATCCTGGGCCTTTAACATTGCGGGCGGTGCTGCTGGCTGCAGCACCGTCCGCAATGTTAAAGGTGCTTGCACCACATTTTCCTGCACCACGTGGCAGACACCACGCGGTGCCTGCCACATGGTGCATGGAAATGCAGGGGGGTACCATGGGTACCCCCCAGTGCAGCGACACCACCCCCCAAGGGTGGTCCGAAACGGGCCCCCAAACCCAATCCACACCATCCTTTTCATGGCGGCATCGCCGCCATGGAAAGGACTCTACGCAGACACATCCTAATATGGCGGACGGTGCCTGCTAGGCACGGCACCATATTAGTGGCCCTGCTCCGCCCGCCAGGCACTCGGTGCAATTGCCACCGGCGGGAAAGCGGCGGACGGACTTTGCGTCCGCCGCAATACCCACTGCCATCCTAATATGGCAGTGGGTACATCTCATTGTGATGGCGGAACGATCATCACCGCCGGCCCGGCGGTGGCGATCGTTCCGCCATCGTAATGAGCCCCTTAATTATTATACTATTCCCACTCCAGTTACTATTAATTAGGGGTAGGTGCTGGAGACTAAATTTAATTAATTTACTATTCCCACTCCAGCTAGTATTAATTAGGGGTCGGTGCTGGACACTAAATTTAATTAATTTACTATTCCCATTAGTTAGTATTAATTGGGGGTAGGGGCTGCACACTAAATTTATTTAATTTACTATTCCCACTCCAGTTAGTATTAATTAGGGGTAGGTGCTGGACACTAAATTTATTTAATTTACTATTCCCACTCCAGGTAGTATTAATTAGGGGTAGGTGCTAGACACTAAATTTAATTAATTTACTATTCCCACTCCAGTTAGTATTAAATTGGGGTAGCTGCTGGACAACAAACTTAATTATTTTACTATTCCCACTCCAGTTACTATTAATTAGGGGTAGTTGCTGGACACTACATTTAATTAATTTACTATTCCCACTCCAGTTAGTATCAATTAGGGGTAGGAGCCGGACACTAAACTTAATTAATTTACTATTCCCACTCCAGTTAGTATTAATTTGGGGTAGGTGCTGGACAACAAACTTAATTATTGTACTATTCCCACTCCAGTTACTATTAATTAGGGGTAGTTGCTGGACACTAAATTTAATTAATTTACTATTCCCACTCCAGTTAGTACTAATTAGGGGTAGGTGCTGGACACTAAATTTATTTAATTTACTATTCCCACTCCAGTTAGTATTAATTAGGGGTAGGTGCTGGACACTAAATTTATTTAATTTACTATTCCCACTCCAGTTAGTATTAATTAGGGGTAGGTGCCGGACACTAAATTTATTTAATTTTCTATTCCCACTCCAGGTAGTATTAAATTGGAGTAGCTGCTGGACAACAAACTTAGGGGCCGGTAAATGGGACCGCCCGCTATGTGTGTGGCGGTCCCGCACATGTGATTAGGGTGCCACCGCCACGGTGGCGGTGGCATCCCATTTCCAGCATTGTGGCGGGCGGTGCTCACAACACCGCCCGCCACAATGCTGGAAATGCATGTTGTGCATCTGCATGCACAACGTGACAGGCACCGCGCGGTGCCTGCCACCTTGTGCATGCAGATGCAGGGGGTACCATAGGTACCCCCATGTGCAGCCCCCACCCCCCAACACCCTGGGGGCCCGCAACGGGCCCCCAACAGCAAGACTGCGAGCCTTTCCATGGCGGCGACGCCACCATGGAAAGGCTCATCTACGCCGGCATCATAATATGGATGGCGGTGTCTTGCAGACACCGCCACCATATTAAACCCTTTCCGCCCGGTCGACTGTTCGGCCGGGCGGAAAACATGCGGACGGTCTTACCGTCTGCCGGGCTCCCCTCTGCCATGGTAATATGGCGGGGGAATTTGTTGGCGGACGGGCGATTATGGCGGGCGGATCGCCACCGCCATGCGGGCGGTGGCGATCCGCCCGACATCGTAATCGACCCCTTAATTATTTTACTATTCCCCTCCAGTTACTATCAATTAGGGGTAGGTGCTGGACAGTAAACTTAAATAATTTACTATTCCCACTACAGTTAATATTAATTAGAGGTAGGTGCTGGATCCTAAATTTAATTAATTTACTATTCCCACACCAGGTAGTATTAATTAGGGGTAGGTGCTGGACACTAAATTTTATTATTGTACTATTCCCACTCCAGTTACTATTAATTAGGGGTAGGTGCTGGACACTAAATTTAATTAATTTACTATTCCCACAACAGGTAGTATTAATTAGGGGTAGGTGCTGGACACTAAATTTAATTATTGTACTATTCCCACTCCAGTTACTATTAATTAGGGGTAGGTGCTGGACACTAAATTTAATTAATTTACTATTCCCACTCCAGTAAGTATTAAATTGGGGTAGGTGGTGGACAACAAACGTAATTATTGTACTATTCCCACTCCAGTTACTATTAATTAGGGGTAGGTGCTGGACACTAAATTTAATTAATTTTCTATTTTCACTCCTGGTAGTATTAATTAGGGGTAGGGGCTGGACACTAAACTTAAATAATTAACTATTCCCACTCCAGTTAGTATTAATTAGGGGTAGGTGCTGGACACTAAATTTAATTAATTTACTATTCCCACTCCAGTAAGTATTAAATTGGGGTAGCTGCTGGACAACAAACTTAATTATTTTACTATTCCCACTCCAGTTACTATTAATTAGGGGTAGTTGCTGGACACTACATTTAATTACTGTACTATTCCCACTCCAGTTAGTATCAATTAGGGGTAGGAGCCGGACACTAAACTTAATTAATTTACTATGCCCACTCCAGTTAGTATTAATTTGGGGTAGGTGCTGGACAACAAACTTAATTATTGTACTATTCCAACTCCAGTTACTATTAATTAGGGGTAGCTGTTGGACACTAAATTTAATTAATTTACTATTCCCACTCCAGTTAATATTAATTAGGGGTAGGTGCTGGACACTAAATGTATTTAATTTACTATTCCCACTCCAGGTAGTATTAATTAGGGGTAGGTGCTGGACACTAAATTTAATTAATGTACTATTCCCACTCCAGTTAGTATTAAATAAGGGTAGGTGCTGGACAACAAACTTAGGGGCCGATTACGATGGCGGTCGGTGTCAGTACCGCGGTGCCGGCGGTGCGGAAAAATGCCTTTTACCGCCCGCCAGCAGCGGTCCTCACGGCCGCCATATTATGAAGGGCAAATATGCCCCATTTCCCGACCTCCGCGGTGCAACGCCAACCGCCATGAAATTGCGCCCGCCACCGCGCCGGTGGTAGCCAATGGAGACTCACCGCTGTGCGGAATGACGTCCCGTCCGCTCAACAAATTAGAATGCGCCAAACAACCAGTCGAACCGCAGGGGAGAAACCGCCCTTCCAGACACGGCGGAATCTCGACAGCGGAGCGTGAAACGAGACTTCCGGAGCCCTCCACCCGGAGCCGAACGCCATGGATCCAGCACTACACGTCCTCCCGGTGCTGTACGTGATACATCACCAGGTCAACATCGCCCGCCGCGGACGCCGCCGCAGGTACGTAAAAAAAAACACAATACAACACAAAACAGAACACAAATTCCACGGGCTGAAACAGGGCACCTGGCCACACCAGACACACTGATGTGGACAGGAACACATCCATCAGTGTACCCACACATGTCTCATCTGGCACCAATTCACACCCTGCATCAAGCCCACCAAATTACCGCGAACATAATGTAATGTGTTGCTGACGACACCGCAGCGGTGAGTATGCGGGAAATCCATCGCACAAAGCAGAATGCATGTACAGCAACGGTCAGGCCAGAAAGACCACAGGCCACCACCACCACCCACCACCCACAGCTCCGCCGCACACAGCAAGAAACATGCCAATCCCCCCTGTGCACCCCCATGTCCAACACCAAGCGAGCTAAATCCACACCCAGCAGCACACAACTAACACCTAGGGAGACAGACACAGCAGCATTGGGTGTAGATTAACACACAGCACAGAGGCACAGGCCCAGGGCAAACACACACACACACCACAACACCACATACATGGCAAGAAAGCTGAATACAAGCACAAAATTAACATCCACACACACAAGGAACATACAGACTACTGGACACACACCCTGCCAACTCACACAGACATACCCCACACCGACACACAGCCACATACACAGACTACATGCCACCAGCAATGGAGCACAACATAGAGGAAAGCAAAAATGATGTGCACTCAAATGGGAGGGCAAGGAGACAACCAACAACCAGGTGAACAGACACATGCAGGACAAGGAACCTAGAACAACATCCACACCCCATCCAAGCACATGGCTGGCACAGTGAGTGAAGTCAAACAACAGACACCTCAGTGCAACAACTCAGGGAGACAGCAAGGTAACCCATGTATAGGGACAGGGATGAAAGGAAGGACCTCAAGTCAAACAGTGAACAGCAAGTACACATGAGGATGCCAGCACCACAACACACAGGGCACATTGGCACACTCAATGACTGTCAAACACAAGTAGGAGTCCCCAAACATACCCCCTCATATCTGCAGCACACAACCCCAATGCCAGACACACAGAAGGGCCTACATAATGTCCAGACAAGATACAGACAAACAATCTAAACCCCTGGGGGCATCCACAAACATCACACACACACAGGGATTTCAGTACCAACGTCTGCACCAAAACAAAAATGGCAAACACAATTCAAAACAGAAACACATACAGAACCACAAAAATAACACACATCACCTGTGCAGCCAAACTAGGGGAAGGCAATGGGAGCACACACACAACAGGAGTGCACCACCTCATCAGTCAGGAAAAATGCATAGGCTACATACCACAACACAGACAAGAAGTGCACCATCACAGAACAACACAGACACATCAAACACACAACAGATGCACAACACCACAAAGCACATAGCAAACACAGCAGTACATCAGGGGATGTACACTAGGACAACACAAGGCAACATACACCCACAGCACTGAATGCACAACAAGCAGTGTGTGCACACAAACACACAACAGTCCCACACAGCCATGAGTCACACGGCATTAACACACACATCAACACACACGACAAAGCCACAACCAACACACCGTACAACCCTTGACCACCCAAATGCACACCATGTAAGTAACCGTTGTGACTAGGATGACTGCCCATCACAACATGACTACACATCTACACTGCTAGGCATACATGAAAGCAAGAACGCACATACATGTTGAGCCTGGTCAGCCTGCCTGCAATCCCGTGTATATGACCCCTCTATGTGTTTGCAGTGCCCACATACCAGGATGCAGTAAAACATAGCCAACAGCAACAAGGAAGGAACATGAGTCTGGTATGTCACCGAAAACAACATCACTGACCCCACAAGTATCCGAGTCATGAAGAACTGAAGTCCCCGTCACCCCTGTAAAAAGATGATAAGTTAAACAAGCCAGTGGCACAGTTGAAGTGGCACACAGAGCATGTGGCCCAGTAAATGTTAGACATACAGGAAAAGCCTTATTCAGTAAGGACAATGACACAACTGACAACATGAGCAACTGTTTTTATTCACAAATAGCACTGATAGGCAACAATATCAGACAAGACCAAGGCACAAGATGCAGAGCCTGAACATGAGAAGCTGCACAGGCAGGGGGCAAACTGCAAGGCCAGTGGCCAGTCCAAGGTGCTGACAGAGTCAATGAGAAGCTGCACAGGCAGGGGGCAAACTGCAAGGCCAGTGGCCAGTCCAAGGTGCTGACAGAGTCAATGAGAAGCTGCACAGGCAGGGGGCAAACTGCAAGGCCAGTGGCCAGTCCAAGGTGCTAACAGAGTCAATGAGAAGCTGCACAGGCAGGGGGCAAACTGCAAGGCCAGTGGCCAGTCCAAGGTGCTGACAGAGTCAATGAGAAGCTGCACAGGCAGGGTGCAAACTGCAAGGCCAGTGGCCAGTCCAAGGTGCTGACAGAGTCAATGAGAAGCTGCACAGGGAATGTGTGTCACCAAACTCCGCCATGGACAGCAACACAGTCTGGTGTGTCACGATGGGCAGCACAGGTACCGGTGTGGGAGAGATAGGTCTGTGACGTTGATCAACATTCATACTTGGCTGTCAGTCTGACTAGGAGCTGACTGTGTGTCGGGCACTGTTGGACCACTTGACTGGGGAGTGAGACGCCCAGCTGCGGAAGAGCTATCAGTGGCCTTGGATGCTGGAGGGCTGCTTGGACCAGGTGGTGTAGTGGCACGTGGAGGTGGACTCAGGCCGACGTGGGACACAGTGTGGGAGGGAGATAGTGGAGGGGTGCCTTTCCACTTCTTGGGGATTCTAAATGGCTTGCCTGTCTTGGTATCAATGGGAAGTGGTGTGGACACAAATGGCACACTCATCACCAAGGCTGCCGCAGGTGCACACGCTGGACCTCCCCTGGGGATGTGCTGGATCCAGAAGGACGCTTAGCCTGGCATTGCCTCTGCCCCTCCATCCCCTCTTTACCCTGTGTGCCCCCTACAGTGCCCTCCTGTCCCTGCTTCACTGGACTTGGAATGGGAGTAGAGGTAGTTGGTGAAACAGCCTTGGATACCTTACTATGTGTAGCCTTGCCAGGCCCCACCTTCACAGTGGGCATGGAGAGTGTCTGCATGCCTTTGCGAGACGTTTTTGGGACCACAGAGTCTGTGGCCGGGGATTGCTCTGAGGCTTGTGACCCTGAGTACTTCCTCCTTGAATCATGTGCCTTTGCAACGCCTGACGGGCTCTTCCCTTTGCGCTCTGGGGTTGTTTTTTTCTTCGTAGGGGAAGGTGTCTGTGACCTTGACCGCTTGGGCTGCTGCTGCTGTGTGCTACGTGTGCAGTATCGTGACGTTGAGGTGTGTGAAGCGTGGTCACCGTCGTCAGACGTCGCCACTGGCATGGGTGTGGACAAAGGGACTGGAATTGGACTACGAGATTGAGCCAGTTGAAGTGCAGCCGCCATTGTGGAGGACATTGTCTGGACAGTGCGGTGCAGCCCACCCACGTCTGAATGTATGCCCTCCATGAAAGCTAACACCTGTGCCAATTTGCGGTCGTGGTCTGACAATGCATTGAGGAGCCCTGTCTGCCCCACACACAGCTGGCGCATAAGGTCCACACACTCTGCACTGATGGCAGCAGGGGCCCAGGGGCAGGGGCAGCGGTGCCTGGAATGAAGGACACTCTTCCCCTCTTTGTGGTGCGAACACAGGCAGCAACAGAGGAAGTGGCTGGGAGGGTGGGCACTGCACGCTGTGTGCTGGAAGATGTAGCAGACTCTCCGTTCCCTGTGTCCTCCAAGATGTCTGCACCACCGCCGTCATCAGATGATGTTGAACTTTGCGTCTCGGGCTGTGATTCCTCCAGCATACTCCTATCCCCCTCCGAGGCGCTGGTCACATCTGTGTCACTGGGATCCTGTGCAGCTGTTGTGCTTGTTTCACCACCACTGGTGTCCGTCCCCTGTCCCTCCGTGCCCACGGGAGATGCTGCATAACAGAGAGACATGTAGGGTCAGCAAAGTGACAGCAACAGGACAAACATATTCAAGCAAAGCAACACTGAGGATGACAAAGTCTACATGTTGCAGGCCACCCCGTGCATTCTCACCATGCAGACACACTTCACTACCTCAAACAGTGCGTACAAACATCTAAACACGGTATAGCTGAGCCATGTGATGGGCAGACAGCACAACATCATGCATGTTGGGGCGTACAAACACTAACACCAATGGACCAGGCCTGCAGCACACCATCCACAATGCCATTGAAATTCCCAGGATTGGAAAAACATCAGTAAGTGCATGTATGTAAAATCCGTGACTGCCACACCCAGCACAGGGGCCACTTACAACCCACTGCATCACAGTAACCACATCACGTACACCAGCGCAGGTACAGGCTTGGTACACATGCAGCCACTCACAGACAAAATCAACCTTCACAGAATACTCACCCCTAGCTTGCTGTTGATGCTCCTTCAAGCGTGCGTCCAGCTCAGGCTGTGTCACAGCCAAGATGCGGCACATCAGTGGTGTCAAGCTGCGTCGTGACAACCTGCCACTGCGAGGAGTATCCCCAGTGTCATCTCGGCAACGTTCTTTGCCAGTCGTGATATGTCGTCCCACCTCTTGTGGCAGTGGGTGCGCCGGCGGTTTGACACTCCCAGAGCCCGCACCTTGGTTGCAATGGACCTCCACACGGCCTTACGCTGGTGTACCTTGAGCTGCAGGTGTGGGAGACAAGAGGGGGAAAACATCAGTGACACACTCTCATGGTAAAACCTCTCTCTCTGAACAGTGGCATGACACAGACTCATCTCCACACGGCAGATATGGGTCATTGATGTACACTCATGCCAACCACACACGTATCACACTCTGTACAGTCAGTGATGTGTCCTTGTCACATTGGGCGTGGACAGTCCATGCCAGGTAGAATCACACAGAGATGGACAACGAGGAGCCACACAAACAGTCACATGAACAATAACTGTCCCGAAACATGCATCACCAGATAGCTGTCACACCATATGGATGTGTACACAACACATGTCCATCCACCCTTCATGTCCATGCATTTAATGTGTGGGTTGCATACACCCCTTAACAACTAGGAAACAGCATGTCAGCCAGTGCATTACACAACCCCACACTCTCAGGCACATACACCATCTGATCGACTACATGTGTGCCCCCTTGCACTCACACCCCCACTGTTGGAGACTTACCACAACATTTGGGCCACCATATAGCCGTGGGTACTGTGTCAGCACCTCGTCCACCAGGACATCCAGCTCCTCGCTTGTAAATGGACTGGCACAGATCTTCTCCGTCCTAGCCATCACTGTGGACATGAGACGTCAGCGGCGGCAGTGGGCGGTGAGGGGTCCCGGGCAGCAGTCCCTGGAGGCAGCAGCAGGTGAGGGGTCTCAGGCAGCAGTCCCTGGAGGCAGCAGCAGGTGAGGGTCCCAGGCAGCAGGCTCTGTGAGCAGTGGAAATGTGGTGCTCCCTTCCACACATATATAGGGCCCTGGACTCGTTTCAGTGGTCATAGTCTTCTGCCATTGGTGTTCCAGGTCAGCCTTCTTCAAAAGCATCCAATGACCGCCTCCGCGGGGCGGAGCACGCCTACCGCGATTTTTGAATCTGCAACATGCCACCGCGATAGCGGTCCCCATTGGCTGCAAGGGCATGGTTCATGGCGGTGACACACCGCGGGGTCCTGGCCGGCGCTACCGCGGTGGTGCATCTTACAAATGCATCCTATCTCCGCATCCGCTGGGGCGGAGCACGCCTACCGCGATTTTGAATCTGCATCATGCCACCGCGATAGCGGTCCCCATTGGCTGCAAGGGCATGGTTCATGGCGGTGACACACCGCGGGGTCCTGGCCGGCGCTACCGCGGTGGTGCATCTTACAAATGCATCCTATCTCCGCATCCGCTGGGGGCGGAGCACGCCTACCGCGATTTTGAATCTGCATCATGCCACCGCGATAGCGGTCCCCATTGGCTGCAAGGGCATGGTTCATGGCGGTGACACACCGCGGGGTCCTGGCCGGCGCTACCGCGGTGGTGCATCTTACAAATGCATCCTATCTCCGCATCCGCTGGGGCGGAGCACGCCTACCGCGATTTTGAATCTGCATCATGCCACCGCGATAGCGGTCCCCATTGGCTGCAAGGGCATGGTTCATGGCGGTGACACACCGCGGGGTCCTGGCCGGCGCTACCGCGGTGGTGCATCTTACAAATGCATCCTATCTCCGCATCCACTGGGGCGGAGCACGCCTACCGCGATTTTGAATCTGCATCATGCCACCGCGATAGCGGTCCCCATTGGCTGCAAGGGCATGGTTCATGGCGGTGACACACCGTGGGGTCATGGCCGGCGCTACCGCTGTTTGATTGCCTTAGAGTGACATGGGTGACCGGGATGTGGCTGGTGGAGCATGACAAACGCCATCTGCAGCTATGTAGAGGGCCATCACTAACACCAATGTGTCATGTGCAGCACATGAAACACTTGCGTCAGTGGTGGGCATCGACACAGGTTCAAATGGTGGTTGGCATGCTCCGCCACCCAATTCACGGACAGTATGTGCGTCCGCTATGGGGAATATGCAGCATCACATCGTACACTCTGTGCGTCATTGTGTTTATGGGGCACGTTTAAGGCACCTACGGACAGTTCTTGTTGTGTGTGGATCAATGGTCATTACTGTACTACGCACAGTGGATACGTACAGTGGCACATGGCACTGGATAACATTGATATGGTCTCCTGTCACAAATGTCAGCCACTGTGTAACGTCTCACACCAAATGGAACACTGTACTCCATTATGTTGAGCAATATTTACACACAATGTCGTATCTGCCACCCATGCTGACCACTATCTCACACCTGAGCCCATGTGTTACACTGAAAACCCAGATGAACTCATTTATTCAGCATGACTGTCATCATTGGAAACAGATGTCACCCTGTTGTGTTATTGCTAAGACCAATTACATGTCGCATGTAATGTCTTTGTACACACTGGCAACTCCTGCAGTGTATGTCCACATGTACAGGGGGCTCGACCTGCTAAAGGATGAGCGAGTACTTCAGCACCACACCTGGCATCCGTTGCATTATTATTGTTTGTCACTTGGGTAGACGGCCAGAGCAGATGTCTTTGCTACATGTCTGCCACCTGTAACCACAGGGACCTATGTGGTAGTGTCAGGTCTGTGCTCATGTTGTTTGGACTGTTGTATGTGAATCAGTGACATGTACATTTCAACAATGGTGCTTAGCTAAACTATGTTTTTGAGTGTTGTGCTGTGTTCCGGTGCTACTCACCTGCCACCAGTGCATGTCCATTGTTCACATCAGGAATGTTGCGTTGGCAGATGGACTGCATGCACGGTTGTGGATTGTGCTAACTGTATGGAATATAGTATGCGACATTTGTCCACAGGCTATGGGTATCCAGTATTGCCTGTGCAATGTGTGTGCACTGATTAGCGGGAATTGTCTGCAATGTTGGATGGTCAGCACACGTGGCACACGTGTGCAGTGTGTTGCCACCAACACTGGTGTATGTACATGCTATGGGGTGCTAGCCATCCTTGCTCACCATCTATTCCAGCACTGTGTGGGTGGATCACATCTGCTGGTGTATCAGGATGGAGTGGGCACCCAAGACAGGTGAGATGTACCTTGATTGTTGTGCCTGTGACACTCATCCAACTCCGACATTTAGTCAATGTGAGGTACCAGTGTCCCACTACTCATGCACAGCCAGCATGTTTGTTAGATGTGGGATATTGATTGTATGCTGTGTTGGGCCTGACAGCCTGTGTGGAATGAGGGTCAGGATGCATGTCCTTTGGGACGTGTGGTGTAAATTACATCCACTGGTGTCAGGTGTCTGAGCCAGTTGTCCATATGTAATGCATACAGTCTGTTCATGCGTAGACTTGTTGGCATACTGGCTTGGCATTGTCCATGTAGTGTTGTATGTTTGTGTTGTGGCACTGTTGTGTCTTGAAACAGCTGGATGTGTATCACCATGGTATGTGTTGTGGTGCACATGTGTCCTTGGGCAGTCCCTCCTTGATGCTGCATGTAAATGTCCAAAATGGGGGAAGATTAAGGGTGCATACAGGCCCTGCTGATCACGTCCCTCATCTATTGTTAATGTGTGCCACATTGGCTATCTGTGTGCTTGTAGAGAGCATTGGGCAGTGGGGTAATGGTGGCCTGTTACAGTGGTACACATACTCTGCACAGGCGTGACATCATCTGTCACTGTCCGACTTTGTATTCAAGTCAGCAGCAGATATGGCCTGTGTACTGATGACATTGGCACATGTATGGGTTTGGGACGTGAATGTCATTGAATTTGAGTGTGTTCGAGTGGCACTGAGTACAAAGACAATCCCAATGATCTATCCACATTGTGTTGTTGATGTGTCCCCTGCAATTATTGGCCAAGGAGGTGTGGCAGGTACAGCAGCAACGTGGAAGCCAGCAGTTTCTCTGCTTCACACATGTCCTGTGTCATGTACACCCAAGGCTGAGTCCACCTCAGCTCGATATGTGACTCTTGGCATTCACATAGACAGTGTTCGTATTGTGTCTACTGACTGTGCACATCCATGACAGTTGTACAATTAATCTGTCTCATGTTGGGACAACACTGAATTGCACTGTGTGCTTTCAGGGATGACAGTCAATGTTAGCGCCGTGACAGGACGGACTTTATGAATTTGTGCACATCCTAATTTATGTTGCTATGACGTGTCCCCTTTCATCTCACCTAGGAGGCGACCTAATGTGTTTCGTACCTTCACCCTGCTGGCTAACATGGAGGATACCGACATCATAAGGCGATTCCGTCTGGATCGGACAAACCTCCTGGAACTTTGTGCAATATTGGAGCCACACCTGCTTCCACGCAGGACATACCCAACAGCACTCACGGCAACGGCAAAGGTGATGGCATTCCTACATTTCGTGGCTACGGGATCCTTCCAGCAAACTGTGGGCATTGCAGGGGGATGTCCCAACCAACATTCAGCATGGTGCTACGTGATGTCCTGTTGGCTATGATGCAACACACGGACCAATTCATACATTTCCCCAGGCGGCAGGAGTTGGCGGATGTGAAGGGCGAATTTTATGCACTTGGACACGTTCCTAATGTAGTTGGTGCAATAGATGGCACACATGTTTCCCTGATTCCACCCCAAGCACGGGAGCATATTTACCGAAATAGGAAACATTATCATTCCATCAATGTGCAGGTGGTGTGCCAGGCAGATATGGTCATCTCACACGTTTGTGCAAAGTTTCCAGGATCAGCCCACGATTCACACATAATGCGCAACAGCATTTTACCACAGCTGATGGCCAATCTGGCGCCGGGGCGGGCATGGATTGTGGGTGAGTCGTGTGCTGTTTGTGTGCCATGCTGTCCTCGGACACATGTCAGACACTCAATCTGTATGTGTCTTTCACACTTAGGTGACTCTGCATATCCCAACGGACCTTGGTTGCTGAGTCCACTTCGCAATCCCAGGACACCAGCTGAAGTGCGCTACAACAATGCCCATGGGAGGACACGTCGGGTCATTGAGAGAACATTTGGACTCCTGAAACCGCGTTTTCGATGCCTCGACAAAACCGGAGGGGCTCTGCAGTACTCACCCGTCAAGGTGTGTCAGATAGTGGTAGCATGCTGCATGCTACACAACCTGGCCGTGCGGAAGGGGATCCCCTTAATCCAGGATGATGATGACCAGCCACAGCCCCCACCTGCAAACACCCAAACGTCAAGTGACGAGGATAGTGGAGAGGAGGAAGGTGTTGGACAGCGTCAGCAGCTCATCAACAACTACTTCACTTGATGGTCAGTGGCAATGTCAAAACTGGCTGTTGTCTGATGATGTTGTGCTTGGTGAATATGTGTATGTGAGTTTTGTGACTACAGCATGTTGCAGAGTCAGTGCTGGCTGCAGATGTGTATGGTAAGGGATCTTTTGACACAGCTACTTGATGTTTATGTTGGTACAGTTGCTCCTTGTGACATGTGCAGATTGTCGTACCTTGATGTGCTGTGTTGTGTGATGGTTGTTAGTCCACCACCTGAGTAGCAACTGATGTTCTGTTGTGTTTTCCTAGGTACCTTCAGCCTCTACTTGCCTGCGGAGTATCCCTGCTCCTGTGACATTGTAATCATGGGTGTGAGTTAACATACTGTGATGAACATGGAACAGTGACAACTACATTGGTGCGTTATTAGTGTTTATTTACAGTGGATACATGTGATGTAGATGTGGATATTTACAGATTTGTGAATGGTGAATAACAGATTTGTCAGTGACGGTAGATGAGACAATAGAGTATACACTAGATCAGTATGGTAACACAGTCCAACAGTCATTTGCCATTCCCACGGCATTGTGTGTGGGGACAGTCTGCAGGGTACACAGCAGGGTGAAGAGGGTGCCATCATGGCTGGCTACTTGACTGGCTTTTGCCAGGTGCTTTGCCACGGGATGCTCCCAATGATTTTTCGGGCGGCCCCTTGCTCTTTTGGAAGGGGGGACACAGGTGCATGGCCAGTGGTGTCTGATGAGTCCCCATGCTCGCTGGACGCAGGGGAGGATGGGGGTCTGTCATCCTGCGGCACAACGGAGGGAGCTGTAGGTGTTGGCGGTGCCGCATGCCTGTCCCTGAGGACCCCCACTAGCTGGCCCAGGAGGTCCCTGATTTGGCCCATGCAGGCCACGAGTTGGCCCATGCGGTTGTCAATTGAGCGCAGCATCTGTTGTTGCTCACGGGCATCCTGCTGAGCCTACCTCAACTGTCCCTGGGCGTGTTCATAGGCCCCCACAACTCTGTGAATGTGTGCCAGTGATTCAGTGCCAGGGTCTTGTTCCCTTTGGGTCAGCCTTGTCCTCACACCTGGCCTGCTGTCACGGCCCTGTTGCCTCCCTCCTGTGGGCACCGGCCTACTCTCCCGTACCTCCGCAGTTGTTGTGGTCTGGTTGGCCTCTGGAGCAGGGCGAGTGTTGCAGGCAGCAGTGGTAGTGGTAGTGGTGGTGGAGGTGGTGGTGGCACAGGTCGTTGCAGCAGGGCTCTGCGTTGATGTTGTTGCTGAGGGTGGTGGGGCTGTGGGGTCCTGGGACACATTACGCCCTGCCACACCAGATGGTCCGGGTTGGTCCTCCTCCTCCTCATTATCCAGGGAGTCTGCATCCGAGGGAGATGTTCGGGAGCTGGTGACTGGCTGTGCTGGTTGAGGTTGTCGTCCTCTGCAGTCAGTAGTTGGTCACCTGTGGGACAGGAAGTAGATGGTAATTGCCTTACACACCTCAGGGTTGCTGTGTTTGATGTCTCTTATTTACATGTTATGCTACACACAGTTGCCTTTTTCACACATTGTATGTCTGCACAGTGATGTGCCTCATGCCATGAAGTGGAGTTACATTCATCATTTCACAATGGTGTGACCTGTGATTGGTTAGCATGCCACACGTCTATTATTGGTGATTTCAATGTGAGGTTGTCATCTGACAACTGGCATGACTACAAGTTGATGTTCAGCATCTTTGCTGATCACTCTGCCTGGCAGACATTACCTGTGTGCATGGACTAGCCATTGTCATCACATGCATACCGTTGACATGTCCTGTGCTTGTATTTCTTTATACAGCAGACCATGCTAGTTTGTTTTTCCCATGGTCCTTCATGATCAGCACCCATGTACGCTACAGAGGGAAGTCTGGGTGATGCATGTCAGAGGCCCGTTTGCTTGGACATATTTGTTGAGAGTCACAGTTCTGTTTCTGTCACAGTTACGTACGCTGAGCTGTCTGCATCCTGTCAATGGCTGTGCTTTTCTTTTCTATTTTTGTGTGAAGTAGAGCCTCATGTTGTCATGTCTCTCAATGCTTTTGTTGAGTGATGGTGGTGTGCATGCACTGTCTGATTACCTGTGCAGTGTCACTTTGGTTTTTACTTACAGACACATGCTTCTGGGTGGGGTGCTCCATCCTGCTGAGGGGTGGGAGAGGGGGCCTGTTGGGGGTTGTTGTGCTGCCTCCAGATACACATTCCCCATCCCTGTGAAGATGGCTACCTACCTGTTAGGTGGTGGGGAGCGTTCAATGGCTGACACATGCTTCTGGGTGGGGTGCTCCATCCTGCTGAGGGGTGTGAGAGGGGGGCCTGTTGGGAGTTGTAGTGCTGCCTCCAGATACACATTCCCCATCCCTGTGAAGATGGCTACCTACCTGTTAGGTGGTGGGGGAGCGTTCAATGGCTGACACATGCTTCTGGGTGGGGTGCTCCATCCTGCTGAGGGGTGTGAGAGGGGGCCTGGTGTGTGTTGTAGTGCTGCCTCCAGATACACATTCCCCATCCCTGTGAAGATGGCTACCTACCTGTTAGGTGGTGGGGGAGCGTTCAATGGCTGACACATGCTTCTGGGTGGGGTGCTCCATCCTGCTGAGGGGTGTGAGAGGGGGCCTGTTGTGTGTTGTAGTGCTGCCTCCAGATACACATTCCCCATCCCAGTGAAGATGGCTACCTACCTGTTAGGTGGTGGGGGAGCGTTCAATGGCTGACACATGCTTCTGGGTGGGGTGCTCCATCCTGCTGAGGGGTGGGAGAGGGGGCCTGTTGGGGGTTGTTGTGCTGCCTCCAGATACACATTCCCCATCCCTGTGAAGATGGCTACCTACCTGTTAGGTGGTGGGGGAGCGTTCAATGGCTGACACATGCTTCTGGGTGGGGTGCTCCATCCTGCTGAGGGGTGTGAGAGGGGGCCTGTTGGGAGTTGTTGTGCTGCCTCCAGATACACATTCCCCATCTCTGTGAAGATGGCTACCTACCTGTTAGGTGGTGGGGGAGCGTTCAATGGCTGACACATGCTTCTGGGTGGGGTGCTCCATCCTGCTGAGGGGTGTGAGAGGGGGGCGTGTTGGGAGTTGTTGTGCTGCCTCCAGATACACATTCCCCATCCCTGTGAAGATGGCTACCTACCTGTTAGGTGGTGGGGGAGCGTTCAATGGCTGACACATGCTTCTGGGTGGGGTGCTCCATCCTCCTGAGGGGTGTGAGAGGGGGGCCTGTTGGGAGTTGTTGTGCTGCCTCCAGATACACATTCCCAATCCCTGTGAAGATGGCTACCTACCTGTTAGGTGGTGGGGGAGCGTTCAAGGGCTGACACATGCTTCTGGGTGGGGTGCTCCATCCTGCTGAGGGGTGTGAGAGGGGGCCTGTTGGGAGTTGTAGTGCTGCCTCCAGATACACATTCCCCATCCCTGTGAAGATGGCTACCTACCTGTTAGGTGGTGGGGGAGCGTTCAATGGCTGACACATGCTTCTGGGTGGGGTGCTCCATCCTGCTGAGGGGTGTGAGAGGGGGCCTGTTGGGAGTTGTTGTGCTGCCTCCAGATACACATTCCCCATCCCTGTGAAGATGGCTACCTACCTGTTAGGTGGTGGGGAGCGTTCAATGGCTGACACATGCTTCTGGGTGGGGTGCTCCATCCTGCTGAGGGGTGTGAGAGGGGGCCTGTTGGGAGTTGTTGTGCTGCCTCCAGATACACATTCCCCATCCCTGTGAAGATGGCTACCTACCTGTTAGGTGGTGGGGGAGCGTTCAATGGCTGACACATTCTTCTGGGTGGGGTGCTCCATCCTGCTGAGGGGTGTGAGAGGGGGCCTGTTGGGAGTTGTTGTGCTGCCTCCAGATACACATTCCCCATCCCTGTGAAGATGGCTACCTACCTGTTAGGTGGTGGGGGAGCGTTCAATGGCTGACACATGCTTCTGGGTGGGGTGCTCCATCCTGCTGAGGGGTGTGAGAGGGGGCCTGTTGGGAGTTGTAGTGCTGCCTCCAGATACACATTCCCCATCCCTGTGAAGATGGCTACCTACCTGTTAGGTGGTGGGGGAGCGTTCAATGGCTGACACATGCTTCTGGGTGGGGTGCTCCATCCTGCTGAGGGGTGTGAGAGGGGGGCCTGGTGTGTGTGTTGTAGTGCTGCCTCCAGATACACATTCCCCATCCCTGTGAAGATGGCTACCTACCTGTTAGGTGGTGGGGGAGCATTCAATGGCTGACACATGCTTCTGGGTGGGGTGCTCCATCCTGCTGAGGGGTGGGAGAGGGGGGCCTGGTGTGTGTTATAGTGCTTTTTGTCTGTACACATGCAACCCAGTTGATTTTGTTTAGCTTTGTGCTTTATCAGGTTGAGTGGTGGTTACATCTGTGTGACCTGTTTTGGGTATTGTGGGTCAGACGAATGTCCTTTGGCCTAGGGGTTGTAGGTTTGAATTTGTGCAAGACGGTACATGGCAATGTGATGATATACATTGGTTTGTACTTACCAGCTTCCAGTCCCCGCAGATTCCTTCAAGACTCTCTGGATGTAGGATTCCAAGGACCTTCTCCTCCCACGGACTGTATGGTTTGGGTGGGATGGGAGTGCCTCCACCAGTCCCGTCAGCCAGCTGACGGTTCTTGGCCCTCTTCCTCTTCACCACGGTCTTCAGGTCATGCCACCGCTTCTGTATTTCCTGCTTGTTGCGGGGGTGGTCCCTACTGCATTGACCTTATTGACTATCCTCACCCACATTTGGGTTCTTGTGGCTAATGGGGTGTGTTGGACCATGTTGCCATAGAGTTGTGGTTCAACTCTTATTATCTCATCTACCATGACTGCAAGCTCTGAATCAGTGAATTTTGGCATTTTGTGTGGTGCCATGGTGTGTGCTGTGCAGATGTTCTGTGGTGCAGTTGTGTGGGTGTTGTGGGTGTTGTGGGTGGTGTAGGTGGTGTGTGTGTTGTGGTGGTGATGTGTGCAGGTTTGCCTCTCCTTTGTTCTCTGGGGTTGGGACCTTCAGTTGTGGAGTGTAGCAAAGGATTGTGTTCAGGGAGGGGCTGGTTTTATGCTCGGCTATGGGGGGTGTGGCAAGCTGGTGTTGTGGCCGAGAATCCTCAGGGTCGCACGTTGCTAATATGGTCCACCTCTCGATACCCCCACGGTCTGAAATATAAATACAGACTTCGCGGAGTGATCAAGTGGGGGAAGGGAAGGAAGGGAACAGCAGGGAGGGAGATCTAGAAAGACAAAAAAGAAATATATACATGAACAATTATAGAAAACCATCTAGTTCATTCCTATACTACCCTGACCCCTCTTACACTATCCATAGCTCCCTTACAAGAAGTACCTGTAAAGAAAGAAAACCTTCTCTTCTTTTTCTTCGAAGTATTTCGGTCTGTCGGGGTATGCCGCTAAGTCTGGTGAGAGAATACTCTTATCAATTACTATTCACCACCATGTTTACTTTGCTTTAAGTTGTACTCTATCTTCCTTTACATACCCTAGGAACAATTCTTTATGCTGAGACAGGGGGTGGAAGAGCCTTCCTCATGCTCACTCGCGATACCCCTGCTATGGAACACATAAGGAAATCGGCATGACTTCAAGCAACACAAAAGGAACATAACCCATCTCATGAATCCAATTGTCTGATCCAAATGAGTATTGGTAATGATTGATTAGAAGTAGAACCTCCTTATGCATACGATACTTAATAATAAGAGACTATCCCTTAATCAGCAAGGATAGCCTCCTTCTTACTCAGACACGTATTGTTTTAAGGAGCTCCAAATAAACGGAAGAACTATCGCCAATTGTTCCTGTCGTTAGTGCAGAGCAATGATTCTTTCCCAATGAAAGAATAAAGAATAAATGAAAACACTCAACGCCTTCCCTGCAAGAACCGATGACGGTTCGCCAACAGGGGAAAACGTGTGTGGGCTTGACTGCCCCTCGTCAACCAGCGATAGCGTTTCCCTGCATGAGCCGATGGCGGCTCGCCAACAGGGAAAATTGTGACAGGCTGGATTGACTTCTCCAACTCAGGAAGTCGTATTAACCAACAAGGGAGACCCGGCATGAAATCTGCTCGGGTCTCTAACACTTGTAGGTCTAGAACGGGATCCACCAAAGTTTGCTCCGCAAGGAACCGGCTCTGGTTCCGCCAACGGAGCAAGCGCAGGAACAGTGCGGATCCCCACTACTGCCACCACTAAACAATGAGCATGGCACTGCAGCCTTAATGAGGGAACAAGTGTCGGTGCTAGAAGCACCCTTACCCGCCTCCTTCGCGGCAGTGACTCTCCTCAAGGAACGGAGTAAACGGCAGCGTACAGCTGTCCTGGAATTGTTTTATCACAAGAAACGCCTTGCGTGCGTTATGACGTCACCAACGTCCCAACGCCGAGGCTCATGGGTAATGTAGTTTTCTTTTCCTCGGGCAACTACCTTCTTTTAACGCGCTGTGTCAGTGTTCTCCTGGTGCCCTTCTGGTGGGCTGTAACAGTACATCCCTCTCCCGAAGAACACTGACAGAGGCATGGCTTCCTTGGGTAACGTGAGTGGAACTGCTGGACACAACGTGGGCGTGGACTCCCACCGCAGGCTCCCATGTATTTTCTTCATCTCCATAACCCTTCCACGCTATCAAGTACCATAACCTGGTTCTGAAAATCTTGGAATCTAGGATTCCTTTCACTTCATATTCCAGGGCCTCATTTATCAGTACCGGCGGCAAACCTCTTTTGGAGGTGGCCGGGCGGGTTTAAGTAAGGAGGTATGAAAGGCCGGATGGATTCTAAGTGACGAGGGTAGGGCTACTCTAACCACTACAGGGTTTATGAGTTTTACTATTTTGTATGGGCCGATGTACTTAGGATTGAAGATACTATACTTCCTAAACCTTATGTTCTTGGTGGATATCCATACATAATCTCCCAATTTATAAACATGCCCAGGACGCCGATGTTTATCTGCGTATGCTTTGTAGTGTCTTTTGGCCTCTCTCAGCTTGCTCTGTGTGTCCTTTAGTGTCCTTTGTATGTGGAGAACCCTCTGTCCCACCTCTGGTAAGGCCTCAGTCTTAACTGGATGCAAAAAGGGAATGAACCTAGGGTGAAACCCATAAGTGCAGAAAAAAGGGGTGTATTTCGTGGAGCTATGTGTCGCGCTGTTGTAGGCTATTTCAGCCAACCATAAACTATCTACCCAGGCTTCCGTTGTATTGTTCACATAGCACCTGAGATATTGTTTTAAGGTTTGGTTCACCCTTTCTGTTTGCCCATCAGTTTGAGGGTGAAAACTAGTAGACAAATTGGGTGTTATCCTGAGGGCAGCACACCATGCCTTCCAAAATCTGGCGGTGAATTGAGACCCTCGGTCCGAAACCACTACCTGTGGTAATCCGTGGAGCCTCACCACATGTATCAACAATAATTGAGCCAACTGGCCTGCTGTGGGCACGGCTTTACAAGCAATGAAATGAGCCATTTTGGTCAGGTAATCTACCACTACTAGGATTACGGTGTACCCTTTGTCCGATGGCATACCAACAATAAAGTCCAGAGATATGTTTTCCCATGGGTGTTCCGGAGTTGGCAAGGGTTGTAGTAATCCTGCTTGTTTGGCATGCGAGGTCTTCATCCGGTTACACGTTACACATTCCAAGACCCATTTGCGGATATCGGTTCTCACCGTGGGCCACCAGAATTGTCGCATTACTCTCTCTGTGGTTTTTTCTACTCCGTTATGTCCGGCACTGGGAAGGGTATGACACCAGGTGAAAACTTGCTTCCTTAGTGAGCAGATAGGAACCAACAATTGATTCCCGCGTACAGGGAGCCCCTCCTTTATTGTCCATTCTGGATGCTTACCCAGCCACGTCCTCCAAGTTCTGGAGAGAATATTCCGTGCCACGCTTTTGAGAAAGGGCACAGTAGTGGTGGTGCAAACGACGTGCTGTGGTTCAATAATGGCTTTTGCTTCCTGTTCCTCCGGTGTGGAATTATGCGTTTGACGAGTCAACGCGTCGGCCTTCTTGTTATCCTTTCCCGGCCGATAAGTAACCAGAAAGTTGTATTCCGCAAAGAATAGGGTCCATCGTAGTTGTCGTGGAGATAGGTGACGGGCGGCCGACATGAACTGGAGATTACGGTGATCCGTATATACGGTGACAACATGTCTGGCCCCTTTTAGCAAATGTCTCCACTCCTGGAAGGCGTCTTTGATAGCCAGAAGCTCTTTCTCGGCGATAGTATAGTTACGTTCTGCTGGGTTGAGCTTCCTTGATCTATAAGCCACCGGGTGGAGCTGACCTGTGTCAGAATGGCGTTGAGACAGTACAGCTCCTACCGCATGATCCGATGCATCTGCCTCCACGATGTATGGTTGATCTGGATCTGCGTGTACCAGTACAGGAGCAGATATAAACGCATCCTTCAACGCCTCGAACCCTTTCTGCGTTTCCGCGGTCCATTGAAAGGGAATTTTCTTTTGCAACAGGCGCGTGAGGGGAGCCACCAACGAAGAGAAGTGGCTGATGAACCGACGATAAAAGTTGGCAAATCCTAAAAACATTGGATGTCTCGGACGTTAGATGGGGTGGGCCAATCCTTGACCGCTGCAATCTTTCTTTCCGCCATCTCTTGTCCCCGAGGGGTCAGCATCACCCCCAAAAATTCCACCGTGGTCACTCCGAACTCACACTTGCTAATTTTGCAATAAAGATGGTGGCTCTGCAAAGTTTGAAGGATAGTACGTACATGTTGGGTGTGACTTTCGATGGAGGGTGAGTAGATAAGTATATCGTCGATATACACAACGACGAAATGATCCAGGTACTCACGCAACACATCATTAAGAAAAAATTGAAAGGCAGCGGGTGCGTTACACAGCCCAAAGGGCATAACAAGGTACTCATATAGGCCGTAACGCGTTTTGAAGGCTGTCTTCCACTCGTCGCCCTTTCGCATCCTTACGAGATGGTAGGCCCCCTTTAAATCCAGGCGTGTATATATGACCGCGTCTTTCACCTGTTCTAACAACACCGGGATCAAGGGTAAAGGGTACCTGTTCTTTACCGTGATGGCATTTAATGCCCTAAAATCGATACAAGCCCGCAGCTCGCCATTGGCTTTAGGAATGAAGAACAGCGGAGAAGCTGCGGGTGATTTGGAATTGCGAATAAATCCTAACGCCATATATTTGTCCAAATATGCCTTAAGGTGTATGTTCTCTGGTTCCGTCAAGGCATATACTCGTCCAGTAGGAACAACGGCTCCTGGTATCAAGTCTATTTGGCAATCATATTGCCTGTGCGGAGGTAGGATCTCGGCTTTCTCGTCATTGAACACGTCGGCGTAATCCAAATAATCGCTGGGTAGAGAGACTGAGTGTTCTGCGGCGGTGGCGATATGGTGAATCGTAGCCATCGCCTGTGACGGACTCTCCACTGGGAAAACACAATGTGTAGAACAATAAAGAGAGGTATAACGTACGGTTTGCTCCATCCAATCTACCTGGGGATTGTGCAACTTCAACCAAGGCAACCCCACTATGATTCCATATTGTGGAGCTCGGATCACGTTGAAGGCTAGCCTTTCCCGATGATCGTGGCCCTGACGCACTTCTATGATCTCAGTTTGGAACCGGATAGGACCTTCTTCCAGACACCTTCCATCTACTGCGAATACCGCTTCTGGGGTATCTTTGGCCAGTAGTACCAATCCCAATGACGATGCTTGTTTTTGATCAATAAAACATCCAGTAGCACCGGAGTCCAGCATGGCAGGTACTTGACACCACTCCCCGTTTATACATAGGGAGAGGTCTATAACAAAATGTTGTTTGGTACACAGGGGATCACCACTTAATGAAGGGATATATATATGGCTCGAAGAATACCCTTCTTCTTTCCTCAAGCATGGTCGTTTCCCACCTCAGATGTCGCAGCTACCTGTCTTCGAGGTTCCGTGCGTGGGTACTTCGTTCTCAGGGTACACTCCTTGATAAAATGGCCTTTTTTCCCGCAGTATATACAAAGGCCTTTTTTACGCCGGTATTCTCTTTCTTCAGGGGTAAGGGTGGAACGAACCGCTCCTATCTCCATGGGTTCTGCTTTGTTGGCAGCTGAACTGTCAGGGGTCTTTGTTTGGTCCAAACGCCAGGAGGCGCGGTTCCTCCTCTTGTTTTCTCCTCGTCTTTCGCTAATGCGATGATCCAAGCGTAGGACTAGATTTATCAAATCCTCACAATTCGCCGGTTGGGGTTCAATCTGGGCCAACACATCTTTCATTTCTTCTCGAAGACCTCTATGAAAGATGGCTACCTGTTTAGCTTCAGGCCATTCGGTTTCAGCCACCAGCCTGCGGAAATCGTTCAAATAGGCTATGAGATCCCTGTTCCCCTGTTGCAGCTCTAAGAGATCTTTGTCCGCTGAAAGCGTGTCTGTTCGACGATTAAAGGTTCTCTCAAAATCTTTTAAAAATGAGTCCCAATCGTACAACAACGGATCGTCACGTTTGACTAACGGCACAGCCCATTGGGCAGCGTCTCCTGCTAGGTAGGAAATCAAGAAGGCGACCCTGGCGTGGTTGGTAGTAAACGCCTTGGGTTTACAGGAAAAATGTAAGAGGATTTGCGTGAGAAAGACCTGTACTTTGCTGCTCTCGCCGTGAAAACGCTCGGGGTGGCTAGTGGAACCGGCGTGGGTATTTCCACCACCAAAGGGGGAGTGTGAGATGTTAAAGGAATGCCAGCATTGAAGGGGTTTCTCTGCATCCTTTCTACGGTGGCTTGTAAAGTAGCGGTTTCTGCCCGAGAGGCTGCCAACTCTGTTTGTACTAACTGTAAGGCAGCAACTAAGTCCTCTAAGGTGGCCATGTCGAAACGTACAACCAGGAGGATTATAATCCTTGGGCCGTTTACTCTCTGTTGTGGCCGAGAATCCTCAGGGTCGCACGTTGCTAATATGGTCCACCTCTCGATACCCCCACGGTCTGAAATATAAATACAGACTTCGCGGAGTGATCAAGTGGGGGAAGGGAAGGAAGGGAACAGCAGGGAGGGAGATCTAGAAAGACAAAAAGAAATATATACATGAACAATTATAGAAAACCATCTAGTTCATTCCTATACTACCCTGACCCCTCTTACACTATCCATAGCTCCCTTACAAGAAGTACCTGTAAAGAAAGAAAACCTTCTCTTCTTTTTCTTCGAAGTATTTCGGTCTGTCGGGGTATGCCGCTAAGTCTGGTGAGAGAATACTCTTATCAATTACTATTCACCACCATGTTTACTTTGCTTTAAGTTGTACTCTATCTTCCTTTACATACCCTAGGAACAATTCTTTATGCTGAGACAGGGGTGGAAGAGCCTTCCTCATGCTCACTCGCGATACCCCTGCTATGGAACACATAAGGAAATCGGCATGACTTCAAGCAACACAAAAAGGAACATAACCCATCTCATGAATCCAATTGTCTGATCCAAATGAGTATTGGTAATGATTGATTAGAAGTAGAACCTCCTTATGCATACGATACTTAATAATAAGAGACTATCCCTTAATCAGCAAGGATAGCCTCCCTTCTTACTCAGACACGTATTGTTTTAAGGAGCTCCAAATAAACGGAAGAACTATCGCCAATTGTTCCTGTCGTTAGTGCAGAGCAATGATTCTTTCCCAATGAAAGAATAAAGAATAAATGAAAACACTCAACGCCTTCCCTGCAAGAACCGATGACGGTTCGCCAACAGGGGAAAACGTGTGTGGGCTTGACTGCCCCTCGTCAACCAGCGATAGCGTTTCCCTGCATGAGCCGATGGCGGCTCGCCAACAGGGAAAATTGTGACAGGCTGGATTGACTTCTCCAACTCAGGAAGTCGTATTAACCAACAAGGGAGACCCGGCATGAAATCTGCTCGGGTCTCTAACACTTGTAGGTCTAGAACGGGATCCACCAAAGTTTGCTCCGCAAGGAACCGGCTCTGGTTCCGCCAACGGAGCAAGCGCAGGAACAGTGCGGATCCCCACTACTGCCACCACTAAACAATGAGCATGGCACTGCAGCCTTAATGAGGGAACAAGTGTCGGTGCTAGAAGCACCCTTACCCGCCTCCTTCGCGGCAGTGACTCTCCTCAAGGAACGGAGTAAACGGCAGCGTACAGCTGTCCTGGAATTGTTTTATCACAAGAAACGCCTTGCGTGCGTTATGACGTCACCAACGTCCCAACGCCGAGGCTCATGGGTAATGTAGTTTTCTTTTCCTCGGGCAACTACCTTCTTTTAACGCGCTGTGTCAGTGTTCTCCTGGTGCCCTTCTGGTGGGCTGTAACAGCTGGTATGTTGCTGTCAGGTGTGTTGTGTGTGTTGTCCTGTGATTGGTTATTTTGAAATTTCTGCGGCTGTTGTCATTGGGCACTTTTGGTTTGTATTGGGACAGGTCTACTTCAGTGTGTGCATTGTTTGTATTTTTTTCGTGTTTTTTCTACGTCCGCCATTTTTTTGCGGATCCTCCGCAGCGGTTCCTCGGCAGCGGTGGCTATGCTGCAGCCCTTCCGCCGCCTATCGGATTCATCACTGTTCGCGCACGATGCGGTCGGATTCATAGGTAGGTACCATGGTGGTAACGGGGATGTCATAATGTCACGGGCGGTTACTCCGTGTGCATGGCGGCGGTTCTTGGCTTTTCCGCTGAGTATCCGGGCGTTGCGGTCGGATTTTCAGCTGGTCCGGCGAGTGCGGGCGGTTTTTCGTTGTCTCCCGCCGCCGCGGACGGATTATTCTGCCGGTTCATCGTAATGTATCCGGCGTTTTTCCCGTTGGCCATGCAGGCGGTTTTTTGCCGCTACCATGGCGGTCGGTATGCTTTTCCGACCGCCATCGTAATCGACCCCTTAATTATTTTACTATTCCCACTCCAGTTACTATTAATTAGGGGTAGGTGCTGGGCACTAAATTTAATTAATTTACTATTGCCACTCCAGATAGTATTAATTAGGGGTAGGTGCTGGACACTAAACTTAAATAATTAACTATCCCCACTCCAATTAATATTAATTAGGGGTAGGTGCTACATCCTAAATTTAATTAATTTACTATTCCCATTCCAATAAATATTAATTTTGGATTAGTGCTGGTCATTAAACTTAATTATTTAACTATACCTACTGAAATTACTGTAAAATAAATAGAATTGCTAGACCTTTAAAATATGTTTATTTCTTTGCCCATTAGAATTACTATAATATGACTAACTACACTATACATAAATTTTCTCAGTATTTGACAACACCTATAATAAATTACTACACTATATAATCTAATAAATTTTATTATTTTTAGAAATTATAAAACAAAAATATATATTTATTTATTTAAATATTTATGTTTTATTAAATTTAAATTATCACATATAAATAATATATTATCTACATAAAATATCAAAATACAAATATTTTAATATTAAAATTTAAACAATTTTAAAAATGTATCTCATAGATTAATTTAAAATAAAATTACACATTTTAATTAAAATCTAAAGTTTTCATTCTTAACAAATAAAACATTTATTAATTTCAATTTATTATATTACATTTTCTAACTTTTTATATTTTATTTCTTTATAATACGCAATTCAATATAAATATTAATAGATTAATAATTTACACTGTATCCCAAAAATATTTTATTTTATAAATATGTTTTTTCTTTTTAAATTTATAAATATTTCAATGAAATATATAAAACTGTAACCAACATTATATCCTATAAACACAACTCCAAACTGATTAAACAATACATTCAATATACAAATAAAATATAACGAAATTCAGTATAAAAACTTCCAAATTGTTAAAGATTTCATTTAATATTTTTAAAACACGCCCCACCCTTAACCACTAGAAACTCAACATCCCACTCCTAAAAAAAGTATTTCAAAATTAGATATAATATTTTGTAAATTATAAATAAAACATTCAAAGTTATTATAAATTAAAATACATTATTTCAAAACACTCCCCACCCTTAGCCCCTATAAACCCAACATCCCGTTCCTAAAAATTAGTTTTGTAAATTCGAAATTATATATTCTAAATTCTATTTTTAAAATTCGAATTTATTATAAATTAAAATAAAAAATGTAAACCACTCACCACCATTATCCCCTATAAACCCAACATCCCCTCCCCAAAAATATTTTTATAAATGTAAAAATGTATTTGCTAAATTATAATTTGAAATTTCTAAATTATTATAAATTTAAATCAATTATTTTAAAACACTCCCCACCCTTATCCCCTATTAACCCAACATCCTGCTCCTAAAAAATATTTTTCTAAATTCGAAATTATATTTTCTAAATGATAAATTAAACTTTGGAATTTATTATAAATTTAAAACAATTATTTTAAAACACTCCCCACCCTTATCCCCTATAAACCCAACATCCTGCTCCTAAAAATATTACACAAGTTTAATTTTTATAACATTAACTAACTAATATTATACTACAAACAAACTCTAAGTACATTACAATATAGTACAATAACGATATTTTGACATAACAATATTTTAACAGTCGATACTACAAACTTCGATATTTTTAACAATACTTAAAATCAATATTTTTAACATCGATATACATAACATCGATATTTAATACTATCGATATGGTAAACTCGATATTTATGTATATCGATATTAAAATTTCGATATTATGTCTACTTACCCCAAAATACATACAGAGGTTGTGGTTGATGCTAGCCCTGTCGGGTTGGGCAGAATCCTTGCACAACAGAGCAGACGGCCAAATGCCTGAAGACACATCGTGGCATACACCAGTACGAACCTGTCACAAACAGAATGTGCTTACTCGCAACCTGAGAAACAGAATTTGGCAGTGGTCTGGGCGTGTGAATATTTCCATGTTTTCTTGTTTGGGAAGTCTTTCACTGTAAAAATGCACGTTTTAGGTTGCTTTTGCTTTCAACAACAGAACACGTTTATTTTGTGCCAGGATATTAATTTAGAAATGCATTGTACATGTTGCTATTATTCAGTTCTTCTTCTTGGGATTCAGTCTGAACATTTTGTACAAGGTCGAACAACACAGTGCCCTGTTTTGCTATGATCAGTCAGCAACATGTTTAGACACAATACAGAGGCACAGCTGCTGTTTTCCAACACAGCACTTTTTATCATATAAACCGAGACTTGCCTTTTGGAAAACAGAGAGTACAATTCTAGCAGAGGGGAAAGGTGCTTGAACGGGAGCACCAGCCTTGCGCAACGTGAGATGCATATCACCAAACTATAAATGACAGGTATGGGGTCCGGTGCTAATCTCAGATATCACTGATATATCCCTGTGCTCATGTAGTGAGGGTAGGCTTAGGCAGATATATCATTCGCCATGGTAGGGCTTTTCCTTGTATACAGTTTGCTAGTAATGCTGATTAATTTGCTCAGTTGTGTATGTTTTCTAATAGCAGCACAGTTGCTTCATAATAGAGCACAATAGTTTCAATAAATATTGTAAACTTTAATTGTGTCTTTTGTTTGCTTATTATTGACATACATGAGTGAGAAGCGAAAGGTGATGATCTGTTTCCACTATTCCCTTGGGGACTAGAGGGTTTTATTCTAGGTTGCCAATTCACCTGTTACCCTGGGAAAGTTGGAGGGCAGGTGAGGCACTGTGAGCTAATCGGATTTGGGTCCATAGGTACTTATTCAGAATGGTGACTCAGTCCCTACATTCTGACGTCATGTGATACCAGGCACAGTTCTGTTTCAAAAGAGAATCCTTGAAACACCTCCTCGAATTGAACTTGGGGTTTGAGGTTACAAGAATACAACTATAAGATTATTCATCATCCAGGGAAAGTTCAGAATCCAGCTCATTATTTTTCAAGCGTGCCTTTACAATGCCCTGGTCCCCCATCTAAGACAGCAAAGGCCTACATCAATTTTGTTGTGAAATCAAGCACACCAGCCATGTCTTTAGAACTAAGGGGCCCATTAGGATGTCGGGCAGTAAAAAATCCGCCATCTACCATAGCGGTAGAAATCCGCCCGCCCACACCGTCTGAATATCAACCGAGCAATTACGATGGCGCGAGCCGCAAACCGCCGGCGGCGGAAAATACACAAAAAATACCGCCCGCCCATGTCCGAATCCAAGTCCATCCACCCGCCACGGACGGAAATACGCACGACAACCCAAAACCGCCCGCCCTGACGACCGAGATACCGGCCGTGAAATTAGGATCGCACCGACATGAGCGCGGAAAATCCACAAATACACCGCCCGCCAGCGTAAACAACAGTGACGAAAATGGACACGGCGGAAGCTCAGGCGGCCACGCCCCTGCACAGAAATCATCCGCGGACAAAAACAAACACACACAACATGGCCAACAAGTCCACACATCAACCCACGCACAAATACCCAAACACAGTACACATCCCGGAAACACACCCCCTGGACAAACAAATTAACTACAAATCCCAGAACACCAGCCACAACACACCTGAAAACAACAGACCATCATGACACACCCACATAGGCAAGTACAAAACAAGCCCCTTCACAGACCACAACCCCTTGCAACATTACAAACGGAGGACGACAGCACAGAACACAGCGAGACACAAAGGACAGTAGCACACCACAGACACGCACCCATCACACCCATCACCACCACCACCAAACACCTGCCACACAAACCCCCTGCACATCACACACCACACACCGCACCAGCACCACAAACACCAAAACACACACCATGGCATCACACAGAATGCCCAAGTTCACTTCCACTGAGCTGACGGTCATGGTCGACGAGATCGTCAAGGTGCACCCACAAATCTATGGCAACCAGGTCCAACAGACACCACTATCCACCAGAAACCGGTTGTGGAGCAGGATCGTAGACCAGGTCAATGCAGTCGGGAACGTGCCACGCAACAGAGGCGAAATCAACAAAAGGTGGAACGACCTGAAAAGCGTGGTCAAGAAGAAGGAGGCCAAAAATCAGCAGCTGGCTGCCAGGACTGGCGGAGGTAATCCCGCGCTATTCAAGACCTTCAAGGCGTGGGAGGAGAAGGTGCGAGTCATCATACATCCGGAGATCCTCACCGGATTACCAGGGGGAGTCGAGGCTGGTAAGTACAAACAAACGTATACCAGCACACCGCTATGTACTCACATGCACTACCACTATGCCATAGCTCCGAGGGACAAACACCCCCATGTCCAGTACACAATACACAAGACATCACTCACTCATGCAACAGACACTCACACACACAGCCCAAACCTACCAACTGACATAACCATGGGGGCATGTGTACAGTCAGCCAGCACCGCAACTCCCACCAGGTCCCCTCGTACTCCAGAAGCGCCAGAAGGAGCACTCCCCACACCCATGTGTCAGCCATAGCTGCACTAACCGACAAGTAACAGGTAAGTAGCCGCAACACAAAGGCAGTGGGTCGGAGGGGGACAGCTGAAGTACAACAGCCACCAGGCCCCCAGTCACACAGCGCAGCAAGGTGGAGCACCCCCCACACCCATGCGTCAGCCACTGCAGTGCACACCTGCATCCGACAGGTAGACATCTCACCCCACATGCAGGGGTTCCTGTGGGTGTCAGGCCATCACCACAACTCACAACACCGCCCCCACTCCCACAGACCAGCAACATGGAGCACCCCTCCCGCCCATAACCATGTGGCATCCATTGCATTGCGCACTCAAAAACAACCTGTAGGTGGGAGACTGTACAGGGCGGGGTGTCTGTAGGCATGAGGACAGTATTACGACTGACACATGGGACATGTCACGTAGCAGAGGAACACGCAGCACTGCTCCCTGTCACAATCATGTGACCAATGTGCACACGGACATGTATCACAGAGTCATACCATACATGACCCATCACAGATACAGCAACACCTAAGGAGCCACGTCTGCATGCACAAGTCCCACTGGAGTACAGACCCACACGGCAGGCACTGTGCCACCCATCACACACATCAGCAACACCATCGAAGTCTTGTCCATGTAGTCCTCACTGCCTGTCACCCACACATCGTACAACAACGCCCATGTAAGACAAACCTTACTAGAAGTAACAGCGTGGAACCACAATATTGCACACAAACACCACTGGACCCATGAAACACACAGGCACACAATGCACATTCAACATATCATCCATCTCATCTGTCAGCCCCAGTGTCATGGAAGGTATGTCATCCGAACAGCTGGCCCTCATACAGCAGTCATGCAGAGATACCTGCCCATGACAAATCATGTGCCTGCAGTGACTGAAGCGCACGTCACACTGTGAGTAACAACACACATAATATAGTCAACACCCCAAGAGCACTGCATTGATGCACATGTTCGAGGGCAGCACGCACACCAAGGATTTTGCCCATCTGCAATACGTCGTGTGGCACACAACAAGCACGAACTCACAACAATGCCACCAATGTAATGTCCACAAATGATGACAGTCAGCAGATATGCCGGGTATGTTAGACAGACACACACCTTTGTCTATGCACTGTCATGTTGCCAGAACACATGTCACGTTCTGCACCCATGACTCACAGTATGTACCCCAAAACCATAGTTCAACCCAAAGCGTTGAGGGGGCTGTACCCCCTTTGCCATCTGCGTTTCTAAGCGTTCCATTTGAACCCCAAAACCATAGTTCAACCCAAAAGCGTTGAGGGGCTGTACCCCTTTGCATCTGCGTTTCTAAGCGTTCCATTTGAACCCCAAAACCATAGTTCAACCCAAAAGCGTTGAGGGGGCTGTACCCCTTTTGCCATCTGCGTTTCTAAGCGTTCCATTTGAACCCCAAAACCATATTTCAACCCAAAGCGTTGAGGGGCTGTACCCCTTTGCCATCTGCGTTTCCAAGTGTTCCATTTGAACCCCAAAACCATAGTTCAACCCACCATCGTCGATGGGTCTGGAGCCCGCATACACCCGAGCCACAAAATGTAGGAGTATAGCAACACACACCCATCGGCATTGCTAATCCGTCCCATGCCACATGTCCACATCACACAGTACCATTTCCTAGCCCACGCATACACACATCGTACATCCACACACACGCCCCTGGGAAACCTGTGCACGACAGTGCACGAACTGTGAATGTCAGACAACCAATACATACTTTGCTAGGTGCAACACAATGACCTATCACATTCTCCCCACAGGTGCCAAACAGCTGGATGCTGGAGAGGGAGACAGCAGCCAGCACAGCCAGTCCGCAAGCCCCCGACCCGGACTCACGGATGTAGAAGACCTGGACACCTCTTCGGACGAGGACCACCCACCAGGCCCGTCTGGAGTGGCAGTGCCCAACCGCTCCCCAGGGCCCCTCCTACCCACCAACACATCACCCAGGGCTGCTGACCAGTCACAGACCCCTGCTGCCACGGTCGTTGCGGCCACCACCGCCGCAACCACCACCACCACCACCATGCCATCCCTGACCACTCAACCAGCGCAAGGGGTGGCACGCCCGTCGTGCTCGACCCTGGGAGCCAGACAGAGGACCGTGGTGACCAATGTGGCGAGTGGGCAGGTCGGTGGCAGCAGTACCGGTGGGAGGAGCAGGGTCAGGCCAACGCCATCTGAGCCTGGGAGCCAAGCCCTGCCGCAAATCTCAAGAGTCCTTGGGGCCTATGAAGAGGCCCAAGGACAATGGGCCAGGTCGGCTGCCGACACGCGGGAGGTCCTTGGGGTGTTGAGGTCCATGGTCGCCCATATGGGCCAAATCGTGACCCCTATGGACAAACTTGTGGACCTCATGGCCCAGCAGGTGTTGGGGGGGAGGGCCCAAGCAAGGCCAGCCACACCACCGCCGCCACCACGTGCTGTGGCGCAGGGTCGTGCAACATCTAGTTCCCCTGCATCCACAGCTAGTGAGCAGTCCTCAGCCACCACCAGCAGCCCACCAACACACCCCCCCCTACCAAACGTGGAAGGGACCGTCCGAAGAGGAAACAGGTGTCCAGAGAGGACTTCGCACGCACCAAACGCCAGTGAGTCAGCCAGCCACCCTGACCACCTACTGCACTGACTTGGACTACGATCCTACCCCACACTGCCATGTGAATGGCATGTGTCTGTTGGACTGTGGACATAGAACTTCATGGGTACACCTTGACCATCATGCAGCCATGGCCGTCAAATCATTGTCACAGCATGCACCACTTTTGTCATCACCTTGCACACAATCACATGTCACCGCTGTAAATAAATACACCTTGATCACAATCTGCATTATGTGTCCTGGGTTTATTCAACGATGTGCAATCGCCACCATGAGCAGAAATGCATCTGCTGTGTGGTATGTTGATGGGACAGGAGAGGCTGTAGGGACCTAGGGGTGAAAAACAGAACAAGAGTACATTCAATGAGTTTGTCACACACTCATCACACAGTACTTGTCACCAACTACAAGCAATGTACACACATCTCACACAGCAACAGGGCACAATGCAACAGCCACTGTCAGTGGCATACTAACCTGGACATGGACCATTGACACACAGCACTCAGTGAACAAAAGGCCTCCGTGACAGAGCACACATACACCTGCACAACTACAGCTACATCAGCCGTCGTACATGGACACTCACCGTCAAGTGAAGTAGCGGGCGATGAGCTGCTGACGCACATTCACAGCTCCCTCCTCCCCACTGTCCTCTTCACTCGACCGGTCCTGGTCTGCAGGCTGGGGCCCTGGTTGATCTCCGTCATCCACAATTAGGGGGATCTGCTTGCGAATAGCCAGATTGTGCAGCATGCAGCAAGCCACTACTATCTGGCACACCTTCTGTGGGGAGTACGCCAGTGCGCCTCGGTGCGGTCCAGGCATCTGAACCTGGACTTGAGGAGGCCAAAGGTCCGCTCAACCACACGTCTGGTCCTCCCATGTGCCTCATTGTAGCAGACATCAGCTGGGGTACGAGGATGTCGTAATGGGCTGAGCAGCCAGGGCCCATTCGGGTAAGCAGAGTCACCTGGGTGTGAGGGACACAGAGAATCGTTGCAATTCCAACTGGACACAATACAGCATCGCACAGCCAGCACGCTACACTACTCCACATACTCACCAACAATCCAAGCACGGTCCGGTTGCAGATTGGTCATCAGACGTGGTAGGATGCTGTTGCGCATGATGTGCGCGTCATGTGCCGATCCTGGAAACTTCGCACACACGTGTGAAATGACCATGTCCGCAAGGCACACCACTTGCACATTCAGGGAGTGGGTGTGCTTCCTATTGCGGTAGAGGTGCTCAGTGGCCTGTGGTGCAACAAGGCCAACATGGGTGCAATCTATTGCACCAACAACGTGGGGGATCCGTCCAAGGGCATAGAAATCACCCTTCACTGCCGCCAATTCACGAGCCCTGGGGAATCGTATGTACCTGTTCCTGTACAGCATCATAGCTGACAGTACATCCCTCAGCACCATGCAGAACATGGGCTGGGACATCCCACCTCCACTGCCCACTGTGTGTTGGAATGACCCAGTGGCGAAGAAATGCAGTGCAGCCATCACCTTAGCCGTGGGGGTAAATGCAGTAGGATACACCCTGCGAGGACGGAGGTGGGGTTCCAACAAGGCACATAGGCGATGCAGGGTGGGTCAGTCCAGACGGAACTTCCGGATCACCTCCACATCCTCCATGTTTGACAGCAATTGGTAGGGGCGATGTATGTTTGGCCTCCTCCTAGGAAAGATGGAAGTGGACACATGTCAAAGCAACACGCCACAGGGCATTTACACATACACAAATCAAAAATGACTGACCAAGCAATTGAATGACAGAACAGCTGACAAGTAGGGACAGCACAGCCACAATACACTTACACAGGTCCCCTACCAATAGCAATGGGCAGTGACACACACCATTGCTATGAGCATGCACATGGGGAGTTAGGCCTTAACAACTTGTAAGGCATGCTGATGGAAACAGACTGCATATTCGGAAAGCTGCAACACCACGGCAACATGACTAGCTGCTGTGCATCACACTGCTTCCGAGGCTGGGTGTGTAGGGCACACACCAACAACGCTATGGACACAGGCTGAGCGGCCAAAACAAGTGGGACCTGTGGCACGAGGGGATATGAGACAGTCATTGATGTCCCTACTGCACCCTATGTACAGCACTGTACGGATCACACCTCCAGAAACATTGACAGGTGTACACATTGACAGCTCCATGCCAACACGGCTGTGTGATTGCAAATACACATCACAAGTGACACGTAACGTTGCACGTGCCAAGTGGCAGATGTACATAGTGAAAGATGGCATGTATGTGCATATGCATATCCCATGCTCCCATGCCAATGTGTACATGATGATATGCCAACAGACATGTGGAGGCTGGCCACTGGCCGTCCCTGCCTATGCACACAGCATGTTGTGGCCCCGTCCATTGTGGACCTGCACCCACACACAAATCATGGCCACACCTGCAGATGCATTGCGCACATTAAACTGTGTGGTGCACATGGCATCAGCGGACTGTACCCGCCATGGGCCAGGCCCTTACGGCCAACTCCAATGACCCTCGCGGTTGCACCCTGCGTGTTCCACCATGGAGGTAAGCGTCCCGGGCCAGCTGGGAGCAGGCCATCGTCTGCAATTGAAGCTGGCAGACATGGTACACAAATTGCAGCAGCTTGGACCCACTGAAACTGCCCCAGGGGGCTATGTGAGTGTGTGAGTGAGACCGGCATTACCACAGCTACCTGGGACTGCAGCCTGGCACCCTCAACAACACCTGCTGCTGCCACCTCTCCACCTACACGTGGATGACGCTGAGGATATGTCCAGGTCCACTCACCAGCGAGGAGCTGGAGATCCTGGATTCCGAGCTCCACGCACACTGCACATGGCTATTCCTTGCGAAAGTTGTGTGTGAGAGACAACTGCAGTGTGTGTGGGAGTGCATGTGGGGGTCACACATGTCGTTGATCTGCAGCACTATGAGTCAGAGCCTGTGGTGTTCAAACATGCACTGCTCACCATGCTGACTGCAGGTGGCAGTGGTATGTGAGCTCTCGGGCGCTTTGACATGTCTGTCCCTCCCGAGTGGTGGTACATGGCAACTTCATGTCAGACATCCAGTGACACAGACAATTGGCAATGCAGGTCTCAGTGCACTTGTTGCTCGTGTGAATGTCAGGCTGGGGCCATGCTGCCCTTCTCAGTCCCAGCAGGCCTGGCCTGCACATTGACTGCACAATGCCAGTAGGTGACAACACAGAATGACTAGTGGGTTACATGTGTCACCTGTTCAGCACTCTCCGGATGAGCGCAAACTCAGCCCTGTACATTGGTCACACCATGCCTCGTGAAAGGGATGTGTGTGTGAGATAGTGCCACTGAATGTGACCACCGTTGCAGGGTGGGCCATGCGCAGGGCGAGTACGTTGGTTGTTGCGCAGTGTTGGTCACAGTGGGTACACCAACACAGATGTGTTGCCTTGTGAACTTTTGCTAGTGTCCGCCTGACAATGGACAGTAGATGTGGGCAGACTACACATTGGTCGATGTGCTGTCTATATGCATGTGCCTTCACACCAGGCACAGCTGCCCCTGCACATGTGACCCCTGCTGCCCTCAGTGCTGGGTCTGTTGAGCTGATGCGCCATCTGTGTGTGGGGCAGACAGCTCTCCTCACTTCCGTCATTGCCCATGACATCACTTTGCCGCAGGTGACATGGATCATGGAGGGCCCACATGTACGCGTGGGTGGACTACACAAGACTGTCCAATGGTTATCACCCCCAGTCAGTGCTTCGAATGGGAAGGATGTGGTGCTGGTACTCATTTTAATGTGTAGAGTGGGCGGGGCTAGGTGCGGGGCTACATGCAAGACATGGGAAGTTCATCGGCTTATCTACTAGTTGCAATACACACGAGACACGTCTTTTCATGACCACATCAGGGTCATTCCTTGAACTGACTGGAAGTCAAACAGTCATATTTTACCCTGTCCTCATAGCTTCCCCTCGCTCACCAAAATATGCGTTAGCACCTGGGATGCCAGCGCATGCACAAGCAGCTCCAAGCTCGCCCCAGAGAGGCCAAGGAGTGTATGTGTGGGTCCAGTTGAACAAGTGGTCTGTCTCGCGGCATAATAAGTGGTGGGACGCCGTCCACCTGCGTGGTGCCCCGACTCGAGACCCGGGCAACATTGACAATGCATGACAGGCTCCGCAGTCCGGATACACCACCTGCAACACACAGAGGCTGTAGCTGCCCTAGCGGCCCAGGCCGCGTCCAACTGGAGCTCATGGACCCACACATTCACTCTTTGGCCTCTCGGGGCGAGCTTGGAGCTGCTTATGCACGCGCTGGCTTCTCTGTTGCAATGGCATGTAACGTGTGTGGGGATATAGGCAATGAGTGAGATGGTGCGAGCCACCTTCCGTGACGTCACTCCTGCTCGTGATGTGTGCGTCCCCCACTACTTCCATTAGACTTGTGCCATACTACTAATTGAGGATGTGTTGCCTGCGTGATGTGTCCAGGAGGAGCGCGCCATGACATCTCACCCACCATGCTCCACTGCCATCCCGTGCCCTGGATTGCCTGTGCAGGTGGACAATGTTGGGGATACACCTGGTCGACAGGGGATGTGAGTGCCTTGGCAAGGGCCTGGCGGACACACAGCAGTATCCAGCATGTCCACGGAGGGTGGGCTGACGTCTACACCTGATGCAGCATTGATCGTGTGCCCGCCTGTTGTGCACACACGAGTTCACATTCATCCCCAGACAGGTGGTCTTTACAAATTCCCAGGAGAGCAGCAATGTACTGTTCCGGAATCCTCCCAACACAGCGTGTTTCAACATTGCATGTGCGCACCTACCCGTCACACCCACCCACCTGAGCCAAGCGTAACTCCCGCTTCACATGACACATGTGTGTCATCCACAGTTGTGCTACTCTCTCAGGGCCGGACCTGCAACTGTCCCGTAGCACACACACAGCACCGATTCGTACTGGCATCCTGTTAGATTGGTAGGCACACTAACCCATCTCCTTCTGAGACAGTGGTGGCTGTGATGGATATTGTGACTGGGCACATGGCTTACTTTCAATGTGTGCATTTGGGAGGTGGTGGTGTGTGGTGTGTGATTGTGGTAGCGTTGGTGTGTATGTGTGTGTCGTGTCCATGTCGACTGCACACATATGTCACCCCGGGACATGGTGGATGTTTGTTACCGTGCTGAGGTCTTTGAATATGATGTGATGGGATTGTTGTATGTTGCACAGTATGCGGTGTGTGGGTGTGTCCTTACAGTTCAGGCTGACTCCTACTTGTTATGTTTCAGACATTGTGTGTGTGCAGGGTGTGTGACTGTCAAGATTGTGTCTAGTCCAATTGTGCATGTCAGCATTTCAGCAGTTCTTGCTCACTGTGCAGTGCTGCCCACCCACTCTGATGTCGTGTGTGTGTTTTGTCAGGCATTGCTGTGGCATGCTTTAGCGTGGCTCCCACTTTTTGTTGCTGAGTGTGTGGTCAGACTGTGTGGGTCATTGTAAACATGTGTAGGACTGTGCTTTGTAGTGAGCAGGCCGTCAGTGTTGATGTGATGATCTTTCGGGCGACTTCAGAGTGTGACAAGTCCTGCTCCACGAGCTGTGGTATTTCCCTGTGGCCACTGTTGCGGCTACTCATTTGCTTTGACATCCAATGACAGTGGACTACATGGTCATCTCACGACTGCCGTGTACTTCACACACTCTCATCCTCTCTCATTCGTACTTGTGAAATGAATCAGCAGAGACACATTTTTGCTTCAAGCCATGTATTGGGACTTATGTCCTCTGTGATGCAGTATAGTGGACACTACTGGCAGCGAAATGCATGTGGAGGATATACTCAGCATGATTACACATAGCATAGGGTGTAGGGGTACATGTCACTAGTTGTTGACTGTGGGATGTGTGCTCCAGAGTTACAACTGCTTAGCCGTTGCTGTGCTAATGTACATTTGCTAATTACTGTGGAGCTGCTAACTTTGACACAGACAGTATACATTTCGCCTACCAGACCGCTTGACATCATGGGCACAGTACATCTCAGTTCCATGTTACAGGTTTGCTGCTATGGTTACTCATACACACGTGCGTGGAGGTGACATCAGGGCATGGGCTTACGTGCATGCAACGGCGTCCCACTTGTTGTTGCAATGTGGTGGCTACTGGACATGACACAGTCACTGGGGTCATGTTGTTGGGGGATGCACTTGTTGTCCATGCAAAAGTCCTGGCACGGAAGTTCAGAGGGAGGTGAGGTGACAGCTCTCACATACTACAGCCGAACGATTACTGTCCACTGACCGGTGCATATGTTCATGGGCGCAGGATACATATTATGGCATAGTTGTACGTGCAGTTATGTCCATGTGGTTGCCATACACAAATCCCATGCCTCTGCCTCCCCTGTTCATGCAGAGTTACTGGATGTGATGAGGTACAGAGTGCATGTCCTGAAAATATCCGATGTCATGGCAGTGTAGTTGATGGTGTGGTGTTAGTTGCAGGTTGTGTGGTATAGTTGTTGTACTGGTAACTGCTCAGTCCGTGCGGATGCCAGGCATGGGTACGGTGTGGGACATCATTGTTCAATTGGGGGTGTTGTGTCGGGGCCCGACGTAATTGACAGGTTGTCAGGAATGCGATACCTTCCAGCAGGGCTTCCATGGCATTGGTGGTAAACATGGATGCCATCCAATGTAGCGGATGGTGGCTGTCAAGGTGTTGGTCGTAAGTTGTCCCTTGTAGGAGCATGATGGGACATGTTGGATGACATTCGATGAAACTGTGATCCAGAATCCGGTCGTGTGGAGGCACAGTGGTCCCATTGCAGTGTGGGTCCGATTGCAGCCACATACGCCATGCCCCCATAGGCTGAACAGACCCTGTCGTGGACGTCCAGGGGGTTGAACAGTTGTACCAGGTCCGCCATTGGACATGCAGGGTTGGAGAGACATAAATCCACAGGATAGTGGAAAGGACACCTCCGACAGTAGAAGACGGGGATGACGCAGCTGAACTATGCGATGCGGTAAGTTAGTCGGTAACTTACGTTCAGCAAGGCCAGATTTTCACATCCCAATATCTGTATCAGGTAATGTTTGTACAGCTTCATCTGTCCGGCGTAGTTGGGTAGGTGTGGTGCAAGTGCCATTTTGCTGAAGGGCGATGTGATGGCGTGCTCCGGCTGTCTGTGCAGTCTGCAGAGTGCAACCTCCGACGTTGCTGGGAATTCTGTTATGGTCGTAGGGTGGCAGGGCTTGGGTTATAGTAGCTTGTGCGAAGGACACGGGCCCTCATTCCATATGCTTCTATGAATGGTCAAGGTCAGTGGTGTCTGACTCCTTCCCGATAACTTGCATGTGAACCACATGGGGGAGTGGTATCATTTCTTTTTCCCTTCGGAATGTTCTTTCGTGTTATGCGCTATCTGCCCAGTGGACGGTTCCCTCTGCATGCCTGTGTTGGGCTTTTTTGGAATAATGACTGTGTTGTCCTGCTTGAATAGTTGAGCTGTGGTTTCGGTGTGGGTATGGAAGGCCATTCAGTGCTATCTCCTCTCCCGTGTGTGGGCGGCACGCTGCGTTTCCGCTATACGTTGGGCCTTGTGTGTGGGTGTTGTAATTGGAGCCACCTGTTGTCGGTCCCCCGGGATCTTTGATGTTACGTATTGCATGTCTTGGTATTGGGTGCAGGGTGGTATCGGTGTTTCTGTGTGGTACTGGCGTACCTTTTCCGACGGGGCCATATTCTGCTGGGTGATGTTGCCGCCGCTGTGTGCTTCGCCATGTTTTGCACACAGGGGTGTGTCCTAATTTGGCGTGACATCACTGACATGTTTGGGTCAGTTGTGTGACGTCAGGTTGGCAACAGTGAATTGCCGGTTGGCGACATGACTGTGGCAGGACTGTCACGTGACATGTGCGTTCTGGGTGGGGCTGGTGTGTGTGGTGTTTGGTTGTGACCCTGTGTTGTTTGTGTGCGGCGCATACATGGCGCTGCCGTTGGCCTATGCGTTGTGCGCATGTGTGGCTGCGTCGCTCGCCGCTGCGCTGCGTGGGGCCGTGACGGGGACGTTAGTTCCTGGTCCCAGGTGGTGTGTCCCCGGTTGTTGCGAGTTGTTACAATTTGCCCGATGTGACATTTGTGGGTGCAGTGGTGGATGTGTCGCGTCCACGCAGGGGTGTCGGGGGGCCATGTACAGTGTTACCGCACTTGCACTGTGTGCGGTGTTTGCGTGCCCTTGTTGTGTGTCTGCCTACCTGCGTCTCTCGCGGTGCGTTGACTCCTAGGTTCTGCATCAGGTAGAGCATGGGGAGGGCCTGCAGTGCTGGATTCATGCTCGGGGGTCCGCCTCTTGGTATCCGTACTGTGCGGTCGGGTTTCCGCCTTGCTTTCACGTGCGGTGTCTCTTAGCCGGGGAGCTGTTTGGTTGTGGCATCGCAATTTGTACGCCGGGCGGTACGTGATTCCGTCGGGCGGTGTGTCTCCATTGGGCTGCGCCGCTACGTGAATGGGCGCACTTTGATGGCTGGCGGCATCGCTGGCTTACGGGCGGTGTTTGGCTGACTTTTCACATCCTAATTGGGCGGGCATGTGGGTTGCGGCGGGCGGACGGTAACTGGTGGTTTTTGCATCCGCCAGCACGGCGGTGGTGCTTCCGCCCGCCATCCTAATGGGCCCCTAAGTGTCACTGCCACGAGCCAAGATAGTGACATGTTAAGATTAAAAGACGTCATTGCTCATCAATCATGGAACCAGCATTCCAGACATTTCAGTATTGACAGTGAGTATTCGAAGTTCAAAAATGTGAGAGATGAACTTTCAGTAACTCAAGAAGGTCTCAGTCTGCGAAGTACACAAATTGTTATTCCTGAGAGTCTGTGACAACAAGTAATCAATGTCGCCCATGAAGGACATCAAGGAATAGTTGCCACCAAGAGAGCTCTTTGTGACCGAGTTTGGGTCGAAAAAGGATTAAAGACTTGTCATATATGCAACTGTCTTTCATCTCAAGTCATTCAGTACCCTTTAATATGTCAGACTTGCCACATCATGCTTGGGAGAGAATTGCTATTGATTTCTTTGATCCTCTTGAGAATGGACATCATATTCTAGTCATGGTTGATAAATACTCCCGTCTTCCATGGGTGGAAGACCTTTCAACCACTACACATGAAAAGGTCATTCAAAAACTAGATGTCATCTTTGTGACATGGGGTGTACCTGCAGTATTAAAGTCTAACAATGGCCCACTTTTCAATAGTCGAGAATTTAAAGTCTTTCTAAATCACCTCAATATAAAGCATCAAAAACACACTCCTCTTTGGCCCCAGGCCATTGGCCTGGTAGAATGGTTCATGAGTACTCTAAAGAAAGCTGATCAGCATGCTGCATTAGAGATGCTCGACCTCAAAGCTGTTTTAAACACTACGCTTCAAGTTTACCATTCGACCTCTCACTCAACAACAGGGAAAGCACTCCAACTCTCATGCTTGGAAGAACCATGACGACCAAGCTGCCTCAATGGACCAACCTCAGATCCAAGAATGAGGAAGACATTCACACTACAGATTTTGGTTGCAAGCAGAAGATGAAAATATATGCTGACCGACTAAGCCATGCAAAGGACATCACTTTTTACATAGGAAATCGAGTGCTTGTTAGACAATACAGAAGAAGGAAACCTGATTCTCCTTTTGAGGTTGAACCCTTTACTATCACCAATGCCAAAGGACACATGCTGACTGCCCAGTATCCTGGGAAGTCCCTTGTGAGATATTCCTCTCATTTTCGACATGTGGCCCATCACTCACCAAACATCGATGTCAATGTAGAGACTGGGTCTAGACAGACGGTTGATGACTCTGTGTTGCAGGTATTCTGTGGAGTCACAGAACTATGCTTGGGATCATAGAACCTTAGTAGGCAGGGACTGAGTTATCCTACCACCTGAGTAGCCATGAGCCCGGGACCGACTAGCTATAGTGTCTCACTTGCTCTCCTACTCACTCACAGAGGAACAAGTGATTAGGCACCCCAGAACACAACACTCCCAACCCTCTCAGGAATCGCGGTTACAGGACACACCCTTTCGCTCTCACACTTGTACTAGACCACAGTAAGTACTGACAGAGAAATGAGGAAAGTTTAAAATGTTTATTTTAACTATTGTGCTCTAGTATGCATTATACGTGCCACAAAAAGTAGGAAAATGCCTAATACAAAAACGGTCAACATAGCAAGTAGTCCATAAATAAGAAACAGAGCTGTCATTATGTACGACAGTGTAGCCTAACCTTCCTCCCCTTCTACAGAAGCAAAATGATTATATATCATCAGATCTCTGGGTGTTAGCAGCAGACCCCATACCTTAGTATACACAGATGAAAGTTCTATATCTCAGGTGCTGTCACCATCTTTTCCCAGGAAAGGTCCCTCTTCCAAGTGTTTGTTATCTATCTGTGCATACCTATATGACAAAAGTATGTGTTCCCAAACAACAGATGCATTTGTGTGTCTTGTTTATGTGCTAGGGCCTGACCAGAAGAGAATAACAAGGGGCATTGTTGTACGACCTTGTCTGCTCGTTCAGACTAAATCCCAGGAAAGAACAGAACACAAAAACAACAGCATGTTCTGTGTGAAAGTACAGTGTGGCACAAAGCAAAACATGTCTTCAGAGTAACGTTGTGACTTTTTATTTAGGAAAGCGGGAGATGTAGTATCTTGTAATGAAAGAACGCTGAAACTCTTTTGGTTCCCACTGTACACTGTAGGCCTGTGATGTAAGCGTTGGAGGGATGAGTTGAATGCAGGCTTAGAAAGTTAAGTTCTAACTTACATGCAGTGGAATAAAGATATGTAAAATTACTCTCCGTGTGGGGCAGTCTTATTGGCAAGTGCTTAGGTTGGCAGGACGCTATACCTAGCTCTTATGTCCAGCTGTCTGAGACTTAGCTCATGGACCTTTGTCCTCTCTTCTATGACCAATTTATTTTCTTCTATGCTGAGCTTGGTCATTTGCAACTGAAACTCCTTCTCTGCCTTCCTGTCCTCCAGCTCTTCTGGGGAAAGGCCCTGTGAAGATATGCTGCTTCCTGCTCTGGCAGGGAGTATCAACTCATGGGAGGAGTCCTCCCTTCCTCTGAGTGCTGCATCCAGGCCCTGCTCCTCCTCATCCATATGATCCTCCTCAGTTTCATCCTCTCTTGCTGATAAAAACTGGCGGAACCCAATTCAGGCCCTCAGAGCTTTATGAAGTTCCAACTTCTTGGTGCCTTTCTTGGTTTGCAGTCCCCTTCCCTTACATAACTGTTTGATCTCAACCACAGTGGAACGTTCCAGGTAGACCAGCTCAAATTCCATTACTGAAGGTAAGGTCACAGGCAGTGAGGTAGCAATGAGAGTAGATATGAAAAGACCGATTAAGGATAATTTAAAAGCTCAAAATTGTCTCCAATTATTTATTTGGGATTTTAGTGTAACACTAAATCACTGCATGGCACTGCACAAACACAAATCAAAATCTCACAGCTGAACACCAATGTAGGAAACTGGGTTACTGGTTGAGGGGTTGATAATCCTATTCAAGCTGCAATCACAATCTCTGTCAGAGTGAGACACAAGCAAACCCCCAAATTAACCTGTGCTCAATTTTCTGGTGGCTTGGCACAAAGCAGTCAGGCTTAACTTAAAGACAATGTGTAAAGTATTTATGCAGCACTTCAAACAGTCATAAAGTGAAAACACATCAAAAGAAAAATCCAACACTAAATTTGAAAAATAGATTTAAATGTAATAAATTATTTGAGATCAGAACAACAAAAATCTAATCAGTATAACCGGAGATATGCAATTTCAAAGTTTTAAGTAAAAGTAGTGCGTAGAAAAACACATCTCCAACTGTGGTTCCCTGGTCGTGCTGGACCGGGACAAAGACACAATTTGAGGCTGGCCACAATGAAGTGTGGGCAGGATACAGGAACCAGGAAAGGTCTGCTGAACAAAGTCTCTTAAATCCTGGTTGCGGAGCGCATCGGTCGTTCTGAGGAGCTGCTAGGCTGTGATATGACGTCTTGCGTCGGTGTCGAGAAGGCCGTCAACAAGGGGCTTGCAATGCGAAGACCTGCGTCAAGCAATGGAGGTTCCAAACAAACTGCGGGCTGCAATGTGGAGTCCTGCATAGTCATTGAGGATGCCGTTGATAAGGGGCTTGCGATGTGAATGCCTGTGTCGTGGATGCATCGAGCAGCTGCAGTTCTGAAGCGGCACTGGGAGGAGATGCAGCGCATTGTGTCAGTTCTGCATGCAGGACCACAGCTGGGTTAGCAGTGCACATTGAGACCCACTTCCAAGGGTCCACGAGTGGAGTGGTACCACTGAGCTGGCAAGACACACAGAAGACTGTGTCTAGGTGCTGGGTACAAGGTGGTTGAGCCTTTTCTTTTCCTGAGGCTCTGATCAGGAGGCTTGCCAACTAGCCCTTGGAGTCACTCTGCTGGTCCTGGGGTCAATATGCAAGCCCTATCCTTTCACTTAGGCAGCGGGTCAACTGAGTAGCAGCCCCCCTTGCCTTCTTGCGGAGCAGCACAGCTATCCTTCTGAGTCTTCCACAGGTCCAGAGGTGTAATGAAGAGTTGAGTCTGAGGGTCCAAAATGTATACCTGGTGCCCACTTTGAAGAAGGAGAAGGGTCTGGATGTTTCCAGCCCAGGAGGGGGTTGAAATGTCCTGCATCCCTGTCCTGGCTTCAGCTTCTCTAAGGTCACAATAGACGAGTGTCAAACCCTTTGTCAATGTGCTCAGACAGAGCCTTTGTGATGTGCAAGCTTGGTAGGTGACAGCTCCACCCCTTCATCAAGTCAGAGATGGCCTGTCCCGCCAACAGCTATGCTCCTTTGTCTCACTGTCTGGGAGCAATATACAAGAATCCACTGCCAGCTACACGTACTCATGTGACCGAGGAAACATGCTGCAGGCACCAAATGGTTGGGACAAGAAAATGCAAACTTTCTGAAAGTGTAATTTTCAAAATTGTAACTTAAAATCCGGCTTTACCATTAAAGAGGGTTTTAAATTACAATTGTTCAGACACCAAACTTAACATTCCTACCTGCTTCCAATTGAACTTTATCACTTATTAAATGTAATAAGTTAACCCAAAGTTTTCCTATGGGAGAGCAGGACTTGCAGTAGTGAAAAATGAATGTAAGATATATAAAGGTTAACATCCAACTATTTAAATACATTGCACCCTGCCCTCTGGGCTGTGTAGGGCCTAACCTAGGGGTGACGTACATGTATGAAAAAGGAAGATTTATGCCTGGAAAAAGGTTTTATTTTGCCACATATAAATGGTAGGGTAAACTGCACACACAAGCTGCAATGGCAGGCCTGAGACAGGATTAAAAGGGCTACTTAAGTGGGTGGCACAATCAATGTTTCAGGCCCACTGACTGCATTTAATTTAGAGGCCCTGGTTAAAAGTAGTACCAGTTTACTAAGGACTCACAAGTAAATTAAATGTGCCAATTGGGTGTAAGCCTAATTTCCCATGTTTAAAGGAGAGAACACACACACTTTAACACTGGTTAGCAGTGGTTAAGTGCACAGAGTCCTAAGGCCAACAAACACGAGATCAGCAAAAATAGAGTGTTAACGCAAACTGTTTTTGGGAATGCCACTCTAAGGTGAACAGGTCTAACAAATTGACTGCTGGGTGCAGTGTGTTCTTTCCATCCCATAATAAGCTCACCCTATCATGGCTATCTGCCAATTATTGTGCCCTTCAATAGCCATAGTTGTGAAAATGGAGTACATATTTCCGTCTCTGCCTGCTGCCTCTTGTATGGTCATTTAAAAATGTATAGCTGTCAACTGGGCACATGCCTATTCTAAGTGCATAAAATGATCACTTAGGCCACTAAGGGCTCCTTTAAGTGCTTTAGAGATGAAAAAGCCCTTGTTTTAAAATAAATGCATGATATATATTGATTCAAGAGAAATATAAATGTAGAACGTAAAAGAAATATTATATTTCAGCTTCGTCAGAGGTTTCCACACTTCCACAGTTGAGTATAATAATCAATTCTCTAAGACACTTTTGTCACGATTACTGGATGGATGATTGGATGGTATATGATTAAAAAACAGAATATGCACTATAAAAACCAAAGGATAAAGTAAAGCTATGGTTAGCTTTTGTAACAGAAACCTATATTTTAATAAAACTCAGAAATTCCTCAAAAACTACAAAATAGAGTGCAGTTCTGAAACAAAACAAGATGACATAACTGATGACAGCGTCCAGAGGTATCAATACCCTGCCTTTGGTCATGCACTATGAGAGTTAGCTGCAAGACCAGGCCCTAAAACCAGCCCTCTGTCAGCAACCAATCCACACTACTCATGCTTTTCAGCTGTGAACAGCAGGGGGTAGGTCGCTTGGCATCCGCTTTGGATAGGCCCTTCATCAACCCTCTGCAAGCGACCATCCTCCATTGTGCATGACCTGTAGCAGATGTTTAACCAACCCCTACTTCACATGTCCTTTAATCATGTGCAGCACGTGCTGCCTTTCAGTCAGACCCTGCGCCCAATCCTCAGCAGTGGACCAACCTCTGCTACTTAGCGCCTTTGGCCTTCTGCAGTAGAGGGTGGCTCAAGGCCTGATTTATAGTCAGGCCATCCACCAAACTCCCTGCGGATGGCCAATCACCGTTCCCTACAACTTTATCTGTCTGCAGCATGGCTGGATGATGGGCCTGGCTTTCCGCCATCGACTTTCATCGTAATATATAATGGGTAACCCCCACTATACACAACCTTCAGTCCTTCACATTAGGGGGTTAGCTGCATAGCATGGTCCATGGCCAGACGCTGCATATATCCCTTTGAAGGCATCTAACCCCTGCTGTGTATGACTTTTGGTTGTGCACAATTGGTCATAAGTCCTGCATCCATTCCTCTGCAGACAGTCAACCACTGTATAATCACTTGGTTATAGTGGTGAGTCTTAATATTTTATGTTGTATCTACACTGCGGGGTCCTTTATAATTTTTTTGCAGTGATCAGTGTTGCTAAGTTGGCAAAGAATTTCGTATTTGTATGGGTCAATGTCCTGTAGGACAATCCCCACTCCCTTGCCTGCTGGCTTAACAATGTTGGTATTGTCTTCATTTAAGGAGTTAAGGGCTTCACGTTCTTGCCATGAAATGTTGTATGAAGTGAAAACTTTTTTGGGTTTGGAGATCATTGAGATCTTTCAGTACTAGTTTTTCAAAAGTAAGGATCTTGACTGGTAAGATGAGGCATGGGGGAGAAAAATTGGAGGGCGGACATAGGCCAGTCAGTTCTGGTTTGGAGTAAGAACTAACATTCCCAAAAATAACCTAAATTTCCTTAAGAATCTCTAGAGCTCAATATGTAGTTCCAGGAAATTAGTTCTCTCCGTTGGGACATTGAATAAAGATTCTTCAGTATGGTTAGTTCTGTACTGGTTAGAATATGTGATGACAGATGATATATGAGTATATGTAAAGTGGAGCCGGAAGCAAGTAAATTTAAATTGAAGCTTTATTTCCAGTAGAAACACCGGCACAGAAAGACCCTCCGATTCCTGCCCAGCTCCAACGTCCACTGACAGCACTATAGAACTCCGTGCTGACGTGGACAAGCCAGAGCGAGACAGGGAACGGAATGTACATTACACAATAAAGAATATACAAGGAATACTTACAATTAATGAACACAACACATCTTCCCCCCTTTGAGAAAAAACCCAAAATGAATACTTACAACAAAATGATTATTTACACTCATCGTCACAAACAAAATCCGTCATCTATTTGGGTTTTACACAGATGTGTTTATCACATCATACTGAACCACTATCCTCATTGCAAACATTTACATCAGGTACAACAGTTACATCAGGTACAACCACATCACTACTAACAGTAGTTTCTTCAATGGTGGTCAACCTAGTACCAATTTTGGTGTTGTCCCCCAGAATTATGTAAACCAGTTTCATCAGAACTAATGTCCCAATCAGAATGAGCATTAGAAGATCTTATCAAATTCCTTGAATGCATATCTGCAGAAGAAGCAGGCTTTTGGATGGAATTAGGACCATGACGATAAATAGCTAGACATTTAAGGTTCCAGACCTTACCATCAGTTAATTTGCACAGCATTTCTTAGAACTTTAGTGACTCCTAAATGTTCAGAAAACTGGCTCTCACCCTTCCTTACTTTCCAAGGTTTTTTAATTTTAACCCAGCAACCCACCTTGATGCAAACATCTTTTGAGTTATGTTTTAAATCGTACATTTCTTTATACTTGTTGGGTTTCTCAACAATCCTAGACCTGATTACATCAACAGGCACGGTGCTGGTTGCAGCTTCCAACATCCATTCAGGGTTACACTTAGTTCTGGCACCACGACCCCTCATGACCTCAAAAGGGGACACTTCCAAAGCATCATGAGGAGTAGTCTTATACAACAGCATGGTCTTAAAAACTTGAACTTCCCAATCAGAACCATTCTGAACAGCCATTTGAAAAGAGTTTCTCAACACTCTGTTGAACCTTTCAATCATGCCATTACCCAAAGGGTTGTATAAAGAAGTCGTCCTATGTTTGATTCCAGTTCTGTTAAAATATTCTTCAGTAATGTTAGACATGAACTGGACACCATTGTCCGAAATGACTTGAACAGGTAAACCTTCCTCAATAAAGGTCCTGTCAAGAAATTTCAAAACCTCATCAGAGGTAACTTTGTTGACAATTTTAATGACCGGCCATCTTGAAAAACATCAATGAGTGCTATAATATATTTCGCATCAATACCAATAGGACCCATAATGTCAACAGCAATGGTATGCCATGGTTTAGTAGGAACAATAGATTCACACATTCTAGGTCTCAGCATGACTAAAGATTTGTCAGAATTGGTGCACCACAGACAATCACGCACAATCCTTTCAATAAGAACATCTATTCAAGGCCACCAAAACCATTGTTTGATTCTTTGTTTGGTCTTAACAATGCCACCATGTTCCTCATAACACATTTTAACAATATCAGACCTTAAAGAAGAGGGAGGAACAATTCTGTCACCCCTGTAGATAGACTCCTTGATAACAGAGAGTTCATGTCTAATTTCTCAAAATGGTTTCAAAACATCAGACAGGCTAGTTTTCCTTGGCCAACCAGTCTTGATAAATACAGATACATTTGTAAATCTTTGTCTAATTTGCAACGCTCCAACCATTCCTTCTCTCCTATGTTGAGTAACCCTTGGTCGTGAGTTAAAGCAATTTGTTCAACGTCCAAGTCACCACTTTCGCATTCCTGCATGTCAACAGGTAACCTAGATAGAAAATCAGCGATAGCATTCTTTTTGCCAGGAACGTATACAATTTTGTAAATATAATCTTGCAGTCGCATAGATAATCTTGCGATTTTTGCAGGTGCATTCAAAAACCCCTCTGTAGTAAGCAATTTAACTAAGGGTTTGTGATCACTCCGTATCTCACAAGGTTTCCCCCACACACATGAACAAAAATGTTCCATGGCCCACACACATGCAAGGGTTTCTTTTTCAATCACAGAAAACTTCTCTTCAGTAGGAGATAAGGCAAGAGAAGCATAGGCTACAATGTTTTCCTTACCATCGGCCTTAATTTGGGATAAAACTCCACCCAATCCCTTGTTGCTAGCATCCACAGTGACCACGTTATCCAAATCAGGATCAAACCCTTTAAGTGAAGGAGCTTCCACAATTGCACACTTGATATTATCAAATTCAGATTGGCATTCCTCGTCCTACAAGAATTTAACCTTGTTTTTAAGTAACTGTCTAATGTGAAACACTTTTGTAGAGAAATTCCTCACAAATTTAGAGTAAAACTCCACAAGTCCAAGAAAGGATCTAACTTCCTCTCTGTTCTTAGGACTGGGAGCATCACGAATGGCATCAATTAAAGAAGGCTTAGGTGAAACACCATCACAACTAAGGACGTGACCCCAACATGTAATGGATTTAACTGCAAATTTGCATTTAGAATGCTCTACAGTCAACCCTTTTTCTTCCAACACAGCAAGAACATCTTTTAAAATTCTATCATGTTCAGTCCTGTCTTCTCCAAAGACAAGGGTGTCATCTTAGAAACACCTAACCTTTTTAAATTTGCCAAATAATTGATACATTAACCTTTGAAAAATTGCGGCAGCAGAGGCTAAGCCAAACAGAAGTCTTTTGTATTGGAAACATCCAAAAGGAGTAATGAATGCGGTAAGTTGTTTATTTCCCTTAGCTAGCGAAATCTGGTGGTATGCAGCGGAAAGATCAATAGATGAGAACCACCTAGCATTTTTTACAAGAGATAACATCGCTGAAATCTTAGGGAGAGGAAACTTGTCCACTACTATGTTATTATTTAAGTGTCTAAGGTCAATACATAACCTCAACTTGCCATTGCTACGTCTGGCTACCACAATCGGAGAAATCCATTCAGCCGATTCAATTGGCTCAATAATGTCAGCCTTGACCAATTTCTCCAATTCCTTCTCAACATCATCTCTCAGTAAGACGGGAATGTGCCTAACCTTATGTACCTTAGGACACGCATCGGGTTTCAAGACAATACGATGCTCGAAATCATTGAGATTGCCTAAACCTCCATTGAAAACTTTAGGAAATGTTTCCAAAATGTCATTACAAAGTAAATCACTATCACTAAGGACCATAACAGGATCCGGACTATTTGGATTAAGAATAATGTCTAACTGCCCTTGGTCTTCCCAACCTAGAACAGCAGGCCGCTTTCTAGCAACATACAATTTACCAATAGCTTCCCTATTCTTAAATTTAAACACCAAAGACCTGTAGCCCACCATATCAATTTTCTCACCCGAAAAACCTTCCGGATGAATATCTGGTTCAAGAAGTTTATCACCTAAACGCACAGCAAATAAGGATTTCCATGTTTTTTCATCAATTATAGTGTATGGCGAACCTGAGTCTGCATACATTTGCACAATGACATCACCAATAGACATAGAACACAGAGGTTTCTTTAAAAACACATTGCTCTTATCATTGATATTCCAAATGAACAATTCCTTGGGATCAAGATTATGAAAATCATCATTGGAATCATCAATACTAAGGGGCATATTCTCAAGGACTCATCGCCGATTTATCGGCACTTTAGCGCCGCAAAAGTTGCGATAGATTTTTCGCCCTATTCTCAAGCTGGTGCAAACTGCCGAAATCGCCAGTTTTCCAACGATAACTGCCGCAAAAACATCGCCACGGATGAGAGCGACAACTAACGCTAATGAGATGCAGAGTAGGCGTTCCCGTGCAAAAACACACGAAAACACCACTTTGCGATATTCTCAACGACCAGCCAGTCCTGCGATGCGATCCAAAAACAGGCGATAAGGCGCGTTAGCAGCAGGGATTTAACACCTGCCTTTGACTGGTGTTAAGCAGGACGACAACCTGCAGTATGAAAGGGAGCCCAGCCCAGAGCCACATCTGAAGACCAACAGATGCCATGGAGCCAATGATCATGCAGCTTGGAGACCCAAGAGGGCCACAAAACCCACTGCCACCACCCCCAGGACCCCCCGGACCACCCCCTGGACTGCCACCTAGGCAGCGCAGAAGACGACAGCGGACGTTCCTAAAATGCACCAGCCTCAGACACTCAACGCCAGAGGATGCCATTGCCCACTACAGGCTCAAAAGGACAACCATCCTCCGCATCCTGACCCACATTGCCCACAGGCTGACAGTACCAACACAGCGGAGAACCAACATCCCTCCGCAGACAAAGCTGCTGGCTGTGCTGCACCTGTTGGCCCCTGGTACCTTCCAACCAACAACTGCCAGAGTCGGAGGAGTCTCACAGCCAGCCCTATCAAAGTTCCTCACACCTGTCTTGGATGCATGTCCACAAAAGCAACGGCGGGCCCCTGCATCCGCACCACACGCTAGTTCCAATTCGTAGTGTTCCTGCGCAACCAACCCCAATGCCAGCCATTGCTTGACGCCTCTGTGCCCCAGATCCAAGATTGTAGTCACTGAAATGGGGGTGCGCCAGATCATGAAGCCCAGTAGTCAACAGTAGTGTAAAAACAGTTCTTTATTACAAATACATAAATCATCAATACGAAAAGCACAGCCAATGCGTTCCATTCCCAACGGGAACTTCATCAGGGCAACGTGTGGATTCAATTAACTGCATATGCTGCGGAACTCCCCAATACAATTCCATATTCGAAAGTCAGTATTCAGAAACCTGTTGGAAAAATGGTGACAATGGTCAAGCGTCCGCATAGTCACAAACGTAATTTGGCACAGTGTATTGCACTTGGACAAACCGGAATGCTGACAGGCATGATAAATCCTGCACAAAAAGACAGTAACAGAAGTTTGTGTGGTCATAACCTTCATAGGAAAGAAAAGGAAGGTTACGACCTCACAAACTTCTGTTACGGTCTTATTATGCAGGATTAATCGTACCTGTAAGCATCACGGTTTGTATCAGCTTGATACCCCTGCACCTTCACTTCCCCCACACTGCGCAGGAACAGCTGGAGACCAAGCAAGGGAACTACGCCATAGCTGGCTTCCCGCACGTGTTGGGGGCAATTTACTGCACACATGTACTACTTGTGCCCCCTGCCGACACTGCACACAATAATCGCAACAGAAACCACACGCATTCCATCAATGTGCAGGCAAAAGTGGACCACCGGGGCCTGTTCACGAATGTTGTCGCAAACTTCCCTGGCAGTGTGGAAGACCTTGGACATGTAGCTTTGTAGTCCCCCCCTGTAAGCCTGAGCGGAGTGGCCTTGGCCGGCGTATGTCGTGGATAAATAGCCCGGGGCTCTGGGCGTGGCACAGTTCCGGGATGGCCACCAAAGTAACTACTGCGTGTGTCTCTGTGTCCACCATATCCTGTCCATAGGCCTACACACACGTGGCCGACCACCCTCAATGGCCAGATTTACACTGGAGACGAGGTGGCTACCTCCCAAGTCAACCCGCGCACATCTCGTCATCGCATTCAGGGTCGTGTCTGCCAGGGCGGCGCCCCCCACCCAGCCACGAGGCCACCGCTGTGACCGGTGGTGCCTGCGCGATCCTGTGCGCCTGCTGCACCCCAGCCCTGGTCCCCAGACCGGTCCACCACCCAGCGATGACTGGCCACCCCTGCGCACCCAGGCCTCAATGCTCACCTGCCGCCACCGGCGTGTCTCCAAGAGGGCCCACCACGTGCCGGTGCAACCTCCTCAGCCGATCGCTGGATTCCGCGCCACAGGCCCCCAGCGCACCCTGCGGCACCGCACCGCGGAGTCATGTGTGTGCTGACTGCTGCCTTCGGCGTACACTGCGGTCCAGCAGGGCTCTCAATACAAATCGAATCTTGATTGGCAGGATGGCGTGTCGAGGTCTACGCATCATCGCAGGCTGCACACCCACTCAGCTCTTCAGGTGCCCCTACCTCAGTGCACTGCAAGTCACCGTCCCGTGGCGGTAGGCCCGTGCCGGCCGCAGCTCTTCAGGTGCCACCAACTCTGTGCACCGCAAGTCACCGTCCCGTGGCGGTAGGCCCGTGCCGGCCGCAGCTCTTCAGGTGCCACCAACTCTGTGCACCGCAAGTCACCGTCCCGTGGCGGTAGGCCCGTGCCAGCCGCAGTGAATCGGGTGCCATCAACTCTGTGCACCGCAAGTCATGGCCCCTTCATGATTGAGAATTCGTGGTGCGGACACCATCATGTCACCTCCGGCAGTGGGAATGTGATGTGGTAGGCCCCATTTATTGCCAGGGTCACATGTCCTGTGACGCCTGTGCTGGATGGGTGTGGTGTGGGTGTAAACCAGCCCTCAGGGAGTGGCTGTGGCATGCTGACAACTAGACCAGTGATCAGCAGATCACTACAGGGAAGACCTGGGACATGTAGCTTTGTCGTCCCCCCGTAAGCGTAAGCGGAGTGGGCTGGGCTGGCATATGCCGGTCCAGCGTAGGGGTGTGAACGATGAGCCCGGGGCTCTGGGCGTGGTCCAGTTCTGGGCTGGACAAGAAAGTGACTGATGCATGTGTCTCTGTCGTAGTGTTGGCGCCACCCGGACCGCAATCGGCAATGTTGCACCCTGTGACTCGAGTCCCACAACATGAGCAACATGGACGTAAGGGGGAATCACTGACCCTACATTCATCCATACTTTCATACTTGAATGATCATAGACATGACACATCTGTGTGAATTTGAATGTTTTATTCACAGTCAGTGGAGTGTTGAAGCTGGAGCAGTACATGGCCATGCAAACCCCTCTTTACATTGTTGCTCCGTGGAGGGCCAGCCAGAGTCCATCGGGGAATGACAAGTTCATCGGAAGAGGAAGAGTTCAGTCCGCAGTCTGATTGCTGTGTCATTGGTAACCAAACAGAATATGGCAGTCCATGTCGAGGTCCAAGGTGAGTGTCGCAGAGTGTATCGGGGGACAGTGGAAGGTGATGATGCAGAGGGCAGAACCAAGCAGAAACAGGCCATATGGCGGAGATGAATGCTACCGCCTCCTCCTTACCACTAAGGCAGATTCATCCGCATCTTCGTCCTCTGATGCTTCATGTGCCTCACATGTGGGTGGTGGTGTTTTGCCTGCATCACTGTGTGGCACCGACACATCAGGGGCCGGAGGTGGAATCTCTGCCGCACTGTGTGGCAGTGACACATCAGGGGCCAGAGGTTGATTGTCTGCCGCACTGTGAGGCACTGACACAGCAGGGGGCGGAGATGTGGATGTAGAAGCAGCAGCATTATTCATTGGCGCCAGGCCTTGTGGCAGCAATGCCATGATAAGGGTCTGCTGGGCATGGAAGATCCCAGCTACATCTCGCTGGTGTGCAGCCGTGGCAGCCATTCTTTCCGCCTGCATCCGCTCCCTGTTCTCCATGATCCTCCACATGTGTTCCAACTCCCGGCTGACATCGCTGGAGCCACTCTGACTAGACAGTTGTTCTTGTCTCTGAGTCAGGACTCCAGCGATGTCAGCCATGGATCGTTGGAGAGCATGAAGCGGATTGTGGGTGTCCGTTAGGGACTGTAAGTGGTCCCTGATGGGACTTAGACACCCACGTATGGCATCTAGTTTGGCTGTCATGAGGTCGAATCCCACCTGCACCTGTTCAGCCATCTTCTCCTGGCCCCCTAACACACGGCGTTGGAAGGCCATGTGTTGTAAGTGGGGGACCTGGGGAGACAGCCGGGGTGGTGGGTGCTTCCTGCTGTGTGGTCTGTGCAGGGGGTGGGGTCTCCCTCAATGCAGCTGGGCTGCCCTGCTCCTGGAGGTGAGGTGCCGAAGCTGTCCATGAGCTCTTGGAGGGCTTCGGTGTCGAAGGTGGGGAGGTCCTCTTCGTCATCAGTGTAGAGATGTTCGGTCTGCTCTGCAGGAGGTGTTGATTCTCCCTCTGCAATGTGAAGGGGAGATGCAGTTTAACATTGTGCTCACATGTATGTTGATGCATTGTACAAGTTTACATACAGACTGCATGACAATGTACATTGTGACTGTTTGGGAGGAGCTAACCTATTTGATGCGGGGCAGTGGACATTTCGACAACATCATGGATGTGTGTTTGTACTTGTACATTATCATCTCACATTTCCCTGCTATGCCAAATGTGATTGGCCAGTTTCTACACACAAGCGGCACCAGTGTGTCCTCTGTTCTGTTGTGAATGTGTTGCAGTTTGTACCACATTGTTGTCACAGTTGATGTGCTCTGTATGTTATGTGTGTGTGCTGCATTTTGGGAGGGTCGCCCCTGCAGCTCTGATTTTGCTGCCCCTTATCCCTTTCAGGCGGTGTGCCTTTGACTTCTGTGCTTATACAGTGCTGAGATGTTGCTTACTTGGGTAAATTGGGCTCTTGGTGGGAGTTGGGACTCTGGGGCATGGTTTGTCCGCAGATGTGTTGTTGACGTCAGGTGTTGTTTATGCACGTGGATGTGTCAGAGTGTGACCTGCTCCTTTACGGATGTGGTCCACACTCAGCCACCTCAGTGTTGTGGCGTGCAACATGTCATGATATATTGACTGCAGCCATGCTATTCGTCATGCTGTGTCACTTGCATTGTCAGTGTGGCTCACAGACACGCCCCTTTGCTGGGGTTGGAACATGTGCATGGGTTGGTTGTGAGATTGGTGATGTGTGGGAAGGGCCCCCTCTGGGCACATAGTCGACGGGGGCCTACTTGCTGTTTCTAGGTGTGCTGCAGTATGCCAAGGGGATCAGGGACATGATCCAGAGTCATTGTGGGTGTGCACTGTGCTATACTTAATTGTGCATGTGAGCCATTGTGCCCATCTCCCCCCGTCCCCCAGTCCCTTGTCATTACTCACCCTGTTGCTGTTGTGTCAGGTCATGTTGAGCAGTGTCCGGTCCCCCAACTCCTGCCACCGTCTCCACACTGATGACTGTGGACACCATTTCCTCCATCTCATCCAGCTCCTCCTGTGGCGCTGGACTCCCACCTCCAGTCTGCATTGCTGCCTTCTGGTTGTTGCCGAGTTTCTGCTTGGCTTTGCGCTTCACATCATTCCAGCGCCTCTTGAGTTCTTCCATTGTCCTCCTCAGCACTCCGACTGCATTCACCTTGTCCACGATGGACTGCCATATTGCATTTTTTGTTGCCAATGACACAGTGGAGGTGACGAACAGTTGTTGATGGTGTTCTATCACCTCCATTATCAGGATCCTGTTTTCCTGCGGACTGAACCGCGTCTTCCTCTTCCTCTTCTCCTTGCCCTTCCCTGACCCCGAGGTCCCAGGCTGGTCCTCCATGGGGCTTGTGGGGTTCTGGTTGTCCTCTATACTTGCTCCGGCTGCCTCCATTGTGCTTCGCTGTTGTTTTGGTTTTGTTTGTGGTTTTTTTTTCTGCTTTTATGGTGATTTTTCCCGCCTGACGTGTGTGAATTGCAGGCCTGGCGTGGCTTATCGCTGATTTTTTTATCGTGGTTGGGCCCATCGCAACTTTTTTCACGTTCGGCTTGGGATTTTTATCGCCGTCCCTGTGATTTTATCATGGACATTTGACGCGTTATCGGAAACTATCGCATGTTACCGCCGTGTTGAGAATGTGACGTTGACACAGCGTTATTTTCCCGCGATAGACGGCGATATGAAGAATTGCGTTAACCTATTTTGGCAATGTTTATCGCACGTTCTTGTGAATATCCCCCTAAGTTTCTTGATGTTGCACTCCTCACTATCACTCAAATCACAATCAGCTTCGTCCACACACTTCACCTTCCTACTGTTTTTCCTTCTGCAAACCTTAGCAAAGTGTTCAATTATCCCACAATTGGAACATTTTTGCTTAACAGCAGGACATGACTTGCTAGAAGCAATATGTGTGGCACTATCGCAACGATAACACCTAAAGATACCTCGCCGATTAGAATCTTTTTTCTGATAATCTCTGTTTTGGGTTTAGTAGTAACCTTCATTTTGACTTTGCTGATTACTTCAGCAGGGGTATCAGTAACCTTAACCTCTTGTTTAAGCAGTTTAGCACTGCGACTAGACATCTCAGCCTTCCTAACAATGTTTAGAATATCCTTAAGTTCAGCATCCCCATTGATCCATAACCTCTCTTGAATAGCAGGATCTTTAGCATGCATAACCACTTGATCTCTAATGAATTGATCTAACAAATGGTTGAACTTACAATCAGCAGCTAACTTCCTCAAGGCTGAAACATACTCATCAATTGTCTCATTAGCCTCCTGTTTCCTGTGGAAAAATGTAAACCTTACAATACCAATGTAAACTTTAGTTGCAAAATAGTTGTCAAAATCATTAATAATAGCGTCAAAAACATTAGCATCTCCACCCCCCAACGCTTTAGTCATTTCCTCGTAAGCTTTCAGACCTCCTGGACCTACTGAATGTAATAAAATCCTCTTTTTCCTTTCTGGAGTCATCTTCCTATATTCATCAATAGTGAAAATGAAATTGAGGAAATAAGACTTCCACTCAGTCCACTTCATGCACGGATTACCACCAGCAGGCCAAAACGCTTGGGGTGGTTGAAGTGAAAAATTTTGACTAGCCATAGTACTGAAGAAATAAAATACAACACTACAAGTGAAGTATTACAGCGCCCAAACTTCACCTGGAAAGGACTAGTTTGCTGTGCAGTAAATGGTGTTTAAATAAAACAAGTAATACACAAGTAGAAATGAGGTATACTTGTGTTGAAATGAATCTGTTAAAATCCTAAGTAGGTGTGCGTATCACCGTATTTAAACGCACTTATAATACAATAGCAGTGAAAATCACTATATAAACAATTGTATCAGATAAAAAGGTGTGCGCATTACCGTATGGTTAATTCCTTGAGGTGTGCGTATCACTGTGTACAACACACAGCAACACGCAAAGCCATTGAAGGGTTAAATAATTAAGGCCTCGCTAGGATTCCCAAAGGAGTGAAATGCATTTAAGAATAACGATTAGGTGTGCGCATCACCGCGCAGAAGCAATTTGTAAAGGATTAGGTGTGAGCATCACCGCGCAGAAGCAATAGGTAAAGTTGGTGCCTGACAAAATGGCGGCATGTAAGGTCACGGTACGTGACCCCAGGTGTGAATACAAAATTTTCCAGCTATCGCGACAAGAATTTTAGATTCTATTAAGGACACGGAGGCGAGGATTATGCTTTCTCAATTTCTTTACTGACTCACAGCAGCCAATGAGAACACAGTAACATTAATAAAAAACTTCATTTCCCATGAGGCTTTGAACCACGCCTCTTCTAACAACCAATAGTAACACATTACATCCAACAAAATAATGAGGCACCATCTTTGCTTCCTCTTTCTTTGCAAACCAGTCTGTAAATGTCCGAAAAAAGCAAGTAACAGTCCTGACTCTCAACGGAGAGTACTCACAACCGGAGTCATTCTCAACGGAGAACACGATCCAAGGATCCTGGGTACACAAGTCATCCTCCAACAACGAGGCGATCCATGTCAAGGAACAGCAGGGCATTAATTCTGTTTAGAGTCGGTTCCTGAAAACAGAAACAATCATGAAAATATAAGGAACCCAAAAGGCTCAACATTTCAGGGTGGGAATAACATGTTCAAATATACATCTTGCAACATGATAGTTGACATCATACATGTCCCATCGGGTGGGATAATCCTCGCCTCCGTGTCCTTAATAGAATCTAAAATTCTTGTCGCGATATTTTGTATTCTATAACAGGACCGGAGGCTTCAGATTATGCTGGTTCAAAGCTCACCAACAACTACAGAAGAAACATGCGTAATAGGTTTGTAATAAAACATTTTATACATTGAATCTGAAGACCAATCAGCCGCCTTAAAAATGTCTTCCAATCTGGATCCTAAAATATATGCTTTAGGGGCCATAGCGCCTCTGGCAGAATGAGCACCATACACAGAAATGTCAATCCCTGATTCTGACATAACCCATTTTACCCAACGCGCCAAGGTGGCCGCAGAGACAGGTCAGAAGGGCTTTTGGATTGCTAACAACAATTGACCCAAAGGGTCAGTCCTATGTGCTAACGTACGTTCCTTATAAGTTTTCAAACATTGTAAAACACATAATTTAGCATTGTGTGGAAAAGCAGGATACTCAACCGAACGTGACATAGTCTTGGTTCGTCTCGAGATGATGAAAGAGACACCCTGTGGAGAGAACATCCTTCCTGCCAAATCTAAAGCACGTATATCCGAAACCCTGCGACAGGAAATCAGACACAAGAGCATTGTGAGCTTGGCCGACAACTGTTTTAATGATAAATCCTTATTCTGTGGCCAAGATTCCAACAAAGCTAAAACTTTAGAAACATCCCACAATGTTGTATACTGAGGTCGTGGTGGTCTAGCCACTCTAATACCCTTGAGTAATTTACACACCAGGGGATGTATCCCCACCGGTTTACCCTCAATGGGATTATGTCCAGCAGAGAGAGCTGACCTAAAGTTGTTCACAGACCTATAGGAAAGACCAGATTCTGCACATTCCGACAAAAATTTTTAATACTTCCTTTATATCTGATCCCACGGGATCCACCTGCCGTTGAAGGCACCAACCCATCCATCGTTTCCATGAAGCTGAATACCGCTTGCGGAGTGGATGGAGCCCAAGCTTGATGTATAAACTCGGCAGCCGCCGTTGAAAGGCCCCTCAATTCGCTCGTGTCGCCTGAGAGCGTCCAGACCATGAGGGACAGTTGGTCTGCAGGACCACCGGATGATGAGCTCCCACTGGGTCCTGGAGAAGCATCGGGAATACCGGGAGCTGAAAAGGTAAGTCCACTGATAACTCCAATAGTGTCGGAAACCAAGACTGAGTCTTCCACAAGGGTGTGACCAACACTACTGATGCCACCTGCCGGCGAATGTGAGCCGCCACTCTCAGGATCAGAGCAAAGGGCGGAAAGGCATAATTCCTCTGCGGTCCCCAATGTTGAAGGAACGCATCCGTTCCCTTCGCCATCGGGTCCGGCCTCCAACTGAAGAAGTGGGGGAGATGAGCGTTGAGGTGAGAGGCAAAGAGGTCTATCAGACAAGGACCTCGCATACCCATGATCTCTGTAAACAAGGAGGGGTGAAGCCTCCAATCGCTGTAATCTCTGAGGAACCTGGAGTTCCAATCCGCTACCTGATTGAGTTTGCCCGGCAGATATTCCGCCACCACATTGATCCTGCGATCCAGGCAAAAATGCCAAAATTCTTTCACAATGTTGGCCAGCATTCGGGATCTCGTCCCGCCGAGGCGATTGATGTAACGTACCGCTGACACATTGTCCATCCGAAGAAGGATCAACAATTGCTCTTCAGCGGGGAAATCGACTTTATGGCAAATGAACCCGCTAGTAGTTCCAGGCAGTTGATGTGCAACTTTAACTCGTCGGCGGACCAACGTCCGCCGGTGGCAAAGTCCCCACATCGAGCGCCCCAACCCCATCGGCTGGCGTCGGACTCTATTATGACGTCCGGAGAGGCGCCAAAAATAGCTCTTCCATTCCATGCCACCATGTGTTCCAACCACCACAGAAGCTCCTACCGAGCGTCTGGGGAAAGTGGAATCAGATGGTCGTAAGAAAACCTTTTTTGAAGATAGTAAATCTGTAGGCGTTGCAAGGCCCTGTAGTGGAGGGGCCTTGAAAGATGGCCTGGATGGAGGATGCCAGAAGGCCCACAATCCTCGCCAAGACTCTTAACGAGATCATCTGTTTGGACAGAGTCGAAGTTATCTCTCTCTTGATGGATCAGATTTTTGTCATGGGCAGAAGCAACTGGGCTGAGACTGAGTTTATCTGAAACCCCAAGAACTCTATCTGTTGATTCGGAATGATCATGGATTTTTTTATATTTATCACGAAACCTAACTCTTGTAGTAAGGACATCGTCCATTCCAAGTGAATGAGAAGAAGTTCCCGATCCCGAGCCAGGATCAGCATATCGTTGAGATAGACTATCAACCGCACTCCCATTTCTCGCAAGCGCGTTACCAGCGGGGTCACTGGTTTTAGCAGTTTGGTGAATACCCAGGGCGCTGAGGACAGGCCGAACGGAAGTGAGCGGTATCGGTACTGTTAGAAATGGGGGTCTCTAGTTGGCAATGGCTGGCGCCACTGTCCAAATAGGGACCCTTCTTCCTAAGTCAGGGCAAGTGGGCTACCCCCTTTGATAACCCCTGCTCGACCCTGTGGTAAAGTAGCACGAGCAGTTAGGCCTATCTCAGAGGCAGTGTGTGAAGCATTTATGACCATGCACAACAAGGCAGTAACGACACCACAAAAGGACACAACTCAAGTAGGTATAGAAAAAAATAGTATCTTTATCTAAGGTTTAGTACGAGATTCTCAAAAGCGTTTTAACCAGTCACAATGCATGTAAATCAGAAGGGACTTAAAAGGCAATACGTATTAACCAGAACGTGGCACGGACTGAGTTCAAGGCCTGGGTCTACGCGACCCGTTGCGCACCAGATACCTGCCGTTGGACGGGGACACAGCACGTAGCTTCTCGAAGAAGCGGAGACGGTGACAGGTGGACTCCCAGCGACCACAGTTCTCGATGGCAGTGGTCCGCAAAGTGCACTCACAATGTTTCAGGCACTCGGGGACAGGCGGGCTCCCAGCGGCAGCAGCACGCGGCTGCGGCGGCCCGGGCTGGAGGTGGCGATGACTCTCGTCGTGCAGCTCCGTGGTGGGCTCGCGGCGGCAGCAGCGCTCTCCTGGCTGCGGCGGCCCACGGGACGATTCACGATGGTGCAAGGTTGACAAAGATGCGGGCGCTCAGCGGCAGCAGCTCTCTCTTAGCTGCGGCGGCCCACAGGACAAATCCCAATGATGCAAATTTGGCAAAGGTGCGAGCACTCAGCGGCGGCAGCCCTCTCTTGGCTGCGGCGGCTCACAGGACAAATCTCGGTGATGCAAAGTTAGCAAAGGTGCGAGCACTCCGCGGCAGCAACTCTCTCTTAGCTGCGGCGGCTCACAGGACAAATCATGATGATGCAAAGTTAGCAAGGGTGCGAGTCCTCAGCGGCGGCAGCTATCTCTTAGCTGCGGCGGCTCACAGGACAAATCACGATGATGCAAAGTTAGCAAGGGTGCGAGCACTCAGCGGCGGCAGCTCTCTCTTAGCTGCGGCGGCTCACAGGACAAATCACGATGATGCAAAGTTTGCAAGGGTGCGAGCACTCAGCGGCGGCAGCTCTCTCTAGCTGCGGCGGCTCAAAGGACAATCCACGATGTGGCACAACGGACACAAGTGCGGGCATCCAGCGGCGGCAGCTCTCTTAGCTGCGGCGGCCCACAGGACAATTCACGATGATGCAAAGTTAGCAAGGGTGCGAGCACTCAGCGGCAGCAGCTCTCTCTTAGCTGCAGCGGCTCAAAGGACAACCCACGATGTTGCACAACTGACACAAGTGTGGGCATCCAGCGGCGGCAGCTCTCTTTAGCTGCGGCGGCCACACGGTTTCAGCGAAAGGTTCCGAGGATTCAAAATAAGGTGGGCACTCAGCGGCGGCAGCTCTCTCTTAGCTGCGGCGGCCCACACAGTTTCAGCGAAGGTTCTAAAGATTCAAATTAAGGCGGGCACTCAGCGGCGGCAGCTCTCTCTTAGCTGCGGCGGCCCACACACAGAGTTCACAAGGGTTACCAGTCCGCGTTCCTCACAGTAGGACTAGAGGTTCCGGATTACTCGACGGAGGCCTCACCTGCAAGTAGAATTCTTAGTAAAGGAATTCGGGCGGCTGACGGGGTGAAGTCTAATGTCCCTGAGACTTCAGCAGGAGGCGCTCTCAATTCAGGCCCTTGGGTAGTTTCTTCAGCAAGCTTGGTGAAAGTTTCAAAGTCCTTTCCTCTGTCCGCTCGGACAGAGTTTCGTCTTGACATCCAGAAGGAACACACTTGAAACAGGTTTCAGCGCAGCGTTTATACCTCAAAAGTCTTTGTTCTCTGGAGTCACAAATCACTGCATCCAGCCAGAACCAGTTTGGTGGGGTTGGGGAGCACTTGGTTTACGAGGCGACATCCTGCCCTTTGAGAATCTGGGGGTCTGCTATCAGACGCCCAGTGGGAGGTGGAGCCATCATTCACCTTGCCTGGCATGGCCCTGCTCAGATCAAAGAGTCACCCCTCTCCATACTCTAAATGCCGATCTCTCTTCAGCCAGGTCTGACCCAACTGGCCCTGCTGCTCCAAAACCAGACGGCCAATACACACTCTAGCAAAGCCTACAGGAAAGCTGAGGCCAGAAAATACCTCGTTTCTAGCAGAGGTATTTTCGAACACGAGCTACGCAAATAATCCTTACTAAAAGATGTATCTCAATGTCCTGAGTTTAAACATATCAAATTCGACGTTCCTATCAGGTTCCTGGGGGCAGGTAGGATTAGGGCATGTAATACTCAGCCTGCCAATTCTGACCCATGAGAACGGATAGCTTCACAATAGTAAACAGTAAAATGGAGGGTAACTCGCTATTAGAACATGCTACACAGACATACTTTAAAAGCTGCTTTGTTGGGTAGCGCAAATCAGCGCTGCCGGCCCACCAGCAGTATTTGGTCTACCCGCCCTGGGCACACACAGTGCACTGATACTAGGGACTGACAGGTAAATCAAACGAGCCAATTATGATTATCCCAATTCATACAGTTATCTTTACACAGGGAGCATTCGCGCTGTGTCACTGATTGGCAGTGGCACAGCGCCCAGAGCATCTAAATCCAGCCAACATAAAAGGTCAGAAGCGAAAAGAGGAGGGAGACCCGCGCCAATGATGCCAGGTCTAACACACGTCCCCTCCAGCTGAAATGTGGGGAGAACTAACCATTCCCTTGGGAGTTCCACCGTGAAATCCATACCCTGTAGGGAAATGGACCACCTCAACAACTTGGGATTCTCACCCCTCATATGCATTAACCATCTAAGGGGCCTGTGGTCTGTCTGAACCCAGAAGTGAGTCCCAAACAGATATGGTCTCAGCTTTTCCAGCGCCCAGACCACAGCAAATGCCTCACGCTCAATTGCACTCCACCTCTGTTCCCGGGGAAGTAACCTCCTGCTTAGGAAGGCTACCGGTTGGTCTAGTCCCTCCTCATTGATCTGTGACAGAACAGCCCCTATACCATGCTCTGAGGCGTCTGTCTGGACAACAAATTCCTTTGAAAAGTCGGGCGCCTGAAGCACGGGTGCGGTGCACATGGCAGTCTTCAGGGTGTCAAAAGCGTTCTGATAGGTGTCAGTCCAGTTTACTTTCTTTGGCTGCTTCTTAGAAGTCAGCTCAGTCAAGGGTGCAACAATGTTGCCATATCCCTTGACAAACCTCCTGTAGTACCCCGTGAGTCCTAAGAAGGCTCTCACCTGCGTCTGAGTCTTGGGGGGTTCCCACGCCAGGATAGTTTACATTTTTGGCTGAAGGGGCGCCACCTGGCCGCTCCCCACCTGGTGCCCCAAATACACTACAGAACCCTGCCCAATTTGGCACTTACTGGCTTTGATTGTGAGGCCTGCCTTCCGCAGTGCCATCAATACCTCCCAGAGGTGGCGCAGGTGGTCCTCCCAAGAGGAGCTAAACACTGCAATGTCATCTAGGTAGGCGGCACTGAAGTCTTCCAGCCCAACCAACACCCTGTTGACCAGCCTCTGAAAGGTGGCAGGGGCATTCTTCATTCCAAAGGGCATCACCCGGAACTGGTAGTGCCCATCGGGTGTGGAGAAGGCTGACCTCTCCTTTGCTCCCTCGGTCAAGGCGATCTGCCAATACCCAGATGTCAAATCAAATGTGCTGAGGTATTTTGCAGCCCCTAACCGATCTATGAGCTCATCAGCTCTGGGGATGGGGTGCGCATCAGTCTTCGTGACTGAATTGAGGCCCCGATAGTCCACGCAGAACCGAAGTTCTGGGGTGGTACCAGGCGCTGCAGCTTTTGGTACCAGGACCACTGGGCTGGACCAAGGGCTGCTAGAGGACTCAATCACCCCAAGGGCAAACATTTTGGTAACCTCATCCTTAATGTAGGACCTGACCCGGTCAGTCACTCGGTAAGCCTTGTGCTTAATGGGAGGACTATCCCCGGTGTCCACGTCATGGACACACCAATCAGTGACACTACGTACCAGGGAGAACAGATCACTGAATTGCCCCAACAGTTGGCGACAATCACCCTGCTGCTCAGGGGTCAGTGTGGTGGAGAGGACCACACCCTCCACTGACCCATCTCACTCCCCTGCACACAGGAGGTCAGGAAGGGGCTCGCTCTCCTCCTCCATCCCAGCATCGGTGGCCAGAAGCATGCCCACTTCAGACCTCTCAAAGTGGGGCTTCAGGCGGTTAACATGCAGGACCCGCAAGGGGTTCCTGGGAGACTGCAAGTCCACCACGTAGGTAACAGGACTCTGGCGCTCCACCACCTCAAAGGGGCCGGTCCACTTATCCTGGAGTGCACAGGGCTCCACCAGGGCCATGACCCAAACCTTCTGTCCAGGCTGAAACTCGATCAGAGTGGCATTGTGATCGTGCCAGCGTTTCATCTCTTCCTGGCTGGCTTCCAGGTTTGCCTCAGCGAGTTTCCTGAAGCGCCGAGTCTGGTTCCTGAAGGCCAGCATGTAACTAAACACATCCTGGGGAGGTTTCCTGGGAGATTGCTCCCTGCCTTCCTTGACCAGACTCAGAGGCCCTCTTACCGGGTGACCATAGAGCAGCTCAAAGGGACTGAACCCTAAGGACTTCTATGGCACCTCACGGTAAGCAAACAACAGGCATGGCAAGAGGACATCCCACTTACGCCTCATGGGCTCGCCTAGGCCCATAATCATGCCCTTAAGGGTCCGGTTGAATCTCTCAACCAGCCCATTACCCTGGTGGTGGTAAGGAGTGGTGAACTTATACGTTACCCCACACTCCTCCCACAGAGACTTCCTGTACTTGGAGATGAAGTTAGTTCCCCTATCGGACACCACCTCTCTGGGGAATCCCACACGGGAGAAAATCCCCATCAGTGCCCGTCCCACCACAGGGGCCGTCACTGTCCTGAGCGGGATGGCCTCAGGGTACCGGGTGGCATGGTCCACCAAGACCAGGATGAACCTGTTGCCCATGGCTGTCTTGGGATCCAGAGGCCCCACAATATCAATGCCCACTCTCTCGAATGGGGTGCTCACCACGGGAAAGGGCTGTAGTGGGGCCTTAATCTTCCCCCCACTCTTCCCACTTGCCTGGCAAGTTTCACACGTCCTGCAGTGAGCATCTGAGCTCCTGCGCATCTGGGGCCAATAGAAGTGGGTGACCAGCCTCTCAAAGGTCTTGGTCTACCCCAGATGTCCGGCCAGTGGCACATCATGAGCCAACCCCAGTAGGAAGGTCCTGAAGCGCTGGGGCACCACCAGCACATGGGCTGACCCAGGCTCAGCAACCTTAGGCTCGCTGTAAAGGAGGTCGTTCTCCCAATAGATCCAATGTGACCCTGTCTGGTCACCTACTGCCTGGGCGGCGGCCTGTCGCCGCACCCCCTCAAGAGAAGGGCAGATTCTCTGCTGCTCGCAAAATTCCTCCCTGGAGGTCCCCCCTTCCTGCTGCCAATGGGTCAGCTCCGGTAGGTCCCCCAGTTCGGCCACTTGTTCCCCTGTAGGTTCCAGGGCATCCCCCTCAAGGTCTGCTCCCTCCGGGACCGTGGGAACCGCGGGGGCCGGTTTCCCACGCCCCCTACCCCTTCTCTTTGAGGCAGGGGCCTGGGCCATACTTTCAGGCTCCAGACCCTCTTGAACATCCTTCTGAGCTGACATGGACCGAGTGGTCACACACGCCCACTCAGGCAAACCCAACATTTCCAAATGAGACTTTCTCTCCACTGTAGCGCACGGGGAGTTCTCCAGATCATTGCCCAACAGCCAGTCTACAGGCATGGCGGCCCTCACAGCCACTTGAAGAGTTCCTGTGACCCCCCCCCCACTCGAAGGGAACCTGAGCCACTTCACACTGGCTCTCTGAGTTGTCTGCTGACACTACGGGGCAGAATGCATGGGGGACAACTTGCTATTTGGACACCAACCGGGAGCTGACAGCAGTCACACTAGCTCCGGTGTCCCTGAGAGCCTCCACCCTATGGCCATTGATGGTCACCCACTGCCGGTACTTCTGAGTGTTGGTCGGCAGTGTGGGGTTAGGGACCTTCTCGAAGTCCCCTAGCGAGACATGGGTTAACTCTACGGGATCCCACCCACCTTGGACCTCCATTTCCTCCCCCCCCAGGGCTACACTGGCAATCTGGCGGGATGGTGCACGGGGTGGTGCACGAGGGGATGCATTGGGGTCCCTCTGGGGACACTGGGGATCATAATACCGGTGGCCCACTTGACCACACTTGAAACAAGTAAGGGCCCCCTATGAACAGGCCTACCTGTCAGGGACACTGGCTTCTTCTCAGGGGAGGCTCGGACACCACTGCTTGGTTCCCTTGGGAATTACTTTGGGGCCCTCTCTGGAACTCCCTCTGTTTACCCTTGTCCCCCCACTTTTCTGCTGGGCACCCTGCCCACCTCTGGCGAAGTCTCCCACAAAACCTTTGCGGACCCGGGTGCTCACCCAGCGGTCCACCTCCTCAGCAAGCTTCCTAGTGTTAGTCAGCTTGCTATCAATCAGGTGCTGGCGTAGCTCTGGAAAACAGTTACTGGACAAATGCTCCCACGCAAACAAATCATACAATTGCTCAAAAGTTTCCACTTTGCTACCTTTTACCCAGCGATCCATTGCTCTGCAGAAAAAAGACACATATTCAACCCACGTGGTACCCTCTAACTTCTTACAGGTCCTAAACCTCTGCCTGTACATTTCCGGGGTCAAACCATAACGGGTCATCAAAGCTTCTTTCATATGGGCATACACCATCCTGCTCTCCTCAGGCAGGTCCAACAGGGTATCCCTACCATCACTCACAAAGCGCCCCCACAATCCCGCTCCCCAATCCTGCTCAGGGACCCGGTGGGACACCATTGCTATCTCATATGCGGCAAACCATTGCCCAATATCCTCACTCTTGTGAAAATCCTTAATGACATCCGTAGGAATATAAACTCTACTCTCAGGAGTTACTAAAGGTATGCTGCCACCAGAGGGGAGACCGGGACACTCCTCGCCCTGATCTCTATCTCCCTCAACATTCTCTCATGTTCCATTCTCATTTTCTCAAGTTCAAATGACAATCGATTCTTCTCAATGTCTAACTTTTTACTCTCAAGGTCCTTCTGACCTTCCAATTTAGCCATCTCCAAACTATGCCTCCTATCTCTCTCCCTGTCCTCCAGTTCTTCTGGGGTTAGGCTCCTTTGGGATACACTAGTACCTGGATTGGAGGGTGTTCTATCTCCCCCTTCTACTGCATCATCCTGCTGCCCTCCAGCATTCTCTTCCTCATCCCCAGCGGACTCTCTCGCTTCCCACCAGGCCTTCAGCGCCTTGTGGTACTCCTCCTTCCTAGAGAGACCTATCACGGGGACTGCGAATTGCCTACAAAATGACTTCAGCTGTTTGGCAGTATAGGTATCTAATCTGTCCTCCTCAAAGGCGAGATCCTCCGAAGCATTGGATGTTGGCCTTCCCATATTAGCAGTACTCATGGCTGCGATCAACAATTCAATACTAAAACAACTAACTAAAAAAATTCGGAGAGAAAAACAAAATCTGCGCTTTGGTCTGTACTCACTAGTGGTGTCTATCAGTTATTGTACGTGGATCATAAATGCAAGTCCTGATCCTCACCGCTGACCGCCAATGTTAGAAATGGGGGTCTCTAGTTGGCAATGGCTGGCGCCACTGTCCAAATAGGGACCCTTCTTCCTAAGTCAGGGCAAGTGGGCTACCCCCTTTGATAACCCCTGCTTGACCCTGTGGTAACGTAGCACGAGCAGTTAGGCCTATCTCAGAGGCAGTGTGTGAAGCATTTATGACCATGCACAACAAGGCAGTAACGACACCACAAAAGGACACAACTCAAGTAGGTATAGAAAAAAATAGTATCTTTATCTAAGGTTTAGTACGAGATTCTCAAAAGCGTTTTAACCAGTCACAATGCACGTAAATCAGTAGGGACTTAAAAAGGCAATACGTATTCACCAGAACGTGGCACGGACTGAGTTCAAGGCATGGGTCTACGGAAACCGTTGCGCACCAGATGCCTGCCGTTGGACGGGGACACAGCACGTAGCTTCTCGAAGAAGCGGAGACGGTGACAGGCGGACTCCCAGCGACCACAGTTCTCGAAGGCAGTGGTCCGCAAAGTGCACTCACAATGATTCGGACACTCGGGGACAGGCGGGCTCCCAGCAGCAGCAGCACACGGCTGCGGCGGCCCGGGCTGCTGGTGGCGATGACTCTCGTCGTGCAGCTCCGTGGTGGGCTCGCGGCGGCAGCAGCGCTCTCTTGGCTGTGGCGGCCCACGGGACGATTCACGATGGTGCAAGGTTGACAAAGATGCGGGCGCTCAGCGGCAGCAGCTCTCTCTTAGCTGCGGTGGCCCACAGGACAAATCCCAATGATGCAAATTTGGCAAAGGTGCGAGCACTCAGCGGCGGCAGCCCTCTCTTGGCTGCGGCGGCTCACAGGACAAATCTCGGTGATGCAAAGTTAGCAAAGGTGCGAGCACTCCGCGGCTGCAACTCTCTCTTAGCTGCGGCGGCTCACAGGACAATTCACGATGATGGAAAGTTAGCAAGGGTGCGAGCACTCAGCGGCGGCAGCTCTCTCTTACCTGCGGTGCTCAAAGGACAACCCACGATGTTGCACAACTGACACAAGTGTGGTCATCCAGCGGCGGCAGCTCTCTTTAGCTGCGGCGGCCCACACGGTTTCAGCGAAGGTTCCGAGGATTCAAAATAAGGCGGGCACTCAGCGGCGGCAGCTCTCTCTTAGCTGCGGCGGCCCACACACAGAGTTCACAAGGGTTACCAGTCCGCGTTCCTCACAGTAGGACTAGAGGTTCCGGATTACTCGACGGAGGCCTCACCTGCAAGTAGAATTCTTAGTAAAGGAATTCGGGCGGCTGATGGGGTGAAGTCTAATGTCCATGAGACTTCAGCAGGAGGCGCTCTCAATTCAGGCCCTTGGGTAGTTTCTTCAGCAAGCTTGGTGAAAGTTTCAAAGTCCTTTCCTCTGTCCGCTCGGACAGAGTTTCGTCTTGACATCCAGAAGGAACACACTTGAAACAGGTTTCAGCGCAGCGTTTTATACCTCAAAAGTCTTTGTTCTCTGCAGTCACAAATCACTGCATCCAGCCAGAACCAGTTCGGAGGGGTTGGGGAGCACTTGGTTTACGAGGCGACATCCTGCCCTTTGAGAATCTGGGGGTCTGCTAACAGACGCCCAGTGGGAGGTGGAGCCATCATTCACCTTGCCAGGCACGGCCCTGCTCAGAACAAAGAGTCACCCCTCTCCATACTCTAAATGCCGATCTCTCTCTTCAGCCAGGTCTGACCCAGCTGGCCCTGCTGCTCCAAAACCAGACGGCCAATACACACTCTAGCAAAGCCTACAGGAAAGCTGAGGCCAGAAAATACCTCGTTTCTAGCAGAGGTATTTTCGAACACGGGCTACGCAAATAATCCTTACTAAAAGATGTATCTCAATGTCCTGAGTTTAAACATATCAAATTCGACGTTCCTATCAGGTTCCTGGGGGCAGGTAGGATTAGGGCATGTAATACTCAGCCTGCCAATTCTGACCCATGAGAACAGATAGCCTCACAATAGTAAACAGTATAATGGAGGGTAACTCGCTATTAGAACATGCTACACAGACATACTTTAAAAGCTGCTTTGGTGGGTAGTGCAAATCAGCGCTGCCGGCCCACCAGCAGTATTTGGTCTACCCGCCCTGGGCACACACAGTGCACTGATTCTAGGGACTGACAGGTAAACCAAACGAGCCAATTATGATTATCCCAATTCATACAGTTATCTTTACACAGGGAGCATTCGCGCTGTGTCACTGATTGGCAGTGGCACAGCGCCCAGAGCAACTAAATCCAGCCAACATAAAAGGTCAGAAGCGAAAAGAGGAGGGGAGACCCGCGCCAATGATGCCAGGTCTAACACATTGCCCTTTCCAGGAGAACTGCAGGAATTTCTGATGGGAAGGGCAAATGGGAACCGTGAGGTATGCGTCTTTCAGATCCATTCTGACCATCCAATCTTGTTCTAACAGAAGATCTCTCAGTAGATGGATCCCTTCCATCTTGAAATGCCTGTATACCACAAAGGGGTTGAACTCTCTGAGATTTAGGACTAATCTCTGACCTCCTCCCTTCTTTTGTACCAAGAAAACGTTGCTGCAGAACCCTCCGGGAATGAAGAGTCCTACGGCAATTGCTTGCTTGGTCAAAAGCTCTTGCAGCTCGGAATCTATAAAAGCTTGCTCTTGTAGGGAAAAAAGGAGAGGACGCAGAGGAGTCATTAGACATGGGGAGTCTAAGAGCTCTATCTGATAGCCCTGGACCGTGTGGAGAATCCACACATCTGCAGTCAGACGTGTCCAATTCACTAGAAAATGAAACAATCTGCCCCCGAGGGGGATCATCGGAAACAATTGGGGACTTACCAGATGATTGGGCATCAAAGTTTTTGTAGCCCCTGTTGACACCTCTGTTGAATCGTCCCCGGAAGCCACGGGATCTTGACGGGTAGAAGCCTGCCTGGTCAGGCTCTTGAGTGTACCCTCTGCGCCGAGGGGCGAAACCTCTCTGAGGACTGGGGTTGACGTAGCGGCCGGTCGAGCGTCCTCTGCCATGCCCGGCCCTACCAGAGACCTGATGGAAGACCCTCTTAAGTGAAGATTGGGATTTATCCAAGGAAGCGAAAGTACTGACAAATTTGGCAATGTCCTTGATGAAGCATTCGCCAAAAAGTTGCCCTTCAGCAAAAGGGCCCGGCTCAGCCGCTGCCAATTCCACGAGCTGTGGATCAATGCGCAACAGGACGGACTTACGTCGCTCCGAAGAGAGGGCGCAGTTGGCGTTGCCAAGGAGGCAAATCGCCCTCTGGGTCCACCCAGCTAGGACCTCCGGGTGAATGGATGCACCAGTCTCTTGAGCCTGTAGGGCTAGTTCAAGGATTTTCGCTAGAGGGCCTGCGACATCCAACACCTTGTCCTGACACGCCCGAAGGGCGCGATCTATGCCCTTCTTCGCATCCTTTTTGTAATTTTTCAGAAAAGTGCTAATTGAAGAATCTATGTCCGGGGTAACTGCCACTTTATGCGCCAGGTCAGGACGGGGACATTCTGATTTCAGGCGGGCTCTAACCTCTTTGTCAAAACCTTTCCTAAGGTGGTTCTGCATGTATTTCGCTATCGCCGGGGAGGGAACCCAGTCAGCGGAGCGGGGGTGGACTATGTCAGAAGGATCAAAGGAAAAGGGTGAGGGGTGGGCGGGCGAGGAGGAGTGTTTGCGCTTCTTGGCACGTTTACGAAGCTTGGATTCCTGAGAGGAGTCAGTGTCTGTGCCTGTGTCAGTGGTGGTGTCCGGGACAGTGATTGGGGGGGCAGGGGAGGGGACAGGTTTGTCCTCCTCATGGAAATCATCACAGCCAAGGTTTCTCCAAACTCTAATGACATTTTCCTTGGCGACTTTAACTTGCATTGGAACGATCCTAAGGACCCTCAGGTCAATACCATCAGAGACTTCTTGGCTGATCAAGCCCTTATCCAAGCCTGCTCCCTCCCTACTCATTCGAAAGGCGCCACTCTAGACTGGATCATTGCTAAGGAATCAGCGGTCAAACTAAATCTCTATTGACCCTTGTGATTGGTCCGACCACCACGCCATCACCTTCCTCCTGCCCAGCACCCACAAAACATGGACACCTCAACCCGTGATTCCCAAACGATGGGTTAGAGACACCAAGAACCTCGACCACGAGAAACTGGCAGCACGTTGTGAGTCCGACCTTCCCCCTCACCCCCTCAGTGCACCTCGGTCGACAACCTAGCGGATCATTACTCCTCAACCATATCCGACATTCTCGATGACCTGGCACCACTAAAATTAAAAAGAACCCAGATCAAAGACAGAAATCCCTGGTTCAGTGGATCCCTCAACAAGGAGAGGAGATCCCTTCGACAGACTGAACGAATCTGGAAACAACACCCATCAGCAGCACATCTAAAACTTCTCCGCCAGGCCAGAAACGCCTACAATAAGAAAATCCTCAACACTAAAAAGAATTCTTCAGAACTGAACTGGAGATCGCCAAAATCGACCTCGCAAGCTGTTCGACTTGGTCAAACACCAATCCAACAAACTAGCGAAAACCTCCAAAGAAACACCTAGACCCCTAATATCAAGCGAGGAATTCTCTTCCTTCTTCTGCAACAAAATCTCTGCCCTAGGAAATGAACTTAAATCCGCAACTCACCACCAAAATCAAAATCTGCCAGCTCCACCTCTTCTCTCTGCGTTGTCCTCCCAAACTTTACCCAAAAACCTAGCGCACTGGTCCAACTTTAAAATCTATGACAAACACTCTATCTCGAGAATTCTTGCCTCTTTAAAACCGAACAATCACTTTAATGATCCTCTCCCCTCTAACTGCCTACTGCCGCCTCTCAGGCTATCATCCCTTCCTGGACCTCAATAATCAACGCCTCCCTCCTACAGGGCTCAATTCCTGATTCGCTCAAGGCTGGCCAAGTTGTCCCCATCCTAAAAAAAAACACGCTGGACCCTGCCTCCGCTGAGAACTATAGACCCATACCCAACATCCCACTCCTTGCCAAAGTTCTGGAAAAATGTGTGCAACAGCAGCTAAGCCTACACATCAACAACTTTCACCTGCTAGATGACTTCCAATCAGGGTTCAGACCTGGACACAGCACGGAAACCACCCTCCTCCACATTATGGATGACGCCCTCCAAGCCCTCGACCTAGGCGACACCTGTCTCCTAATCCTTCTAGACCTTTCCTCCACCTTTGATACGGTTAACCACCAAATTCTCCTAGAACGCCTCAAACTCAGGATGGGGTTGGATGGCACCGTCCTTGAATGGTTTAGATCCTTCCTCCAAAACCGCTCACAGAGAGTCCTCATCAACGGTGATCTATCCGCCCCTCTCCGGTTACGGTTGGAGTCCCCCAAGGATCAACCCTCTCCCTACCCTCTTCAACCTTTACCTTGAACCTCTCACCGAGGTGCTTCGTGCCGCCAACATCTCCTACCTTATGTACGCCGACGATACACAGATCTACATAAAAATCTCTTCCCCTGAGGACATTTTCGCCCTGAACGAGGCCCTGAAGCTGACAGTCCATTGGCTCACCGCTAACCAGCTTAAACTCAACGCAAATAAAACTGAATTTCTTCTGATCTCCCCACCCAAACCCAATCCAGACATCCAGGAATGGATCAAGCCCATCACAGCACTAAACTGCCCTCCTACCATTGTTGACTCGGCGAAATACCTTGGAATAACCCTTGACAGCAGCCTGAATATGCGTGGCCATATAAACTCGATGGCCAAAACGGCTAGATTCCACCTGAGCTACCTAAGAAACCTAAAACCCTTCCTCGATGCGTCCGACCTTAAAACAGCAACCCAGGCCCTAGTCATTTCCAGACTAGAATATGGATGCTCTACTCTCGCAGGGCTACCCAAGAACTCTCTGGCCCCATTGAAAGCCTGCCTCAACACCGCCACCAGACTCCTAACGGGCTCAAAGAAATTCGACCACATCTCTCCCCACCTCAAAGCTCTGAACTGGCTTCCCCTAGAGGCCAGAATCCAATTTAAAGTGGCCTGCATTACTCACAAAACTCTTTACTCCAATTCCCCTACATTTCTCGCACAAAAACTTGTGGTATCCGGAGGAGCCAGAAACTCCCGATCTGCCAAAAACCTGTTACTGCCACCAGCACGCTTCCGGAAGAAAAAAACCTACAATCGGGCCTTCTCTGGGGCCGCACCAAGAATTTGGAACTCTCTCCCACCCGCCATCAGAAGACTTCCGTCCTTCGCACACTTTAAGAAGGAGACCAAAACCTCCTTAATGGGAAAATACCTCGTCTAATGAATACTTTACAATCACCTCATCGACATGTTCCACCCTCCACCTCGGCATTATCCACGGCCTCTACGGATGATACATTTTTCTAAACTCCTGGGCATCCCCCCAAGAGCTGAGACTGCGTGCCTTCTTGTATATTATATCCACTTGCTTTAATTTTTATTCCCACATGTAGCTTGGACTTTAGACTGCGTGCTCCTCCTCCTGTATAATGTATCCCCTATCTTTCCCAATTTGATCCCTCCCATCCTTACGCTTTGTATTCCACCCCCTTAATCCTGTAAAGCGCTCTGATACCCTCACGGGTCTGGTTCGCGCTCTATAAAACTATAAAATAAATAAATAAATCCAGGGTCTGCTCTTTGGATTTATATAGGGAAGAATACACCTCGGCGTGGGGCCAGGGAAGTCCAGCTGGCTCGGGGGTGGGGAGGGGGGCAGGGGTAGGATTACCAGAAGGAATAGTGTTACCTGCAACCAGTTGTTCTAAGAGACCTTGTCCAGTTTAGCGTCCAGTCTTTTATCAATAATCTCCTCCATAGACTCATCAAGGTAGTACCCTCCACCATCAGGGTCATCACACGCAGCTACCTCCTCTTTGTAGACTTCACAGTCTGACATATCAGCTCTTAAGAGTAAAGAGATCTCAGGTCCCCAAAGGGGAGCTTAATTATACAGCCCACCAGTTCTCTAACCAGGGGCGTCGGTTGGGAGCAATGCTGAAGCAGAGGGGGCCAAAAAGGTACCAAAATATCCTTGGCCGATAGGACTACCGGAGGGTGTAAAACCCTGACTGCCTAATCGGTCTCAGGGTCTCCAAAAATTAAATTTGCCACTTCTGGGCTAGCAAGGGTTAAAACCCTGAGGTTGTAATCGAGTGCGTGATAAACGCTGCCAAATTTCATGCCCGGTACCGGCTCCGCCTCCTGCTTGCCGTGTGGAGTTCCCTAATTCAGCCCGGGAGAAGGCGTCACAACCAGCATGCCAGATCGGGGCCGCACGCGTGCACAGACGCGTGCAGGCTCCCGAGACGTACGCAGGGATCCCAGTCCGGTCGGGTCCTAGCGTGCGCCTCGCAGGGATCCAATCCCCGGCAGCACCCTTGAAGCAAAAGCCGCACAACTCACTCCGCGAGTCGGAAGCGGCAGAGGGCAATATAAATGGCACCAAGATAAACGGGCTAAAATAAACGGGCTAAAAACAGCGCAACACGCTCTGGGAGTAATTTAAATACACATTAGAAGCGCGCGCGGCGCTGCACTACGGCATATACACAAGTATAATTACACTTTAGCAATGAATATGAAACATCAAATGAAATACAATCAGATAAATATCAGTGAAACACGAGTCGCATAGGCACAAAAATAATGAGGCACTTATCTTGACTGCGGAGCAGCAAAGAAAGAGAGAGATGGTGCCTCATTATTTTGTTGGATATAATGTGTTACTATTGGTTGTTAGAAGAGGCGTGGTTCAAAGCCTCATGGGAAATGAAGTTTTTTATTAATGGTACTGTGTTCTCATTGGCTGCTGTGAGTCAGTAAAGAAATTGAGAAAGCATAATCTGAAGCCTCCGGTCCTGCTATAGAATCGCGTTCCAAAACTTTGCGCGATCACAGAGCGGCTGCGAACACAGGAGAGCAGATTTATGGAGTTGTGGCTGCGAACCTCCACATGAAATTCCAGATTCCACGGAGCACAAGGAGTCAGGTGATGCAGCCGCTCGCGGCGTTTGAACTTGGCAGTTGAGCAGTCAACTGTAAACAGACCGCGAAATACAGCAATTAGTCTAAAATGAGGAATTTACACTTATAGGACTGGCAAGTAAATGTCCCACATATCAATCCAAGTAGGCAGTGCACCGCTACTCTCGGACATCGGTCTATAGATCAAAACAGCATCCTCAGCAAATTCTCTCCAACCTGTTCGTAAACACATAGAAGAAACGCGTGGATCCCACCGGTGTTTCACTCGTCGCCACTTGGAAAGTGGAGCCGGACGCGAGTAAATTTAAATTGAAGCTTTGTTTCCAGTAGAAACACTGGTACAGAAAAAGCCTCCGATTCCTGCCCAGCTCCAACGTCCACTGACAGCACACTAGAACTCCGTGCTGATGTGGACAAGCCAGAGCGAGACAGGCAACGGAATGTACATTACACGATAAAGAATATACAAGGAATACTTACAATTAATGAACAGTATAGTCTCCATGTTTTCTATTCTGGAGAGGGGCTACATTGGCAATATTTCTGAGTGGTGCATCGATCCCCTGGCGTGTTGCTGATCCACTTCTGTGATCTGCCTCTGCGTGGTGGGTGAGGCAGACCCCTCTGAAAAAAAGATTGTCTCTAGAGTTAGAACCAGCCCTCGTGCCTCTCCTGGATCAAACATATCTCCTGAATCTTCTAAAGTGTCAAAGAAGGTTACAACTTTTTGTTGTTTATTGAAACGGCCCCAATGGTGGCCAGTGGTAGAGTGTGACTGTTTACGAGCAGTTGGTATAATACTTGTTCAATAGATATGGATACGTATGTTCAGTTTTTTTACTTTGAATATCTTTTCTCATTTTATTGGATTTCTTTTCCTGCTCGATCTGACTTAATTCTGAAATGGATTTTTCAATTGTCTCTAAGACAACTTTTCATGTCTTTCATCACGTCTAACTCTTTGAACGTACTTATCCATATCTATGGGACAAGTATTATACCAACCGTGCATATGCCTGCTCTACCACTGGCCGCTCTTAGGGCTGTTTGAATAAAAGACAAACAATAGTTATTTTAACTGACACTTCAGAGGATTCAGAGGCCCAACCGAGTCCTTCCTCTATTTTGCCACCCCACTGTGCATACAGCTTGCATCACATCCACTGCTGTAAAGTACTCGGGCGGATTTCTCCACCTCACTGCTGGGATTAATTGAAGCCCCACAGCACCTTCAGCATCCTCCTGGATGACTGTAGCTCTTACTGACTGCGCACCTCCACCTGTGCTTAATACTATCAGCCTCCCACTTTGTGAGGAACAAGCCCACTCATTCGGCAATGCTCTTCCCTTCCTGCCGGACTTCAGTTCTTAACAGGTCAGTCGTGCATTGATTGTTTCTAAATTCCTTGCTTTGTTCTCATTTTCAGGACCAACCACTAACCTGAATGTCCTGTTTACTATTTGATTCAGCCCTACCGTGTCCCCCTGATGGAACTAATTATTTGGGAACCACAGTGCCTCTACTAGGAAGAGGCTGCTTCCTTCTTTTCCCCATACTTTTCACTTGAAATATGCACTCGCTAATTATATGTCACGCACTCTATTTTCTTCTAGTGCATTTGCCTTCTTGACTCTGTGAGTACGAGTTTACTTTCCTTTGTCAAACTTGCTTTATTGAATTTTTATAAGGCACATTACCTTACAGACAGAGTGCGAATGAAAGAAATAATCGTACAAGACATCAGTATGCTAATGATACAAACAGCTGCTGTAGAAAACGTGACATCGCTAACAAAGTGATCAGGGGCTATTGTAGCTGGCAAACATTATAAGGAGCTATTGCAGTGCCCAACATTTCCCACGCCCAACAAACCCCAAACAACAGTCCATGAGTGCGAGTAGTGAAGACGTAGAGTGAACTTTATGTAGGGATCATGGCAGAGGATCCAGGGTTACAGAAGGGCGAGTATATGTCACTGGGGAGTGACCTTAAAGGCTTCTGGGGGAATCAGAATTGAAAGAGATGTAGTGCTCTCGTGCAGGTGGGACAGGCAGCAAGTAGAAGTCCCTCTGACAGGAAATTGACTAGTGGCCCCATTGATATTCAAAGTTTTTTTGTTTATCTTGTACAATGCCTGCCATTCTCTCTATTGTTACCACTTGACAAAGCCTTGCATGCCTTTGTGAGAGTGAGGGTGCTGTGGTCTTCTTCCAGGCTGCTGCCAAGGCAGTTTCATCCCGCAAGCCCAGCAGAGCAAAGCCCGGTGTAGATGGAAGGGGATAGCCTAATATAGTTTTCATTTGTGCCAGGATTTCTGCCCAGAAGGGCCGGATAATGGGGCAGTCCCACCAAATGTGTCTGAACTTGCCAAGTAGTCCACAACCCCTCCAGCATATGTCAGATGTATTAGGGTAGATTGCTTTTAATTTGGTGGGATAGAGGTACCAATTGAACAGAATTTTATAATGAGATTCTCTGATTCCCAGGGAGTGATTAAATATAGGGATGTTTTGCCATAGTGTCTGCCATTGTTTCTCTGATATTGGGTCGCTGAGAATTTTAGTCCAAAATCGTACATGGCTTTGTGTGGCTGTGGGAAGGTCTTGAGCACGAGAGCATAAATGAAAGAACCCCTGGTGCCTCCCGCCCATCATACACATTTTTCGATAGAGGCGAGGTCTCTTGTGGCTGAGAATCACATTTCGGTATAGAAGAGAATCCAATGTTTCAGTTGAGTATAATGATATCTTACAAAGTTGGGTAAATTAAAGTCAAGTTGGCAGTGTTCAAAGGTAAGATTGTCTCATCCATTGAATGAATAAGTCAGAAATGATGAGACTCAGGCAGACGCCCACCTGCTCGAATTGAAGCCCTTATCCTGGGACGAAGCAGGTCATCTGCTCGGCGAACCTCCGAAGTGATTCCAGCTCTCTGAATCTTTCGGATCCTTCAGGACCCAGTAACATTTGTTATCGGATTATCATTAGCCTTCGTGCTGGCCCACAACATATCCTATGTGTATGAGTACTCCCTTAGGGGATGTGCAGTGACACAGCTTTGTGTATTTAGCTGTCCATTGTTTGGTTAATGTATTCTGCATTGCAGGTACCCATTATTCCTGATTTACGCGACTTTCCGAATAAAGGAGGTTTTGTGCTGAGACGCACGTAGATTAAAGCCACAGGAAGATTGAGGATAAGGCATCTATATAGAACACCAGTTGACTTACAAGTACTATATAGATACCTGATAAAGATGTTGTACTCTCAAATGAATTATCGAGATGACTGGTATTGCGATAACAATTTGAAATCAAGGATTTTGTGTTAGAATTATGCATTACCATTGTATAGATTTTGTGTACACTGCTAAATGTGATGGGTGATATGTATGAATGAGGATACAAATGTTGTGATTAATGTAGGATGAATATGCATGGTATCAATGGTTGGTGCATAACAACATAATGATATTGGATGTAACTACTTGTTTTTAAAACATTTTTATAATGTCGATCACTAATAAAAAAAAATGTTGTACTCATCCTAGATGTAAGCTGTTTTAAGCACTGTATCTAGATAGGATACTTTTAAAAAAGTTTTGAGTTGCTGGGGTTTCTTGTACATTAATGTTATTTTCCCTGCCCTAGGAACTCCTATATATAGCAGGGGATCCCCTTTTCTTACACTAGGAAATGGTGAGACTGCCTCCCTCTCTCCACAGATCAAAGGGGCCTGGCATTAAGGCAGGAGGGAAGACAGGGTTGAAGGGAATGGGAGTGTAGGGGGAGGGTAAAGTGGCCCACCGTGGTATCCGAGTCACCGCGTCCCACACTTTAAAGGTTGTACGGGTAGGTGTGCTTAGGTATGCATTGGGTGTTAAATCAAATGTTGGTTTCAATAAGACATCCCACACATATTGGCCAACTACTGCTCTTTCCATATGGAGCCAATGCTTGTCTGACTCAATCAATCAATCAAAATACTTTATTCGGCTTTAGGATTAAAACCATAAAAGTTACACAGCTCCATATAACAGTTAAGACATGTAATTCATAACAATAATATTAAAACAAATTGTCCCCTAAAATACAAAGATATATACATCTAATACATAAAATTATATAGGGGGAACCACTACACCAGAGGACCAAATTACATCAATATGGATAGTAATGGGGAGTACCTACCAACGTTGGAAGTTTACTAACTCTCCATACAAATCCTAGATCTCAGAGAGGATTTCAGAAAGCCTACTATAAAAGTCACACAGTCTAATTTCAACAGTTGTAAATAAAAAAGAGCTGGGCGGACCTGAGTAAAATTCAACTTCTTTAAAAGGGGTGTTAAAAAATATCTGCGAGGTACATCATAAAATTTACAAAAAAACATAAAGTGTAGCAAATCCTGAGGAGACACTCCGTCGCAGCCACAGGATGCTAACACCTGGCCTCTGCAGCTCCCTTTTGGGACAGCTAATAGCAAATGAAAATAATCCAATCGAAACCTGATTAATAAAAACCGCTCATGGGGCGACAATGGCCACAGAAGATAAGGCTCAATAGATGGGATTGTTTTAAGCATCACATATTTACGGACGCTTGATTTCCCAATTTCTAAATCGTCTCTACCATGCTTTTTTAAGGTAATAAAGGTTTTCTTTACAAATTCCACATCCTTCATGGTAATAGAATCAGGCTTTAAAAAAAGGTCCGGCCGCCCCAGCTCTTCAAAACAACCCCTAATATATTTTAACCATGGAATACGAGACATGTAATCAAGACTCATAGTTTCTCTTAAAATCTGATGGTTGAGAACTAACTCCTTGTTTAACCAACAATTGAGCCAAAACAACAAGGGGCGCATGGCCAAGGTGTCACATAAAAATGGCAACCCCAGTTCTTCATGTACCACCAGATTTGATGTTCCAGTGGGCACTCCTAGGAGACGTTTTAGAAAGGTGTTCTCCACCACCTGTAGAGCATCGGTTGCTACATAGCCCCAGATTTCACTCCCATAGCCAGCTATAGCAACACTTTTGGCCTGAAATATCTTCAACATTGCGGCAATTGGGCGCTTACCCATCTTCGCTGCAAAGTTGAAGATTGCCGCATTCGCCCTTGTCACCTCCCCTTTTTTCCTCTGAATCAGGGCCCCCCAATTCAAACGGTCATCTATTAGAACACCCAGGTAAGAGAATACCGAGGTCGTTGGTACTTTCTCATTACCCACTTTGAAAGGGAACAATTTCTTCGGGCGAATCCCAACCTGCATAATATAGGATTTGGAATTGTTAATTGCCAAATCACGGGCTTCCATAAAACTCCGAAAGGTGTCTAACAATGTCTGAAGTCCCCTTGCCGTCCTAGCAACGAGGACCGCATCATCCGCATATAGCGGGACGGGCAGACCTCTTTGCCCCACATATGGGAAATCGACCCCTGTTTTTATCAAAGTTTTTTCCAGGTCATTGATATATAAATTAAATAAAAAGGGGCCAAAATACACCCCTGCCGAACCCCCTCTCTATTTTAAAATCTCTGGATACACGGAGATCCTGTGCATATCTGATGTTAGCCTTTGTATCCCTGTGCAGATCCTCCAGGAAGTCAACCAAATTTTCCTCCACCCCCATGGCCCGCATGGATTGCCACAGTTTCCCCGATTGACACAATCAAAGGCAGAGGAAAGATCCATGAAGGCCATGTAAATTGTACCTTGGCGGGCAATTGTATACTTTCCCAGGATCAAATATAAATTAAGGCATTGGGCCAAGGTGGAGCGCCCTGGGCGGAACCCATACTGTATATCAGAGATGATCTCATTCTCTGCCGCCCAAGAGGATAATCTTCCCAGTAATACCCCACCCACAACCTTGACCACTGAGTCAAGAAGGGAGATCGGTCTATAACACAAAGTGCTATTGCGATCGCCCTTCTTGAATACCGGCACAATGGTTGAGATGCTCCAGGAGTCCGGACAACCAATCCTGGCCGCCGCGTTAAGGACAGCCATCAATACTGGGGCCCAAAAAGATGGATTAGATTTGAAAAGGTCTGGAGGGATACCATCCGGACCTGGGGCCTTATTACACGTCAGCCCTAAGATGGCCTTCTCCACCTCTTTCTGCTCAAACACTATTGGAGCAGTAATATTAACCCTACTTTGGGATTGATGAGGCTCCATGGGGCGTCTAAAAATAGATTTAAAATGAGACACCCATTCATCCTCAGATATATTAGTGCCTACTTCTCCATCCCTAGCCTTTTCAAATAAAGGTCGATTAATAATGCCCCAAAACCTTGCACTATTCCCCAAAGTGCTTGCCTCCAGTAAGTCCCTCCACATTTCCTCCTTCAGTTCGCCCTTACGGTTAACCAATGCCCGTTTATATTCGCGACGGCGGGCACATATCAGAGACTGATTTCTCGGGGTAGCTTTTAAAGCATCTTTCAAAAGTTTAGCTGCCTTAGAACACTGTGGATTGAACCATCTAGGGTCAGATAACACCGTCCCATGAGAAGGGGCACTTAAAAGTGCCCCTATCTTTAAAACAATAACATCAAAAGCCCCAAGGACACCCCCGGGTGGAAACCAAGTGACACACAAGAAGCTAATTCGGTAGCACAAGATACTTGTACCTTGCCATAAAATGAGTCTGGGGATATCTGTGACCATTTTAGGCGGCGTTTACCATCCACCGGTCTCAACATGCCTGGGAATGTCACCCTAGCTTGTGTTATCAACAGCCTACCTCCAAGGTGGACACAGATGGGATTATGATCGCTAAAAGCGCTATCCATGATGGTAAACCCACGGAAACTAGACTGGAGTCCGGTGGAAATCAAGATGTAATCTATAAATGAACCATCACTACATCCTTTAAAAGAAGGAACGGACTGTGTGCTAAGGGGTTAACCAGAGACATTGATGACACCAAATCAAATTCATTAAGCAGACCATTCAATGCATCCCCCTGAACGGAATGCTCAAAATGGAATCCCCGCATCCTGGCACATCCCATCTCAGCCATACATCTTATTTTAGGGTCTCCACAAGGATGAATATTAAAATCCCCTGCCACCATAAGATTATGAGCAACAGAACCACAGGACTGTCTTATAAGGCAGCCTAGCTGGGCAATCTTACACTCCCCCAGCACACTTAGTGCATTATAGAAATTGATAATGCCCATACAGTCATTTCCTCTCCCTAGGACAATTACTTGAGAGTCCTTATTAGCAGTAGGAAGTTGCTGAATCCTACAGGTCACAGCCAACGATATGTAGGTCACTAAACCACCCCTCGCTCTGCCACAAGGTGACGGGGTTGCAGGGACAAAAATGCTTTATATCCCTCCAGAAACAGGTTGCAGTTCACAAGCCAAGTCTCCTGGAGACAAATCACGGAGAATTGTCTAACGAACTGCATCCATACGGGATCCTGGAATTTTCCTAACAACCCTGCAATGTTCCAAGACAAGACATTATAAATGTCTGCCCTTTCGATCATCCCCTGTTGTACAATCAATGAAAGCACCCGCTGCTGAGGGCTAATCCTCCCAGACGGCTCCCCGGCGCTGGGCACAATATTTCGCACAGAGATTGATGGGGACCCCTGTTGATGCGATAACTCTCCAACGGGCTCTGTGTTCATGTTCAGTCAGTCTTGCTCATCCAACCTTGATAAAGCTGAAAATCTATTGGATAGCGCTAACCGAGTAGCAGGCTGGTGCACGGTCGATCGAAATTGGACCCCCTGGGGCCGCGGATAACCTCCACCCGCAACCTCACGGGGTCCATGAGACCACCCATCACAAAAAATATTAGTGTTTGGGGGCCCTATAGGGTCAACCTCGTAGAAGAAACCCAACGGGAGGACCTGGATACCAGAATCACGATGTGCACGGTCAAAATAAGCATCCTGTAAGATTCTATCCACAAGGGGAGATCCATTGAAGTTCACAACAATACAATCCCCCTCCGGGTTTCCTCCTGTTCCCCAACCAGCCCACACGGCGCACCATAATAATATTACGTTCCACCATTGGACCTACAGAGGTGTTATTCGACAGCCAATGAGTAACCTTATTTTTAAGTTGACTGAAGTCTTCATTGGACCCTGGCGAAAGTGGAGGGACATTTCCCAAAATTATTACGAGGGGTGTTGATTGAGGTGGAAGATTGATAACCACTAAATTCTTTGTGGCATTTACCTGATGACCCTGTGCCCCCTCCATTGATGTTCCTGAAGTTTGAGAAATCAAACCCTGGGGATGAAAGTTAGGAGCCTGTCTTTCGCTTGAGGTATTTGCCAACCCCCAGATCTTTGGGCACTATATTTACACCATGAGGCTGAATTCCACTGGCAGGACACGGGGCTAATACTAACCCAGGCGTAGATGTAATACCTGGGATTATGTTGTCCTTAGACGAGTTAGGGACCATAGGTTGAGTAGATTGGACGGGTAGAACAGACCTATTCTGTTCTACTAAAATTTTCTCAATAAGATTTAATTTATCCAAAATGGGACTCAACCTAGCATCCAACATGCAACTCATGGTAGATTTAAAGGCTTCCATCAAGGCCGGGTGAACTGTGTTTACTACTGATGATACAGGTGCCGGGATTTTAGGAGCTAACTTGGTGGATACATTTAGTTTTGTTTTTTTAGCTTGACTCCCAATGGACTTCAAATTTCTTTTTATACTCCCACGTGACCTTGGAGCCACCCTTGGTTGTTGTGAGGGGCCAACATTACGATGTATTTCTGGTGACCTATAATTGTTAATACTGCCAGACTCTATCGCTAATGTAGAAACACCCTCCTTGTTATTCTCAATAATTACAGCGGGAGAAAGTGGTCTATGAGGTACCTCACAAGGAATTTCTTGCAGAGGAGATGAAGCTACAATAGTCTCTCGGTTAATACCCAATAGGAGGGGCGTGGGTGTACTCGATATTTCCATAACACCTTGCCTTATGGGATTAATAGAGCCAGCCAAGAGGGAGGATAAGCCATTAGAGGGAGATCTAGAGAGACGCCTATTCACCATTTCGATCTCCTTATCAATAACAGAGGTAGCTCTCATTAAAAAGGCATCCATGGTTGTAACATTAGCCCTGGTTACAGCTTTTGTCCCTTCCAGGCTCTCTTGGAGCCTCCGCCTCCCCATATCACAATATCAATGTGTCCCCCCAGTCTTAAACAGAAAAAGCAACACAACACCCAATACCCTGATTAAAATATAAAGAACAATCTCAGCCTAATAAACCATTACAAGCCCCTGCCGTACAACAGCAAGGGAGCAAAGAAAGGTCCCATTCAAATAATACTTCCCCTGTAGTATAGTGCTACACCTAACCACTTCTCAAATTGGACCGCCAGAAAGTGTAAATATAAAAAAGGCACAATCCCAAGCCAAAGTTTCAATGAACCCCTGCTACTGCAGACAGGTTACTAAGAGGAAGGGCCCAGCCCAGCCTCTGCCGGCCCCTGCCGGGCACAGACGGGCCCGCCCTTGGTCCGGGCTTCGTCCGGGCTGCGTTCCCGCGCGCGTCCCGCGCAGCGGTTGGAGAGGCTGCGCTATGAGCGCGTTGGCTCCGCCTCCCACTCACTCGCGGCAGCTGCGGATAACAGCGGTGCACTCTGGGGGTTGCAGTCCACCCCAGAGTGTGAAGACTCAAGTGGCGTTACCCCTGGGACCCTCGTCCCACCAGAGGTGTCCTCCGATGCTAAATCGCGATGGCAGCAGGACGGCAGCAGCAGGGAGGCACCACGAAGACCACAAGCCGCAAGGAAACACCCGCACCGCGGTGGGAGAGGCTGCGCTATGAGCGCGTTGGCTCCGCCTCCCACTCACTCGCGGCAGCTGCGGATAACAGCGGTGCACTCTGGGGGTTGCAGTCCACCCCAGAGTGTGAAGACTCAAGTGGCGTTACCCCTGGGACCCTCGTCCCACCAGAGGTGTCCTCAGATGCTAAATCGCGATGGCAGCAGGACGGCAGCAGCAGGGAGGCACCACGAAGACCACAAGCCGCAAGGAAACACCCGCACCGCGGTGGGAGAGGCTGCGCTATGAGCGCGTTGGCTCCGCCTCCCACTCACTCGCGGCAGCTGCGGATAACAGCGGTGCACTCTGGGGGTTGCAGTCCACCCCAGAGTGTGAAGACTCAAGTGGCGTTACCCCTGGGACCCTCGTCCCACCAGAGGTGTCCTCAGATGCTAAATCGCGATGGCAGCAGGACGGCAGCAGCAGGGAGGCACCACGAAGACCACAAGCCACAAGGAAACACCCGCACCGCGGTGGGAGAGGCTGCGCTATGAGCGCGTTGGCTCCGCCTCCCACTCACTCGCGGCAGCTGCGGATAACAGCGGTGCACTCTGGGGTTGCAGTCCACCCCAGAGTGTGAAGACTCAAGTGGCGTTACCCCTGGGACCCTCGTCCCACCAGAGGTGTCCTCAGATGCTAAATCGCGATGGCAGCAGGACGGCAGCAGCAGGGAGGCACCACGAAGACCACAAGCCGCAAGGAAACACCCGCACCGCGGTGGGAGAGGCTGCGCTATGAGCGCGTTGGCTCCGCCTCCCACTCACTCGCGGCAGCTGCGGATAACAGCGGTGCACTCTGGGGGTTGCAGTCCACCCCAGAGTGTGAAGACTCAAGTGGCGTTACCCCTGGGACCCTCGTCCCACCAGAGGTGTCCTCAGATGCTAAATCGCGATGGCAGCAGGACGGCAGCAGCAGGGAGGCACCACGAAGACCACAAGCCGCTTGTCTGACTCCCTCAGAGCCCATTTAGAAATCACCCTCTGCTGAGCTGCTCTAAAGTACAAGTGGAAATTGGGTAAGGCTAGGAATGGTGCCTCTTTTGGTAATCTCAGTCGCTTGTAGGGGAGTCAGGCTCTACAGTCCTGCCAAATGTAACGCATCACCAAAGAGTGGAGTTCCGAGAAGAATTCACGGGACAATTCAATTGGGAGGCCTTGGAAGAGGTATAGAATTCGCTGTAGGACCGACATTTTAATTGTGTTAACACGTCCCAGCCACAATATGTACATGGGTGCCCAGCATATAAGATTTAGTTTAAGTTGACGGATAAGTGGGGGGAATTTGGCACAATAAAGATCAGGGACCTTAGGGGTGATTTTGATTCCCAAGTAGGTGATGTATTTTTTCACCCATTGAAAGGGATTCATGGTCGCTAGCATCTCCATCTCCGGCGTGGGCAGGGTCAAATTTTATGCAGGTTTATGCGGTAGCCTGCCACTGTTTCTTAAAGGGCCAATTCTTGCTGTAAAGCCATCAGTGATGTGGAAGGTGAGGTAAGGGAGAGTAACACATCGTCCACAAAAAGTGAGAGTTTATGGTCCACCGAGCTGACGGGAATGCCCCGGATTTGTGACGTGGACCTTATTTTGGCAGCCAGGTGTTCTATACTGAGTGCAAATAAAAGTTGGGAGAGCGGGCATCCCCGACGTGTACTGCATTCTAGTGTAAAGAAATCTGAGCTTACTTAATTTACCAGCAACCTTGGAGAGAGGATTATGTAGTATCCTCATGCAATGTTTATATGTTCCCTTTCACCCTGCTCTATGCTGCTCAGCCAGTGTGAGTGTTCAGTGTAGAATGTTAGTGTGAGTGGAATGCCTGGGTGCTTGTGTGGATGGTGGAATGACAGTTGAAGATGGGCTGAGCAGCAGAGAGGCTGCTCCTGGTGGGGCCTGTTACAGCTTACAGCATCTGCTTAATAAACTACATCAACTGGAAACCGGATACGTCTCCTCTCTATGCTGTACACGTGGGGCAAGCCCACTACAGATTCTCATAGTGCACCTGGACCATGGCTATGAAGCGTTCGTTAATGGCGAATTTGTGGAGGGTCTGGAAAAGGAAGGACCAGTCCACCCTGTCTAAGGATTTTTGGGCGTTGAGCGCCACAAGGATTGCCAGAATTTGTTTTTTGGTAGCCTTTTCGACCATGTGGACCACCCTCTTCAAGTTATCAGGCATTTGTCTCCCCTGAATGAAGCCCAATTGGTCTAGGTGAAACAAGTCCGTGAGAATGCCCTCCCGTATAGTGGCTAGGATCTTAGTATAAAGTCTGACATTCAAATTAATCAGGGCTATGGGCCTATAAGAAGAGTAGTAGTGAGGGTCTTTCCCCGGCTTTGGGATAACCGAGATGAGCACCTCACTCATTGAAGATTGAAGGAGTGACCATTCTAATGGATGCCACATGATTTAATAGGAGTGTAAGGTGGGGTACTAGTTCGGCACTGAAGGTATTATAAAATTGCGCAGTGAACCCATCAGGTCCCGGAGATTTATGCACTTTAAAAGCAGCTATAGCCATTCAAAATCCCCCCACCCTGATCGGGCTACTTAACTCCTCATTCTGATCTGCTGACACTTGGGCTAGTCCCACTCCTTCCAAATATTTGAGTTGTGCCTCCTCATAGGGCATCTCTGCTGTGTACAGGGTTTTGTAAAAATCATTGAAGATTTCCACCTTATCCTGCACGGATGTAGCAAGTTCCCCCGTCTCTCTGTGGATATGGCTAATATACTCCTTCTTGTGTTTAATTTGTATCTGTCGAGCCAAATGAGTGCCCACCTTGTTCCCCCTATCATATGTCGTGTGTTTGAGGAATAGTAAGGTGAATTCGGCTCTATTTGTATAGATCGCATTCAGTTTCCCTCTTAGAACTGTGACATTCCTCTGCAGTGTGAGAGTGGGAGTGTTTTCATGGCCCCGCTCTGCTAGTTGGAGCTCTGTCTCGAGAGATAGTCTATCTTGGGTTTTTTGTTTCATTAACACGGACAAGAGGGAAATGCATTTACCTCTAATCACCGCCTTGAAAGCGTCTCATGTAGTAGATAGGTTAGTATCTTGGGAAATATTCAATTGAAAAATGTCTCTAATAGTTTTGTGTATGTTGTCTTGAAAGAGATGATCTCTATTCAGAGACCATGGGAAGAACCAGCTATGGAGTTTAGGAGCAGGAGCTGCCCAATTTAGAGTCAACAGGGGTGTGGTTGGATAGTGCGATAGGGTGAAATCGAGTCATGTTGATGGACCTATAAGGCTGGCGAAGTAGCACTACAGGGCACTCACAGGCACCTCGTAATGAGTTAATCAGTAGGAAGGGGCCCTCACAGGCGCCACTGTGTCCACTTGTAGGCAGTCAGGAGCTGGTTGGTCGACTGTAGTGTGGTCCGTATACTCCCTGGTGTGAGTCACTCGGGGTAGGAAGCATTGAGCAGCCTTGTTTGCGGTGGGCTGGTTTTGAGGGAAGGGTGGCATCACCAAGTTGAGAGGGCAAATAGTTGATGGACCGCATGGGCTCATTGGGTTTCGTCAAATCTCCCGCACAATGTAGGCCAGTGGCCCTGGCACCTTGTTAGTCATACGTTGGGGAGGAGGATGCAAGTGTGTGGAATGAGGCAGACTCTTATACAATCTGCTTAGAGCACTAGAAGGGGGCCTTTGAGGTATGGCTTGTAGTCCATGGGGTGCTACTTTCTGCACCCCCAAGCAGAAAAGCAGAGCACCGTAGGTCTCAGAACAGAAGGGGAGCCCCGGTGTCTGAGATTCACCCAGGAGGTGAAAAGAGTTGGCCGCCATTTTCAGGTGAATCACCAGTTAGAAAAACAGAGTACTTCAAAAGGGGTGCCTGTGGTTAAACCGCTCTCTGCATGCTCATTGAGCTTGACACTGTGCCTTCATTGTGATCACTGCAGGGAGGAGCGCTAGTGCAATAGGGAACCGCATGGTGGCTGTCAGTTTGTCTATCTCCATCGAGCTTGTCTTGGCATCCCCTGGCCTCTGTGAGTTGCAGCGTGGGTTTTCAGGGGCTAGACCGCTCTCCCCTTCGTGGCTGCAATTGGCTGAGTGAAGGTGAGTGGGAGCAGCTGAGGGTTTCTAAATTGTCTAGGCTCCCAGGCCTTCCAGAAAAGCGTGCAGTAGGCCCCTCGGGCACCCAGCTCTGTGGCACTACAGTAAGGTGAAGCTTGGGGGCTGCTGAGGGGAAGCGCGCTGCTTACTGCAGAAATTCTGAGACTACCCCAGTGTCCGTGGGCCAGATGTACAACCAACAATTTTGCGACTCGCAAATTGCGTCACAATAGCAACTCGCAATTTGCGAGTCGCAAAATGGGATGTTCAACAGTGTCAGAGACACTGTTTGCGATTCCCAATGGGGTCGCAAATTGCGAGGCTCATGAATATTAATGAGCCTCTCGCAATTTGCGAGCCCATTGGGAATGACAGACCCTCCCAGGGATGGTGGCCTGCTGGGCTCAGCAGGTCACCATGTCTGGGACTGCTTTTAAATAAAGCAGCTTTATTTTTTTAAATGCAGCCCGTTTTCCTTAAAGGAAAACAGGATGCATTTTGAAAAACAAAATGAAACGTTTTCGTTTCATTTTTTAAGGGCAGGTAGTGGTCCCTGGGCCCACTGCCTAGCCTTAAAAAATATGTTCAGAGCCTGTCACAAAGGGGAAGGGGTCCCCGGGGACCCCTTCTCATTTGCGACTCCATTACCACCCTCTTGAAGAGGGTGGTAATTTGCGAGTGTTTTGCGACCGCAAAACATTGGTACATGGCTTTGCGGTCGCTATTAGGAAAGGAACGCCCCTTCCTAATAGTGAGTCGCAAAACCTATTTAGCGAGTCGCAAATAATTTGCGACTCGATAAATAGGCTTTGTACATGGCCCATGAGGTTTTTGCATGCGCAAACGGGTCGCAAACCCGTTTGCGCATGCAAAAACGGGTCGTACATCTGGCCCTGTATCTTTATGGGTTTTGAGCACAGCATCCAGCATTATGTCCAGGCATGGCAGGGTACCGTGTCTCACTTGGGTCCCATGGTCCCCTCCAGCCTCACTGCAGTCGCTGATGCAGTATCCACTGACACAATTACTCAGCAGCATCTCCAGGGGAGTAACTTGCTGCCCCTCCATTGGCTCTTACTCTCCGCATTTTCCGCTGCGATTTAGGGCTGGAGGAATCAGTGGTGGGTGCCCCTCATCTCTATTTTGCAGGCGAATGTTGTGGAACTCGTATTGATGACATCCATGTGGCCATGATGGTTGGCCACGCCCCGAATTTACTTTTTCAACAGTCATTCATGCAACATGCTCTGTACTGCTTCATTTTTTATTGCATTATTTTCCCATCATTATTTCAGCTCTGTCTCAGGCTTGCAATTCTTTGAGTCCTAATAATGATCCCACTATTCATAATGGGATTGAAACCCCATTGACCTTAAAATATATGGAACCTATATGATTTTATATATGGTAGCTTCCTGACGGATCATGCTATTCTTGCTTTGCTGATACATTTGTTGATCATGCGTTATCACCGGAGTGGATACTGCTGACCACCAAGCAGTATCCATGCACCCACACTCACTGTGCTGTTTTGATTTTCTTTAAAAAATTATTTTTGTTCATGTATTTTTTGATCTATTAAATTGCCATTGGGTACTTTGCGTTGTATAGATTATTACTATGGACCATTGTTTGCTCCGATATAGTTATTACCCCAGGTCCCCAGTTATCTTGGCATTTTCTTGTTAAATAGTACTACTGCTCGTATTTCATAGCACAGCAGATTGCTTCCATTATAGTTGCTCTCTATTAAGTTATTCTCTTTTTACAATGCGTGCAGTACGCAAACCGAAAGTTTCAATGTTATACCTCTGAATTCATAGACGGACTATTCATTACAGCACCTTTATTTTGAACTCCATTTCACCAATAGTTCTTTAATTAAGTTGGCCCAGGAAGAAAATTAGCCTTTATTGTATTTAATTTGCAGCACTTGCAACACTTTTTCTTTCTTTATTAACCTCTTTCTTCTTTGTTTGTTTTTTCTTTTCTTCTTCCTTCTTTCTTTGTTTATTTCCATTTTTCTTTCCTACTTTTTTCTTTTCTTTCTTTCTTTCTTGTTTTCTTGTTTCTTTATTTCTTTCTCTTTCTTCCTGCTTTCCATCTTTCTTCTCTCCTTAATTATTTATTGCCTTCTTTCCTTTTTTTCGTTCTTCCTTTCTTTACTTCTTTCTTTCATTCTTTCTTGTATTATTTTCTTCTTTCCTGCTTTCATTCCTTTCTTTTTTCTTTCTTTCCACCTTTCTTTCTTTCATTCTTTCCTTGTTTCTTTGTTTCTCTGTCTTTGTTTATCTCTCTTTTTCTTTCTTTCTTTCTTTCAAGAGGCTGGCAATCCATGGAAGAAAAAATTGGCCTTTTTAGGTCTGAGTAAGCCAAGACCTTTTGATTTTACTAAAATTACATGTATGGCAGAGTTACGTATAGGGTTTTTCAGCCACGCTTCATCCATTTGTCTGTAGTTGTGTCATTCATATTTTTCTCCAACCGACTCAAGCATGCATAAAGGGGCAGTGTGTCAGCCCACTTCAGCCAGTGGCTGACTTCATTATGAGATACAGCATGCTTCCCTTTTACAATGAGCTCATCCACACACAAAGTAGTTTCATTCCGTGCCAGGGAGTACTATCTATCGTAATGTGTGCTTTTCTGAGGCAAAAACACATTTTTAGGTCTCGCGCCTAGCGTTGCAGTGCGCAGCACTGCTCGCGCAGCGCGAGACCTCTAGAAAGGGCTTCTGAAAACGACCCACACGCTCGTGCGTGTGGTTTTGTTTTCAGAAGCCCACATTGGCTGGTGCATCCGTTTTTTTTATGGGGACGGCACGCTATTGGTCAAAGGCGGGCGCATGTCCCGCCTTTGCCGCGCCCATTCCCGACGGTGGCCAGAACGCGCAGCAGCGCGCGTTCGTCTCGCTGCCGCTCTCCCTCCCCCCGCTCCTCTGTGGTGCGCGCGCACCACAGGTTTCGATTCCGTGATTGTTTTCGGAGCGCTTGTTATGCAGCAACTAGGACACAAATTAGGATAGGATCCCCAGCCTGGTGGAAAGGGAGAGCCCCTGGGTTGCCCGTTCCTGACCCGGAGGATCCCTGGCCGGCGCAGCCGGAAGTCGCCCGACACCGGATCCAGGCCGCAGGAGCCCCGCTTCCACTCAGAGGTCATCTGGCCTGGGACCATCCTGAGCAGTCCGGTTCCACCCCTCCTCCACCTCCCAGCCGGTTCAAGGACTCGCGGCTCCTGCACAGGGTGGGCAGTAAGGGTGCCTTCCTGAGGGGCGCTCCTTTGTCTTCCACCCAGTTACCAGACACAAAGTTCGGCTGCGGATTATTCTGGATTTTTTTTATAAAGCTGTTTCTCCCTCCAATAGAAGAGGAAAACGAGCAACGAGTAAAAGCATTGTTCAGACGGCCGGGGGAACCGTAGACCTTAAGTTGGGGTATTGTGAGTAGCATCGAGACGCTCTTCTGTATGGGACTGCCAGGAGACAGTGGTTAGCGCGATCAGAGGGTCCCCAACCCCTGGTGGCAGAGGGGATTGTGAGCGGCGCTGGAGTGGTGTACAGTGGGCGAAGGAGAGTGAGTCAAAGCCCCTGGTGTTTGGAGCTGTGAGTCATCCCGATAGAGTGCCCCCGTCAGCCACGACTGGTCAGAGGATGGGGCCGGCGGCCGTGCCCACCTCTCTCACAGAAGATGAGCGTTGAGGACTCCACATTCAGTTTGCACCCTCGCCCCTGCTGAGGCCCCGGGGCCATGACGGTAAGTGCAGTGTCATCATTTTTTGAAAATAGTTCTGTTCACGAAGGCTGCAGGGTGGGGCATATCTGACCAATCGGGAGCTTTGTTTATTTACTTAATATACACATCTTTCGGCGGGAGGGGATTCCCTGAAGGAGGGAAGTTATTTAAAAATTCAGTTGAAATGCACTTACTGTAAACCCACATTTGGCACTGGGACATGGTGACGAAAGCCAAGCTGAGAGTTCCATCAAGCTCTGCATGGAGGAACTAACCACTAGGTCTTTGCACCAGGTGAACCACCGCCATCTGCACCCAGTTGCCACATAACAGCCGCCAGTGATTGGCTGCTTCTTCTAATTCTGCACCAGCCCCTCCCATCACTAGCCTCACCCCCTCCGCCCCCGTGACGTCTTTAGACGAGCCTGGTGAAACCCATTGTCAAGCCCTTAGCCAAGTACTCTAGACCTCTTGTTAACTAACGGTTTGTATCTGAATTCTCCTGACCTCCTCTTAGCTGCACCTCTGGCTTGCTGCATAATGGTCTGAATACACTTCTGGCCCGCGCCCATGCACCTACATGTACACACAGCCCCTCTTCCATCATGCTGTACACTCGTGCATCTAGCCTCCATAAAGCTTTCCAAACCCTGACCAGCCGCACGTTACCTTCTGAACACACCAAGCTCTGTGCCAGGATCTGAGGAAATGTCTGGCCCTCGCACACACCTCACACAAGAAGCCCACGCTCCCGAGCTGATTGCCTCTAATTGCTACTCTAAGACCGCCTCTACACCATTTATGCTATGCTACTACTTTCTCTACATTACAGCTGACTTGCATCCCCTGTAGTTAGCCAAGCAACAAGTTGCACTCTTCTTCTAGCCACACCAATTACCAACCCCTTTCTCGGCAATGCCCACACCTGTACGCCTCTGACCCTTGAGGCCGTGCGGCTAGTGGCAGTAATGTGCTGGTCAGGTGACAAAGCACTGGGTCAAGGAGATGAACACCGAGCACTCCATCATGAATTGAGGTGAGGATGTTAAAAAGAGGACCATACAGAGGATGAAGAAATTCCATCATGCATTGGATCTGGGGGAAAAATCTAACCATGCCTGGCGGCGAGGACTTACGAGCCATACCACAGACCAGGAACTCCCATCGCGCACTAACTGGGGTGATGAGGTACATATGGAAAAACTCCTATCCTGCATTTGGGCAAGGAGCTAACATCCAGGCATGGTAGTTGGTAAGTTCCGCCATGAACGGACTGAAAGATTGAAACTATTTATATGCTTGAAAATCCCTTCATGCAGTAGAGTGAGGAACTAAAACTAGACCACATCTTGTTTGAAGAAAAAAAAAACATTATGTGCTGTGGCGAGGAACAGAGCAGGCCTGTATCTAGTCGGGGAACCAAGGTTACCCTACTGGACACCAGGGCATGGAGGGCTAAAATCAGGCCTGTTTATAGGCAGAGAACTATCACACTATGGGGTCTTAAGACAAAAAGCTGACTTGCTTCTGGCTAATGAGCTTAAACTGGGCACCTGTTCTTTTATGCTAATGTGGGGCTATAGGTAGGTGCTCCAAAGTGGCTTTGACAGAAGAGGTGTTCCATAGGAAATCGGTTTTCTCTATGATTACCGGTCTTAGATTATCAGTCTCTAAACCCTGACTCCGCTTCTGTGGCCAAAATCATTGACTCATGGAAGTCGCTGCATCGCGATTTTAAATTTAAAAAAATTTCCCTAAATTGTGTTGATTTGGGGTAAATCCGTGGTTATTGTTGTTGGATGATCACAGACATTTTGCCACGACCATCATTCCCTCAATTTGTCAAGCTTATCCTTGGGTACCAGCCTTCAGGAAGTGATTCCAGTTTAATGGCGATCTAAAACCTCGAACAAATTCATTTTGGTTGTGAATTTTGTTTTATACACTGTATATTGTTCCAAAATTGGTCCATGATCATATTCTTTTCAGTTTCTTTACTGCCGTCAGTGGCTTTGATGACCAACCTTGAATCTTTTATAGATTTAAGTTGAGAGTTGGTAATTTAGCTTAATTGCTGAGGTATCCTTGCAGGTTGACTCATTTGGGCAAGCTACCCCGATTCTGCCCTAGCTAAAACTTCTTCAGAAGATTCTACTGTTTTTACACTTTAAACTGTAAGTCGTAAGACCTGCTCACTCGAAGTGGCATATGCTAGATTTGGTTTTGGACAGGACCACACACAGTTTTGTATTTTTCACATCCCTCATAGCGGATAGTCGTTCTGCAGTTCCTTCTGCATTGGCCAGTATCCTCCCACCGATGGTAACAAATACTGTTCTCGTTTTCTGTCTTTAGTGTCCAGATCTCAGGAATCTTACTAAAGTTTGTCTAACTTCACCTCACCCCCTTCATCCAACAACATTTCTGCTTGTTTTTTTTTCTTCTCAATTTTGGCTCAAACTAAACTCCTAAAATCTGTAGGTTCGCCCAGTAGACTTGCTACAGCAACAAAGGTACATTTAAGCGCCTTGAGACCCTCACAGGTGAGTAGCCGTGGGATACAAACTCTTGATTGATTGAATTGCCTTCAAGTTGGGCCCAATTAGCAAATGTTTAGTTCTGCACTCAATGTTTGCCCACTCTTGGTTTTTAGAACAGCTTAACTTCATTCTTTGGCCACGTAACTTGTGTATTTTCAGTGGATTTCCACTACTGAATCTTAATGATGTTCTCAAGCCTTCCTTTGTTGCTACTGTCCACCCTGCTTTTGAAACCATTTCCAGCTTGTCCTGTTATGCCAACCTGCTGGCAATGGTTCTTACGATCCAACTTCAGCATTTATCTGAAAGGAATGCTTTGTTGAGGCCCCTCCTGGTGGTGTTAGGCTAGATACGGTGAAGGGAACCAGTATTGTCTTAACATGGGATAACGTAAGACCAAAGGCGTGCCAAAGTTATATCTTCGCCTTATTTGAGGTTGACTCATTCTACCATGGTTCGCCTCCATGAAGTTATAGGCAGTAGTGGCAGAGTCCTGGAATCGTGCAGCTCTTTTTACTTTCTGTTTGTTCACTAGTAGTCACACCCTACCACCCCATCACCACGTTTACTAGGCATTTTGTTCCACTGACCTGTGATGCGCTTGGTGTCCTGGCTTTGTTGTTTGGTGACTTATAATACTTTTTACACTTTTACGTATTGCCCCTGATTATGTCCAAGTTCCTCATAACTGTTCACTGTCCGTGAATGTTTTGTCTACTTAAGTCCATAGTCTGCAATGATTTATGGATTGTATGCCAGTCATAAACATGTGGACGAGTGCAAACAGGGTGGCCGACTTTCAACCCAATGAAAACCGATTGCAGGTGCGCTGCCTGCTCACGTGAACCCTTCCTATAGGTGTCTGACCTCAAGCGTGCTGCCTGCTCACTTGACCCCCTTCCTATAGGCGTCTGACCTCAGGCGCGCTGCCTGCTCACGTTAACCCTTCCTATATAGGCGTCTGACCTCAAGCGTGCTGCCTGCTCACTTGAACCCTTCCTATAGGCGTCTGACCTTAGGTGCGCTGCCTGCTCACGTGAACCCTTCCTATAGCCACCTGCCCTCGGGCGCGCTGCCTGCTCACGTGAACCCTTCCTATAGCCACTTGCCCTCAGGCACGCTGCCTGCTTACGGGAACCCTTCCTATAGCCGTCTGACCTCAAGCGTGCTGCCTGCACACTTGAACCCTTACTATAGCCGTCTGACCTCAAGCGTGCAGCCTGCTTGCGGGAACCCTTCCTATAGCCTTCTGACCTCAGGCGTGCTGCCTGCACACTTGAACCCTTCCTATAGCCACCTACCCTCAGGCGTGCTTCCTGCAAACTTGAACCCTTCCTATAGCCGTCTGACCTCAAGCGTGCTGCCTGCAATCTTGAACCCTTCCTATAGGCGTCTGACCTCAAGCGTGCTGCCTGCACACTTGAACCCTTCCTATAGGTGTCTGACCTCAAGTGTGCTGCCTGCACACTTGAACCCTTCCTATAGCCACCTGACCTTTGGCGTGCTTCCTGCACACTTGAACCCTTCCTATAGCCACCTGACCTTTGGCGTGCTTCCCTCACCCTTGAACCCTTGAACCCTTCCTATAGCCACCTACCCTCAGGCGCGCTGCCTGCACACTTGAACCCTTCCGGTAGCCACGTGACCTCAGGCGTGCTGCCTGCACACTTGAACCCTTCCTATAGCCACCTGACCATAGGCGTGCTTCCTGCACCCTTGAACCCTTCCTATAGCCACCTACCCTCAGGCGTGCTGAACCCTTCCTGTAGTCACCTACCCTCAGGCGCGCTGCCTGCACACTTGAACCCTCCCTGTAGCCACCTGACCTCAGGCACGCTGCCTGCACACTTGAACCCTCCCTGTAGCCACCTGACCTCAGGCGCGCTGCCTGCACACTTGAACCCTTCCTATAGCCACCTGCCCTCAGGCGTGCTGCCTGCTCACGTGAACCCTTCCTATAGCCACCTGACTTCCGGTGTGCTGCCTGCACACTTGAACCCTTCCTATAGCCGTCTGACCACACTTGAAACCTTCCTGTAGCCACCTGACCTCAGGCGCGCTGCCTGCACACTTGAACCCTTCCTATAGCCGTCTGACCACACTTGAAACCTTCCTGTAGCCACCTGACCTCAGGCGCGCTGCCTGCACACTTGAACCCTTCCTATAGCCGTCTGACCACACTTGAAACCTTCCTGTAGCCACCTGACCTCTGGCGTGCTGCCTACACACTTGAACCCTTCCTATAGCCGTCTGACCACACTTGAAACCTTCCTGTAGCCACCTGACCTCCGGCGCGCTGCCTGCACACTTGAACCCTTCCTATAGCCACCTACCCTCAGTCAGTCTCTCCTGTTACCCACGTTGCACCCATAGTCCCCCTTGAAGGATGGTCCCTCCCGGTGCCCAGTCATACTAGCCCATAGCGCTTGTGCTGTTATTGCACATTGACTACCTCAAACAGGGTCCACCGTGGCTGGTTCATGCTGTTCCAGGGAATCTGGACTTCACCAACAGGGCTTTAAGTGCGCCGGGGCAGTTCTAAAAGCAGATACTAGGCGGGTCCTTATCGGGCTCTCTATTTTTTCCCTCACCCTCCGGATGAAAAAAATAAATCTTTTAGCAGTACCACCCTTCACTGCCTGACGTAACTTCAAATAGACTCGTTCTTTCACAGTCCCACCATTTCAGAACTGAAGCATTTCCAATGTGCTCCACTACGAAGCCACCATGGTTGTTGCTGCACGAGTCGCGGCAGGTGCAGCTCACTTCGCTTACACTTCAGTTATTTTGCAGCCGAATACATGTCCTGTTATACTGGAAGTCTCCTGACACTGTTTCATAGACTTTGCCGTTCTTCAGAGGAGAATATTCCTTTTAGGTCTCGCCTAGCGACGCAGCGCGAAGCGCTGTCGCTAGCGAGATCTATTGTTGTCGACTTGAGTTTGGAAGGGGGACAGGCGATGTGCACGCTCACAGCGTGTCTTCTCTGGCAATGCTGAGCTTGCGCCCGGACAGCCGATGTGCACGCTCACGGCGTGTCTTCAGCTTGCGCCCGGACAGCAGATGTGCACACGCACAATCACATCTTTGCTAGCTACCGGGCTGCGCGCGACGTCCTGAAGCGTCTTCTTCTTTGACCCCTCCCACCTCCCAAACAGCATCGATCGCTGTGGCTCTCTGCGCACAGTGCCCCGTGATGCTGCCCCGTAGTGACCACTCCTGCCGTACTCACAGTTCGCCTTTGGTGGGTTTGTGGGCCTGCGCCAAGCGCGGCGCGCTGGGATCAGTTGTATCCTGTGAGCAGTCAGGCCTGCTCAGGCTGCTGTCCGTGGTGATCTGGCAGCCAGTGGCTGGCGCGGTCAAGATGTCGCCTCCGGTTCCACCATGTGAGGTTTGCCGTGATTTGTGGCCTCTGCGCTGCGGGCAACTCGCAGCGGCGCACCAGTATAGGCCACGCGCCTCATTGCGTTCCCGTTTCCATTCGCTACAATGGTGGCAATAGTAGTGGCCCTCCAGGCAAATGCAGCCAGTCCTTTACTGCATCTCCGCGTAGGTTGGGCACAGCTGCCACCCCCGCTGCAGGCAGTCGGCATGCCCAAGCCAACACGTCCCCAAGAGCGCGCTCAAGTTCCGATTCAATGCAGCGCGCCGGCCAAGCCCCGACTCTCCACTCCGGCTCAGCACACCCTCGAGGCCGCACCTCAGCCTGCCAGCACCCGTCGAAACCTTCTGCAGTCTCACTCAGGTCCCGTGGCGACTCTCCCAGATCGCTGTGTATTACTTCATGTGATTCGGGTAGACCCGGGCCGCAGGCCGGCCCCGCTTCGTCGCTCGCCTACGGTACGCTCCTCATGCCCGAGCTGCTGCCGGTGCCCACCGGTTGTGCCAATGGGGGATGCTGTGTAAAGGTGTTAAGGATCCCGGTGTGCTGAGGACAAGTCAAGACTTGCAGCTCAGCTCATGTTTTGGGCGGGGCACCAGGGATCACATGTGGGACAGAGGGGTCTTCACATCTCCTCATACCCTGTCGGGCTGTGCACAGGCCCAGACACTGACATCTCTGGTTGCCCCCTTGCCCCTGAACCAGAGGCCCCCCTTCCTCCCCACCGCCGTGCCAGTCCCGTGCCCTGTAACGCCACTCTCATTGAGGGCAGAGGGTTCTGCCAGACGCCCTCGCCGCACACAAGGAGACTGCAAGCACCGGCCGACAGTTAAAGCAATGCTTTAATTTTTAAATCACAGTATTGCAGGGAAACATTACAAATCTTGATGCATATTTCTTTTATATTCCGTAATGTAAAAGCTGGCCATTTTTCCTTTCTACATTTGATTTTTTTAAATTACCGTGTCTCAATTGCAGGCGAATGTTTTCGCCCCTTTTGGTGCCCTGCGTTTCCGTTTGTAAACTATCCGTTTCTGGAGATGAATTTCCTGGGAGAACGGCTCATGTGTTATTTAAAGAGGGTGTGTGAGAAGGGTTTAAAACTCCAGACCACTTGCAGTAACTTTTCTGAGGACTGCAGAGAGGCCTGGTCTTTGCCCAGGGACACACACAATATCCAGGGCTGACCCGGGAGACACTCTAGGGTTCACCAACTAGCTCCTGATGTCGCTGAATGTATTGGCACAGGACGAAATAAACTTTCCCCTCGTGCATTGGCATTTTAAACCAACATTTGCCCCTTCCGAGCAGTACCTATATAAAACATGTTTCGATCGGTAGGTTGAAATGTAATTTTTTGGGAACGTTTTAGCAGTTTGGTCCTTAGAGTCTCATGGTGCATGCACGTCACTTTTCTGTCCCCTCGTCTCTCTTTTCAGAGGGCGTGAGGTGCAGAAAAACGGTACGAGAGAGACAGAAGGTATTTCTTCTGCAGCATGTTGTGGAAAAAAAGGTCATTTAGGAAGCGTTTTGAAAAAGATTGTTTTATCATGAAAGTAGTTGTAATCCGTGGGAAATTTAAACGTCAATATTTTGGGACGTAACTCTGGACATTGCTAATATTATTTTTGTAGTGTGGCAGGCTTTTGTTAAAAATAGCATTTTTTTTGTTTTCCCTTTGGTGATTTGCTTTAATTTTTTTCTATTATTTATTGGTGAAACTCCTATACAGACATTGGTTTCCTGTTTCCGTAGCGTTATTTCAAATGGGTGCTGCCTTCCAAAAGTAATTTTGTTGTTCGTTTTGGGGGCAGAGTAAAAATGCTCTTTTAAGAACCTGTTTAATGTCAATGAAGTCTCCCAATTTCACGCACATAGAGCTAAAACAAGCATTTGCAATGCAATAGGTCTCACATTTACACAAGTTTAAGCTATTGGCATTGTAAATGTTAATGCCTTTTATTTGTGTCTTAAAAACCAAAACAGAAATAAAAGTTATTGTCATTTACAATGCCAATAGCTCAAACTCTCGTAAATGCGAGACCTATTGCATTGCAAATGCTTGTTCTGTTTAGTCAATGTTTTTTTTTCTTTGATTGACTAACACCCTGCAGCTTTCCGAACAATAAAGTTGTGCAAAAACCATGAGAAAACAAAGCATGAGTTGCCAAAAGGCTGGCAGACACCTCCAGACCTATTGGCTTTGCCATTGCTTCTTTTTTTATTGAGCGCCATCTGTTGTCTTGTGGCAGAGGAAGCAAATGGAGCATGCGCGAAATCTTTCGAGTCTCACCATCAGGTAACCTTCTCGATAGTTTATAACATTAAAAAGAAAAACATTCCAGATAACCTAGCAAAGAGAAGATTGAAGAAATATTTCATCCTCGAATGAAAATGTCTGAAATTCCTCAATGAAAACATACGAAGCCAATCTTAAATTTGATCTGATTTCCATAACAGACTTCAAGAGATGATTCATGCTTTCCCAGTCATGAAAAGCAAGTGTCTGGTACAGCTTAGGAATCCGTGTTTTTCAGAAAGAGATGGAGAGGCAATATTTATTTTCACTCCCTTTGTTGTTTATCTTCAGGATCTGCTACTGCCGAGCTTTTAGTGTTGTGTAAACATGGCCAACTGTCTTCAGAAAAAAAGTCATGTTTATTGTTTTGGAATTAAAAATGGTAAGCGGTCGTAATGAATGTAAGCTGCAGCCCTGTGTTTCAAAACATTTCCTAATTAAATCACAAAAGTTGTGGATGTAAGCCTTCTTAAGGCAACAGGCTAAACACACTTTGTGGTTGCCAAAGTTAGCACATCTTTTTCCTCCTTGCTTGTTCATTGTTGTCAGTAGAAAAGCGAGGGTAGTTACCAGCAGAGACAATGGGGGATTTAAGGTAAGTTGGTTCAGCTGGGGCCTATTGCACCACCAGCACTGAGGTACCAGTTGCCCTTATATGCATTGAGGGGCACATTTCCTATTATTTCACGCAACGCGGTGCTGCAAGGGAATTTGCTGCATTTCGTGAAAGTGCAGAAATGCTCCATATTCACAAAGATATGGAGTATGGAGCATTTCTGCTCTTTTCTAGCGCTGGGGCACTATGTTCTGTCTAGCACAAACGCTGGCACCCTTGCACCATGGTGCAAGGGTGCCTGTGCTATGTGCAGAATTGTTTTTGTGCAGAAAGGTGACCCTTCCTGCACACAAACAGTCCTTAGAGGCATATTGTTCTTTCTCACATGGAATGAGGAAGTAACAAGAAGAAATAAAGATATTGCTCCCCCTTATGCCTCTGTTGGGTATGCACACCATTTTGGCGCAAATCCAGATTTACAAGTCTTTGTAAATCTGGGTTTGCATCAAAAGACATGAGTGGATGCATGGGAAAGCCCAAGCTCCAGCCATATAGCGCCTACCCGATGCAGAGTAACTCAAGGCAGCACTATATGCTTCATTGCATTACTTTGTATTTACCAACCCAGGCAAAGTTTCTTTGTGTGGCTTAGTAAATGCCCAAAAAGATTTTGTATTGGGGATACACCCCAAAAGTGACGCAACCCTGTCGCAAAATCACAGTTCATCTGGGCTTGAATGTAGACAAAGATGTGGAAATTCAATTAAATAAATTAAACTCATGAAATTCCATAGAAAACTTTGCAAATTTAGTGTCACTTAAGTGAACTATTTTTGATATTTTGAGGTACCAGGAGGAGGGGGAAGCGTAGAAGAATAATGATCATAGAAATGATGGTGTTAGTTGTTTTTACGAGACCTGCACTTATACCAAGAAGAAAAGTATTTTTCCTATACTCATTTGTGGGCCATACTGTCCAAAAGCATTGCCCCTCAGACAATAGCATTGTTAGATTTAGAGGTGAAGAGGGTAAACTTATGTTTATTTCAATTTGTAGCTCATTAACCTGTTTACTTATTTGTTTGTTCATTTGATAGTAATGGGATCAGATACCTATGGTGTTGGGGGACGTTTCTTGAAGGACCTGCATTGAGTGCCTGTGAGAATGAAGGGACTGTCGCTTCCGTACAAGATGCAGTTGATTGTGGTTTAGATGCTTTCACTAGTTAAGAATAGGAACCTGAATGGATTCTGACCTTTTCTTGAAGGAGGTCGCAAAAATTATTCTAACAGTTGCAGTACAGGAAAGTATGACTTCTATGTCGGTGAGAACTTTTTAAAAGATTTTAGATGAGTTGTCTGTTCGTGGACAGAATGGAATGTTATGGAGCAAGCGTTTTGTACCTCCTGTAGGGTTGAGAATTAAATTGTTTAATATAGCTCATGACGGTCATCTAGGGCAATCTTTGACAAAACAAAGACTCAAAAGGGAGTTTTGGTGGCCTGAATTGAATGATTAAATTAATGTGTCGGTCAAATGATGTAGTGCCTGTAAAGAGAGTGAGAAAAGGTTGAAAGTAGGTAACAAAAATTTGGTGGGCCATATTGAGGATCCAGGGTTATCGTGGAATACTGTTTGTTTGGATTTCATCTGCCCTTTGTCCGGCATGAGACTTGATATGAGATTTGCTTTAGTTATGATTGATGTTCATTCAAAGTGGTTGATTGTAAAGTTCATGAATGAGATACTGACCGGGTCTACTACTTGTGCTTTGGAAGCAGTGTTTGCAGTGTTTTCCATTCTTATTACGGATAATGATTCCTGTTGCACTTGGCCCTTTTTGCAGGGTCATCCCTAAACGTTTTGCCTTTCTCCTAGCCTTTTCTCTGACATGGTGTTGGTGGTTTTAGGACTCTGGGCACTTTAGCACTGCTGTCCAGTGTAAAGTGCGTGTGCTCTCTGTGTTAAATATGGTAAGATTGGTCTACACCTGTTTGGCCTATTTAATTTACCTGTCAGTCCCTTGTAAAGTGGTATCCCATATACCCAGGGCTGGTAAATTAAATGCTACTGGTGGGCTTGCAGCGCTGATTGCGCCACCCACCAAAGTAGCCTTTCAAACCTGTCTCAGGCCTCTGCCATTGCAGGGCCTGTGCGCGCAGTGTCACTGCCGCTGTGACGTGGCACCTAAAGTGTGTGCCATGTCCGTGACCCCCCTTTTACTACATGTCAGTCACCCCTAAGGTAGGCCCTAGCTAGCCCTATGGGCAGGGTGCATTGTAGGTAAAAGATAGGACATGTACCTTAAGTGTGGGACATGTCCTGGTAGTGACAAACAGCCATTTTGGTTTCTCACTACTGTGGGGCTGCCCTCCCGTAGGAATGCATTGGGGATTCCCTGATAAGTGTTTCAGTGGTAATTCCTGATATGAGAGGCGCAGCGTGGTCAAGTTTGGTATATTTGGAATAGTGATAATAAATGCTGCGCAATGGTGTAACTCCCTTGCCCTGACTAGAGTGGTGGTTTATGCCTGGCTTAGGTGCAAGCCTTAGCCAACCAGAAATCCCACCGCTAGGGAGTTACACGCTGAAGATAACCCCTGCTCACCCCCTTGGTAGCTTGGCACGAGCAGTCAGGCTTATCCCTGAGGCAATGTGTAAAGCGTTTGCGCAACACACTCACACAGCAGCAACCCACTAGGCACACCACAAAAGGAACTCCACACAAGGTTATATAAAAAATAGCCTTTGTATTATCATAAACACATTAGAAACATAATCACACATTTACACTGTGCCAACTAGCACTAGGCAATATTTACAGGGGATTATATACACCTGACAGGGCCAATCGGGCCACTGTCAGAACCATCACAAATGCACAAGTAGAAAATGTAAAACACTACCAGTAACTACTGGTAAAATAATGACTCTGCATCATATCCTGCAACATAAATCACATTATGCAATAAACCTCACAAGCATAAACACATTATGCAATAAACCTCACAAGCATAAACACATTCTGCAATAACCTCATAAGCCTAAACCTCAGATTAGGGAATAACCTCCTAAACATAAACATCAGAGGCATACATCATGGTGCATAAATCACATTTATCCTAGGCACCACATAAATCACATTGGGGCCTGGCGCCCTACAAACCCAACTGACCCCCTGGCCAACTGGCCTTCTCAGAGGGCTAAAATGCCCTATGTCCCAAATGTCAGGGCTGGCTGCCACTGCAGCAGAATCCCAAGTGCGCAATTGCGCTGGCACCACTGTGCCTCCTGGGTCCCCACTGGGACTCCTAAAAATGCTCTGGCCTAAACGTTGCAGCTGTCGCTAATTGCGGTGCAGCTGTGGGCACAAACACAAGAGGCACTGGCACCTCTGTGCCCTCTGGACCCCCACTGGGGCCCTACAACAAATGTGTGCAATGTTGCAGCTTCCCGCTCTCTCCCGTGGTGCAGCTGTGGCTCAAAAATGAGCAGCAGTGCTCTGGAGACCCACTCTGGGGCTCTTTCACCAGAATTTGCCCCCAACGTTGCAGCTGTGAAAACTGGACACCGGCCCTACAGGGCCACTCAAGCCTCTCTCACCGGGGCTCTACAAAAACAAGGGTGTCCCTCCATGGCAGCTGCCCGCGTTCCTGCGGGGCAGCTGTGAAAAGCAGCAAAGGCACTGGACCCGATGCCCACTAGGAACCCCACTCACCGGGGTTCCTCTTTGACCGCTCCGGTCTCCTTGGGGCACCAATACCGAGATCGGCTCCTCTCCTCCCTCTCTTGAGGGCTGCACTGATGCAGCACAGCCACTCCCACCTCACGGGACTCCTCCGGTCTCAGGCTGGACACGGGGACAGCTCAGCGGCGTCTCGTGGAGGCGGGGTAGGCTCCGTCCTCCTTCCGGCATCACTCTTCTGGCTACATGCGGGGCTCCCTTCAGCTCACGGGAGCCCCGCCCACGTCCAGGCTACCACAGCCTGACTTCCGCTGCAGCCGCGCTGCGATTGGGCGGCCCTGTCAGCTTCCGGTCGGCCCGCCCACAACCAGGCAACTTGCCTGTCTTCTGTTTTTTGCGGCAATCTCAGGGGCAATGCGGGGTGGGCACCCGCCTCCAAATAAAAGCATAAAGGGGGTGAGCACCTGCTCTAAAGGCACCACAATGCGGGGTGGGCTCTCGCTTCTCGCCCTCAATTAGGGGGAATCCCCACATCGGGATTCCCTCTGGCAATATCGCAGCTCAGCGCTGCGGAGCCCTCGTACTCCTTTTTCTTTGGCAAGGCTGGAGTCCCCCTCTCTGGGGCACCAGCAATAAAAGTATAGCGCTCAGGGGGTGCTAAAAGTCCTTAAGGTTCCAGGGGCATAGCTGGGCCCAGGGAGGCCAGCACACAGGGCCCTCCAGCAGGGAGGCAAGCCCTCATGGCGGTTCCTCCTGGGCCCTCAGCAGCAGCACGCCCCAGTAGCACAGGAACATCACAACTTTCATGGTGTCACAGCCCCAGCACTTATACACATATTCTCCTTTGTCTGCAGTACAGGGCTTGGGGGAACCAGCAAAAACTGGTTCAGGGGGGAATTGGAGCACTCTGTTTACCAGGCTCCTCTTCCCCTTTGTCAGGTGGGGGCTCGGTGATCAGACACACAACAGGGGGCGGAGCCAGCATTGTACAGGGCAGGCACAATCCTATTCAGTGTCAGGGGACTACTCCTCCCACTACCCCAAATGTAGATGTCCCATTCAGCCTAGTGCTGACTCACCCTGCCCCTCCTGGAGCCACACACACACCTCCCCAGCCCCTGTCACTCAAAAGCCAGACATGCAATTCACATCAGGCAGGCAGACACATAGCACACAGAAATGCCAACTTCTAAAAGGGGCATTTCTAAAATAGTTATAATAAATCTGCGCACACCATTGCGCAGCATTTATTATCACTATTCCAAATATACCAAACTTGACCACGCTGCGCCTCTCATATCAGGAATTACCACAGAAACACTTATCAGGGAATCCCCAATGCATTCCTATGGGAGGGCAGCCCCACAGTAGTGAGAAACCAAAATGGCTGTTTGTCACTACCAGGACATGTCCCACACTTAAGGTACATGTCCTATCTTTTACCTACAATGCACCCTGCCCATAGGGCTAGCTAGGGCCTACCTTAGGGGTGACTGACATGCAGTAAAAGGGGGCCTACCTTAGGGGTGACTGACATGCAGTAAAAGGGGGGTCACAGACATGGCACACACTTTAGGTGCCACGTCACAGCGGCAGTAACACTGCGCGCACAGGCCCTGCAATGGCAGAGGCCTGAGATAGGTTTGAAAGGCTACTTTGGCGGGTGGCGCAATCAGCGCTGCAAGCCCACCAGCAGCATTTAATTTACCAGCCCTGGGTATATGAGATACCACTTTACAAGGGACTGACAGGTAAATTAAATAGGCCAAACGGGTGTAGACCAATCTTACCATATTTAACACAGGGAGCACACACACTTTACACTGGACAGCAGTGCTAAAGTGCCCAGAGTCCTAAAACCACCAACACCATGTCAGAGAAAAGGCTAGGAGAAAGGCAAAAAGTTTAGGGATTACCCCTCAGAAAGGGCCAAGTCCAACACAACCCCCTTCCAGCCAAAACGCAGGGTAGACCAATCACCACCTTGATGGGCTTCCCTGCTTTGGGCGATAGAACACGGACGCGGGCCCGCAACTGCAGGTACACCTTCCGGTTCCACGCCACTCTGAACCCATGTGGTTCCCTCTGTAAAAGTTCTCAGGACCAACTAGGTTACCCCACTGGTACTCCCTAGCTGTCCACGGCCAGGACCAGGCCCTAGGCCACCCAGATGTCACTGGTCCTTGCCAATCCACAGAGTGGGAGGCAGTAACCCCTGGCACATAGTAACCATTCTCCACTCTTCCTCTCATCAGTGCAGTTCCAAACTGCCACTGATCCTCCAACCTAGGGTCCGCACCCTGAGGTTGACCAGAAGTCACGGGCGAGGCTCTCCTCCCCCTACCTCTTCTTCTGGGGTTCTGCACTCTCCTCCTATGAGAGGCAACCTCAGAACACAACTCACTCACCAGTTCAGGGCCTTGACCCTGCAACTGATCAACCAACCTGGGATCTAAATCCTCAGGTTGCACCGGGGTTAGAGGCGAGGGCTCCCTCCCTCTGCACCCCCTTCCAGAGTTCTGCTCCCTCCCAACTGGAGTGGTACCCCTAGAAGCTAGCTCGGTCAGGACACTGCTTACAGTTGTCCTTTCCTCCAGGTCAGGCAGCACCTGAACCTGGCTTCCCAATCCAGGGACGGAACCCTGCGGCTGAGCACCCGCCTAGCGCACCAGGACTTCCTTGGGAGCACGCATGCCCCCCCCTGAGGGTGACACAAAACTCATGTGTCGTGTGACAGTCTGCCTGGCGCAGATCTCCCGACCCCTGTCCATCTGACAGTGCGTGAAGATCCCCCAGGACAGAAGTGGTGTCAGCATGGTCCTTCATTGGTGACTCAGCCCTTCCGGCTGGCCCCTGACCCACTGGGGACTCTTTCCCCCTCTCACCCCTCAATCTGGACTTCTGCACCCTCCTAACTGGAGCGGCACTGCCAGACACCAGAACCACTGGAGCTCCACTTACAGACGCTCCAGGTTCTCCTGACACTAGGAGATCCCCTCAAATGGCCTACCAGTACAGCCTAGGCCCCCAACCTGGTGTTCCCTTAAGGAACCCTCCAGGCCCCGAGACTGGGTTTCGGGCACCTTGGGACACGCAGTCCCACACTCACTCCTTCTCCGCAGAGACAGGACGTGAGCCCCTACACCCCTACCACTACACTGGGACCTAGCTGGGCTACTCTGAACCTCTTCCCCCACGCAGGTCTGGAAGATACTTGAGCCACTCCTTTTAGGATCACTCCCAAATGCCTCTTCAGATCCTCTAACACGCAGCCAGAGGTCTGCCTCCTGTGCAAGCTCCCTGGGATCAGAGAACTCGCACTCCAACAGGTGTTTTGGCGCAACCCCGGAAAACAATTACTGAACATGTGCTCTCTGACAACCAGATTGAACAGCCCTTCAAAATCATTTGCCGTGCTAACCATCACACAATCGTCCAGTGCATCACAACACTCATCCACATACTCCCCCCAAGACTGGTTAGACAGTTTCTTACTGCCCCTGAATCTCAACCTGTACCCCTCTTCTTGGGAACTAGGTACCATCTTCCGGGCTCTGGGAGTGGGACTTCCTACACTGGACTCCATATTGCTGCCACCACTGGACCCCACCCTTACTGGTGAATCCAGACAACTAAAACTGCACTCAGGGGATAATCTTCCCTCCAGAGCTAGTGTCTCCTTGCCAATTAAGTAACCACTGCAGGCCAACCCCAGAAATAGCAGTCTGCACAAGGGCAGTTACCTCTTACAGATTCGCTGGTTTCTGTCCTTGGCAAGATACACAACCCATAGTGCAGCAAGAGAACACATTTCAAAGAAATGATACTTTTAAGGAGAAAACAAAATCAGAAACAATAATCCCCAAACTTGTGATTATCTAAATGCAGAGTTTGTAGTGCAACCAGTTGTCGCTGTGGTACTGCGCAAACGCAAGTCCTATCCTCACCGCTGACAACCAATGTTAGAAAGGTGGTTTCTGCCTGGCTTTGGCGCAAGCCTTAGCCAACCAGAAATCCCATTTCTAACAGTTCCCAACTCACTTCAAGTGAGATGTCAAGAATTTTAAAGTGTTGCAGGATCAAGCATAATCGTACCTCATTGTACAATCCCCAAGGAAATTGAATTGCCGAGCCAGCTAATAGATTGGTCAAAGGGACCATTCAAATGGCTTTGGCTAATAACTGTGATGTTAAGAAGATGGTATGTGATATTGTGTGGGCATATCGCACCACTATTAATAGTGTCACTCAGAAATGTCCATTTCAGGAGATGCATGGGCGTATGCCAGGAACTAAATTAGTTCCTGCATGGTTAAAGGAGTGGGTATCTTCAGATGTAAATCAAACTGTTTCCTTGGAGGGCAGTAAGTTCAAAGTAAGAGACTGGGTTAAGATAAAATCTGGGCACACGCGTGGTGGTCTATCAAAATTTAATGGCCCTTTTAGGATCAAACATGTTAGTCAGTGCTTTGTTGTCCTGGAGAATGGCGAAAGGTGGAACTTCCGGAATGTGGCGTTGTACCAGAGAGGTGGTGTATGTCTGAAAGAGAGTGAAGGGTGTTATGGAGTAATGATGGGAGATGAAGAGTAGCGTGGCGTGAAATGTGATCTCTCTAGGCCGACGGGGAGTGACGTGAGAAATGAGCTTGTGGAAAATGCCAGTGTTGTCGGAGAACATAGAGAACGTGGACTTCCATCTTATCTTCATTATTATTTGCAGTGACTAGTTTTTAGGTTACTTAGAGGATCTATTTCCCTTGCTTTTAGAGGAGGTTCACGTTAGAAATTACGGTTGTATTATTTCAGTTAACTTATCATATGTATTCTTATTGGATTACTGTTTATTGTTATTTGTAAATGTGTTTAATTTTGTTTTAGAGATTTTTAAGAAATGTTATGTGGAGGGAAGGGGATGTGTTATGATGTCACATGTTACTATGACAATGTTGTCATTCTGTTCAGAGAATGTTGAGTGGGGAGGATTTCAAGGTGGTCAGTTGCATCCTGGTTCTCTTGGGAGGATCACACTCAGGTTTTGTGCTACAAAAAAGCTCCTCATCGCATGAACATTGCCATGTTAGACCACCTCCTTTACAACACCCCCTCCCCAAACCCAAGGGAGCCCACCCCCGGGGCCAGCCGGCTAGCAGCTGTGTCCTGGGGCGTCCACCCCCGGGACATAGCGGTTTCCCTGCCCACAGCAGCGCATGCAGGGAAACCTGTGTTTGCTCTCGCTTGGCTGGAGCATTTTTAAATCTCCCGCCATGCGGCATTAAACTCCAATTCCACTCCTGACAGGTGGGAGAGGACTTTAGATTTGTTTCCCTGCTCACAGTGATGTGGGCAGGGAAACAGATCTAAATATTGCTCACACCGACTGGGAGCAGCATTATTAGCTGCTCCCTGTGGGCGGAAGCAATTCCGGCTCCCACTGGATGCAGGGAGCTGGTTGGGCCCGTATGGGCCTTGGAGCTCTTCTGCGGCCCCCAACAACAGTGTGGTGGATGCTCTGGTGGGGCACCAGGGCACACACCCTATGTTGAGCCGGCCCGAGGGATGAGATTCCAGGGGCCGAAATTGGCCCGGGAGGGCATGCCCCCCTCCATAATGGTGCCGGGCCTCTGGGGGATGGGGTCCCCAGGGCCAAAATAAGCCAAGAGAGGGTGGCCTCATGCCCCCCTCCCCCTTTAAAATTCTACCAGACCCCGGGGGATGGAGTCCCTGTGGCCGAAGTCTGCCAGGGAAGGGGTGCTGCATCCCACTTCCCTTTCATAATGCTGCCAGGCCCTGGGGGATGGGGCCCCCAGGGCCGAAATCAGCCTGGTGAAAAGGGCCGCATTCCCCTCCCCCTTTAAAATTCTACTTGGCCCTGGGAGATGGGTTCCCTGGGCCCAAATTCATAATGGTGCTGGGCCCCAGGGGATGGGGTGCCCTGGCCACTGTTGCCCTGTGGACAAGGGCCACAAGCCCCCTCCCCATAAAAATTGCACCAGGCCTTGGGGGATGGTGTCCCCGGGGCCGAAATTGGCCCGGGATGGGGTGCCAGGTGCCGTCCTCCCCCTAAAAATATAATTGGGTCCATGAACATGGGGTCCCTGGAGCCGAAATCAGCCCAGGAAGGGGGGCTGCGGTCCCCCCTCTCCATTAGAAATTGTGTCTGACCCCAGGTGATGGGGTCCCCTGGGCCAAAATAGGTCCCAGGAGGGAAGCTGTGCAGCCCCCCTCCCCTTTAATTAAAAAAAACACCCTGGGGGATGGGATCCCCACGGCTACGCACTATGACCAACCCCCCCCACTTCGGCCATGCGCATCGTGGGGTTGCCTGTATAGGGGGATGTTGGCTGCAGGCCCTACAGTCAACCCCCCGCTGCTCACAGCCAAAGGTGGGGGGTTGCATTTACTTATGGTAATTAAGTATCACTTTACGATAAAAAAACACTAGAAATTCACTGAAAAAAACAAAGGTTAAAGTAATGTTATAGTTAGGTGAATTTGGCAATGACACCATTAACGTTTTGAACTAAAAACACACAGAAATTTACCAGTTCTAGTTAGCAGCGCTTACTATAGCTTACGGCCCCGCCATGCACTGCTTATGACCTCACATATAACATCAATCATGACATGCTCTAAGACATCATTTATGGCATCATTGATGACATCTCAAATGACATCATTGATACCATACTGATGACATCGCTGATGACATAATCCAAACTTCTTTTGTAAGGGTATACCATTAGAGCTATGAAAGTACGTGCAAAAACGTACAGAACAGTATGAAGAGTCTTTACTACTACCATAAATACAACCTCCATAGGTAAAGCAAGCTTATGTTATTTGTAACATTGACCATATACCATACATGGGTAGCCGAGTTCATGTTGACTATGAACCACAGATGAAATGGTAACCTATCCTGCACACGATGTTCAATCTGTATACAACTGTTCAGGGAAAACCAAGTTCCTCAAGATACTTAAGTCCTGTTCTATAACTAATTCCCTACTATGGACACTCTTTACCTGTATCAAACCCCTACCAGTCTCTGAACCTTCATTGATAAATGAAGTGGATATGAGTGGAAAATGGGTACTGTTAACAGTATTTACTCAATAGAGAGAGTTTACTCTGTACCACACTGTTTGCAGACAGTGAAACTCTCATGAGAAATACACCACAGAGCATTAAAAAGTAACAACTAAGCACAATGTACTCTATGGTAAACTTTTCTAAAGAGCAACCATTCACTTAAAATAACCAAGGTCTGAAGGTGCTAAAGACCATACTACCTGCAGCCTTGATATTGTGGTGAAAACATGACAGATAGCACATACCTGGTGCACATAGTCTTCTATGTTATTATTATTATTATTCAGCATTTGTAGAGAGCATAGCTACCCTAGGGCATCCCAGCGCTTGCGACTAGACAGTGGGGGCATGATAGGATTATAGGGCGGAGTGTTGAAATAACCAGGTTTTAAGAAGTTTTCGAAAGGGGAGATGGCGGGATTCAGAGCGAAGGTGTAGGGGCAGTGTGTTCCAGAGTTTTGCTACATCATAGGAAAAAGATCTTCCTCCTCTTCTTACCCTCCTGATTTTAGGGATGACTGCGAAGTTAAGATTGGCCGATCTGAGGCCTTTTCTGGGGCGGTAGGAGGTAATGAGGGAGCTGTTGATAGCAGGGCCAATTCCCCACATGGTCTTATGGGCTATGCACAGAGCCTTGAATATTACTCTTTCGAAACTTGGCAGCCAGTGTAGGGTCTTCAAGGCAGACTTGGCCAACTGAGTTTTTGGGATCCCGAGCAGCAGCATAGCAGCGCAATTCTGTGCGACTTGGAGCTTCCTTATCGTTGCTATGGGTGCTCCTAAGTAAAGGGAGTTACCATAGTCCAGTCGCGATAGGACCAAGGCCTGTATCAGGATCCTCCTAGCACCCATTGGAAGGAGAGGGAGAACCTTCCGAAGTAGTCTGAGGGTGCCAAAGCAGGCCCTTGTCACCCTCACTGCTTGGAGATCGAACTTAAGAGAGTTATCCAACCAAACGCCCAGACTTTTGATCTTTGTCTTGGGGGTTGGGGGAGGACCCAGGCAAGTGGGCCATATCTATTTGAGGTCCATGCTGGAGGTGTTACCCAGGAACATTAGTTCTGTTTTTCCTCCGTTAAGTTTGAGGCAGGAGTGCTCCATCCAGGAGGCCACTTTCTCCAGACATATTTCAAAGTCAGAGGGAAAGTTTCGGGGACCATTGAGGGTGATTATCAACTGTGTGTCATCCCCGTAGGTGACAGTTTTGATCCCGTGAGGCAAGATGATATCAGCGAGTGGCCGCATGTACACATTGAATAATGTGGGGCTCAACGAGGATCCCTGCGGGACTCCTCAGCTGAGCGCTAAGCTCCTAGACGTTGAATCCCCTGAGAAGACCTGGAAAGTTCTACTGTCTAGGTAAGATTGTATCCAAGTGACCGCCTCACCTAAGACCCCCAACCTCCTGAGTCTCTCTAGTAGGATGTTAAAATTAACTGTGTCAAAAGCTGAGCTTAGATCAAGGAGGATAATGGCTACTGCTCCTCCTTGATCAAGGATTTGCTTAGACTCCTCGACCACTGCAAGAAGAGCCGTTTCGGTTCCTTGTCGAGGATGGAAACCGGTCTGGGTAGAATGCAGGAGGTCATGGGTTTCTAGAAAGTCGGAGAAGGTCGAGTTCACGTGTTTTACTAGGATTTTAACGATCGCTGGAAGCAGCGAGATGGGACGGTAGTTGCCTAAATCAACTGGGTCTAGGCTTGGTTTTTTGAGTAAGGCCTTTACCATGGCATGTTTCAATTGTGGGGGGACTGATCCAGTGGAGATGGACAAATTTACCATTTCCAAGATGGCAGGGAAGATCACGTTTCCGGCTTTGCGTAGGATGTGGGGGGGGGGGCTGGAACTGGGGCGGGAGCCTGATTTTATTTGAGAGAGAATTTCTGACAACTTATCCAAATTTAAGGTTGGGAGTTCCTTAAGTACGTGTTCTGGATGAAGTGGGGGCTTGTCCATTGGTAGGAGGTCACTGGGGCGGAGAGAGCTGGGAAATGCCGTGTATACATTTTTAATTTTTCCTTGAAAGAAATCTGCCAGTTCGTTACACCGTTCTGGGGAGGCCTCGGGGGATAATCCTGATCTTGGAAGCTCTAGGAGATCCTTCGCAACGCGAAAAATTTTCATACTGAGACGATTCTGTCTAATAACTCAAGGCTGCTTACAATATTGGGGGGGTAATTTACTAACATTTTACGCCATGTTTGCATCATAAAAGTGATGCAAATCGGCACAAAATCATTTTTTTCCGATTTACTTTCCAGTACTAAACTTGTTTAGCCCTGGAAATAATGCGCAAGTAACGTGAACCAGAGCATAGCGCTGCTTTGCATTACTTAGCGCCAAGTGGGCGTACCATGGGTGGTGCATGGGCATTCCCATGCAACCACCCAAAGTTTCTGGCGCTAAACCCTATTTACTAACTAAAGTAGACAGGGTTTAGTGCCAGAAAACTGTGCCCTTTTGAAGTAGGCATAAGGAAGGAGAAATGCTTTCATTTCTCCTTCCTTTTCCGACTTTGTACTTGTGCTGCACTTTACAGCACACATGCAAAGAGGGGAAAGGGTTAAAGTTAGTCTAAGCATAGTATTTTGTACTGGAAGGTTATCCTTCCAGTACAAAACCAATACTACACTCACTATGGCACAAAGGTGTCTCCTTGGGGGACGGCAGCTGATTTCAGCACCGGCGCTAAGGGGAGGGGGGAGGAGATAGAGACATATTTCTGTAAATATGGCGCTCTCCTCCTCTCTCGTTTCCAAGCAGCGCAGCATTTGTGGCTGCCCTACTACGCTGCGTGAATAAGTGTTAAATCTGTAGTACGTAAAATCTTTGCTCTGTTGGAACCTTTTTTCTGCAGTACCAAAAAACTTGTGTGGAATAGGCTGTCACATGCACCCAGAATTACTCTTCAATATAAAGATTTATAACATGTTCAATACCTCTGCAAACCTATGATAAATTAGGAGCACATGTGCTTTGTAAACACCCTCATTAGCTGGACAAAGGCTGTACAAAGTTAGGTTGAAAAGTAATATCGTAGTTACCCGCACTCTGTAAACTATAAAACAAACTAACACACTCATTGTATGATGCCATTGGTGATGTCCTCAGTGATATCATCAATGATGTAATTAGAGATGTCATTAGTGATGTCATAAATGATGTCATAGAACATGTCATGAGTGATATCATATGTGAGATCATAAGCAGTGCATGGCGGGTGCGCAAGTTATAGTTAGCGCTGTTAACTGTAATTGGTGAATTTCTGTGCTTTTTTAGTTCAAAAGGTTAATGTTGTCTCTGACAAATTCACCTAAATATAACGATATTTTGGCCATTGTTTTTTTCAGTGAAAAAATATTTATATATGTGTGTGTGTGTGTGTGTGTGTGTGTGTGTGTGTGTGTATGCAGGAATATATATATATATATATATATATATATATATATATATATATATATATTAACCAGCTGAAACGCGTCAGACCAATCATCGAGTGCTGCCGCCCAAAGGCATAATAAATGTCTGTTCACATGCTACCAGTGCCTCGGCTAATTTTGTTATATTGCTGGCTGCAACCTAGCGGGATGCTTCGTTCCAGTTGTCGTCCGAGGCTGCCCTGCAGGGTCATGAGCTCCCGCTCACGAAAAGACTGGTGTGGGTATTGATGGTGGGAGACTGACCCGCTCCAATTTCAGGATTTTCCACGAGATCACTTGATGCAAAGAAAAGGAACAAGGGAGACAAGGGGGATATTCTATCACCTCTTGCAAACATGTAACGAGACATTTACAAAGGTACTGCAGCAACACGATAAAGCAGCATTTTAATTTTGATAGTTCGCAAGCACTTTGCCTGTATGAGTACTTACCAAGATGATGCATTGTGGGACTTTGAGACCAGTTGGCAAGCTGCCAGTGATGTTCTATGATTAAGGCTATTAACCAGCTGAAACGCGTCAGACCAATCATCGAGTGCTGCCGCCCAAAGGCAAAATAAATGTCTGTTCACATGCTACCAGTGCCTCGGCTAATTTTGTTATATTGCTGGCTGCAACCTAGCGGGATGCTTCGTTCTCATTGTCGTCTGAGGCTGCCCTGCAGGGTCATGAGCTCCCGCTCACGAAGAGACTGGTGTGGATATATATATACATATATATTCTCACTTCCGAGAAAGAGATGGCACTCCGGGACAGAAGTGAATCATTTCTGTTTATTGGTCACTCCAGAAAAACAGGACACGTTTCGGCTGCACAGCAGCCTTGATCACCTGAAGAGGCGCCATCTTGTAACAAATATATATACTTGGTTAACGTATAAACATAGACAAAATACTTACATAAATATATATATAAAACTACAGTCACGCCGCAAGTTAGTGTTGGGACTGACAGTCTGGCACGGGAACAGTCTACATAACAATAAACATGTATACCCTTGTCATGCAGATATAAAGTGATAACCATGGAGACATCAGTAAACAAGACAAACGTTGTTGTCTGAGCTACACAAGTAGTGTGTCAACGTTACTCCTGTCAAAGAAGTCATTAGTATGTAAGCACTTGAACTGTCATCCTAATTGACTATATGCTCCTAGGCTCACCAAAACAAGGATATACTCCCACCAGCTCAGACTTGTGCAGAGGGGGCAAGGATGGAGTAAAAGATCACTGGAGGCTCTCCTCATTGTCAGGAAATACTATGGTTGTCCCTGTAAACCCCAAGGCCGTCAGTCAGAGGGACCCATAGGGATTAAAGAGCACAAAAAATTTACAAAACAGCAAACCCCAAATAAACATTCAGGGGCAGAGGAGAAATGGCAGAGATGGCACAGCTGCTGAATTGTTTCTAGTCCTTCGTCCCCACAGCACCTTTAGGAACCTCATCCGTACGTGAATGCCGATGTTACCAGTGACCAGCTCACTCCTCCTAGTCATTTTGGACACGCTCTCCATCCGGTCCAGACTTTTTAGGTCGAGCCTAGTGGCAGCGCGCATGCGCTGCTCGCTCTGCGAGACTGCTGTAGTAGAGTATGGGAGAGAAGCCGTGCCCACTCTCCTCCCATATTTTTCATTGGCTTGTGTCATTGTCACTTGTAAATGCTGCCTTCGGATTCGTTAATAGGCTTGTTAGTCCCTCCTTAGTACGGCCTTGTCTTCATTTGTACCCTCCCATGGCGGCTGGCCCTTTTACTTCGGTTGTTACACGGGACCTGTTATTTAGTCTGTAAGCACTATTTACTTTATTGAGTTTCTCTTGCTGCAGGCCGGACATGCACTGCTTCAGCTGAAACCGCTTGTGTTTTTTTAAGCAGCAGGGCCACCCCCGTAACACGGGCACCTGCTTTCAATCACTTTAACCCGTGTCTGTTTCAACCCCCACCCCCCCCCAAGTAAAATGGATTTAGAAATGATTAGCAAATTAACTCATGTGAATTCCAGGTAGCACATAATCCTGTGCTAATGGGCGGGGGCGTGGCTAACCGTCAAATATGGCGGACGTGTATTAGCTGTGCTCCGAGCCGAGGCCCGGTATCCTGCCATTAACTATGCCCTAGATCAGCCATCTACCTTCCTAGACAGTCTTGGGTGATTCGACTGCCAAGGGACGCCACAGCGGGAGCAAAAGATATCTCCAATTAATCACCGGCGCCGAAGATATTGCGACGGGCGATGTGGCTGCGGCCTGCGCCGCATGGGTGGCGGCTGCTGAACTACGCGAGCCCTGGAAGGAGCGGCACAGCGGTGGGGCCGGAGAACTCGACGCGCTCCCGTAGCCTGAGGGGACCGCTGTTCTGACCGATGGATTCGGTGTGAGATGCTTCACGGACACAGCGGGAGCAAAAGGTATCTCTAATTCACCACCGGCGCCGAAGATATTGAGACTGGCGCTGCGGCCTGTGCCGCGTGGGTGGCGGCTGCTGAACTACGCGAGCCCTGGAAGGAGCGGCACAGCGGTGGGGCCGGAGAACGTGACGCGCTCCCACAGCCTGAGGGGACCGCTGTTCTGACTGATGGACTCGGTGTGAGATGCGTCACTGACACCGCTTGACGCCGCGAGCGGTGATCGAGCCTACGGACTGGGTGTGGGGCCTGGGGGCCCTTGGGCCGGCTAGAAACAAACTGTGGGGCCCTGTAACAGCAACGATTATTGCAGGCGGCCGGCCCCCCCCCGACGGATGGTGGTGTATCTCCCTCCTCCCGGACTCTACACGAAGACCGCTCACCTAACACCAGCAGCAGGCCTAACTGCCGGGGGGTCGGAGCGAGTGGTTGCCGGCAGCGATGCCCTCAGAGGAAAAGTAGGGGGTAGGGGCTGCAACACTACGGAGGTAATTGAGGTGGACACTGCCTGCTGTGACTGTTGGCAATGGCGCGACAATAGAGTGGCAGATGGAGACCTGGCCAGGAATATGGAACGGACATACCCCCCCCCCCCCCTGGTGCTGCGCTGATCCAACGCGGCATGAATCTCAGCCTAGGATGCGATTCGCTTAGCCACAAGCTAGAAATACCGAAGTAACAGTACGCACTGCATGATTCAGGAGCTGGGCGCTGCGAATTATCACCTTGTAAAGATAAAGCATAGGAAGTTGAAAACAGCAGAGCTCTGCCCGGCCCTCGAATACATGGAAATCTGAACCTGAAGACAGCGCATCTGTACTAGGGTGCGAAACGCTCTGTATCGGTCTTGAGTTTATGAAATCAGACTTTACACACCTAATAGAGATGGGGCGCACCAGGGGAAAACAAACAGATTCCCATGTGACATGGGGACAGGATACTATCGATCAGGATGAACTAATGCAACATACCGGACTGGATTGTGTCCCGCCGACGGCTCAGGAGGGCAGGGTTGATAAACTGGACCTGATACTACAAGAGGTGCGCGACTCCAGGAAGGCAATAGAGCAGCAGGTGAGCACTTTAACTACTAGTTTCACCTTACTGAAAGCAGATCACGTTAAAATGTCGGAAGTGGTGAAAAACAATCAAATGTTTCTTGCAGAGATGGCGCCACAACATAAAGCCCACACAGCACAAATTGACCAACTACGGTGCCAACTGTCAGGGTTGCAAGAAAGAGTAGATGACGCTGAAGGGCGTTCCCTGCGTAATAATGTGAGAATAGTAGGAATACCGGAGCGAAGCGAAGGATCGAACCCTACTCAATTTGTGGAAAAATGGCTACATGACAACATAGCGCCGGATGGACTTACCAAATTTTACAGCGTAGAAAGAGCACACAGAATACCGGCGCGTTCCCCGATCCCTGGCGCGCCGCCCAGACCAATAATAGCGCATATTCTGAACTATAAGGATCGCGACACCTTACTGCGTGCCGCCAGAGAAAAGGCCCCAATACACTTTGAAAATAAACGTGTCTCACTGTATCCGGACTTTACATTGGCAGTCCAGAAACTAAGATCCTCGTTCCAAGATGTTAAAAAGACACTCTAAGCACATGATTTGAAGTATGCGCTTTTATTCCCTGCCCGATTGAAAGTCATCTATGAACGAAAAGCCAATTTCTTCGACGGAATGGGCGGAAGTCACACTGTCACCAGGTGCGTCGCAAGGCTCATCTCAAGCTCCCAGACAACAACAATATAAATCCCAGAGGACTGGGCATAATAGGAACAATAGAGGATCGATGTACCGCTCGGACAAGACGACAAATCCTTCACCTGAACAAATTCTGGAGGGTCAGAAATCGGCGATAATAGCGGCTGCGGCATTGGAGGACCAGGAGGTGAACTCAGTGGCACGTTCAATTGACTCCTCTGAGGACACGAACGTACACTCAGACTCTGAGAATAGTATGGCTTTATTCCCTTCAATTACCCCTCAGACTGCGAATGACTACTTGGGTTAGCGGGGTATTGTGTCTAGTAAAAGAAGAAAAGCAGGCCTGAAGGTACGGTTAAGTCTAATAGTTACAGGACATTCATCAGGTACGGTTATGGCAATCTTTGACGCTATGAGTACATAGGGCCTGGGCTCGGGCAGCTGTGCTGTCATCTAAGTGTGGTATATTATCATGCATGCAGTAAAGATGGTTTCCACCTCCCCCATTGCAACTGCACCACCAGAATTAGTCAGAAGAGTTCACTTCGTATTTGTTTTTTTAGTTTGGTCCTCTGCCATTTTGTGGAGGAACCCTGTATTGGGAGTTGGTAAGGGGTACATGGGGACAGAATCACTCACAATTGCATCCTCCATATATCGACAGGCCCATGGAGGGATAGTGCGAACAATAGAATGCATTACATTACATGGCTATGACAGGGAACTACACGTTCACAACCTGGAATGTTAGGGGAATGGGGTTTGTGCATAAGAGGCATAGATTATACGCCCAACTAAATAGGAGGAAGGCCCACATTGTGTTTCTACAGGAGACACACCTCAACCAGCCAGAAGCCACTACGTTACAGAAAAAATGGAGAGGGCAGCTGTTTTATACCACATACTCCGCATTTGCACGGGGAACGGCCATATGGATTCGGAATGGCACTCCCTTCATGGTGTTGGAGCAGAGAGTTGACATAAATGGCAGGTACGTGCTGTTGCATGGCACATTAAATGGATAACACCTTGTGATTGGTAGTATATATGCCCCTAACACGGAGCAAGATAAGTTTCTAGGGATACTTAACACAGTGATGTTGGGATGGGATGGGTATCCCTGGATTGTGGGAGGGGATTTTAATACGATATTGGATACGGACATGGATCGCTCCCACCCACCACTGCAAGGCACCAGCAGCAAGAAACATGCTGAGGCCCTTAAAGGATGGGCGGAGGGCTGGGCTTTGAGTGATGTATGGCATACACATAACCCGACAAGTCGGGAGTACTCATTTTACTCCCCCCCCCCCCCACCACATATGCTGCATACGCGAATAGACAGAGTATTTTGTTCCTTGACATTGCTCGCAAATGTTACTCACACTACTTACCTAGGAAAAACACTGCCTGACCATAATCCACTAGAACTGATACTCAACTGGGGGAAAATCCCCACACCAGTCCCAACATGGAGACTACAGCCTATAATCCTAGAGGATCCGGTATTCCGCGACACACTGTCAGCTGCCATCACTAATTATTTTGAAGAGAATGCTAATACCGCAAGTTCCCGGCAGATGGAGTGGGAGGCATTTAAAACAGTAATAAGGGGAGTGGCCATTAGCACAAGGATAGGTGCCCGCAGTGCATGAGATAGGGAATTAAAAGAGATAGAGGATCGACTAGGCAGGCTTGAGCAGGAAGCAATTTCAGATGATACGAAAAAAGTAGCTCTGGACGACGCCCATATTAGGCATGCGGAGCTCTTTGAACAGCTACGAGTAATAGACTACTGCACATATACACAGAAGCAGCATGCAGAGGCAGATCGGGCGGGTTCACTACTTGCAAGAATCATAAAGGATGCACCCACAGTGGCCCCTATACATAAGATCATTACGTTAGAGGATTGTAGATACCCAACTGGACATTAACACAGCATTTAGGAGGTACTATGAGTCACTGTATGCACCGCCACCAAAGCTCTAAGAGGAGGAATTTGAAAAATTCCTTGATGGGCTACAGTTCCCCCAGTTGCTGGATAAACATAAAAAAGAGCTAGCAATGCCCTTTACCAAAGCTGAAATTAGATCAGCAATTAAAGACCTCCTGCGTAACAAAACCCCGGGCCTAAACGGGCTGCTGGTGGAATTTTATTAAACATTTTTGGCAACACTAGTCCCCCCAACTAGAACGGCTATACCAGGCAGCGCTAGAAATAGGATCCCTTCCCCCCCACTACACGACAAGCGTTGGTTACGTCCCTCCTGAAACCGGGTAGGAACCCTACGGAGATGGCAGGTTATCGCCCCCTCTCATTATTAAATACAGACTACAAAATATTAAGTAAAATATTAGCAAATAGATTACTTCAATACTTACCAAAGTTGATACACATAGACCAATGTGGTTTTGTACCTGGTAGGAGTACTGCCCTTAATATCCGGCAGTTACATCAGGTTCTGGAATCGTCGGTGTCTGATGGTGACAGGGTAGGCTGTGTGTCATTGGACCTGAGACAGGCATTCAACACGCTACACTGGAATTATATGATGAAAGCCCTCATGAAGTTTGGAATACCAAACAAAAATTTTGTTTGGGTAAAATTGTTGTATACGGACCCCACAGCGCGCGCTCGTACCGGAGCACACATCTCTCAGCAATACCGGGTAGCAAGGGGTACTCGTCAGGGATGCCCACTGTCGCCCTTGCTCTTTGTGTTGGCGCTTGAACCATTGGCCATTAAGACGCGAGCGGTGGCAGCTGATAAAGGTATTAGAACGGGGGCTGCCACTCATATTATTTCTGCTTATGTGGATGATATAATACTATACCTGAATGATCTCAAAGGAGACCACGAGCCCATCCCCACGGTATCCCACAAATTTCAAGAACTGTCAGGATTATCCATCAATGAAACCAAATCATATGCATATTACTTCACAAAGTGGATCCTATTAGATTTGGTCACTGGACATTCCCTACAGCACCTGTTACTTTTAAATATCTTGGAGTACAAATATATAGGGAAGCACGCGATCTACTGGATGGTAACCTAGTTCGTGCCATTAACTCGCTTAAAACTCGGGTATCGTTCTGGACTTCTTTGCCACTTTCTCTAGCTGGACGGGTGGCCATCTCTAAAATGCTTATGCTTCCTAGACTACTTTACTTCTTTACCAATTTACCAATATCGATCCCTACACATGTCTTTAAAACATTGGATACACTTTTAGTGGAATTGATTTGGGGAAAAGGACGCAGAAGAGTAGGACTGGCAAAAGCACAACTAGACACAGTCCGGGGGGGCTTGGGAGTACCGGACTTCAATGCATATTGTTATGCAAGCCAACTACAATGGCTCGTTTACTGGATTGCAGGTCACCATCTGCAGGAGATGGGTATGTCACAACAGACTTGGGAAAAGGGGATGCTCCATTCCCTGTTGTTACCAAAAAGTTGGCCCCAGATAACAGTATCTCCACTGTTACAAGTAGCGCTTAGTTACTGGAAAAAGGCACTCCGTTATACTAGTGGGGTATTACCTTATGCGCCTAAAATCCCGCTACTGGGGCTCCCCACGCCGACCAGAACGATCTCTACAAGGTGCATATCAAAATGGTCGGATGAAGGAGTAGATACAGTAGGGATGCTGTTCGCGGGTAACATGTTGCTGAACAATGACACGTTTGTCAGGGAACCAGGTGCTCCCAATTCCCTATATTTCCTTCATGCTAGCATTAGCAAATATATAAAAAGTACTTGGGCGCCCGATGGAAAAGAACCCCCGACTCATGAGTTGGTACAAATGCAATACCTAATGGGTAATGGGAGACACCTAACCAGATGGCTGTACAGAGGTATACGTACACACACAGCGACTTCATTACAACCACTTAGAGACAAATGGACGAGGGATATGGGTCGTGAACTAATGAATAAGGAATGGGGGAAGATATTAGAACACCCTAAGAAAGTATCCCGCAACCCCAACTTCAAACTTATCCAATACATGTTGCTGCACAGGGCTTATTTGACCCCGCAAAGATTAAACAAGATGTTTCCAGATACGACGGATACATGTCCCCGCTGCTATGCACAACAAGCAGACTTATTACACATGCTGTGGACATGCCCACGATTGGTACACTTCTCGGGAAAAGTAATACAAATCTTAAATGAAGTGGCTCCGGTGGCGGGAGGTGATACGCTTGACTATTGTATTTTGGGATTATGCACAAAACGTAAGAAACAGAAGGTGCAGGCACGCTTTGCTGACTTAGCTTTGAAATTAGCAAAATGGTCCATTACGATGCAATTGAAATCTGCGTTGCCCCCAACAGCGCTGGGATGGCATAGTGAGGTTGTTAGGTGGGGGAAGAGCTGCAGGTATGGAGATCAAACGGGAAGAAAATGGAGTCCTACGTAAGAGCCCCATCTCGCTGGAATGGAATGTGATGTTGGAACGGTTCGCGGCCGCCGAACCTTCCCTACACTGATGGCTTGGTAAAATTAATAAGCTGTGCAGCAAATGTACGAGAGCAGATATATAACAGACCCTGTGGGTACCCAATTAGTGCCATGACAACATATGACAAAAAAGTTTAACAAAAATGCAGGCTTGGCAGATCTCAATGGGCCTGTCGCCCTACATTCTATGTTCATACTGTAATGAGTCTGAGTGGGGAGGGGAACGGGACAGGGTAGTTACTATTATTTTTTCCTTTATCTTTTTTCAGGGAGGGGGGTGGGCCACTGTATTTATTTGTCCTTTTGTTAGAATCGAAACACTACGACGATGGAGAGGCGTATATTGCATGTTCAATTGCCTGAACTGATTTTTTTTGACCTGTCATGTTAAAGTACCTATTGCTGAAGACTTTTACCAAAGTATAACTGTGATAGCAATGGCCACATGTTGGTGATACTGGCACTGGTATCTTGTATGATTCCTTTCTGTAATTTGTTGTTTACAAAATGAATAAAATATGTTTAAAAAAAATCCTGCGCTAATGGGCTGAAGCTGACGACAGCACATCTGTGTTACATGTCATCTGTACTAAAGCCACCTGACGGGTTGTTTTCAAAAGCCTGCTTTATTAACAAAACCACCACCAACACCACCACCATCAATACCAACACCTCCACCAATACCACCAACACCGCCAATACCAACACCAATACCGCTACCACTGCCAATACCACCACCAGGGCCAATACCACCACCAGGGCCAATACCAACACCACCACCACCAACACCACCACCAATACCTCCACCACCAATACCACCAACAGCACCAATACCACCACCACCAATACCAATAACACTGCCAATGCCAACACCACCACCATTACCACCACCATTACCACCACCACCAATACCACCACCACCAATACCGCTACCACCACCAATATCGCTACCACCACCAATACCGCTACCACCACCACCACCAATACCACCACCAATACCTCCACCACCAATACCACCACCAATACACCGCCATCACCAATACTACCACCACCAATACTACCACCACCAATACCACCACCACCAATACCACCACCACCAATACCACCACCACCAATACCACCACCACCAATACCACCACCACCACCAATACCACCACCAATAGCACCACCACCATCATCATACCACCACCTCCACAACCCCAATACCACCACAAATACCAACATCACCAATACCACCAATGCCACCACTACCACCAATGCCACCACTACCACCAATACCACCACCACCAATACCACCACCACCAATACCACCACCAATACCACCACCACCAATACCACCACTGCCACTACCACCACCAATACTTCCACCGCCAATACCAATACCACCACAACCAATGCCACCACCATTACCAATACCACCACCACCAATACCAATGACACCAAAACCACCACCATTACCAATACCAATGACACCAATACCACCACCACCACTAAATACCACCACCACCAATACCACCACCACCAATACCACCATTACCACCAATACCACCACTAATACCACCAACAATACCACCACTACCAATATCACCACTACCAATATCACCACTACCAATATCACCACTACCAATATCACCACCACCAATATCACCACTACCAATATCACCACTACCAATATCACCACTACCAATACCACCACCACCAATGCCACCACCACCACCAATACCACCAACAACACCAATACCACCAACAGCACCAATACCACCATCAGCACCAATACCACCACCGCCAATACCACCACTGCCAATACCACCACCACCAATACCATCATTACCAGTACCACCACCAACACCAGTATTACCACCACCAATACAAATACCACCACCATCACCAATACCACCTCCACCAATACCACCACCTCCACCAATAACACCACCACCAATACCACCAATGCCACCGCCACCACCTCCACCAATCCCACCAATACCACCACCACCAATACAAATGCCACCACCTCAGTGCCTCTCGCTCACTAGTAATAGCAGGGGCACTGTACGAGGCCGGAGCTGCAGCCGAGACCATATCTTCCTCCCTCCATGCATGCCATAAAGCACCACCAATACCACCACCACCAACTCCACCACCACCAATACCAGTACCACCACCACCAATACCACCACCATTACCAATACCACCACCATTACCACCACCTCCAATACCACCACCAATACCACCACCACCAATACCACCACCACCAATACCACCACCACCAATACCACCACCAATACCACCACCACCAATACCACCACCAATACCAGCACCACCAATACCAGCACCACCAATACCAGCACCATCACCAATACCAGCACCAATACCAGTACCACCATCACCAATACCACTACCACCACCTCCACCACCAATACCCCACCACCAATACCTCACCACCACCACCAATACCACCACCACCAATACCACCACCTCAGGGCCTCTCGCTTACTAGTAATAGCAGGGGCAGTGTACAAGGCCGGAGCTGCAGCCGAGACCCTCCCTCCCTCCATGCCTGCCGTAAAGCACAGCCTGCCCTGCACCAGGAGGTGAAGCCAGGGCCCTACTACAACTGGAGTGTTTTTTATTAGGCCAAAGATAGCAATGACATTACACAATGCGACACTGCACACTCAAATCACGGAGAGGGCAGGAAATAGCCCCCCTCCCGCTCTTCCTCCTGAGCCGCTACAGTGTAATCACAGAGAGATAGATGTTGGAGCGCTTTGTTAGTGTTAATGGCTCAGATCATATGTAACTCTCACTTCACACATTGTGTCTGTGTAATTTACAACACTTACACATCTTCTTCACTGCACTATTTATCACTACTTTGAAGACGTCGCAGGCCGGTCTCTTCCTCTGATATTTACAATCTAACAAGCTGTCGAGAAGGCCCTTTATTGCAATGCAAAGGTCTCGCATTTGCGAGAGTTTAAGCTGTTAGTATTGTAAATGACAATGCCTTTTATTTATGTTTTAATACCCAAAACATAAATAAAAGGCATTGTCATTTACAATGCCAATAGCTCAAACTCTTGTGAATGCAAGACCTATTGCATTGCAAATGCTTGTTGACCTTCAAATCAATGATTTCAGGTGTGTTAGTCTAATTAGTTCAGTTTAGGCAAAACAAGACTAGAACACCTAGAATGCATTAGACTGTTAGATAAAAGCCCAGGACTGGAAGCAGTGTCTGCAATCACCTTGAGGGACGGGTTCACTCTAGTAACTGTGTTGATGATATCTGGACCTGACTATATGAAACCACTATGGGCCCGCCAAAAACATGCATTGCTGTCAAGTAATCAGAATGGAAAAGCACATCTGTTGGACCGCCAAAGTAAAACATACATTACATATAGACTAAAACAAATTTAACTACACCGTGGCTTCACGCCAGCCAGTGGGAAACTTCCAGTTTACAAGCAATTATTTACTGTTGCATAAAAAATAGGAAACATCCCATCTGCTCTTAATCTAGTCAAATTGACACTTATGGCAAAAATTTGTGTTGCTCATCTGTTTTGAAAACAAATATTTTATTTGACCTTTATGACTCAGAGAGATTTAAAATGTGGTTTTCTTTAAAAATTGGGTAGAGTGAATTTACTTTCCCTGCTTTCTAACGTGAGGAGCTATTGTGTACTGAACAGGCCCCTGGTTTCGCAGACAGACCTTCCTCTACATATATATATATATATATATATATATATATATATATATATATATATATATACACATACACATACACATACACACACACACACACCCCCCCAATCCTTCACCGCTCATGGTCATTGTGACCACCAACCATTGAGGTCACGCACAAACTACAGTATTACAAGGCCATCGGTCTCCTTAGCTTCCTAAATAGAAACCAGGCATATTGGACGAAATAACTAACCCTGGGCGGTGAACTCCGCTCGCACTATTGATATCTCCTGGATGCGTCAAAATGATAACGTGGCAATATAGAGCTTTAAAGGGGGTGAGCCAATGAATAGAAAAAAAACGCAGTACCCTTTATCAAGCCCCGCATCTCTAAGAGTCACCAACAACAGGCATTCCAGAATGATGTTCTTTGTTTAATGATGTCTGCCGTGGTTTTGAGAGCCAATCATGGAATGGCCCTTTTAAAGACCGCATGAAGTGTTTACAGGAGCCTGAAAAGGAAGTATGAAGGCTTGTTTGACACCATTGCTAAACCTGGACTGCAGTAGGGCTCATTGAAAATATAATTGATAAAATGAAAATTATTCCATCAAGAAGACATAAAAAAGGGAAGAAAGAGATCCTGATTGATCAGTATTTTGTAAAACCTTTCATTATTACTCAGTGACAAATAATGATGGTGCTGGATTATAAAAAGCCACCATGGAGTGCTCTGGCAAATTTTTGTAAGAAAGTAAAGTGCTGGACAATTCAAAAATGTCAGCACTGAACTTGACTTTATTCTGATTGTAAGTGGGTTGGTCTGTTTTCAACTTGTAACAATTAGTTGTCTGTATACAACTTCAGAAATGCTCATAGGAAAAGAATATACTATTCGACCATCGGTTCAGTGTCTGGTTCAGAAGAAATAAGAAGCAATTGCAGCTGAGAGATAATGCATCCTTATGCTGTCAGTGGCTATGTCAAGAGAAGTTGATAACCTAATGTTGGAATTTGTGTTGGGATAATCTGAGCAGCCCAGACAGACGCAGGGACGTGATTGATCAATGAAGAGGTTTATTATTCTCAAAGCCAGACAGCACAACCACAATCCCAACAAACAACTCCTGGCATCAGCAACCAACTGGCTCCACTAGAACCTGGAATAAGAATTCCCCCTACCCACATTCCATTGACCACATTCCACCCCTTGACCACATTCTACTATGCTCTAAACACAACACCTAGGCCACAAATCTGAAAATCAAGTTGGCTTCTTTGGCTGGAAGAGAAAGGAGAGCAAGGAACATAATCAATGAGAGACTAGGCAAAACACAGATGAGAGATGGGGCTAAAGCGCAGGATGGACTGCAGAGGACCATGACACCAACTATTTATGGGTGGTTACCAATCACAATATGGATGAGAGGGCAGAGTGACACATCAACTGGATAAGAAGGGGGAATAAGGCACAAGTCAGATGAAGGAGTGTGAAAGCTCGCAGAAAATGAGAATGAGGACCAAAACATTCGATGAAAGAGAGCATAGACAAAGGACAGGGAAGGTGAGAGAGCGGCCTAAGGTATAGAATGGTTAAAAATGGCAATTAAGGTGTACAGTGAAAAAAGGGAGACTGATATTCATTATAGGTGAAATAGTGAAACAAGGGAAAGATAGATGAAAAAGAAAATTGAGGCACCACTGACAATCTAGAGGTGCATGATTAGAGGGAAATAAGACATCAGGCAAAAGACCAAAGGTAATAAGATGTAAACAGATTAGAGGTGAGTGAGGCACCAATCATATGGGTGCATGGACTGAGTGTGGCTGAAAGAGGGGACCAAGACACAGGACTGATGTGACAGTACTGAGAATAGCAGAAGTACACAATTGGAGGGGAGATAGGAGGAAAACGAATGACGGATGAATGAAGGGACCAATGCACAAGGTAGATAAAAGTAACAACTGGGGCACAATACAATGAATAGAAGAGACCAGGGCACATAATTACTGAAAGAGGGAAGCAAGGTGTAAAATGGATACATAATATTGGCGCTAAGAGCTAATGAGTAAAGAGGGAGTTTGTTGGATCAAGAGGCAGAACCCAACAAACTGGGTGACATCTAAAGGGAGGATTAAAAAAAATGCTGAAGAGCATCACCCCGCTTTATGCACATGAAAAAGATAGAAAGAAGCGCCTCAAGGACAACTATATCAAAATCTGCAGACAGATTGTCAAACATGCCTCTTCATCATCCAGCACTCTCACAACGTCATCCAGTTGCCACAAAATAGCTGTCTCAGTGCTATAGCAAGAGCCAAAACCAGATTTATATGAAACCGAAACTTATCTGGGAGATGTGCATTTACGTTTTATTTATATTTAGTTGTTTTGTAATTTTATATATAGGGGTCTAGATCATGTGGTTGTTAGGGCACTTCATATAAGCAAGACTTACAAAACCTAGCACTTAAGTTTAATTTCAGGACTGTTCTCACATATATGATTAATTTCATTTAGAGATTTTCACAAATGTATAGTATCCAGATTTTCATTTGACAATACATTCAGTTTCATTTCAGTGTGATAGACACTTTCCTTGATTATTAATGACCGCAGGTGGTGGGACCACATCTAATGTGGCTGCCTTGGTTCACCCTGGCTTTCCTGTGAGATTTAACCAAATAATGATGTTGATCTATTTTCCCAATGAAGTGAGGAAAGCAAGATGGCCACCTGCTATGGGGCAACGTGAAATAATTTATGGTCTCCTCCTCTCTGAGCCCAGATAGACCAATACTAGTTCAAATGCTTCTGGGTGCTGCAGTACTGGGTGCCACCTTCCATATCTGCCACCTCTGCTCTTTACCAGCTATGTTGAGAAGGTGGGAGAGCTGGGTGCCACTAGCAGCCAGTCGTGGTCTGTGCAGTTGGGGCTTCCTGTCCCCCTGGACACGTAGGGGCTGCCACCTACTTCATGGCCACCAGTAGGAGAATCAAGCATCACTAGGCAGATCAGGTGGAAGGCTGGAGCAGGGGGAACTGGTGGTGGTAGTGCCAGTAGGAAGCTCTGAGTGGGAGGTCCTGCCTCTCTGCTCCCTTGGATAATGATTGAAGTTGGGCTACTGCCCAAGTTTGGAAGATGTTGCCCAAGTTTGAAACGGCTGTACAAGAGTTAAAGTTGGGAAGCTCTTCAGGGTGTGGCTGTTTTTTTCAAAAATGGAAAAACTTGGTCAGGCTTCAAGGAGTCTGGCAGCAAAAGGGGGAATTAATACTGAAGAGCCATTGTTTAAAAAGAGTACGAGGAATTTGATTCACCAAGGTGGCATGGGCAAAATGTCCAAGTATGGAGAAACCTTCAAGGAACTAAGGCCCATGTGTGCTAACACATATGCCCATAGACACAAATTGGCAAAATCCTTTGATACATCAAGCCCTAAATGTATGGCAGACATTGACATCGTTTAGGCACGAGAAATGACCCCAAATAACTGTAGGATTAGTTGGAATAACGGTGGTAAAGCCCAAAACATCCAGGTTTCTAGTGGTGATGTTGATTGACTTTTATCATGTTGAAACATTTTGTAGTAAAAATACATTTGTTGGACTCTGGATGGTAAAACGACCATCTGTAGAAGGAAGAGGATTTAAACAGTGCTTAACTGACACAAAAAGTGAGAACGAAAGTTCATCCTAGGTATGGTGGACTGACTACGTGAAGCTTTATAGTTTATCAAATGTTTTATTAACTTCATCTTAGAGTCAGGAAGACAATCTGATTCTCACAGTTTATGCCATTTTGTTTTAGAGCAGCTCATCACCATTATTTTGATTGTGGAGATCAACAGAGAGCCAGGAGGCATATTTTGTGCTCGAACTCTGTTTTATATGGTCATAACCTGAGTGGCTGCTGTTACCTAAAGCAGTGTCAAAATACTGGCATCATTTGAGGACGTGATATTGAGACCACATATTGTATTCTAAAACCTGTCAGAGAGTGGTGTAGGTGAGGTATTTATGAATGAACGAATGAACAAATGAATGAATGATATTCTTATAAGTGCACTTCACCCAGGGGTATCTTGGTGCTAGGACTGTGTCCCCGGGAGGAAGTAGACCTGAGGTCAGCGTCCCAGGCAGCCACTGATCCCCCCCCATCACTTTCCCGGCGAATGCCTTTGAAAATAGAAAAAGACAATATGGGGAAAGGCAAAGGACTGAGGAGTGTAGACAGAGAGGACGGACTAGGATTAGAGGAGGGTGAGGTATGCCATAAATGCACTTTTGTATGGTCTCTCCCACAAGAAGTAGAAGGAGGACAACAATATCCCCAGCATTTGCCTGTGGAAACGTCCCGTCCAGAAATGAGCAAACGGTTTAACCAGTTAAGGTCCTCGGGTATTACTGGCAGACGAGGAAACCTCTGGCCACACTGACTCCATGTGGAAGTACAAGAATCAGCAGCAAGACCTTGGAGATGGAAGAGGAGAGCCAGCTGATCTGTACAAAGGCCTTTACATACCATCAGGAAAATGCAGGCCCATCCACCACCACGATTCCACCTTGCCTCATCCCTGAGAGCCTCTGCAGACCCATGTGCATCATTTCAGCAAGGCATACAGGTAAACTCCAGGGATTTTGGATTTAATTGCTGGGTAGGGAAAATGCAAAATCTTATAAAAACTGGCATCCAAATGTTATCGTTTGGCATGGGCACATTAAACATTTCTTACAGTACACCACACTACAAGTTAAAACTCAATTCTCTGCACCGTTAGACAATGCACATTGTGGTGGGTTTCAGAAGCATTGTTAAATATGTGCAGACCAGTGACCAGTCTTACAAGCATTTTTTGAAGAAGTTGTAGTTTGGACAAGATCTTGGATGGGAGACTCACATATCAGACAGTGACACAATCAATTCTGTATATAGAATCTACATAGAATCACTGTGCCAACCAAAAAGGTTCTTCTGGGGAATGAGATGAAGGATCTTTTCTCAAACATCCAGAAGCTCAGATTCTTAACCATGCTTACCTGGACAGGGGATGCCTAACTAACTAAACAAAAAATCCTGGCATTCCACAGACTCTCTGAGTTGCAAATCAGCATCTCTGTTTTGTACACCTAAGTTTTAACAAATTGAAATTCATCCAGATTTCGATGGCTCTCAGATAAGACTGGAGCATATGTTGGATCTCTTCCAGAAGGTTCTCAAGCCTAAAACATTGTTGAGATCATCATCAGCCTGGTACTTAAAATCTAGGCCAAAGGATCTAATGATGTCAATAAAAGGCCTCATGTAAATGTTAAATTAAATCAAAGACATTGATGTTCCCCGAGGAACTCTGCCCAGGACTGGAAAGGTATTAGACCAAAAGGTGGAAAGATTTGAGGAGTGGGTACGCCCTAATAAGAAGGATGAGTTTCAGGAAAAGACTGAGACATCTAATCCAATTGCAGGCAACCAGGCATCCAGAAAGAATGGTCAACTGTTTTGAATGTGGCAGAGAGGTTCAACAAAAGGAGTTCTGTAGGATGTCTGGCATCCAGGTTCAACCTTAGGTATTTTAGTGTCTAAACATGCCATTTCAGTACCCATGCATGGGCAGAATCCCACCTGGGCAAAGACTAGCAGTTTGTGACTTTCTATGAAACTGGAAAGTCAATCAGCCATATAATCATTCAATATTATATAAGTGGCTGGGAGAAAAGAAGTTGGTCAGTAATGGCTCTCTATCCCAAAATATAGACCAGGTGATTTTAATGATAGTTTGACAATACTCTTCTTCCAACAGGTGAGGACACTGCCTAAGGAGAAAGACATATTAAGAAATGAGGATAGACCAATAATAATCAAGGGACTGGGGAACAAATATCATCAGGGGATCCTGATTTGACTGAGAAAAAGAAGCTAATGGGTTTTAGAAACTTAAATATATAGGAGGTGTGAGAAATTGGGTTGATGGTTGACTGGGGAGTGAGACCTAGCAAAGGAACAGCCACAATCCCTGGCAGGGTGAAGCTCAAAAAGTTGCTATATTAACCTGTGCTTAACCCTGGGTAGTTGGCACAAAAAGCAGTCAGACTTACCTTAGAGGCAATGTGTGAAGTATTTATGCAGCACACAAACAGTAATAAAGTAAAGCCACATTACAAGAAAAATCCCATACCAATTTAGAAAGATAGAGTACATTTTAATAAATATTTTGATACCAAAATGACAAAAATCCAATCAGTAGAACCAGGGTTATACATTTTTAAGGTTTTTAGTAAAAACTAGCGCCTAAAAGAGAAAAGCACCAACTGCGGACATTGTAGTCATGCGAGACCGGGTCAAAGTCGAAAATATGGCTCACTGGGATGGAGCCTGGGTTGGATACAAGAAGTGGATTGCCCGGTCAGCGCTTACCTTCGGGCATAGAAACAAATTTTGAGCAAAAAGTTCTAGGAAGAAGTTCAGTGGGTCAAGGCTGCAGACGGTGTCCGAGGAGGGAGCGTCATTGTCGAGGAGCCTTGTGTCGAAGCTGCGTGAAAATTTCTACGTTCGGACTAAGTCATTTTTATGGAAGTCAAAAATCTTCAACAGGACGAAGCAGGAGGCTGTAGTCAAAGACAATTCCAGGAGCTCTGATACACCTTTGGCAAAGGAATGCTGAACAGGATTTGTTGCTGTGGAGAAGAACGTAGCGAAAGCAGGCTCAAAATCATGCAGACTGGCGATGCACCTTGGGTGGATAGATGAGCAGGTTGGTCTCGGTCTCCACCTGGTTCAAAGAGCAGTTTTAGCCAAAAATGTTCTAAGCCCTCAGTTTTGGATTTTGGCTATCTGGGCTTATTTAGTGCACAATAAAGGGGCCAAGACTGGTGGAACACCACTTGGAGGTTCAGGACTGACTCAGGCTGGGTCCAGGTGCAGGTTCAAGGTGGTGAGAGCCGTTTATGTCCCTGTGGCTCTGAACAGGATGCCAGCAAACTAGCCCTTGAAGTCACTCTGGTAGTCCAGGGTTCAGGTGAAGTTGCATGGCTCAAACAGCAGGGTGGCCCTCTGAGGGTTCAAGGCAGGCTCCAAGTAGAAAAGCAGTTCTTCTAGGTAGAGCAAAGCAGACTTGCAGAGTGCACAGCAGGTCACAGCAGCAAGCAGTACTCTGAGAGTACTTCCACAGATCCAGGAGTGGACTGAAGAGTGGGTCTGATGGCCCTATTTTTATGCCCAATTCTGTCTTTGAAGTTGGGAGAAGTTTCTAGTGGTTTCAACTTTGAAGTGCATGGAATTCCTTGTGTCCCCTGCCCTAGCTCCAAGGTGGCTGCAGTGACAATGTAGAGGTGATAAGCCCTTTGTGTGAAGGCAGGGCACAGCCTACTCGGGTGCAAGTGGGTCTGTGCTCCGCTCCACCCCCATCCTGCTAGCAGATGGCCCATTCAAGCACACCTAATCCCTCTATTGTGTGACTGCCTGGGAGGAATTCACAAAGTCTAACTGTCAGTTGCACCTAGTCATGCGACCCAGGAGAGGCTGAAGGAACCAAAGGACTAAGGGCAGGAAAATCCCAACTTTCTAAAAGTGGCATTTTCAAAATTGTAATGTAAAATCCGACTTTACCATTAAAGAGGATTTTTCATTACAATTTCATAGATACCAAACATGAATTGCTTACCTGGTCTCAATCAAAAGTTAGCACTGATTAAATGTAATGGGCAACCCACTGTTATCCTATGGGACCCGTAGGCCCCACAGTTGTGAAAAGAGTTTTTTATTACCATGGCATGTACAACTTAAAAGTACATGCCCAACCTTTTAATTACAATGTGCCCTGGCCTATTGGCCACCTACGGCCTAGCTTAGGGGTGACATGCAATAAAAGGGGGTTTTAAGGCTTGGCAAGGGGGTGATATTGCCAAGTCGAACTGGCAGTTTAAAACTGCATTCAGGCTGTAATGGCAGGTCTTGGACATGCTTTAAGGTGCTACTTATGTGGGTTGCACAATACGTTTAGCATGCCCACTAGTAGCATTTAATTTACAGTCCCTGGGTATACAGTATACCACACTACAAGGGACATATAAGTAAATTAAATATGCCAATCCGGTGTAAGCCCATTAAACCACGTTTAGGGGAGTGAACACAACCACTTCAGCACTAGTTAGTAGTGATAAAGTGCACGAAGTCCTAAGACCGACAGAGACAAATTTCAAGAGAAAAATGGAGGTAAGTAGGCAAAAGGTTTGGGGGAAGATCACCCTAAAACTGACAGGTCTAACAGGAGTGATGGCCTCCACTAAGGTTTCCTCCTGGGAAGCAGTTTGATTCTCTTCATCCTGGCAATTTGATATAATAACACAGCTGATATTACAGCTTTTCACCGCAAATGATTATGTTCGTGGTTGAGAAATGTTAAGTGAAAATTAATAAAATGATATCAGACATTAGACTGACCACTGAAGTAAAACAGGGTGAACAAGTGCATTAATGTTAGGTTTAGTAAAAATATTATTAAGAGTGCATGGAGAAAGGACATGCTGAACTAAATTAGAAGTGTGTTCTAAAAGATCATAAACAGCCTTGTCAGAATTGTCATAATGCAGATTATAATCCTTAAGAAAATTATGCGAGTGATGAGAGATGGATTGATAAGTAATGATTTCCCTCAGTCAGTCCAAAACCAGCCCCTAATTTAGTCTGCTGCCTAATTCTGAATGCATTTCACCTATATGAATCTGGTGTATATTCCACGCTTCCTTTATAAGGATGCAACTTATGCCCGCATTATGAGTTATCTTTATACTGGGCGCAGTAACTCTGCTCCCAGTACTAATGATTCTGTATCATAAATCCTAGTCCAAGAGACGTAATTACATGTTTTTTTAGTTCTTGCGGTATCTAAATTACTAGGTGCATATCCACACCCAGTAACATGTGAATATTTCGCGCCCATATTTACCGGATGCGATTTTACCACACTCGGAAATATTGCAAATGTGCAAAGTGGGCTGTATTTTAGAAATCACACAACAGACCTGAATTACATCATTATCATCTGCCAAAAACAGGAAGTAGAGGCCAAAGAACATATTTTGTGGCTGTCAGGCAGTCTCATACAGTCCGTCTGCACCAGACACAGGTGAAGACATTAGGAAGGCATTTACTGAATCTTGGGGCCTCTTACACGTTGAGCAAACAATCCATCCCCATACCAAGAGAAACCTTTTATAAAAATGATCAGTGATACTTAGAAAATATAAAATTTCAGAGTGCAACCTTCAGGTCCTGGCTGAGGAAGTGGTAAAAGAGGAACCCGGCCACATGGAACACCTGATGTTTTATACAGCCCAAAGGTTGAGGCAAGGCACAACCATTAAGATGAATGCTGTCTCCACCCAGCCACTGATGGTGGAAGATTGTAAGAACCACTTCAATTATCTTAAGAGGAGGGTTTGAGATGTCCCTGCAAAACATCGTACTGAGAGCCTGGCCACAGGAGAAATGACCGCCACTGGTGTTAGAACTTTCGCCACTGGAGACTAATTAATGGGGAAAATTGGGCACCACTCGAATGACCAATGTTAAGCATTGTGGCCCAAAAAATGTTGATCCTGGAATTTATGACTCACTATGGGATAGAGTGCTATCCACTACACCACAATCGCTGATCTGGGGAGACAACTTCGATTGTATATCACGAGCGCCTAGAAAGGTCTCACACTTAGACATGACCGCAGGCCATTTCCATATCATTATGTGCCAACACAGGCTAGTAGACATATAAAGGCACAGAAACCCATTGAGAACCGAGGGCACCTTTTACTCAGCTGTACACAATGTGTGGTCGAAATAGGACTTCTGGCAGATCAGAGAGGATGTGGGACCCTGCGTCAGAGAAGTGAAACACCTGGCTCACACGCTATCTGACCACTCACTGGTATTGTTCAGACTGATAATCCCAGGCACAAGCACACTCAGGCACTGCCGGAGATGTAACCCTGATAGGTCAATTGATAGAGTATTTGCAGATGTACTGAAAGCTAAAATCCTGGAATATTTCACACTTTTTTTTTAAATTTTTTTTATTGATTTTAGTGCATAGTTACAACTCGGTATACACAAGCCAATAATCAATTCAATGAACTCAGAAAAATAATTTTGCAATACTTCCCTCCCATACCCCCCCTCACCCTCCCTCCCAGGCAGATCCTTAACAGATTTCCAAAACACTTTGCTTATTGCAAAAAAATCAACGTATGCATGGTGGGTGGTGACAGTGATAAAAACTCTCCTACACAGTCCACATCTATGGCCAGCCAACTCGAACACACCTTTAGTAACGTCCCAAAGGGAGACAGCGCCTGCCATGCTTGCCAACTGGTCCCTCTCCCAGGGGCATCCATCATTCATGCCAGGTCAGGGTGGGACATCAAATATATTGCAAGGGGAGCCCAAAAGTCCTTGGGGCGGGAAGACTCAGGTAGTTCTTCGCCATATATCCGAAGCTGATCCTTACAGTATAGTAAGTCCTTAAGCCATTTCTTAACAGTGGGTACTACCTTGGCTCCCCAGCATTGCGCTACTGCCCTTTTGCAAAAAGAGTCGAGAGTGCCACTAGGCGCCTGTTACATGGTTTGAGAGGTTTGACGTGGCCCAACAAGCACATCTCAGGGGCACAGCACACCGGTTCTGACACAACCGCCGTAAGCATGGTCGTCACCGCAGTCCAGAACGCAAGCACACCCGGACACATCCAAGCCACATGTAGAAAATCCGCATCCGGGGCTCCACATCTCACACAGTTAGCAGCCTCTCTCAGACCATATTTATGCAGTTGTAGGGGGGTGTAATATACCTGATGTAGGAATTTAAAATGAATAATTCGGAGGTTGCAATTAGCTGTGAGACGTCCCGTGAGCCGACAACACTCCCTCCAGGTCTCAGGTGTAATAGGGGTGCCCAACATCGTTCCCCACCGTACACACGAGGGGGAGTCTTCTTGCTCCCGTTCCCGCAGCGAGGCGTTATACAGCCTAGTAATGAGACCCCTTCGGGACGCACCTGAGAGCATCACCTGCAGCGCCTGCAGAGTGGTTGGTTCGGTTGGATAATTTGGATATGCCGCACGGACAGCTTGCCGGACCCGGACATAGGTAAAATTAAACATAAAAGGTCGATTTACGCCACCCTGCGCCGCCCGTAAGTCTTTGAATTTTCCGCTCTCATACAAGTCGCCCAGTGTGGTGATGCCCGCAGCCGTGAGCTCCTTACTGGCCGTCGACTCTCGTGCCGCAGAGATATCGGGATGTGAGACTAATGGTACGGATGAAGCGTATAGGTAAGAAAGTTGAGCCCGGAGTGCAAGCATTCGCCACGCCCACGCCGTGCACTGCGTGGGGTTGATCTCATTTCGTGGGCCTCCTGTTCCCCCCGAAAGCGCAACTGCTTGTACTGGAAGAGGAAAAACAGCATCTGATTCAATCGCCACGTGGGGCTGAAAGCGCTGTGGGAAATGCCAGTAATGTGCGAATTGCGCCTGCGCACATAGATAATAAAGACGAAAGTCTGGGGCCTCGAAACCACCGCGGTCAAATGGCAGCACCAGCAGTTCCCATCGACACCGGGGCTTCTTACCACCCCACACAAATGTTAAGAGCGCAGACTGTAACGTGCGGAACAGTGCCATATTCAGTTTGATAGGGATGTTAACGAAAAAATACAACAGCTTGGGTAAAAAGACCATCTTCACAACGGCAATTCTATCGGCTAATGAGAGAGGTAAGTGTGCCCACCGCACGGCTTGTTCAGATATACGTGAAACCGTGCGACCATAGTTCTCGGAGACAACGACAGTTGGGTCCCTGTGCACCCAAACTCCAAGATATTTGACCGGGTCCGATGTCCAGGCCAATGGGAAGTCCACCTCGACCTCAGCCGTTCGCGCAGTTAACGGAAACACTACGGATTTGGACCAGTTAATCCCCAGGCCCGAGAATCTTTCAAATTTTACGTATTCTCGCAGCAGCGCAGATAGGTACGTAGCAGGTTCGCGAACATACAGCAGCATGTCATCTGCGTAAAGTGAGACAATTAAGGGTCGCAGCCTGAACCTCAGAGCCGCCGCAGCATGTTTCTGACGCAGCATACAGGCGAGGGGCTCCAGCGCCAAAGAGAAAAGCATAGGGGACAGAGGGCATCCCTGCCTTGTACCCCGTTCAATGCAAAACAATGAGGACACCCATCCATTAACCCGAACGCGAGCCACCGGTCCGCTGTAAAGCACCCTAACCCACTGCAGAAAAAAAGGCGGGAAGCCCATGCGGCCCAGCACGGCAAACATAAATGGCCACTGCAAAGAGTCAAAGGCCTTAGCCGCGTCGAGTAATACGGCCACCGCCTGGAAATCAGGTTCAAAGTAGTGTAGCGTGGCGAAGAGCGTGCGCAAGTTGTGTGTCGTAGAGCGCTCCGTGACGAAGCCGGACTGATCAGGCAACACCAGTAGAGGAACCAACGGCTGCAGCCTGGTGGCGATCATTTTGGCGAGAATCTTTGCGTCGATATTGATGATGGACAAAGGTCGGTAGGAGCCGCATTGATTTGGGGGCTTATCTGGTTTCAATAGGGTGACAAGGAGGGCCTCCCGGAGGGAATGCGGCAGTGTCCCACTATCATAAGCCTCTGCATATACAGCCAGGAGCCGAGGGGCCAGGTCCGCTGCATAGGTTTTGTAAAATTCGCCAGGTAGCCCGTCAGGTCCTGCGGCTTTACAGGTTGGTAACGACGTGATAGCTTCCCTGACATCTTCCACTCCGAATGGTTGTACGAGGTGTTCTCGATGTGCTGGAGATAACCATCCTAACGCTATTTCGTCGAGATAGGCATCTATCTCCACCGCCGATGGAGACTCTCTTGTGGCATAGAGACTTGTATAGAATTGCAAAACCGTATCGCAGAGGTCCACAGTTGAATGACGGGCGATCCCATTTTCATCCAACAGCTCCGCAATGTCAACTTGACGGCGCGGTTCCGAAAGTTTTTGTGCTAGCGAGCGGCCCGGTCTGCCCCCTCCCCGTAGTAGCGCGCTATCCGCCGTCTGGAGCAATGTGAGAGCTCCTGATCCACCGCCTCATTGTGTTCCAAGATAAGCTCCCTCATGGCCGCAAGTTTAGCTGAGGATGGGTCAGACTCGAATTCTCGCTCCCGCTGAGATATATCAGATGTCAATTTCCGTATTCTACGGCGAATATCTCGCAGGATACCAGATTGCGCTCCAATACAGGTTCCCCTTATGGTAACCTTAAACGCTTCCCAGAGCGTGCCCGCGCTGTCTACCGATCCTTCATTTTCCAGAAAATAATTCCTGATTGCCTCAGCCACGGTCTGGTGGAAAACCGGGTCTTTGAGCTCTGAAGGTTGAAGCCTCCACGCAAAGGGCGGTCTCTGGTAGGTCGGGATCTGCAGCTCCAGAAGTACAGGGGAATGGTCCGACAGAGTACGTGCCTCATGCGACACTACTGTAGTCCAATTACAGACCTGCGCCGAGACGAGCCAAAAATCAATGCGGGACCAGGAACCATGGGCCGCCGAAGCGAAAGTGCTCTCCCGGGCCTCTGGATTCCGTGAGCGCCAGATATCAATTAGTTGACCAGTGTCCATCAGGCCTAGCAGCATATCTGTCGCAAGTTTAGGCCGCAACATACCACTACTTACCCTATCCATGGCTGCATCCAAACACAAATTAAAATCTCCCCCCCACACTATCGCCGTTGGGGGGGAACTTCGATATTCTCCGCCACACATCAGAATAAAAAGAGGGGTCATCTACATTCGGACCATAGACATTAACTATCAGCACACTTTCACCCCCCAAGCATCCATGCACCATCGCCACTCGTCCGCTGTCATCCGTCTCCGATTTAACCACAGTGAAAGGCACACCTCTCTTTACCAGGATGAGCACGCCCCTAGAATAACTGGAGAAGGACGAGGCAACCTTTACGCACGACCAGCGTGCGCCTATCTTACCAGCTGACTCCCGGGTTAAATGTGTCTCCTGTAGTAAGGCAACATGGACACCCACCCGATCTAAATAGGCAATTACAGATCTAATCTTTTTAGGTGTGTTCAAGCCTCGAACATTCCAAGTCAGGAATTTAAATGGAGAAGTCATTGCAGCCGGCCGGCCATAGTGGGACATTAGAAACATAAGAATGGACAATCTTCTTCAAGGATAACCACGAATCCGTGCCTACCCACACAGTGATAGTTTGATCAATAAACCCCCACGTTCTGCCTGCCCAGCCCAGGACCCTTCCTCCCCCCACCCACTTTAGCTTCCCCAACACGCCAAAGCCATCCCATAGCTCAACCCGTCCCCCTCCCCTATCCCAATAAACAAAACGCAACTTTGGGGTATACCCATTTACGGGGGGCACTGAGTGCTACTAACCTCCCACAAAACAGGAGGTGGCCGAGTAGGTCTACTAATTGCCAATACAGGGGAATCGCCCATATTTACAGTCACAGATGTGTATTAGTGCCATGACCCCGACACCAGCGCCCACCCCACACGGACAAACAACCAGCAGGTCCCCACCGGCTACGACCAACAGCGCCAATCCCCAAAACTATAGGAAGAATTATAAGGCAGCAGCTCAGGGGAGGGAAGCCAGTTAAGGACAATAACCCAGCCAGCTCCGATGTCCAGTAACACATGTTGTATAGCGTCCACATGTTCCAATAGAGTTAAACGCCCCTCGTCTACCAGCCAATATAAAAAACTTAATGTGCGTGCCAGTTCAGGTAGGTGTTCCCATCTTTTTATTTCTATTCGTCCTCGGGAGCTGTACCAGACTCTCGTCGCTGTCGCTTCAGATGTTTAGCGTGTTCCATCGCGGCCTTAGGAGAAGCAAAGATCTTGGAGTCACCGTCCCCGCCAATGCGAAGACGAGCTGGATACAGCATGGCGTATGGGACCCCATTGGCCTGTAGGAGCTTTTTTACGGAGCCAAATTCACGGCGGGCAGCCTGCACTGCCACCGTAAAATCGGGAAAAAAGGAGAGCGCGTTGCCCTGATGTACTATCGAACCCTTCTCCCTGGCGAGCCGTAAGATTGTGTCTCGGTCTCTGTAATTTAGGATCCTGGCAATTATAGGGCGGGGAGGAGCCCCCGGGGCCGGACGGGCAGCTAGCGAGCGGTGGGCTCGCTCCACAATGAACATTCTGGAGAGATGTTCAGGCCCGAAGATCTCCGATACCAGGCCTTCGATATACGTCTCCATTTTCCCCACATTTGTGGACTCCGGTAGGCCTGTGATGCGGATGTTGCTGCGCCTCGATCTCGCCTCTAACTCCTCATTCTTGGCTTGAATCACGGCCAGTATTTTTTCCATATTCAACGTTTTTTCTGTGACAGTGCTCAAACCATCCTTGGTGTCAGACACCCTCTGCTCCACCTCCCCCATGCGTGCATTCTGTTTCTCCAGCTGGGAGGACACATGATCAAGGCGGTTGTTGACCGAGGCCATCGTGCCTTCTATGGCCTGTAGAGAGCGCTGCATGGCTAGCAGCGTGCTTTCTAGTGTGGTAGGGCCGTCCGCCTGCGCATCCGCCTCCGAGTCAGAGGCCGCCTTTTGCGCAGTTTTCGCGGGCTTGCGCAGGTCGAATGTCAAGCGCGGCTGGGACTTGTCCGTCTTCCCCATTTTACACCTGCACTCCCCTCACTGAGGGGATCAGTGCCTATGTAGCCCCAGTAGCCGCTTCAGCCCAGTGCGCCGATCGCAGTTCAATTGTATCTCCCAATGGTGTGCCCAGTATATGCGCCTCCTGGCACCCAGAGCGAGTAGGCAGCACCACCACAGAGCGCAGACACCACGGCGGGAGGGGGGTGGAAAGGTTGCAGCGTCACCCACTGGGCATCAATATGGGACCCCTCCAGTGCAGACCCACCAAGTGCGCCAAGGGGGTAGTAGCGATGTTGCCCCAAGATCACACCTCAAGCCGGGGGAGTACTCGCCACAGACTCTCATGTATGCCAGCATCCAGCGTAGTCGAACACCCGGGGAAGCAGGCAGGCAGCGATCTCCTCCGTGGCCCCTCCGTAGCCGCAACAGCCAAAATCCCCTATGCCCCGCACCAGTCGCAGGCCGCAGCCCAGGCCCGGGCCCGCACCCACCTACGCAGCTGTAGCCCAAGCCCAGCCGTGCACCCCACTCACCGCAACCGGCGCCGATGGGCGTCCGGGTCCACAGGTAGTCGCAGCCAATGTCAGTGCTGCCGATTGCGTCCCCGCAGCTGCAGGCCCAGCAGTCAAGTAGCGTTCCGCCGCTCCACTGCGCAGTTCCCTCACCGGGCCCTCGGCCTCACCGGGGGGGCCGCCGCTGCCGCAGAGTCCAGCACACAGCGTCGCTACGGACAGTAGGCAGTTGCAGGACAGCAACACAGCATGCCGGCCCAGGGAGGCCTACGCCCGAGTAGCGGTCGCCATTTTCTGAGTGGCAGCCTCCGCACTGTCAATCGCCGCCAGCGTGTCCCCACTGACGTCGCCGGCCCAGCTATCCTGCCCTATGGTGCCGCTTCGGTTCCGGGAGGCACTCCAGTGGTTTGCGGGTACTTTTACCCCGTATGGCAGCAGATAATGGTCGGATATCGGCTCGGCCGGGCAGAGCCTCACACCAGTGCGGCCATTTTGCTGTGTGCCCTCTAGCGCCCCCGAATATTTCACACTTAATCTCAGCATGGTGGTGCATATGAGGGAGAGCGCACTGGGAAATCCCTAGCAGCTATTATCAGGTACCCCACGTGGCCAAAAGGCATATTAGAAATAGAGGACAAGGTGGGCATGCTCCATCAGTACAATACCTCAATACTGGAGGTATTCATGTCATACTTTTCCCAATTATACACCACCTCAGACTCGGAGACCATGACACAGGTGGCGAACTACCTGGAGGACATGCCGTTGAACTGGTTGAGCGATGAGCACTGCCTCTTCCTTGAGCAACCATTCACATTGGATGAGATTCTGACTGTTATTGGGGACCTTCTGACTTGCAAAATTCATGGCTGTTAGAAATGGGATCTCTAGTTGGCAAGGGCTTGCACCTTTGTCCAAGTAGGGACCCTTCTTCCTAGTCAGGGTAAGGGTTGTTACACTCGTGAAGTAACCCCTGCTCACCCTCGTGGTAGCTTGGCACGAGCAGTCAGGCTTAATTCAGAGGCAGTGTGTAAAGCATTTGCACATAACCAACAGTAATACAGTGTAAGCACTACAAACGGACACCACACCAGTTTAGAAAAATAACCAATATTTTATATACTCAAGACAAGACCAATTACGACAAAAATCCACAATACTATACTTTACGAATGAATACTTGATACGTTAACTTCTTCTTTGCAGGAATAGCACAAAAGCAAAGTTCAGTACGAGTCGGTAGCTCCGTCCGAGTCTACCGTGATGCTGAAAACCCCAGAGTCTAACAGTTCCAGCCGACCGCGTCGATACGGGCCAGCAGAGTCATGAACAGACTCGGTTACAGTACCTTTCTCGTTGTGGCTGGTACGGAGTGTACGAGCCGGTCTGCGTTCGTCGCGGTTGCGGTGCAAGACGGAGCGATGCAAGGTGCGGTGTCCCTCGATGCGGTGCAGGCAGCGGCTCGATGAGCGTCGTGCAGACGGAGTCGGTGAGTCCAAGGCGTGCAATGCAGGGCGAGACGATGCTCGATGCGGTGCTGACAGGTTGCGATGCAGGCGACCTAGCCGGAGTGCGGGAGCTGGCGTCGGACAGCGGTGCGAGTCGGAGCGGTGCGTCGCAGACGTGCGAGCGGTGCCCCAAATGCGGTGCGGTCTCGACTCTTGAGCCAGTTGCAGCGACAGTGTCGGTCTGGTCCGGCTGGCCCAGTGAAGCGATGCGATGCGAACTGCGGTGCCCACAGGTCACGGTGCAAGCAGCGGCTCGATGTTGGCGGCGTCGGACGTCGCCACGGTGAGACCAGGGTTGCGATGCGAAGCGGGGCGATGCGGTCTGCGGTGCAAACAGGTCACCGGCCAGGGATGGATTCGGTTGACGGAGTCGGTTGCAGTTCCCTTCCTCTGTGGCAACTGAAACAGCGTTCCAGAAGCGGTACCCAGAGGTTTGTGAAGTCTTTGTAGTCCCTGAGACTTCTTAACAGGAGGCCAGCTCGGTTCCTGGCCCTTGGAGATACTCAGCACAAGTTCGTAGAAAGTTCAGTCCAGTCCTTTCACTGCCCAAGACAGAAGCAGCAACTGCAGGCCAACCCAACAAAGCAACAACACAGCAAAGGGGCAGTACTCCTCCTGGCAGCTCTTCCAGCTCTTCGTCTTGGCAGGTTCCTTGATTCCAGCGAGATCTAAATTCATGGGGTCAGGGCCCCAATATTTATATCCCAAATTCCTTTGTTCTCTGAAGGCAGAGAGGCCTTTGCCTAGTCCAAACCAGTTCTGGAGCACTTTGTTGACAAGTCTCCGTCCCTTCTTTCAGTGAGTAGGCCAGGGACATCAGACGCACCACAGGAGGTGGAGCCAGCATTGTGGAGGGAAGGCACTGTCCTATTCAGGGCCCAGGTGCGACCCCTCCCACCCATCTACAGGTCGATCTGGCTATTCAGCCCTGCGCTGACTCACCCTGTCTCCTGGCATCCCCCAGCCCCTGTCACTCACATTCCAGACAAGGAATACACAATCTCGCAGAGGCAGGCTTGGATGGTTAGACAAGAAAATACCCACTTTCTAAAAGTGGTATTTTCAAACACAGAATGTTAAAACCAACCTTACTAAAAGCTGCATTTTATCCTTCTGAGTCCAGGCATACTAAACTCGAATTTCTACCATGTTCCCGGGGTCAGTTAGGATTATAAGCTGTAATAATCAAAACTGCCCGTTCTGGCCTAGGGGGAACAGGTAGCCTTGCAATAGTGAAAAACGAACTAGGCTGTAATTCACTATCAGGACATGCCACACACCCGGGCATGTCCTACCTTTCGCGTACAACGCACCCTGCCCACAGGGGTACCTTGGGCCTACCTTAGGGGTGACTAACATGTAGCAAAGGGAAGGTTTAGGGACTTGCAAGTGTGTGCACTTGCCAAGTCGACATGGCAGCCCCAGGCTGCGCACAGGCTCTGCGATGGCAGGCCCGAGTTACACTTTACGGGCTGTTTGCGTGGGTGGCACAATCCAGTGCTGCAGCCCACCAACAGCATTTGGTCTATAGGCCCTGGCACTCGCAGTGCACTTTACAAGGGACTGACACATAAACCAAATAGGCCAATCATGGAAACACCAATCCATAACACATTTTATACAGGAGCACTTGCACTTTCCCACTGGACCGCAGTGAGGAAAGTGCGCAGAATCATCACACCAGCAAAAACAGAGTCAAAACCGGGAGGTCAGAAAGCAAAAAGTCAGGGGAAACACGCCAACAGATGCCAAGTCTAACACATGTCCCCTCCAGCTGAAAGTAGGGAGAACTACCCAACCCCATTGGAGTTCTCTTCACTAAGGCGGAAGAACCTGGACAGACCATCTGCGTTGGCGTGTTCTGTACCAGGACGGTGTTCCACCGTAAAGTCCATTCCCTGTAGGGAGATGGACCACCTCAGCAGTTTTGGATTCTCGCCCCTCATTTGCATCAACCATCTGAGGGGCCTGTGGTCTGTCTGAACCCGGAAGTGAGTCCCAAAAGGGTATGGTCTCAACTTCTTCAGCGCCCAGACCACAGCAAAAGCTTCCCTTTCTATGGCACTCCACCTCTGTTCCCTGGGAAGTAGTCTCCTGCTAAGGAAGACTACAGGCTGATCCAGGCCCTCTTCGTTCAGTTGTGAGAGCACCGCTCCCACACCATGCTCTGAAGCGTCAGTCTGCACGACGAATTCCTTGGAGAAGTCAGGTGCCTTGAGCACGGGCGCCGTGCACATGGCTGCCTTCAGGGCATCAAAAGCTTTCTGGCAGGACTCAGTCCAGATCACTTTCCTGGGCTGCCTCTTAGAGGTCAGCTCTGTTAAGGGGGCAACGATGGTGCCATAGCCCTTAACAAATCTCCTATAATAGCCGGTGAGACCTAAGAAGGCTCTCACCTCTGTCTGGGTCTTGGGGGTTCCCAAGCCAGAATGGTGTCAATCTTGGGTTGTAGGGGTGCCACCTGGCCGCTTCCTACCTGGTGTCCCAAGTACACCACAGAACCCTGCCCGATCTGGCACTTACTGGCCTTGATCGTGAGGCCTGCACCTTGCAGAGCCCTCAACACTTTCTCAAGGTGCTGTAAATGTTCTTCCCAGCTGGAACTGAACACAGCAATGTCATCCAGGTAGGCGGCACTGAAATCCTCCAGCCCAGCCAACACCTGATTGACCAACCTCTGAAAGGTGGCAGGGGCATTCTTCAACCCAAAGGGCATCACCCGGAATTGGTAATGACCTTCTGGGGTTGAGAATGCTGATCTCTCCTTGGCCCCATCGGTTAAGGCAATCTGCCAGTACCCAGACGTCAAATCAAACGTGCTGAGGAACCGGGCAGCTCCCAACCGATCAATGAGCTCATCAGCTCTGGGGATGGGGTGCGCGTCAGTCCTGGTGACGGCATTGAGCCCACGGTAGTCCACACAAAACCGGAGTTCTGGAGTGGCACCGGGCGCCGCAGCCTTTGGGACCAAGACCACTGGGCTGGCCCAAGGACTGTGGGAGGGCTCAATCACCCCTAACGCCAACATCTTAGAGACCTCCTCCTTGATGCTGGCTCTGACCAGGTCAGTCAACCTGTAAATCTTGTGCTTCACAGGATGGCTGTCACCGGTGTCCACGTCATGGGTACACCAGTGAGTAACACCGGGGGTCAGAGAGAACAGCGGGCGAACTGTCCCAACAACTGGCGACAGCCCCCTGCTGCTCCTGAGTCAGAGTAGGGGAGAGGATCACACCCTCTACTGACCCATCATGCTCCTTGGTAGACAGGAGGTCAGGGAGAGGCTCGCTCTCCTCTTCCACCCCATCATCTGTCGCCAAGAGCATACTCACTTCGGACCTCTCGAAGTGGGGCTTGAGGCGGTTCACGTGAAGGACCCTCAAAGGGTTCCTTGGAGCCTGCGAATCCACCAGGTAGGTCACGTCACTTTTGCGCTCCTTTACCTCATATGGCCCAGTCCACTTGTCCTGCAAGGCACAAGGTGCTACTGGGGCCATGACCCACACTTTTTGTCCAGGTTGAAATTCGACCAGAGTGGCGTTCTGGTCATACCATCTCTTCATTTCTTCCTGGCTTGCTTCTAGGTTCGCCTGAGCGAGTTTCCTGAAGCGGGCAGTTTGGTTTCTAAAGGCCAGCATGTAGCTAAATACATCCTGGGGAGTTTTCCTGGGAGCTGCCTCCCAACCTTCCTTAACCAAACTCAGAGGTCCTCTGACAGGGTGGCCATACAGGAGCTCAAAGGGGCTGTACCCAAGAGACTTCTGAGGCACCTCCCTGTATGCAAAGAGTAGGCATGGCAAGAGGACGTCCCACTTACGCCTCATGGGTTCTGTTAGACCCTTGATCATGCCTTTCAAGGTCTGGTTGAATCTCTCCACCAGACCGTTTCCTTGTGGGTGGTAAGGAGTGGTGAACTTGTAGGTTACCCCACACTCCTTCCACAGGGATGTCATATACTTCGATATGAAATTGGTCCCCCTATCAGAAACCACCTCTCTGGGGAATCCCACACGGGAAAAGATCCCCATTAACGCCCGGCCCACCACTGGCGCTGTCGTTGTCCTGAGAGGGATTGCCTCCGGGTACCGGGTGGCATGGTCCACCAAGACCAGGATGTACCTGTTGCCCATGGCTGTCTTGGGATCCGGTGGCCCCACAATATCCATCCCTACCCTTTCAAAGGGTGTTCCAACAACCGGAAAAGGTTGGAGAGGAGCTTTGACCTTCCTCCCACTCTTACCACTTGCCTGGCAAGTTTGGCAAGACCTGCAGTGTGCATCTGACTGCCTTCGCATTTGGGGCCAAAAGAAGTGGGTGACAAGCCTGTCAAAGGTCTTGTCCTGCCCCAAATGTCCTGCCAAAGGCACGTCATGAGCCAGACCCAGTAGGAAGGTCCTGAAGCGCTGGGGTACCACCAGCACACGGGCTGACCCAGGCTCAGCAACCTTAGGCTCACTGTATAGGAGACCACTCTCCCAGTAGATCAGATGTGACCCGGACTGATTACCAGCTGCCTGGTCTGCAGCCTGCCGCCGCAGACCCTCCAGAGTAGGGCACTCGTTCTGCTCCCTGCAGAACTCCTCCCTGGTGGGACCCCCTTATTGCTGCCAATGGGTCAGCTCAGAGATGTCTCCCAGTTCGGCTACTTGCTCCCCTGTAGGCACCGGGCGTCCCCTCGAGGTCCGCCTCCTCCCGGTCCGTGGGAACTTCGGGGGCCGGTTTCCCGCGCCCCCTGCCCTTTCTCTTGGCAGGGACTTGGGCCACTGTTTCAGGCTCCAAGTCCTCTTGATCACCCTTTCTGGCCGCCATTGACCGAGTAGACACGCATGCCCACTCTGGCAACCCAAGCATTTCCAAGTGGGACCTGAGCTCAACCTCCTTCCATGAGGACTGCTCCAGGTCGTTTCCTAGCAGACAATCTACAGGCATGGTAGGGCTCACAACCACCCTTAAGGGACCTGAGACCCCCCATTCAAAGGGAACCTGCGCCACCATACATTGGCGCTCTGAGTTGTCGACAGCAACTACTTGGTGGAATGCTCCTGGGACTACTTGCTTCTCAGACACCAGGTGACACCGGACTGAGGTCACACTGGCTCCAGTATCTCTGAGAGCCTCTACCCTGTTCCCATTAATGGTCACCCAGGTGCTATATTTCTTTGTGTTAGGGGGCACCTGGTTTCCTGGGACCATCTCACTGTCCCCGAGTGAGACAAGGGTCATTTCTGCGGGATCCCCACCCTCCTGTGGGCACCCCTCCTCCCCAAGCGCTACACTAGCCAACACTTTGGACTGTCCACCGGTGGGTGGCTGTGTCCCCTTCGGGCACTTGGGGTCCCCCTTAAAGTGACCTACCTGGTCACATGCATAACACTTGCGGGGGCCGGTCTCAACAGGCTTCCCTGTAGAGACCCCTTTCTTCTTATCACCGGGGGGCTGGGAACCTTTACCCTGGGTACTAGTTTGGGGCCCTTTAGAGAACTCCTGTGCTTTACCCTTGTCCCCCCACCTTTCTGCTGGGGACCCTGCCCACCTTTGGCTGAGTCTCCCCCAAACGCTTTCTTGTGGACCCTGGTACTCACCCAGCGGTCCGCTTCCATAGCAAGCTTCCTGGGGTCAGTTAGCTTACTATCAACTAGGTGCTGGCGCAGATCTGCAAAACATAGACTAGACAAGTGCTCCCATGCAATCAAGTTGTAGAGCCCCTGAAAATCTGTTACACTACTGCCCTTCACCCAACCATCCAGAGACCTGCAGAACACATCCACACATTCCAACCAAGTGTTGACATCAGACTTCTTACTGGACCTGAACTGATCCCTGTACTTTTCAGGAGTAAGACCATACTTCGTGAGAAGGGCATCCTTCATGTCAGCATAGGTGAGGTGATACCCCTTACCCAAAGCTATCAGAGCATCCCTTGCTTCTTCCGGGAAAAGTGGCCACAATCCTGCTCCCCAATTCTCCTCAGGGACCCCATTCATGTGTATGGCTGCCTCATAACCCTGGAACCACCTTTGTATGTCATCCCCCTTCTTGAACTCCTTGCCTACGTTCTTGGGAATGTGCACAATCCTGTCTGCCTTTCTGGACGAATTGCTGCCACCATCTGAGCCTGACTTACTCCTAAGTTCTAGCTCCTTCAGTTCTCTCTCATGCTCTAAGAGCATCTTCCTCTCCTCTATGGCCAATCTCTTCTCCTCCCGCTCACTCTCCAGCCTGAGCTTCTGCAGCTCGAACTGCCTTGCCTCCCGCCTGTCCTCCAGCTCCTCTGGGGACAGACTGCTGCTGCCCGACCTGGCGGGTTCCCCCTACCCAAAAGCACATCCACCCTGGAAATAGGCTCCTCCGCCTCCTCACTGAGATCACCAGGCTGCCCATTGGCATGTCTGGCTGCTACCCAGGCCCTCAGCGCCTTCTGTAGCTCCTCCTTCCTTGTGAGGCCTTTAATTTGGACTTTCAGGTTTTTACAAATCGCTCGTAACTCCTTTACGGCGTAGGATTCCAACCTGTCCTCCTCAAAGATAACTTCCAGAGATGCAACGGATGATGCAATTGATTCAGGCATGACAAAAGTCGTGAGTTGAAAACTGGCAAGATCAAAGATAGGCCAAAAGAAAAAGAACCAGTATGTGGTACGTAATGGTCTGCGATATGGTAGTAGTGCACACCAATCACTGTAAGTCAAGTGCAAACACAAGTCCTATCCTCACCGCTGACAACCAATGTTAGAAATGGGATCTCTAGTTGGCAAGGGCTTGCTCCTTTGTCCAAGAAGGGACCCTTCTTCCTAGTCAGGGTAAGGGTTGTTACACTCGTGAAGTAACCCCTGCTCACCCTCGTGGTAGCTTGGCACGAGCAGTCAGGCTTAATTCAGAGGCAGTGTGTAAAGCATTTGCACATAACCAACAGTAATACAGTGTAAGCACTACAAACGGACACCACACCAGTTTAGAAAAATAACCAATATTTTATATACTCAAGACAAGACCAATTACGACAAAAATCCACAATACTATACTTTACGAATGAATACTTGATACGTTAACTTCTTCTTTGCAGGAATAGCACAAAAGCAAAGTTCGTACGAGTCGGTAGCTCCGTCCGAGTCTACCGTGATGCTGAAAACCCCAGAGTCTAACAGTTCCAGCCGACCGCGTCGATACGGGCCAGCAGAGTCATGAACAGACTCGGTTACAGTACCTTTCTCGTTGTGGCTGGTACGGAGTGTACGAGCCGGTCTGCGTTCGTCGCGGTTGCGGTGCAAGACGGAGCGATGCAAGGTGCGGTGTCCCTCGATGCGGTGCAGGCAGCGGCTCGATGAGCGTCGTGCAGACGGAGTCGGTGAGTCCAAGGCGTGCGATGCAGGGCGAGACGATGCTCGATGCGGTGCTGACAGGTTGCGATGCAGGCGACCTAGCCGGAGTGCGGGAGCTGGCGTCGGACAGCGGTGCGAGTCGGAGCGGTGCGTCGCAGACGTGCGAGCGGTGCCCCAAATGCGGTGCGGTCTCGACTCTTGAGCCAGTTGCAGCGACAGTGTCTGTCTGGTCCGGCTGGCCCAGTGAAGCGATGCGATGCGAACTGCGGTGCCCACAGGCCACGGTGCAAGCAGCGGCTCGATGTTGGCGGCGTCGGACGTCGCCTACGGTGAGACCAGGGTTGCGATGCGAAGCGGGGCGATGCGGTCTGCGGTGCAAACAGGTCACCGGCCAGGGATGGATTCGGTTGACGGAGTCGGTTGCAGTTCCCTTCCTCTGTGGCAACTGAAACAGCGTTCCAGAAGCGGTACCCAGAGGTTTGTGAAGTCTTTGTAGTCCCTGAGACTTCTTAACAGGAGGCCAGCTCGGTTCCTGGCCCTTGGAGATACTCCGCACAAGTTCGTAGAAAGTTCAGTCCAGTCCTTTCACTGCCCAAGACAGAAGCAGCAACTGCAGGCCAACCCAACAAAGCAACAACACAGCAAAGGGGCAGTACTCCTCCTGGCAGCTCTTCCAGCTCTTCGTCTTGGCAGGTTCCTTGATTCCAGCGAGATCTAAATTCATGGGGTCAGGGCCCCAATATTTATATCCCAAATTCCTTTGTTCTCTGAAGGCAGAGAGGCCTTTGCCTAGTCCAAACCAGTTCTGGAGCACTTTGTTGACAAGTCTCCGTCCCTTCTTTCACTGAGTAGGCCAGGGACATCAGACGCACCACAGGAGGTGGAGCCAGCATTGTGGAGGGAAGGCACTGTCCTATTCAGGGCCCAGGTGCGACCCCTCCCACCCATCTACAGGTCGATCTGGCTATTCAGCCCTGCGCTGACTCACCCTGTCTCCTGGCATCCCCCAGCCCCTGTCACTCACATTCCAGACAAGGAATACACAATCTCGCAGAGGCAGGCTTGGATGGTTAGACAAGAAAATACCCACTTTCTAAAAGTGGTATTTTCAAACACAGAATGTTAAAACCAACCTTACTAAAAGCTGCATTTTATCCTTCTGAGTCCAGGCATACTAAACTCGAATTTCTACCATGTTCCCGGGGTCAGTTAGGATTATAAGCTGTAATAATCAAAACTGCCCGTTCTGGCCTAGGGGAACAGGTAGCCTTGCAATAGTGAAAAACGAACTAGGCTGTAATTCACTATCAGGACATGCCGCACACACCCGGGCATGTCCTACCTTTCGCGTACAACGCACCCTGCCCACAGGGGTACCTTGGGCCTACCTTAGGGGTGACTAACATGTAGCAAAGGGAAGGTTTAGGGACTTGCAAGTGTGTGCACTTGCCAAGTCGACATGGCAGCCCCAGGCTGCGCACAGGCTCTGCGATGGCAGGCCCGAGTTACACTTTACGGGCTGTTTGCGTGGGTGGCACAATCCAGTGCTGCAGCCCACCAACAGCATTTGGTCTATAGGCCCTGGCACTCGCAGTGCACTTTACAAGGGACTGACACATAAACCAAATAGGCCAATCATGGAAACACCAATCCATAACACATTTTATACAGGAGCACTTGCACTTTCCCACTGGACCGCAGTGAGGAAAGTGCGCAGAATCATCACACCAGCAAAAACAGAGTCAAAACCGGGAGGTCAGAAAGCAAAAAGTCAGGGGAAACACGCCAACAGATGCCAAGTCTAACAATGGCTCAGATGGCTTCCCAGCCAAATTTCACAAAGGGAATGCTACTGTCCTAGCTCCACATCTGCTAGTCATTTATGAGAAACCCCAGTCGCAAGGGACCTTCTCCCTAAGATGCAGGAAGTGATCCTTGTAGCCCTGTTGAAACTGATTGCTAATTGATTGACACTACGCATGCCTGATTTACTGAAGCCAGACCCATCTGACTTTGTTTCGGGCCATTCCATTGCTCACAATATGCGCGCCTTGTTTGCCTGATACAAGACTTGTACACAGAGATAGATACTGTAGCCATATTTTTGGGTGCCTTCAATTAACTAGAATGGGACTATCTCTTTGCCGTACTGCATAAAATGGAGCTTCCAATTGTGTTCACTGTTTGGATTAGATTACAATGTATTTCTCAGACGATTTGTGTATGCATAAATAGTAACTCTTTGGCTTCTTTGAGCATCTCACAGTTCATGCAACAGGGGTGCCATTCTTTTTGCTTGGCCCTGGAACCATTAGCTACTAGGCTATGGCAACATTATTCAGAAAATGCCCTCAGATACACCAGTGGACAGATATTGATATCTCTTAATGCAGATTATATGTCCATCTATACCAGGAACCCCAAGGATTGTCTAAATCACATTATGAAGGGATATATAAAGTCTGGAGCCCTCTTAGCCATCATAATCAACTGGGGCACATCCCAAATCTTCCACCTCACTAACAGTACTATGCAGTGGCATAACAATAGCCCCCGCGGTGCGGGGAGGGCCCAAGCTCCAGGGGGCCCCCTCCAGCACTGAGCACAAGCAGCAGGCCCCTGGCCTGAGAGCTCTTGACTGGGGCCGGAGCGTGGAAGGGTCCACTCCATGTATTTTGCAGGGGGGGGGGGCCTCAAGTTTCCTTACGCTGTTGGTACTATGACATTTGTGTTGGATTTCTCTTTGGAGTCGTGAGAGGACTCCTTAAAATACAGAAAAATATGGTTTAATCAAGACAAGGAGGCTGTCATGTCAGAAAATTATGGCAGGGCAATTAGTACAATCACATAGCTAATTACACATTGGGTGCCTCTCCCGTTGCAACTGGCCTGAAGAATATGGCTAATAAAGATGGTGGTCCTTCTCAAATGATCATGCCTTTTCGTAAACATAACCTTACCTCTCTACAAGTCCTTCTTCAGTACGTGTAAGACCCAATTGATCAGGTTAACTGGCCTGGCAAACAACCCAGGTCTGGAAGAGACATGCTAACTATGTCCTTCTATCAGGGGGGCTTCGAAGCACTGGACCCAGAATTGCAATATTTAGGGCACAGGCTCATTTGAAACATATTGGTACGACTGGCTCAAACTGCTACAGAAGTGGTGCTTCAAAGGCAGGCTTCGTGCACCTGGCCTGGTCTTGTGGTCGAGTCCAAACATACTGGAATAAAGTTATATTCAACCTGTCCATCATGGCATAGTGCAAGATGCATATGGACCCTTGGAACGGTATACTGGGTTGGGTGAAAGAGATCAATACATCTCACAATAAATTTCTCGCACTAGCTTTATTATTAGTCAAAAGGCAGGTCGTTTGTAGATAGGGCTGCAGAACGTTTCCCGCCTTTAAACAATGGCTGGACTCTATGATCTATTGTAACAAACAGCTAGAATTTCATGCTGATTTAATGCCACCATCCTCCAGGCCTAGAGAAATTTGGGGGCACCCCAAGACATACCTACTCACTTCAGGCTCCTAACCTGATGACGGACAATACGGATCCTGGCCATACTTGTGTCTGCCTGTCTGCCAATTTGCACACTACAGATTATCAAAACGATGTTTACATTATATGCCAGACATACCGGTTTGCGTTTAATGGACTTGCTAATGCCCTGCTATGGAATGTTCCATTGAACATGTTCTAAGCACATAAAAATTAAAATGTTGGGCACGCTAGTCACCAGTAATATGAAGGAAAGTTATATATCTTAATTAATACGATTGTACCCTGGCACTCTTGATTTATATATTTTTTCATTCATGTATGGTAAAACATTTCTTCTAAATACAAATCAATGTAAGCAACTCACAGGAAAAACAATTTTAGATTCCTATTTATTTCCTATCAACAATGTTACACTCCAGCAGTGGTATGTAGAAGTACAATATACAACATGAACCAATTCCACACACAAAAGATCTTAATCTCAAATCTTCTTGATTGACATATGAGGATGGCAGCCATCAAATCAAGAGTGCCAGGGTACAATCGTATTAATTAAGTTTAACAGTGGATTTTTCGAAATTCCCTGTAGTGACATCCTTGGTAGTGGGGTGTCGGTTTTTCACCTTGAGAGGCACCATTACTAAATCTTTTTTGCAGATAATTATGGATTCATCCATTTAAATTTTATAGAATTGATGTGCTACCTTGTATACCATCACTACCTCCCTCTTGTATTGAAAAGTTATATATCTGACCACCTGAGCAGTGTCTCTCCCAGCAAGCAGGCTCTGTTATGTCGACCCTTTCTTACATGAAAATCCTTGTTATTACTGCCGAGTTGTGAATAGAAAGGAAAAACATTTAAATTTTTTATTTTAGATTGTAACATCAATCCCTTTCCTTCAGTGGTTTTTCTGAACAAGAGGTATGGGGAACAGAGGGAGTGTCCTACGACTTGTACCTCATTGGTAAAACTGTGCGTTTGTCAGACAACATAAACATCAGGACTGCCAGACTGATTCCATGCAATCCTTCAGGGTATGTTGCCCTTACTCCCTGCTAGCCCAGAGTGCCCCATCAACACCCCTAACCTTACAGGGTAACAAATGTGTGTGCAACCTCAGAACATGGCAACCCTGATCCCCCAAGGAAATTGTGGTAACAGATCTAGAACCCTTTCGTTTGGACTCTCACGCATACCCAGAGAAATGCACAAGAAATACTCAGCAAGGCATCTCAATATTTATTTAAGAATTGTAATGCTTGTATAAAATACGTGTACTGCGATAATCAATAGAATGAAACAGATTAGTGTGATTAGCATTACAAGGATAGTGAAATAGATTAACATTTCCACCATTGTGCTAAGACGGTGAATATATGGGAGGATATAAGTACTGTGTATAGTGTACTCCTACCTAGCACTCCCTAATCTGGTCCTGCCTAGGGTGGATGATCTGCCAAATCCCTGCCCTGATGGTCTAACTCTCTATTATCTGAGGTTAAGTGTCATCAGGCTGCACGTCTTGGTGTAGAGCAGGACATCCCTCGTGTTGGTACACAGGAATCAGCTGAGCTGGAATTCCAACATGCAGTGACCTCACAGTGTCAGCTGAGTGCTCCTCTCCCTAAACAAGGAAGTGGTTCTGTATATATAAAAATAGCACCCATGTGGCCATGTCGCAACTCCTGTCAGGCTGCAATTGTTTTTTCTAGTTGGATAGTGTTGTTGCCTAATGGACAATAACATAAATAACATTTGTGCAGTAAATTTTATCCCTTGTACTGAATCTTCAAGGTGTCGTGATAGTGTGCCTACGCAGTGGAAATGTAAGCAATGTAGATTCAGAGAATTTTATCCTGCATTTTCACGCATGTGAATGTATGTCAAAAGTCACCTTGTGCAAAAGAGAAGGCACCTTAAGAAATGTGAGCATGTAAGTGGCAGTGTTTCTAACCAAGCCTATCCTGACCACGTGACAGGATAGTTATGAAAACACAAAAATGCCACCTTTGCATCACAGACCAGATGATTCAAGGAGACTAGCTGCACCTGCTCATCAGTTTGGCTACATGAGTCAAACCTTGCATAGATAGCCCAAAGGCTGGGTGACATAGATGCTTCAAAAACAGTAGTTTTGTCACAAGAGAGGGCCCTTGCAATATTGCAAAGTATACAACAACGTCGGGAGTGGTGTGCAGCTGAGTGTGCTAGAGCAATGGCCACTTAATCAGAAAAGGCAAACAATAGGGTATTGGTAAGACCATGCAAAACTTTGCACGGCAAGTTGATGGAGTGACAAGTAGCTGTGGTCTGGAGCATTAAAAGAAGTCTAGATAGACCAGAATGTCAGAGGATGCCTGGTCTGCTGACCAATGCTTCCTCAAGGAACAGCAGTTCCACCAACCTTTTACCACGCACTCCACCTCCTCCTATTTTAAGGCCTCAAGGCAGGTGTCAGTTGGTTGTTAATACATGGTAGGTATGGTAATGCTGTGTTTGTGTGTGTATGTAAGTTGCATATATTCTTTGGTGATGGTATCGGGCTATAATAGGCTGCCCGAACATACAAATGTTAGGGGCAAGGGTGGACGGTAGGATAGGGCATCCTAGGCTAGTGTTAGGATTGCCTGTGTATGTGTATGGAGAATTTGATGAGGATGACAGAGAAATAGTGTAGGTTTTTTTCTAAACATTAAGAATGTAAACCAATTAAGTTATTGTGAATATGGATTTATTGTGCATGTGTTTTGAAAAATAATTGAAATTAATGACATAAATATTATGTAAGTATTCGAAAATAATTTCTAATAAGTTCACCCCTGATAGCTGCAGTATTTCTGTCCTATTGCTGTTGGGCCTGTCGACTCTGTGGATTTTTTTCATCATCAAGTGACCCATCATCTGCCTGGTTAACCACATTAGGCATGGGTACATGATGCCTTATCACCACACTGTGAAGTGTGTAGCACCGGAATATGATTTGAATCACCCTCCCTGCTGCATAAGCTAGTGCCCCACCACTCCATGCAGACACTGGAAGCAACCCTGGAGCAGTCCAAAAGGACACTTGATCACATTTTTAGGTCCCGCCTAGGCAGGCTTGCGCTGTCTCTTCAAGACATGCTGTATTCAGGATATGGGCATTTAGCTCCCCCTTATTCTGCCCATACATTTTATTGGCTCCTTGCAGTATCTTTCGAAATTCTTTTTATTTCATTTGTATTTTGTGAGTAGTCGCTCCTTCTTCCTGTTTAATACCTCCCATGCTTCTGTTGTTACATCCTATGAGGACAGCCCCTTTTACATGGAACATTACTCTGTACGTTTTATTTACAGTTTCAAAGCACTCTTTTGTTTATCACTTTTTTGTGGTAGCTGGCGTTGCAGGCACAGCTACTCAGTCATTTCCCCCCAACCCTGACTCATCAGATGCTTACGAGGGACCCTGTCCGTGCACTTCCCCCTCCTGCATTACCACACATGGCATTGCCGCTTTTCATGTTTCCAACGGCATTTGTATTTTATAAACAGTAGTGTGTGTAGGCATTTCCATTTTTCAACAGTAGCCTGTGTAAACAAACTTTTTTGAAGTGGCGCCGCCTTTCTTTTGTTTTGCACTGCACGGCGTGTTCCTTGAAGCTGTTTTTGCTTCCCCTCGCCGGCTTCGCATTATGAGCACACAAACGCAGCCTTTCCCTTAAACAGACGGCAACGCTTCCTCATTCCTCCTCCCGTAGCCATTTGCTGCTCTGCCTGACCTCCTTCCTCTCTCACTCCCGGGGTCTCTTCAGGGACGCCCCACTTCATGTTTCTAATGGCATTTCTATTTTAAAAACATTAATGTGTGTAGGCATTTTTCAACTGTAGCGTGTGTAAACAAACTTTCTGGAAGCCGGCACAAACTTTCTTTTGTTTTGCATGTTCCTTGAAGCTGTTTTTGCTTCCCCCTCCGCTTCACATTATGAGCCCTCCCCACACCCTCTGAGCACAAAGGCAGCCCTTTCCCTTAATCAAGTGGCAATGCTTCCTCATCCCTCCTCCTGCAGCATTTGCTGCTCTGCCCGACCTCCTCCCCCACGTCTCCCCATGGCCATCACCATGCCGTTGCGAGTGAGCACAAACGAGCCACCTTCATTCCACCGCCCTGCTACTTTGAGGGCGCAAATCCACTTTTCACTGACTGTTCTTTAGCTGTTTTAGCCTTTCAGAGTGACTGGACTGTATGGAAATGTTTTTATTACCCTTAAATCTTCCTATTGTGAAGCGCTCTGACACCTTCGGGTAAAGTCTGCGCTATATAAAAACGCATAAATAAATAAATCTAGTCCACTTCTGCAACCAGCATGTCAGCCGTGAACACAAGGTGGCCTGGCCGCTTAACTCGTGATTTTTTTGTCTCTGAAACTATCTAAGGAAATAAATTGGTTCCTTGTGAAGAGCTTGTTGTTTCTCCTTACATTTCACATGCTTTACTTAATCTTGCATTACCTATAAGTGTTTGCTTTTTCAAAGATTTTTGTTATTTTCTTTTTCAAGCAGCATATCACTCTAGTCTCCCCTCATCATAAACTATTTCCAGGTTCTCCAGCTTCACAAAGTCATACAAATGCAATAGCTCTATGCAAATATAATCACACCACTGCAAATAAAAAGACAAAAGTAAAAAGCCTTGTCATTTTCAATGGCAAGAGCTCTAACTTTCCCAAATGCAAGACCTATTGCATTGCAAAGGCTTGTTTTGTTCTAGAATGTGTCTCATGGCATGCCCATTGTGAAGGAGTTGTAGGCTCATGGACAGGTGGCATCAGTCGCATACAGAATGGATACGTCAAATCACCTGCAACGGAAAAAAGGTAAGGATTTTTTGAGTTTCATCATGGTCACAATACAGGTTCCGGGGCATCTGTTATAGTCTTCACTTGGGATTCGCATTGCGTTAATAGCATGTGAGTTTAACATTTTAATTATCAAGCAGTCATGTGTCTGTGTACAAATATGATTATATTATTTGACACACACCCTTATACATAGAAGGATCATATGTTCAGCATAGATACATGGATTCTGCAAGTGCAAAATGACTGTAGGCAAATACTAATTAATTGGGAGAAGGGGTTGAAGTCGCCTAGCAGCCAAGTCCCATGTGAATGGTAGTCTGACATATTGTGTTTCGGAGGATCATTGAGTTGTGTGTCGATCCAGGGAATGAGGCGCAGTAATGAGTTAGTACTAGTTATACATTGCTCACCATTTGTAGATTTATGGTATGCTGCATACCCCTATTATGTTCAGTTACTCTTGTTATTACAAGTTTCTGGTGTGTACTGTCCACGCCACCTATTACATTGGGAAATGCACCAACAGCAGAAAATGTAGCCTTTACAGCATTCAATATTTGTGGGTCTGTTGGAGATATGATGCATTGTTGTGCTAGTGTAGTAGGGAACCTATTGCCTGCTTTAACACCTTTGAAAAAGTAGGCTTCCCACCTGGCCCTGAAATCCCCCTGTAGCTAAAACAAGTAGCACTGCCAACATTTTTATGAAGGGAGGAATGGCAGTCTGTATTCTCATGCTGGCCTCTTAGTATGCATTGCCTGTTGCATCTAGTAGGCTGTTGGGCCTTCGTCTAAGCATATTGGGTGCCTGGGGAAGTTGTTGTTTAACCTAGTGCTGCAATTATATCTGTACCTGTAGATGCATAACCAGTAGATTTAACTCCTTGAGTCGAAAGTGACGCAGTAAGGGATTACCCTGTGTTCTCAGAACCTGGTTTAGTTACTTTAGAAGCAAAACAGCGGTTCTGTTTTGGTAGTCCTAAGCACTGCCCATTGGACTCCTTTTCGACTTACGCTGTTTCTTGATTGAAAAAAAAAAACTCTGGTGAAACCCAATATTTATTTTTATTAATTCAGAAGCTGGTTCGGGGTCTTCATTTCATAAACCTGAATGGGTGGATGCGTTGATCCTTGTACACGAACTAAAAAAAAGTAACTTCAAAAAGTTTTATCTGACAGAATTTTTTTTGCTTATATTGTGAAAGTGAGGCAGGGCCAGTGCTTTAGTCATGGTGCTGTGTGGCAAAGTAAGAGAGAGAAGGGGTGGTCTGCATTTATATATGGGCACAATTAGCAAATTGTTTTTAGCTGTAGTGTTTATTATGTCTGTGTTATCTTGGGTGCATTGTAGTTTGCGTGAGCAAATGTGTTGGGGGTTGTTTAAAATATATTTTTTTCAAATTATATTTTTTCACATATGCACATTTTATTAGTGTCAGTGATGGTGCTTTTGAGTGTCTTGTAGAGCATCCAACATTCCTGTAGGTCGTACATACTAGTTGGCAATGGTGAGCCTTACCTAGCCTTACCTATCGGCAGATTTTGTACTCAGATGCCTGAAGGAGAAAATGGAGCGCATTTCATTTAGTACTGTAATGACATTCGTTTCCATAAGGCTAGGATATAATTTGGGTATACTGAGGTACGTTTTCTCTAGCCCAGATATAAGGGTTGTTATTGGATGAGATCCTTTTTGAGACAACTAGTGCTCTTTAGGGGAGAGGTGTGGCGCAGCGGCCAGGGCGGCTGACTCCGGAGCATGGGGCTCACTGCTTGATCCCCAGTGCCGGAGGCAGATCAGCTCAGCATCATGTGACTCACGGCAATAGCTCACTTAATCTCCCCGATGGCCCCCAGCGCCTTGAGACCCTTACAGGTGATTAGTTTGCGCTTTACAAATACCGGGTTATTATTAAGCTGCTTGTTGTTTAGACTATTCCTCTGTCAATGACGATGCAGACCTTGACATGGGTAGAAAGGAGACAAGATTGGAAGATTCCTACCACAATCTGTGACCTGTTCAATGCAAGGCCAGTAGATCCAAGAAAGGCCAATGACGTGTCCCACACTTCCTGAGGTCTAGAGACACATCGTAGATACCCACTGGCCAAGAAATCTCGCAATCACCCCCAAGGTCACTTGATTATGAGCTACAGAACATACAGCCTCTTAAAATATTCGAGCAGAACAGAATTAAACAGGTAGTCTGTGTCATGCCATAGCTATGTGAAACTCTAATCTACATGCACAATGCGTGTGGTAGCACATGAAGATAATGGAGTGGGGCAATTGTGAACTCCTCTCATATACTAACATTAATTTCCCTCCCAGAACATTTATGTAGAGCCGGCAGGCAATACAACACACCGTTGTCACAACATGGATTGGTTCTGAGTTATTAGTAGCCCCGTACCTTATCAGAAGAAAAGTGCCAATTCCACATGTCTCTTCACATCATAATAACTGTCGGGTGAATAACATTTGCAAATGTGAGATACTTCTGCACGCGTGCAAACCATTAGTAAAACTGCCTCTGAATGATATAGCGAAGCCAAAACCTAAAGTTGGTCGCCATGCCTAGGGATCATCGGTCGCAAGGTCCATGCCCACCCAGTACACATTTTCCTACTTTACAAAATGCAGGTAGGCCAAACAAAGGCAGTACCAAAGCCTCCCCATCACTAAGAACAATTTTGCCTGATTACAGACTTTTTATTTCGGCCTCACAGATTGGCCACATGCCTTTGAAGGCCTAGTCTGTGTTCTGTCCAGTGTCATATGGTCTTCAGACGTGTGTGGCCCAGCAGGACAGAGAGTTCGACTCTAGAGAGCAGGAAAACTAATAAGGTGCCTTGGTGGTTGAATAAAAATGTAGGCGTGAATAGGGTGTACATCAACCTATGCCTCTCTGGAAAAAAGTAATGTGGAAAACAGGCTGCAGATCATAACCAGGAAAAAGCATGTTTTCCTCGAACGAGCTAGTCGGCTATCTTGCTCTTAACATCAGTTCAACACTTTTCTTCACTTCTCCTACTCTTCCAACATCCCCTGTCAAATTTGTCTAGGACTGTTAAAAGAATTGTGTAAATTTCCAAACAATTGTTAAATTAATAGCAAACAGATTATGCACTTAAAAAATAGACTAAGCACAATTAGGCCCAACATTCCTCCAACTGCTATAAATAACCCTCACCCTCCTCTCTGTGAATTTCATTAGCCGGGTGGAAAAAAAGATCCGCTTTCACTGTAGAGCAGAAATCCAATCACTCATTCCAGGGCTTTGTTCTGCCTGGGAGGGGGAAGGAACAGCTAAAATAACTCCCCTCCCCCATCTGCCGGGCCATGTGTTCTTGAGCATGGAGAGGAAATCTTCTGCAGATGGTGTAGGAATTCACCTGCTAAAATGTGACACCAACCCTGCACGCAACCAGCGGTTTCTAACAGGATGAACGTAATTGCTCAGCAAGACATCCAAAAAGCTTTTCCTCCCTCTATAAATCTTGCAGATAGTTTATCATCCACTGCTAATATTTCAGTGATAAAAGCCACAGTCTGAAAGATGATGTACAGGAACCGGCAGACTCTGAGTGGAGATGAAGACCTCTCCTGCTCTCTCAAGCTCATTTTCAGTACAACACGTGTCTAAAAGAGCAGCCAAAACGCAAATCTGAAGATGCAGAAATAAATCTTAGGGGCCGAGTTACATGTATTACACGGGTGATCAAACCGTTTTCCACTAACCAACAAGTGAACTGATCGGAAAGTGAAAATATCACATGGGTGCTACTTACAATAAGAATAAGCACCAATAGGGGACCCATTGGGCCTGGAGGAGGCGTTTCTTTCCTCTTTTTTTGTTTTTTTTAATCTTGTCCCACATTTTCTGCCATAGAGATTGGGCCCTCTAGGGCATGGCTATTATTGTTTTTAATTAATGTATTCAATTTTTGTCAGCCTCTCCTGAGCTCCCACAGGAGTCCCATGTGCTCTTGAATAGAACCAGATATTTATTATGTAACTTTTCTCTGACTTTGGTCTACATAGTGCCCTGGCTAATAAAACAGTTAATTTACAAATCTGTATCTTACTGCTAGAATGATAAGGACATGTATTGCATTGACTAGAAAGGCCAAGCCTGACTATCTTCCTTCTTTATAAATGCTTTCTGGTGGACGAGACTGAGTCTGAGATGGGGAGAAGTATGTGAATTGGCTGACAACATTCCAGCATCCTCTCTGATTAGTGCTTCTGCTGATGACCAACAAAAAGTAAATAAGATGGCACCTGAGAAAGAGGCTCCTGCCAAAAAGTGGCCAGTGATGAAGAGAGGTCTGTTGTCACTACGGGCATCAACCCCTCATCCTTTTTGTGCCAATGTGCTTACCTGCTGCACCCTGTCCTGGGCAGGATGATATTTGAAGGAGGATCATCCATGAATCAGCAATGGTATGACCACCAAAAAAACCAAAGCAAATGTCTCTCAGTGTTGCAGTGACTGCAGACATTGCTGAAACCAGTGAGTCCATAATGGATTTTTCCACCCAATCAAATCTCCAATGAAATGCAACAGGAATAAGAGTCTGCTACACCTGATCTTTCTGAGTTAGCAGCAGAGCTGGAAGCTAAGGTTGTTACACAGCAGGTTGTTGTGACTGCTCTCACATCATACAAATCATTTTCATCATCTTTTTCAAAGAAAAGAAAGAACGCTCCTCGGTCTTTTGCTAGCCCTCATTCAGATGAAGGTGATGTGCCACAGGAGACAAGGGAGAAGGAAGGTTCCAGAAAGCTTAGTTGGCAGGAAGGAAGATAATCCAGTGATTTCTCATGTCAAGAGAGGCACAGACGAACTGCAGAGCAGTTCTATTCAGCCAGCTCATGTACTACCACCACATTCCCATCTTCCTGAATACCCAAAAGCCAGTATAAACCACCATCCCCACTGCAGTCACAGCTCATTCTAAGGAAAAGCAAATGTAACTTAGTTCTTCTGCAGCTTGTGGCTTTGGCTCTATAAGGATAACTCTCCTACCTAGTTTGAGACTTCTTTACACTGAGGCTGAATGAAGACTAAATTGCAGACTGCACAATTTACCACAGACCAGTGCAGCATGTGAGGCAAGGTGAACAATATGGTACCGGGGGTCAATTGACTCATAAAAACCCAATATCCAATCTTGTGGGAACAGCACCTGAAAAAGGTGGCTATTGCTGAAAAAGAAGCACTGGAACAGATAGAAGGAGGTGGATATAATGATGAAGATGTTGTGAAGTAGCCCTGTTGCTTGTAATGTATACTCATTACCTGCAGCATCCTCAGCTTGGCATAAAGAAATTTGGTCTTCTAAAGCTACCCAAAGCATCCAAACAGCCTACCTCCTACACAGTTCAACCAGGAGTCTCCGTACCACTGAACCCATAATCTGACCTGTTTATAGAATGTAGTACAATTGTAATATTCTCAATAAAGAAAACACATACTGCTGCCGGTATCCACGAAAATCTACAAATGGGTTCAATCTAGAGGTCTCAGTATTCGATTTGCTGTCATTGACAATGGCAGTTATATTGTCAAAGGCATGGCCGATGGAAGATACTTCAGCATGCTATGTTTAGCTCATTGTATTAACCTAATTGTGTAGGACTTCTTTAGAGAAGAAGAAGAAGCCACTACATACTGGTCCTCTATTGGAGGATTCCCAAATATTTCAGCCATTCCTTCAGAGCCCGGAATCAGAGTCTCCTTTAAAGCACTCATACAGGAGGTCTCCTTGTCGATGAGGTCCCAAACCATTAGAACTCCACCATCTACATGCTGCAGTACAAACGCATAGATAAAGCACTTAGTACAGGTAGTTTGCTGTAATTAATAAATACCAAAGTATTATTCATGTGACAGACGAGGGGGGCTATGGTAAACTTGGCATTTTTAATGTTTGGGTGATCATTCCGAGTGAACAGTTGTTGCTGGAAGTGTTGTTACTTGATAGCTCTTGGTTAATGAACAATGGCATCTTTTGGTTCTGAGACCACTGAGTTTCCCTAACACTCAACTTATGTTGCTTTTCCTCTTTACAAGTTGTGTCTCATTGTGGAAGAAATAAAATAATCAAGTCCCATCAACAACATCCAGGAAAAGGACCCGTCCCTATCTATTTCTATGGGAAAGGACCTTAAAGAGGCCTACTCCTTTGGATTGGAAAGAGGTGATTTATATAGAATAATGCAGACTAGTGGCTTGAATTGAAAGACCCAAGTGATTCATGTTGTGGACATGATGGTAATAGCTAAACATTTTTATTGTTTGGGTGATCAATCACTCAGAGTACAAACAGCTAGTTGTGTGGTTGCTTGGGATTGGCAGTAGAGTTTAGTTTAGTTTTTCTTGTATATCTGCTTCACTCAAAATATGAAGGCCCTTTTTTCTGTGAAGTCTTTCCTTTTGTGTTCTTGTGAGAGCTCCCATTAGTTAGTCTCTTTGGTAAAATCCCAGACTCAATGAAATATACAGGTATTGGGTGAGGTGGGTGGGCATTTCTGCTCAGGTGAGGAGGAAGGAGTGGTTTAGGGTGGAAGCATAATTTGACATCTATTCTGTGGGCAGTGCCCATTAGTAGTAAATGCAGAGGGGAGAGAAGTATGTAGGTATTACCATTGGAAAGGGACAAGTCATGAAGGGGGCATGGGTTGATCAGAGTCAGATTTCTGACACTGATGGTAAGAAGGTAAAGGTCGTATTGAGGATGGACAGGCAGGCAGCTCATATACAAAGTGCTGGAGAGAACACAGTGCAATCTCTTTTTGATGGTTTGGAGGAAGCCTATTTTGGCAGGTGGACATTCCATCGTTTACCAGGGGTGCCACAGATTTAGAAACAATAAAACAAAGCAATAAACTACTAAACAAAGACCGTGTTATTGATAACACAAAAATAGTTTCTGTACAAAAACGGCAACAGACCCATCTCCCACATAAACTCTAAAAACACACAAATCTACTTTACCTATTCCCCAATTCTTCCTACCCACTTCACCTGCAACAGACTCCCGCTTCCTTAAACCATAAAAAACACAATTTCCTACCTCTTCCCCCACTTGCACCACTGACTCTACCCACAACAAACCCATGCCCTCTCAAATAATGAAAAATGCTTCTCTAATCATTTTAAGCCCCCTTGCCACTACCTTGTCTCCTTTTGTACCTCCTCAGAAGTTTAGTGTGGGAGAAGACCTCCATGGGTGTGAGTGGAGGGTGGTGACTGGGTGCTGTGGCATAGCAGGGGAGGTCCAACTCAATGGCCTGTTGTGGCCCTCTTGCTCCCCAGCTTCCTGGAAAGAGTTGCCTCCTTCTTTTCTTCTAGGCTCTCCATCCAGGAGAAGGCCTCAATTTTGGCTTGCCGCAGCCAAGAGGCTAACTCTTGTAGGGTGGTTTTCTTGGGTTCCTCCTCCTGGGGCTGTCCTACAGATGGAGCAGCAGGATGATTTAAAGAAAGTAGAAAAAAACATGGGTTGTACCCACTGCTGTCTATATATTTGCAGTCAGTTACTGGATTAGTTTTAGGGAGCGAGTGAGTGTTAGTGAGTTAGGTAAGGGTAACTTTGTGCCATGGCTAATGCCAGAGTTACGTTTTTTCTATGGACTGGTTATGCCCATAATGAAAATTAGAAGACGAAAGGGATGTAATAAGAAGAAACCTAAGAAGAAGGCATTGTAGAATTGTGGCACGTGCCGTGATGGGATGGGAATCAGGAGGTGGTAGGTGTGGGTGGGCACTTGACAGTACACTTCTTCTTCTAACCATTAAATCAGATGATGGATGAGAGCCAGACAAAGAACATAGTAAGGTGCATAACCTAAAAAGCGTTGGTGACTGGGCCCTAGGCCTAGGGCCAAGGAAGGAATACCTTAATAATTTCAGCAGTAAATGAGAAACACATTTGATTTACCACTCGCCCCAGAAGCCATTTACGCCTATCTCATCTTGCCTGGTCATCCTCCTCCATATTTTATTGGATAGGATCTAAAACCCACTTATTTAGAATTATCTCTACAAACCGCAGTATTTGCTCAAGTAAAAAAGGAATATCTAAACAATTTGAAATTATAGCTAGCAATAATTTATATAGAAGGTTTGCTTGTACATTTAAAAATAGAAATAGTCAAAAAATTGATGGAATAAATGTTTTAAAAGTTGGGGAAATGGTTAGAAAAGTAGCAGAGAAACAATGAAAAAGGAAAAGAGAAGAAGAGTAGAAAAATAAAAGTGGTGTAAGGGAGAGATTGCTACCGCAGTAGGAAAACGGGTAAAAGATACCAAAAAACGAAACTAAAGGAGACAAGGGAAAATAGGCTGAGGAAACAGAAGGGAATGTTAAAGAAAACACAAGGATGTGTGCTGGTTTAACTTAACTTATACTCAAATAGATAGATGGGGAAGTTGAGACAAATTAGGAAAATACAAAATAAGGTAAACAGAGAAGACGTAGTGCTACAAGAAAGTAATGAGATTGATTTTTGTTAAATCATAGAAGCACCGGGCATGCCTTCAGTCCCAGAGGAGGTGGCATCTGTGTCCTCTCCACCCTTTGCCTTCACCTTTGTCCTGGTCGTCTTTGGCTCCCCTGAGGGGACGAAAGAAAAAGATGACACTGATTAGTGTCTCTATAATAGTTAAGTACAGATAAAAATTAATGGGAAAACAAATCTACTGCTTCAGCAACTATAATCCTGCCCTGTTTTTTAACCTTTATCCCAATTAGAGTTCTCCATCCTACAAATAAGTTGCAACAATAAACAAGATGCAGTACAAACCTGGCTCAATAACATGAATTATGAAAGATTCAAACCCCAACTTTCACTGATGCCAAGTCACTTGGATCCACCCTGAACTCCAACTCCACCCTCAAGGCACACATTGCGAAAAAAAAACAAAGATGGCCTTGTACCAGCTCTTTCTTCCAAAGAAAGTCAAATCATTTCTCCCAGAATGTGACTTCAAAGCTGCTGTTCAAGTCCTCATACTCTTGCATCTGAATGGTAGTGCACAACTCCTTGGCCTCACAGACTCCACACTTGCACTCCTTAGGGGCACCATCCATGCCGCAGCATGTCTCATCCAAGGCTAGAGCAAATATGATCACATTACCCTATCCTGATGGAACTCCATTGGCTTCCTTTGCCGGCCCACTCTTCAAAATGAGCTACATTACTTATAAAGCTATCATGACACACACACCCTAATCTTCCAGACAAGGTCTCCAGCTCTGGATGATTTCAGCACACCCATAGCCAGTGCAACCAAAGACTGCAGACTAAGAACTGTAAAAATGAAGAAAAAAAAGACAGCAGGTTTTTTCATCCATACATCCAGGATCTGAAGGAATATCCCTGTATTCATCAGGACTCCCCCCAAACTCGACTTCAAATTAGGAAGGAGTTGAGTGTTTAAAGAATGCTACATCACTATGTATTAATCGTCCATAACCCAGCTTCCACTCCTCTTGAATATCTGCCTGTCTTTGTCCATGTACAGCACTCCACTGCCTTTTGACTAGGTTCACGCCATAGAAATACAACAAACACATATACATATATATCTAAAAATAATATTGATCCTCCCTTACCGTCATACATTTTCTATATTGTCACACTACAGCTACCTGCAAAGTCATAAAGCTTTGGAGACTGTGCAGTGACAGAAGAGTCATGGAGGAGTCCCACTGCTCTTGACAGTTTCAGTCTTTTCTTCTCACTTCCAACTCATCTATCTGTGCCTTAGCATATCTGTCTCCCATGCTTCTGGCTGCCATCATACAGGACCCCCTGCTCACTGCTTAAAAGACACTTTAAATCCCAGTACCAGGCATGACCTGCTGTTCACTCCTAACATCCTCCCTGACACGATCCACTAGTCTCTCGGGGTTAGTAGCAATCTCTACTCTCCCTAACACCATCTAAGGAAGCTTCAATTCCTTAATATTTATATTAAAAAAAATAATAGCCTTTTTAATCTTGTATACATTACATTGTTTACATATTTAAATATTTCACTGTATGAATAATATAAGTGTGTTATATAAATGAAAAAGTGGCAGTAGCTATAGTTAGGGTAGCCAGAGATAGGAATTCCTCTGATTTTTGCTCCATAATAACTTTGCACTCACTTAACAAATTTCCACAAACCTTTCCAGAACTATTGCTTTTACTACATTAGTGGAGGATGGAAAGTTTTGTGGAGATTGGTCAAGGGGGAGCAAAGATAAAAGGGCGGTCCCAAAAAACGTTTTCCAGTAAAGTATTTTTAATCGTCATAGCGTGAAAATAGCTCAACAGATTTAAATATTTGGCAGGATTAGACATTATGGTGTGCAGATGATACTATTGGGTACTACAGGTAAGTAGGGTGAATATTTTTGTAAGTTATATGGCATTTTAACTTAGTGTTGCATAATTTCCATGAAATTTTGTGAGATTTCAGGGTGTTCGGGAAAGTACCTCAGTACATAATGAAGACAAGTCATTATGTGATTAGCTAAAGACTTCCTTTATAAAAGTTAAGGGCAGCCATTTTGTTTTTAGGTACACTTTGCCTGTGTTGTGCTTCTGCCCATTGATGTAGGTAAGTATTAGGATTGGTAGATCCCCACCTGTCGGAGGTCGCTGCACTACTAGATGCCAATTAGGCATATGATTCTCTGTAGTGGCCGTATTTATTTAATCTCCTCTCGCGGCTTGTGCCCAGTCCTCGGTTTCTGTGCCAGATTGGCCTCCTTTACGCTTCCCTGAGAGTGTGCCTCTACCTCAATGGCGTGACTTCTGCCCCATTCTCAGTTACTCGGTGAATCAGGGAGGGGTGCCCCCTATCCCCTGTCATATTTGCCATAGGGATGGAGACTCTAGCCACTCGGCTGCAACAGCATTATGCCCACAGGGAACTCAACTTCACTGCCAGGGGGATACTGGTGTCCATTTACATGGATGACATCACGCTTTATGTATGGAAACCACAAGCACACCTGTTACCCCCATACAAGAGATAGTTAGATTTGGCGGGTATTCTGGAATCAACATCAACTGGGCTAAACCCACCCTATTCCCTCTCACCTCAGATACACAACCATTTGAGTCCGAATACCCCCTACAGTAGGCCACCAACCCAGTCTGCTACCGGGGAATATGGCTCAGCAGAGATACAGGCAAACTGTGGAGGGCAAATTATGGCAGAGTCATTACCTGGCTGGAGGAGCGAATTCCAGCCTGGACCCGGCTGCCCCTTTCCATGGCTGGGAGGATAGCCATTGCCAAAATGTCTGCCCAGCCTAAATTGCTCTACCTCTTCATCAACCTCCTGATCCCGCTCATTGCACAATTTCTGAAATGACTTCGCTCAATTTGATTTCTCTAGTCTTGGCAGGCAAACAGTTGAGGATCGCATGAGAGAAACTGACACTACATTTACAACAAGGAGGTCCGAGCACGCCAGACATGCACTGATTCGCATACTGTGCACAAGCCCAATACATACACTTTTGGCTATACCCCACATGGCTTCAGCTACAGACAGCGGTGCAGGCAGACCAGGCGGCTCCTTGTCCCCTCGCTACTGCGCTATACCAGCCTTACAAGTCCCCACATGTGGAGATTGACATAGTGGCTTGCGTCCGATGGGCTTGGGGTGGCCTGCAACGATGCACCCAGCTGCCATGTCTCTACGCTCCCACTATACAGCTTGCACACAACTCCATGCTCCCCCTGCTGCAGGATTAGGGTGCTGGAAGGTGGGCCCACTGGTGGGTCTCCTCAGGTTTGGGGATTTCTATCCAGACGGTCAGTTTCTGCACCTAATTGATGCTGATGAGCACCCCCCAATTTGCTCGATGCCCTTCTTCATCACCAGCTCCGCGCTGCATGCCGCACACTACATGACACATTCCCCGCGCCACCTCCCACACTGCATGCACTGGAGCACCTGTTGATGAATTCCACCCCCTGTAAGTTGGGTACTTGTCTGTAAGACACGATGCAAGAAAAGGCACCGGGGAGTGCCACTATGACTCGTGAGGCATGGGAACTTGACACAAGCCTTCCCATCTCTGAAATGCAATAGACCTACTGCTGCGGTCAAACCGCGGCCCTGTTGCCCAATTACATACTCCAACTTATCCATTTCATGTTCCTACATCTACTATACCGCATACCTGTGCAACTGCAACGTATGGGCCTAGTGGAGGAGCCACGCAGGCCTCATTCCTCCCTCCAGCATGGGACTGCTCGCATGTAGCTAGCTACTGGACTGCTGGTTACAGAGACCTGGCCCAGATTATTGGTCACTCGATGCCACATATCCCATTGGTAGGCCTCCTGGGATATGTCAAAGATGTTCCCCCCCGAAGTCCAATGCCTTACTGCTATGCTACTACTTCTGACAAAAAGACCTGTTGCCATCAACTGGGGTAGACAGCCCACGTCTACAGTGGTGGACTGGCTGCATGATGCTGCATACTGCCAGGAGCAGCTCTCCAATAACTGGGAGCTTATGCCGCTACAGTCCTGTCTGAAGGACATTTAGGTGCCACTGGAGACTTACTTGGGACAAAAAGAGCTAACTGATACATAGGCCACAGCAGGGCCCCTGCTGGACACAGAGACTGCCCCCGGTCTGAGGATCAGCCCCGTACACATGATTGATTGTCGTCCCTGCATTCCCCAGATGGATCAGCATACCTTGTGGCCTATGATACTTGCATGCCTGATTTAATTTGAATACTTCCCCAAATATGGAGTACCCTCACCCTTATCTCCATTAGAAGAAAACATGATTTGGTGTGTAATGCCTGCTAACTGTCTTCCACCCCACCCCTTCCCTATGGCTCCTCCCTTGTTGATGTTACTGCTTTATAAAAATAGCAATAAACACATTTAAAAAATGAAAATTAAAAAATAACATAAAAAAAGTATTAGGTTTGATATTTTTCCCCTACCTATTGCCACTTTATTAAACTGGCAATAGGTAGGGAACAATATTTATAAGTTTATATATTTTCAAATAAGTGTATAGAGTACTGCAGTAGTGCCTCAGGAGTGCCATCACATCAAAAATAAAAATGTAAAATAATTAAAAAATACGCTGTAGTACACTATGTTTTACAAATAAAGTGTACTATTGTGTATTTTCTATTTTTAACATATTTATATCTTCACAAAAAGTCTACTGAGTAGCACGGTAATGCCTACACATTATCTCACTTCTTAAACAATGTTTTTAAAAATGTACAGTTCTCCCTAAACTGCTGTAAAAATATACAGAATATTATAAATACATTTCTCTACCCGTTATCACTTTTAATAAGTGGTAATAGGTAGGGAACCATGTAGAAAAGTGACTCTGTTGGCCATGGTTAGCCTCTGCTTTTTGCCTGGAAAATTATGTCATTTCGACTGGAAGTGCACAGGGTCCCTGCCAACAGGTCACCTGTGTCAGAGCTCCTTCCCTAAACTGTACCTATTGTTTCCACAATTGGCACCACTTTAGCTCACATATAAGTCCCTAGTACAAGGTACCTAGTAAGAGGGTCCCTAAGGCCTGCAGCACAAATTGTGCCACTCTATGGGACCCCTCCACAAGCAAGTGCACACTGCCAGTGCAGCCTGCATGTCTGGGTGTAGACTAAAACTGAAGATTGGACATGGCACACATCCATGTGTTCCATGCCCACAGACACTGCATGAGATATAGGTAAGCACCCCTGTAGCAGGCCTTAGCCCTAAGGCAGGGTGCACTATATCTCCTGTGAGGGCATATCTGCATCAGCAGATAAGCCCCTGCAATATCCATGTTGATTCCTGGATATTGTAAGTGACCAGGGAAGTCATAGTAAGTGCATGGGCTGGGATCTCATCATTACGAGTTCCCCAGCTCCGTGATGGCTTCACTGAAGTATGGGATGTTTGGTACCAAACATCTCATCATAATAAACCTGCACTGATTCCAGTGTCAGATTTATTACAAATTGCTCACAGAGGACCCCTTTTTTCCCCTGAAACCCACCAACCCTTAGTGTGCCAGTCTGCTACCACCAGACAGTGTTCTGATCTCATGGGGTGAGTGTCTACATGCTCAGAGGTCAAGAGCAATGACTTTCCTGGGTGGAGGTGTTCAATCAATCAATCAATCATAGCATTTGTAGAGCGCACTACATACCTGTGAGGGTCTCAAGGCGCTGAGGGGGGGGGGAGGTGGTGCTGCTACTGCTCGAAGAGCCAGGTCTTCAGGAGTCTTCTGAAGGTCAGCAGGTCTTGGGTCTGCCGTAGGCGGATGGGGAGGGTGTTCCAGGTGTTCACACCTCCCCCTGGTCAGGAAGAGCCATCTGTGTCGGGGAGCTTCAAAGACCTTGCCATCTATGTAACGCGTCCCCAGCCTCTCCTGTTAGAAGGAGCAGGACCCCTTCCTGCCCTCACCCCCTTTTAGTAGGAGAACAGGCTGTAAAACTCAGCAAGAGTAGGAGGTGTGCCTCCCTTTGCCAGCTCCACCCCTCAGGTGCTGGAGGCGAGGTGAAGTAGACTTTTCAGTACCCACCATCTTGAAGATGGTGGGACTTATCTAATCAGGGTTAGGTCTATGTCCCCCTTCCACAGGAGGTGGGCATAATAGAGGGTGTAGACACCCCAGGTAAGGGTCCCATTAGCCACTACCTGTTACTCCCATGCAACACCCCTAAATCTAGTATTTAGGTGGCATCCCCATACCCTGAACGTCAGTGCCTGATGACCTAAGAAGAGCCGGACACCACAAAACCGCACCAGCAATGAAGACTGCAGAGAACTACTGACTTGGCCCAAGCCCTACCAGCCTATCTGCAGCCCTCAACGATCCTGCACCAAAAGATGACTCATCCTACTGCCCAATGGCCTCCAAAATCATGGAAGACTGCCTGCCTTCGACAAAGATCAAGATCTCCCAGGAACAGCGGATCTGTTCACCATCAACAAACTACAAGCAAGGCCTCTGTGATCTGAGGAACTGCAAAACCCTGCTCCCGGTTTCACCTCTGCACCCAACACTTCCAGCCCGAGTCCAACTGGCCCACAATTCCCAGTGAGGTTTCCCAGCTGTCCAGAGCTCAAGTCCATTGTGGGTTGACCCCTTCTGGACTCCTCGACGTCGCCTGCAGCCTCTGCACAGAGACCCCCTCAACCTGCGACCTGCTCCAGTAAGCCATTTCCGACATCAAAAGACACCTCTGCACTCACCGTCCCTGGGCCTTATTGAAAAAGATCAAAGGTGTCCCTATGTCCCCTTAAGTTACCTCTCCAGCTGTTGGTTTCTTTCAACTGGCCTTCTGGCCTGAGCCTGCAGCCCTTTTCCAATTTTGCCTTTCTCCATTGCTTTACATTGGGCACCCGACGCTGTATTAGCACCATGCACCCGGCCACCCCTGTGCCGCTGGTGGTGTAGTGCTGATGTTGCTTTGGAGCCTGCCCGGTGCTTGGTTCAACCCCCGGAGACTGGCCCCCCCAAGCTGCTGCTACTTACCAGAAATCATCCTCTTTCCGATTGCGCAATTCTTCATTGAGTTGTATTGGGCGCCCGACACCATATTTGCACCCTGCACCTGGCTGCCCCTGTGCCACTGGTGGTGTAGTGTTGGTGCTGAAATGAACCTTGCCCAATACTGATCTTAACTCCCGAAGACTGTTTTTGTAAGTCGATGTTACCTATCCGTATGCTGAATGTTTTCTTCTTCCAAATGTTAACATTGCAAAGTCTGAAAATTGCACTGTGTTCAGTTTTGATGTTGAAAAGTATTTCTATTGCAAAACATATTTACCTAAGACAAAGTTCTGTGGTTCTACAAAATAAATATAATCAAGTATTTGTTTTAGAAATTGGTCTCGGATTTATTCATTGAGTGTGTATCTCATTCATTGCCACTGTGTGTGAAACAAATGCTTAACACTTCCCCAGGGCCGGACTAAGAACGCAAACCAGCCCTGGCAATTAGGCTGGACTGGCCCGGTGGGGGGAGGGGTGCTGGTGGGCAACACTTCTGCTGCTTTTGTTACAGGGGGCCGATATTGCAGCACTGCTGCAAAACCGGCCCCCAGTAACAAAAACGCCCCCCACCGGTCCAAAACCAACCGCATCCTTCCAGCCCACCGGGAAAATGCCCGGTGCCCGCTACGGCCAGTCCGGCCCTGCACTTCCCTCTGATAAGCCTAACTGCCTGCCCACAATACCACAAAAGAGAGCATTAGTATTATCTACTTTAGCCTCTGTCAAGACTCTGGGGATCCACTGGACTTGCTGCACACTATACCTCTTTTTGGTATAGTATATAGAGAGCCAGCTTCCTACATTGGTGGATCAGCTGTGGGTATATGACTTTGCATTTCCTGGGCCATGCTGACAATAAGTGACCAAAATAATACATTTAAAAAAAAAACCTGTAGTTAAATTGTATTTTTGCTAATTGACTATTTTTCCAAATTTCAAAATAATTGTCAGGACCCTGGTTAGGTCCCTTTTAGTGCAACTGTTTTAAAGTCCAAACTTCATTGTAGTTAGGAAACCAGTGTTAAGTTTTTTGTTTTTTTCCTCTCCAAAAAGGCTGCTAACTTAGTAAGAATTAGGAGTACTAGAAGTAGTAACTCAGAGGACATGACCTGGTCCTGGTGGATGAACTCGACCTCACACCTTACCAGTCCTGGTCAATGAAACAGCTTCAAGGCTTGTTTAAAACTTATGGTCTCAATACTGGGTCAAACCCTACCAAAGCACAGCTCCAGAAGCTTTTGGAAGTGTATGGCAAAGAGCATCCAGAGGATGACTCTAATCTTGCAGAAGATCAAAACACTGACACTGGAAGTGACAGTGTAAAACACCAAGACAGAGAAGCACCTTCAGATGAAGTGCTTGCTCAGGAAAGCCTATCTAGGGGGGGCAGGTGTAGAAGCTCAACTCCTAGTTATAGAGAGATAAGAGTTGGGCCTAGGACCCATCTCTGGTGGCAGCAAAATAATAAATGGGGAGAAAGTAGATTATTTTGACCTTAAAATCCCAAAACGGTTTGTCCCAGAATTCTTTGAGGGTGATGATATCACTAAGTGATTCATTACTTTTGAGAGGGCCTGTCTTAGCAGGTAGGTCCACAGGAAGCTGTGGAGTGCTACCCTGTTGGAAATCTTCTCAGGAAAGTGCAGGCATAGACTCCTGACTCTCGCTGAGAAAGAGGCTGAATCCTATGACCTCATGAAGGGTACCCTAATTGAGGGCTTTGGATTCACCACTGAGGGGTGTAGGATCAGGTTCAGGGAGGCTCGAAAAACCCAGTGCCAGACCTGGGTAGATTTTGTAGACTACACAGTGAAATCACTAGGATGTTGGTTAGAAGGTAACAATGTGCATGCCTTTGAAGGGTTTTATAATTTGATAATGAAAGGGCATCTTTTAAGTAATTGTTACCAAGAGAATTCACATCAATTCCTGGTAGACCTAGGTCTACTTCCTCCTCAAGAGTTGGGGAAGGAGGCAGACCACTAGGCCAAAACAAGGGTGGCCAAGACTACCACTGGTTGGGGAGTATTAGAAATGGGGTTTCTGGTTGGCTAGGGTATTCACCTAGGCCAGGCAGAACCCACCACTCTAGTCAGGGTAAGGGAGTTACACACAAAAGATGACCCCTGCTCACCCCCTTGGTAGCTTGGCAGAGCAGTCTGGCTTATCCCAGAGGCAATGTCTAAAGCATTTGCGCAACACACACACACACACACACACACACACACCAGTGACACGCTAGGCATGCCACAAAAAGAGACTCCACACAAGGTTATATAAAAATATCTTTTATATTGTACATATAACACTTTAGACCATAATCACATAAATCACTGTGCCACTAGGCACTTGTCATGACGTCACATAGATCATAAAATCACTTTTCGAACCAGGCAATTCTTATAACATTATTATACGGGGTTTTTAGCTGTTTTCAAGCCTTGAAAAAGACGTCAACACAACGAAACACGTGTTGGCTGTGTGCGCCATCTTTTGGCCTGCGTGTCAACAGTATTCTGGCTGTCAATACTTTATAGATATGGACTTTGTATGAATTTGTGCTGTTTTGAAGTGCTTAACAAATTAAAATTGGATCTGCAACATTGACGGATCAAAAAACTATTTGTGTAGTGCTCTGGGTTGCTAAATACTTGTATATATGCAAGAATTCTTTTTCCATATATGAACGTACACTGCTATGATGGCACAGTGTTTATTCATTTGAGCACACCATACTTATTCCTTTATTGTACTTACCAAGAAATTTGACAGAGGTGCTGGCAGTCTGTAATTACCACTGCCATCTTGTTCTTCTCTTTAATTCTCATAACGTCACAAGTTAGTGGAAGCAAGTAAATACTTATAGATTGCCCATGTCATCAAAATACATCATCACCGTACATAATATGCAGGGCCTGGAAGGATACTTGTTATCTTGTCAGTAAAAGGCCTAAAACGACACCTGTCAATACATCAGGTCATAGAATGCAGCAGTTTGGTCATACCAAGAAAGGAAAACACCAGAGTTACCAAACATCCCCATAAATGCGTAGGGTGCAGCTTCCGTGCACTCCTATTATACTTTATATGGTAACAACCATTCCAACCTGGGGCACAGTGGGGATTCCTCCAAATTCAGGAATCAGGGGCCTCCATTGAGGTTCTGCCTCACCAATCCAGCTGCAACGCCCCAGGAATGCCTAAGGATGGTGAATACACGCGCCACCAAAGTCAGCATGGAGACCTCGCAGGTGCCCCTCCAGCTTTGTAAGGAAAACGGCAGATGCCCGCGCTCGGGTTGTGCAGCTGCAAAAACAAGCCCCTGTCTCCGTGGGGGAACAGAAATCTAAGGTTGCCCCCAATGGCAAGAAACGCCTACAACCACGTTTGGAACCGCCTGGGTCTGCCTCATGCAACCCTCACCACTGCGGCTTCCCCACGGGCCTTCAGTTCTCCAAACCGCACCTTTCTCCTAGAGAGAACTGAACCCGCTGTCTCCTCTCGGCAGCGGCTCTCATGCGTTGTGGTAGGGCCACGTTCTCTCCCGGTGTGTGGGGAGCTGGAAACAACGGAATAACAGCAAGTGTAATCTCGGAGGGCGGGTCCCCGCGGTAACCCGTCAACGTCAGAGCGAAGCCTCCCTGCAGGCAGGGCCTCACTGAGGGGGGTTCTTGCATAGCGGGCAGCGCTTCCCTTCCTGCCGTCAGATGCTCTCTTTCCACTTCATTTCCACTCTTCGGAGGCTGGGCCTCGCCCTCCACGATGTCCGAGGGGCGAGACAACGCGGGGAAGGCTCCCGCCGGGGATTTCCTTCTTCTCCTTTTGTTTTTGGTTGTGGCATAAGGAGCCCACGCCTCGGTCCACAAAATTTCAAGTGCTCACCACGTGCTGGTTTCACAAGGGCAAGGAGCAGAAATCGGACTCCCCACGTGCTGGGCTCCCTGGGGTAAATGGGGGGGCAATCAAGCAGGGAAACAGGCAACAGGCCAGTACATAAGGAAGGCAAAGTGGTAGCCTCTCCTGCAGCCCAGCAGACAGCAGGCCACACAGCAGAATATGCAGTCCCAATTGCAGATCCTCCTGGTAGCCAAATAGTTCCCTGGCAAGATGCAGCATGTAGTGCCAGCAGCGTCTGGTTACATGTCCCATGCAGTGTCTAAAATCATAGGGTCACAGCCCCTGTACTTATACTCCGGAAGTCTTTGTTCTGGGGGCACTTTAAACAACTTCAAAAGTGCACAGCACCCCCATTCAATCCCCAGCCCTGGCTCCAGACTCACTACATTGTAAAATGTAGGCACAGCCAGTAGCGGCCCATGGAGGGAGTGCCACGGGGCGGGGGAGGAGCAGGGTGGGGGTAGTAAACTACGGCATACGGCTGAACAGAGGTAAGTAAACAAATAAATAAATAAAACGAATTTCGTTGCGCGCGCTGCATCGCATTTGGCAATGCAGCGCGCGCAAAGAAATTCGTAACCCCACATTACTGAGGCAGTAAACTGCGCAGGCAGGCCCTGCTGCGACAGAGGCCTGAGACAGGTTTGAAAGGCTACTTCGGTGAGTGGTGCAAGCAGGGCTGCAGGCCAACTAGTAGCATTTAATTAACAGGGCCTGGTTGTATGGGATACCACTGTACAAGGGACTTACAGGTAAATTAAATATGCCAAACAGGAGTAGACCAATCTTACCAAGTTTACAAGAGAGAGCACATGCACCTTAGCACTGATCAGCCGTGGTAAAGTGCCCAAAGTCATAAACCAACAAAAACAGGTCAGACAAAATACAGGAGGAAGGTAAAAAGTTTGGGGATAACCTTGCAAAAAGCACCAGTTCCAAAAGGGAGACAAAAGAAAGAGTTCAACTAGCCCCCCCCCCCCAAGGAAAGAGGGTAACCCTAAAAACAAAGCGTCCTCTTCAGGCCCCCAAAAACCTGTTCAGGAGGGTGGGCCAGAAGACTCTTCATAGCCAAAGGGTGGGTACCAGGGGAAGAACTGGGATCCGAAGAAGGCTTAATGCCATCACTGTAGGACCACAGGTCACTGAACTGGAGACTCTGGCTGTAAAAACATGAACAATGCCTCTAGTCCACCTGCAGTAAATGCAGTGGCCAATCTCCAGATCGGATTTCAAGAGAGCACTGGCCATGCCAAGGAGCTCACTGAGGCGACTCTAGTAGGGGATGTGGACTTAGCCACTTTAGCTGTCTGGCCCACTAACATGCAAAAATACAGACAGCATCCTGTTATTAATGGGGTTAGGGTGGAAGCCTGGACAGACACTGGTGCCAGAATCACCATGGTGACTGGGCACCTGGTGTCCTCTGAACAGTATCTGCCTGGAAGGACCTAGCTGACAATGCTGACAATGTGGCAAAAATCCATCCCATTGCAATGGTGTCCTTTGACTGGGGAGTGTTTGCTGGAAAGAAACGGGTTATTTTAAACAACAAGGGAACCGAAAGGGCAGTACGCAAGGGACCTTCGGTATTTGAACAATTTCCAAAGACAGTGGTCCCTAGACAGTTATAAATTAAGGCAGAAAGTAAACATATACTAAATAGACTATATGTTCTTTGTCCAGCCGGACAGACATTTAATATTTAAATAAGTGCATAGAAAAAATACATGTACAATTACAAGTGGGACACAACCTGCGTCCAACTCACAACCATAGACAGACAACATAAAGTGGGGAAGTTTTTCAGGCAAGGGGAATGTGTCTGCATATCATAAAATTAACAAAATTAACAGACTTCTAACAGACACCAAACGGCACCGCGCTATATGGATTGGACCCGCGGTTAACTCGGTCCTTCGGGACGGTTAATCTCACCCGCCTCGTGGATTGCCATACTTGACTTACTCCCGAACCCCTCCGTGACGGTTATCCCTTTCCGCCACGTTAAATAAATTCGTTTTCGCCTTCCCGCGGTCCCGGCCCCTTGGAGCAATTTTTACTCACTGGACACCTATTCAGGTTGCCCAACTCCGATTCTTGGATTGCTACCGGAATATGTGCCGCAATCCCTTGTGTTAATTCTGACATGAATTTAATGTCTAGAATTGCTCGTATACAGGCATGCAAATTTCTTATGTCCTGAAGATGATCCCATGAATTCCCCCTAGGGATCGAAACGTCGTCGACACCCTGTATACCATATGCATGCAAATATTGTGAATTATATTGTGCAATGGTATTCCTATGTGATTGAAGTCTGTTAATTTTGTTAATTTTATGATATGCAGACACATTCCCCTTGCCTGAAAAACTTCCCCACTTTATGTTGTCTGTCTATGGTTGTGAGTTGGACGCAGGTTGTGTCCCACTTGTAATTGTACATGTATTTTTTCTATGCACTTATTGAAATATTAAATGTCTGTCCGGCTGGACAAAGAACATATAGTCTATTTAGTATATGTTTACTTTCTGCCTTAATTTATAACTGTCTAGGGACCACTGTCTTTGGAAATTATTGGAAAGAAACGGGTAGCAGTCTCTTCATCCATACTAGTTGATTGTTTGCTTGGCAATGATTCGTAGTCCTCAGCCTGGGCTGAGGCAGAACTGAGAATCCATGCAGAAAAGCTTGGAATTCCACACTGGGTGTGTGTAGAAAACAGAGCACAGAGCAGTTGCAGGATGACAAAGAGGTGCTGGAGTCTGGAATAATGGTGCAGCTCTCCAAGAGAAAAGGCAGGAAGACTGGGGGAGCCAGCTTCCAATCAGACACCAGACTCTTCTCCTCAGGAGGAAGAAGAGTCAGCCCCAGACAGAACTGAACCGCTGGAGCTGGAGCCTTACCTGGCTGAGCTTTTGCGTCGAGGGGAACCCTCTAGGGAAGAACTATGCCTGGGGCAGAAAACCTGTCCCACTGTTGACAGCCTGTGACAGCAAGCTGCTACAGAGGATGGAGGTGATGTCAGTGGTTCCCACAGGACCTATTTGGAGGAGGGAATCCTTTACACTGAGGCCAGAGACCCCAAATCTGGATGCACTAGGAGAGTGGTAGTGCCTCCGGCATTTAGAGAATTCCTCCTGTTACTTTGGCCCATGACATCTCCCTGCCTGGACACCTTTGCCAGATCAAAACTTGGAGTAGGCTAGTCAGCCACTTCTACTGATCAGAGCTGCACCAGAAGGTGAAGAAGTTTTTAACTGCTGTCCCACCTGTCATGCCAGTGGCAAGACAGGTGGGTACCCAAAGGCTCTTTTAATCCCACTTCCAGGCAGACCCCCCAGGATATAGCGGCATGGATTAGCAAATTTATCGGCACAAGTATGGAAATTTAGCGGCACAAATATGGCAATTTAGCGGCATTTTTGCTGCACTTTATTTTACTCGTAATCCTTCATTTTCAGCCTTAAATCAATGGAAACTGTTTTAGCAGAGTATTCCACTTTGAAATAGGCAACCTGGGATATGGAACAGAGGAAGCAGCCCACAGGTGAAGGCTGTTATCCCTTGGAAATGCAATCCTCCATTTGCTTTAGTATAGGTCCTGAGAAGCCCATCAAAGATGGCCTGGTAGCATCCCATAGGAAATGGCATTCCAGAACCTACAAACCAGGCGTCAGGCTTTCTGTGTCTCGAGTCATTTACTTTCCTTCCAGGCGTGTGGATCTCAGCCAATGGGTATCGACTCAAGGAATTACCATCACAAAACCAGGTTCTGTGGGCCAATTTGGCGGGCTGTCGAACTGCCACAAATACGGTTTCTGGCTACACAGATACTGACGGCAGATAAGGTCCGGCACATCGCGAAAATCCTGGAGGGTCTGATTTACTGCCAAGCGAGGAGCCTGGCTACCTCACTGAGTCATTGTGCCATCACCAACTGCCAAGCGAGGAGCCTGGCTACCTCACGATGTCATTGTGCCATCACCAACTGCCAAGCGAGGAGCCTGGCTACCTCATTGATTCATTGTGCCATCAGCAACTGCCAAGCAACGAGCCTGGCTACCTCATTGATTCACAATGCCATTACCAACTGCCAAGCTTGGGGCCTGGCTATCTCATTGATTCACAATGCCATTGAGTCATTCCACCATCACCAACTGCCAAGCCTAGCTACCTCCATGGGCCTTGGTGTCTTCAGCCTCTTCACAGCGCAGTGAAATCTTCATCGGCTGCTGAGCCAGGATCTCGCTTGTGACCAAAACTTTCTTTGTAATAAGCAGACTTCCTAAAATTTGCTATTAATGTAGATGATCTTAAACTACCTACAAAAGGCAGGGCCTTCCATTATTTTCAAGGGCTAAAATATAAAGCATTGTTTTTTTTACTTAAATCTATTTATGCCATTAATTAACAGTTGCAGACAATAGGTGGCAGTTTGGGGGAGATCAAGCAAACCCGGGGTTACGCTAAAGGCTGCGTCATGGTGAGAGGTAAATCATCATGTATTCATCAGCGGGTAATGAGAGGGCACAGTCACATGTGATGCTGGGAGGAGGGAAATTTTTCTTTTACCTTAAAAATATGGCAGCCCTGTGGCACAGCTGCTACTTCCTGTTTCGCTGCTAATAATACTATTTTGTCTGTCAGCAAATAAACAAAAAGTAAGATGAATTGAGACGTGAAACAGCTTCTTTTAGCCGAACTATCATATCCAGCAATTATATGTAGAGAAAATCTCATAACTATGGATTTGTTTCTTAGATATATTATTCGCAGCGGGATATGTCATAGTTTGCAGATTGGAACACGGATTTCCCCTCTTGCTTTCTTCCCTCTTCCTTTACGTATTAACTGCTATCCTCTTTATTTATGAGTTTTAAAGCGCTATGCGTCCCTGATGAGAACATTTTTCACTGCTTGTAATATTGTAACATCCATGCATTCAAGTGAAGAATTACAATTACCATAGAAATGTACAACCTTAACCTTTTCCCTGCATTCCTTCAATTTCGCGGGCACTTTTGTAAAAATCGCGGCATTTTTACAAAAGTGCAGATTTTGCGGCAAACCGCGAAATCCTGCAGGGTCTGTCCAGGGGTGTGGTTCCCTTTGAAAGAGTAGAGATTGACATTGATATATTCTGGTGGTAGTGGATCATGACACCAGGTATCCTGAGGATATTCTGCTTAGGACTACCACTGCCCCTGCAGTGGCTAGGGCCCTCATTGGTATCTTTGCCAGGGTAGGCATCCCTAAGAAGGGTGGTGTCAGACAGAAGTACCAACTCCATGTTTGGCTACCTGAAACGCATGTGGAAGGATCGTGGAGTGACCTACCGGTTCACTAGCCCCTACCATCCACAGTGTAATGACCTTGTTGAAAGATTCAATAAGACCATGAAAGGAATGATTGGTGGACTCCCTGAAAAACTCAAAGGGAGATAGGATGTCTTACTTCTGTGCCTGCTTTTTTGCCTACAGGGAAGTACCACAGAAGGAAGTGGGGTTCTCCCCATTTAAAATTCTGTTTGGTTATCCTGTCAGGGGACTACTGTGCCTTGTGAAAGAGGGATGGGAGAAACCTCTTGTTGAACCTAAGCAAGATGTAGTGGACTATGTGCTTGGCTTCTGCTGCAGAATGGCTGAATACACGGAAAAAGCAACAAAAAACATGAGGCCAGCCAGAAGCTCTAGAAGCAATGGTTTAACCAAAAGGCTGCTATGATTGAGTTTCAGCGAGGGCAAAAGGTGTGGAATTTGGAGTCAGTGGCTCCTAGGGCTCTCCAAGACAAGTGATCCCTAACCTAAAACAAAAAGAGGAGGTCACTTATATGGACCTTGGCTCTGTCAGGAATCCCAAGAGGGGAATCCATGTCAACTACCTTAAACATTACTATTACAGGGTGGATATGGCCATGCTCATGGTTAAAGATGAGAAGCAGGAAGCAGAGAGTAAACCTCTCCCTGACCTCATGTCCAACAATCCAAAAGATGGGTCAGTGGAAGAAGTGGTCTTGTCAGACACCCTCACTGCCCACCAGCAGACTGATTGCAGGCAAGTCCTAAATCAGTTTGCTGAGCTCTTCTCTTTGACCCTTGGTCTACCCATGATGTGGACAGTGGTGAAAGCCTACCTGTCAAGACTAAAATATACAGGCAGTCTGTACATGTGAAAGAGAGCATCAAAGCTGAAGTAAGCAAGGTGCTAGAATTGGGAGTCATAGAGTCAACTGAGAGCCCGTGGGACAGTCCAGTTGTCTTAATCCTCAAGCCTCATGCCCAGGGTGGTAAAGAAGAAATGAGGTTTTGTGTGGACTAAAGGGGCCTCAAAGCAGTGACCAAAACCAATGCCCACTGAATTCCAAGGGCAGATGAACTAATTGACAGGTTGAGAGCAGCCAAGTATCTGAGTACCTTTGAGCTCACATCAGGGTACTGGCAAAAAGGCCTGACTCCAGGAGCAAAAGAAAGATCTGCTTTTTCACCCCCAGATGGGCATTATCAGTTCACTGTGATGCATTTTGGTTTGAAAAATGCACCTGCCACTTTTCAAAGGTTGGTGAATAAAGTCCTTGCTGGATTGAAATCCTTTAGTGCAGCACATCTGGGTGATATTGCTGTCTTTAGCTCCACATGGCAGGATCACCTGATCCACCTTGGGAAAGTACTTGAGGCTCTGAGAAGTGCAGGCCTCACTATCAAGGCAAGCAAGTGTCAGATAGGGCAGGGGAAGGTTGTATAATTGGGCCACCTTGTTGGTGGAGGCCAAGTTCAACCTTTACAACCCAAGATCCAGACCATTCTGGACTGGGTGGCTCCAACTACCCAGACTCAAGTCAGGGCTTTCCTTGGCTTGACTGGCTACTATAGGTAGGTTGTGAGGGATTATGGCACCATTGTTGCCCCAATGTGTGTGTATGCAACGCACTCCTGAGTAAACTAAATATGCTGAGCAATTAAGTGAAATTACATATGTTCATCAAAAGCGTGCAACTGTAAACAAAGGGTTCTGCCCCACCTTTAAACAAATGTACAATGGAAGGAAGAATCGGAATCATCCAATCCTAGTTACAGTGCACAGCAAAGACCCCGAGGGGTTCGAGAGCCAAACTTAGACAGGTTTAACAAAATAACTATATTGAAGAAAAACTAGACTCTGACGTTGTATCAAAATATGTTGTATTCTGTACATTAGAAGAACACCTCATTTTTACAAGGCTAATTTTCAACGAAACATGAATGATGCATCCTCAGTGCAGAAAACAATAAGACATAACCAAAATAGCTTCATGGGATCATTCCTACATGATCTTCAGTACATTTTTTGAAAGAACAAATTCACAAAAACCCAATGCATTTCGGGTCGACATACAACCCTTCTTCAGGGGTAATGTAATGTGACATATATGTATTATACATAAAGTCCAAACATGAGATGAGAGCGAATCGAATCGGCCGCCTGCCGGAAAAACACAGAGAAAACATATTTAACAGTAAATACAGATATAGGGCACAGAGCGTTGATGGAATAGAATATCGTGCCAAAATTCAGAAAGGTGCAAAGGAACCTCATTTACTATAAATGCACATGTGCGGTGGGAATCACAAGGAAAAATGGAATGTGATACTGTGCCAAAATTCTTAGCAACAAACCATGCAAATCACAAATCTCAATAGAAGACTTACATGCGCGATATAGCACAGAGGAATCTGTGTGCACATACACTATGATTGAAAACCCACGACACCGTGTCTTTAAACTGCTGAAAAACGGTGAAAAAGAAACTAAAAAGGAAACAAAACCAGAACCAGACCTCATAGTGTGTGTAAATAGAAACCGAAACACCCGGAGTGCCAACGTGACAAAGAATAAACCACAATTAGCCCAATGTTAATACACGAAGAGAAATTTAGTTAATGGACCTGAAGGTTCATACCAAATCAGTACGTCTAGTTTTCTGTAAAAACAGAAAACAAACCCAATATTCAATGCGTGCAACGCCGAGGTTACCAAACTCTATCTGCCACAAGTGTCTATCATGTGATAAAAAGGAGCGATGCCCCCTTACCTGTTCAAAGGCTGAAGCCCTGTTAAATCTAAAAAACAGATAATATATCACCCATCTTGCTAACTGACGAATAACCATCCTACGTGTGCGTTAACATAACAAACTAAACTCCCGTACGTCCCACGGAATTTTTAACCCGACTCCACTTCGCCTCCCTGCAAATGCGGAAACGTATTTCCGCTTACCTTAAATAAAGTCTCGTGAGATTTTGTTGCTAAGCAACTAACTTTATTGCAACGAACAACTTTATACAAAAATACTGATGCCATAGCCGCACATGCCGATCGGCCGATGGATCACAAACCTTAATTACCGGTGCAAAAATGACTGAATAGTAGACACAAACTACCTGCCAGCGTAGGTAACGACCCATTTATCCCTGAATTACAGATTCCCATCAGAATTTGAATTTCAAAAAGGAATAGGATGGTAAGAAGAAGGATGATAATGAAAAAAGGATAATGACTGAATACTAAATAATAAATTAGACAGCAAAAAAAGCCCAGAAGTGAAATTATACAACAGTGAATAAGACACCCTCACAACCGTGAATAACATATCCCAAAATCTTTATATACCTAAACGTTTAATCCAATAAGTTTCCCTACGTGCCATGTGTGTGTGTCCCGGGAAAACCCATCGCAGTCCCTGAGCGTTGCAAATAGTAGGTCGCACTTCACGCAAGATAAAGACACGTATCATCGAACACAAGAGCATGATTCGGACTAAGAATTCGAATTCATGTCTTGCGGCACATTGGTTAGCTGCTAATCATAATATACCACAGCTGAGATTCATGATCCTTGAGAAAGTGGTGACACCAGCAGGTGTAGAGGTGCATACACACATGGCACGTAGGGAAACTTATTGGATTAAACGTTTAGGTACAAGCATCCTAAAGGGACTCAATGATCATTACGAAATGTTATGCTTTCTGTAACTTGTCTTTACATAGCTTAATAGAATAACGAAGGTTTTTCATGTCATGTTATTGTACATCTGTATACACATATACTATATAAAGATTTCGGGATACGTTATTCACGGTTGTGAGGGTGTCTTATTCACTGTTGTATAATTTCACTTCTGGGCTTTTTTTGCTGTCTAATTTATTATTTAGTATTCAGTCATTATCCTTTTTCATTATCATCCTTCTTCTTACCATCCTATTCCTTTTTGAAATTCAAATTCTGATGGGAATCTGTAATTCAGGGATAAATGGGTCGTTACCTACGCTGGCAGGTAGTTTGTGTCTACTATTCAGTCATTTTTGCACCGGTAATTAAGGTTTGTGATCCATCGGCCGATCGGCATGTGCGGCTGTGGCATCAGTATTTTTGTATAAAGTTGTTCGTTGCAATAAAGTTAGTTGCTTAGCAACAAAATCTCACGAGACTTTATTTAAGGGAAGCGGAAATACGTTTCCGCATTTGCAGGGAGGCGAAGTGGAGTCGGGTTAAAAATTCCGTGGGGACGTAGGTGAGTTTAGTTTGTTATGTTAATGCACACGTAGGATGGTTATTCGTCAGTTAGCAAGATGGGTGATATATTATCTGTTTTTTAGATTTAACAGGGCTTCAGCCTTTGAACAGGTAAGGGGACATCGCTCCTTTTTATCACATGATAGACACTTGTGGCAGATAGAGTTTGGTAACCTCGGCGTTGCACGCATTGAATATTGGGTTTGTTTTCTGTTTTTACAGAAAAGCTAGACGTACTGATTTGGTATGAACCCTCAGGTCCATTAACTAAATTTCTCTTTGTGTATTAACATTGGGCTAATTGTGGTTTATTCTTTGTCACGTTGGCACTCCGGGTGTTTCGGTTTCTATTTACACACACTATGAGGTCTGGTTCTGGTTTTGTTTCCTTTTTAGTTTCTTTTTCACCGTTTTTCAGCAGTTTAAAGACACGGTGTCGTGGGTTTTCAATCATAGTGTATGTGCACACAGATTCCTCTGTGCTATATCGCGCATGTTAAGTCTTCTATTGTGATTTGTATGGTTTGTTGCTAAGAATTTTGGCACAGTATCACATTTCATTTTTCCTTGTGATTCCCACCGCACATGTGCATTTATAGTAAATGAGGTTCCTTTGCACCTTTCTGAATTTTGGCACGATATTCTATTCCATCAACGCTCTGTGCCCTATATCTGTATTTACTGTTAAATATGTTTTCTCTGTGTTTTTCCGGCAGGCGGCCGATTCGATTCGCTCTCATCTCATGTTTGGACTTTATGTATAATACATATATGTCACATTACATTACCCCTGAAGAAGGGTTGTATGTCGACCCGAAATGCATTGGGTTTTTGTGAATTTGTTCTTTCAAAAAATGTACTGAAGATCATGTAGGAATGATCCCATGAAGCTATTTTGGTTATGTCTTATTGTTTTCTGCACTGAGGATGCATCATTCATGTTTCGTTGAAAATTAGCCTTGTAAAAATGAGGTGTTCTTCTAATGTACAGAATACAACATATTTTGATACAACGTCAGAGTCTAGTTTTTCTTCAACATAGTTATTTTGTTAAACCTCTCTAAGTTTGGCTCTCGAACCCCTCGGGGTCTTTGCTGTGCACTGTAACTAGGATTGGATGATTCCGATTCTTCCTTCCATTGTACCATTGTTGCCCCCTCACAGAACTGACCTCCAAAAGAATGCCCAAAAAGGTTAACTGGACAGTGAGCTGTCAAAGAGCTTTTGACACTCTGAAGGAAGCAATGTGCTCTGCACCTGTCCTGAAAGCTCCAGATTAAGCCAAGCAATTCATTGTGCAGACTGATGCCTCTGAACATGGGATAGAAGTGGTCCTATCCCAGAGAAATGACTGAGGTAAAAACCAGTCCGTGACTTTCATCAGTAGAAGGCTACTCCCCAGGGAACAGCGTTGGAGTGCCATTGAGAGGGAAACCTTTGCTGTGGTTTGGTCCCTGAAGAAACTGAGGCCATACCTGTTTGGCTCTCACTTCCTTGTTCAAAACAACCACAGGACTCTCAGAAGGTTAATGCAAATGAAAGGCTGAAAACCCCAAACTGCTAAGGTAGTCCATGTCTCTACAGGGAATGGACTTTGATGTGTAACACAGACCTGGGACTGCCCAGGAAAATGAGGATGTGCTTTCCAGGTACTTCCACTTAGACTCTCTAGGGGAAGGTTAGTCTCATTCTCTTTTGTTTGGGGGGATCATGTGAGAAAGTTCCACTTATGACATGGTTCGCCGCCACTTTTTGCCTGGAAAATAATGCAATTTCGACTGGAAGTGCAAAGGGTCCCTGCCAATCAGATCCCCTGTGTCAGAGCTCCTTCCCTAAACTGTACATATTGTTTCTACAATTGGCACCATTTTAGCTCACATACTCTAGTCCTAAGAGTCTCTAAAAGGTACCCCTGGTGCTAAGGGCCTTGTGGTTAAAGAGGGTTCCTGAGAGTGCAGCACGAATGGTGCCACCCTAAGGGATCCCTCACCTAGCACGTGCACACTGCCACTTCAACCTGCTTATCTTGGCGCAGATCAAAACTGAAGAGTTGACATGGCACACGTCCCTGTGTGCCATGTCCACAGACACAGCATAAGATATAAGTAATCCACCCCTCCAGTAGGCCTTAGCCCTAAGGCAGGGTGCACTATATGTCATGGGAGGACATATCTGCATGAGCAGACATGCCCCTGCAATATTCATGTCGATTCCTGGCTATTGTAAGTGACCAGGGAAGCCATAGTAAGTACATGGGTTGGGCACTCGTCATTATGAGTTACCCCTCCTCCATGATGGCTTCACTGAAGTATGGGATGTTTGGTACCAAACATCTCGTCATAATATACCTGCACTGATTCTAGTGTCAGATTTATTAAACAATGCACACAGAGGACCCCTTAGAGGGGTCCCCTGAAGCCTACCAACTCTTAGCATGGTCACTCACTGGCCTAAGCCAGCCTGCTACCATCAGACAGTGTTTGGGCCTCATGGGGTGAGTGCCTGCGTGCTCTGAGGTCTAGAACAATGTTTTTCTGGGTGGATGTGTTCACTACTCCCCCTGGTCAGGAAGAGCCATCTGTGGCGGGGAGCTTCAAAGGCCTTTCCACCTTTGTAACATGACCACAGCCTCTTCTGTTAGAAGGATCAGGCCCTCCTTCTTGTCCTCACCCCCTTTTGGCGGGAAAACTCAGCTAGAATAGGAGGTGTGCCCCCCTTTGCCCCCGCAGGTGCTGGAGGCGAGGTGAATACACTTTTCAGTGCCCACCATCTTGAAGATGGCGGGACTTATTCACTCAGGGCTAGGTCTATGTCCCCTTCCTACAGGAGGTGGGCATAAAAGAGGGTGTAGACACTCCAGGTAAGGAGCCCATTTGCTGCTACCTGTCACTCATTTGTAACACCCCTAAGAATAGTATTTAGGTGGCATCCTGATGACCTAGGAAGAGCCAGACACAACGGAGTCGCGCCAGCAGGGAAGACTGCAGAGAACTACTGACTTGGCCCCAGCCCTACCGGCCGGTCTGCAGCCCTCGATGATCCTGCGCTAAAAGATGACTCATCCTGCAGCCCAGCGACCTCCTAAACCTTGGGAGGACTGCCTGCCTTCGAAAAAAGATCAAGATCTCCAGAAAACAGCGGATCTGTTCACCAGCAACAAATTACAAGCAAGGCCTCTGTGACCTGAAGAACCGTGAACCCCTGCTCCTGGTTCCACCTCTGCATCTGACACCTCCAGCCCAAGTGGCCCATCGATACCAGTGAGGTTTCCCAGCATGCCAGAGCACATCATGGGTTGACCCCTACCAGACTGTTCGACATCGCCTGCAGCCTTTGCACAGAGACCCCCTCAACCGCGACCTGCTCCGGTCAGTTGATTCTGACATTAAAAGACACCCATGCACCCGCTGGCCTTGGGCCTTGGTGAAATGGACCTACGGTGTGCCTATGCCTCCGAGCATCAGAATTTACCTCTCCAGCTGTTGGTTTCTTTCGACCAGCCTCCTGGCCTGAGCCTTTATGGAGTTTCAGATGTAAGGGCTCCATTCCCCAATAGCCTCATCGTGTGGCCACCATTTTATGTGAGCATTTTGGGCCTATTCGTTGCCTCACAAGGTCATTACAAGGCGATGAATGGTGTTCCCCGGGGCCATTCAGTTTCCACCCGTTGCTGTCGAGGGCTAGGTCAATATCGGTGAGAGTAGGTAACAGTGCGCCCCCAGGATGATGTGCTGGTTGTTGCACATTGCGGTTAGTACCTCCTTGGTGCTATGTGAAGTTTAGGCCAAAGAGACTGCTAGAGGGAGCACAGCACTTTCTACAGTTATTGTTGGGTGCCGACTTCTTCTTGCCATACGAGGCTCAGCAGGAATCAGACTGACAATACTGTTCAGTGCGGTAGGCCCCGTGCTGTGTCTAGACCTCACAGTAAGCATGCGCTGGGTCTCCAATGCCGCTGTCTCCAGGTCAGTGAAATGGTAGTGCTGTGAGAGTGGGGGACTGTCGGTGGGGGGGCGGGCCTCCACACTTATTTAGTTGAATCAGGTCACCCAAGTGCCTCCGATGTCTGTGTCACCATTGTAGCTCTAGACTTCCACGTCCCGCTCAGGCCATGCAGTGTGCAGCAGCTTTCTGGGAGTCAGTGTCACTACAATCATTCTATGATGCCCACAGGGGAGTTAATCCACACCCATTTCATCACCCCTCACTCTCCTCTGTATCTGTAACAGGTGGGGAGCGAAGGGCCGCCGAATGACGTTGGTTACCTTGATTTAGAAAGTAAATGTTGTGGAGCTCATACGGATCACGTCTGTGCGGCCATGATAGTTGGCCACACTCCTATGAAGTCCAATTTTAAATTACAATTTTGAAAATGTCACTTTTAGGAAGTTAGCATTTTCCTGCTTCAGTCATTTAATCCCTGTGGCTTGCCTCTGGATCACATGCCTGGGTTTAGTTGACAGTTGGACTTTGTGTATTCCTCCTAGACAGCCCCAAACAATAGAGAAGGTAGGTGTGCCTGGATGGGCCATCACTGGCAGGATGGGAGAGAGGAGTAGGGACATCCCTACTTGCACTTGAATAGGCTGTGTCCTGCCTCCACACAAAGGGCTGCATACCCCCTGTAACTAGTCTGGACCCAGGACAAGGGAAACGGGCACATGTACACTTCAAAGGAAAGCCTCTAGAAGCTTCTGCCATACTTCAAAGGCAGACCCAGGTATACATATTGGACCTCTGATACGTCTTCAGACCTCTTATGTACACTTCTGGACCTGTGGATACTCTGCCAGGAAGAAGGAATGCTGGGCTGCTGGAAGGACTGCCACTCTTCTAGACTGCTGCTCTGAAGGAACCGCTGCCCTGCTGAGCTGACCTGCTGCCTACTGCCCTCTTGCCTGGGTGAGAAGAGAACTGGACCTGCAACTTCACTTGTGCACCCAGGACTCCAATGTGACTCCAAGGACTAGTCTGGTAGGCTCCTGATCTAAGCCTCAGCGACATAAAAGGCTACCCAATACACTGCACCAGCCCCTGGACCCAGCAGTTGAAATGAGTTTCTGACCCCCAAATGGTCCTGGATCCTTGGTGTGGCTCAGGGATATTTGATTGATCGCTACTATATTGACCGCTCGCAGGGATCACCAATGCTAAGTTCCACCGATACCCATCTGCAACTTATTAAGGACCCTTGCACTAAGCCGGCAGCCCCCTGTACCGTGAGCGGGAACTTAGCACAGATTTAAGAAGGTAAACTTCAGTAGGCCTATCCTGGTGACCGTATCCGACATGCGCTCCATTGCAGTCAGTCTGAAAGTGTGACTTTGACCCAGTTCAGGGCGTGCAGATATCCCAAGTTGGTGCTATGTGCTTTTTGGCACTATTTTTACTAAAGACTTTAAAATTCACAACTACAGTTCTTATAATTGAATTTTCATCATTTTGGTATTGTTTTATTTATTACATTTTACTTTATGTTCCTAACTTGGTGCTGGTTACTTTTTGTGTGGTGTTTTTCACTTTATTACTGTTTGAAGTGTTGCCCAAATACTTCACACATTGCCTCTAAGTTAAGCTGGACTGCTCTGTGTCAAGCTACCGAGGGTTGAGCACAGGTTAATTTAGGGTTGGCTTGTGCCTCACCCTGACAAGGATTGTGGTTGCTGCTTGACCAGGGCTTACACTTCCATCATCCAACAACCCAATTGTTCACACAAAGATTGTTTAAAATCTTTAGGGAACCCCAAAAAGAGAAATGACCAAGAATATCAAGTAGCCAAAGTGATGGAGAATTGTCCAACAATAGAGGAATAAATCATCCAGCCTAGTGAGACTGTAAATGCGAATAAGGGTGAAGAGGAAACCCAGCGACTAACTGTCAAATGCAGTTTTGGAAACCCAGAGTCCCAAGGGTCCTACTACCTGTCTGGAGGACAGGCACTTTCAAAGAATTCCAATGAACCCGAGATCACCACTCAAGATGTTGGCCCTGCACCAACGGTTTCAATGACTCTGTCAAAGCCTGCATTACCAACTATCCCTCTTGCACATGACAATATTGTATCTGCCCATTTGAACTAAATAAGACATGAGGATCAGATGATAGTTAATAGTAATGCCAAACCCAATTGTGCTCCTGAGATTTCAGCTGCCCGTACCATCTCGGGAGATTGCACTCTTTATATGGGCTTAAAGGAACTGTTACTTAAGCTTTATGTATTAATTTTTTAAGGGACCATGTGGTGATATTGATGATTATATTCTCCCCCTGTTAGTTCAAGAGATTCCGCCCACCCAGACTAAAGGGATGCTAATTCCGGAAGCTGAACGCAATCCGAGAAACGACTATGACCCCATGATTAGATCTGACTAGTTTGATCAAACCCACAAAATTCATTTTACATTTACAGAAATTGCTCCTGTATATGAAGCCCGATCTAGAACTGTCAAACAGTCTTCTAGAGGTGTTCTGTCTGGCAGCCAAAGGGTCACATCTAGTGCCACACCAATTAATATGCAAGGGCCTAATAAGTAAAGAAATGTAATCTTGATCCCATCTGAAGATAATGTAGGAGTGCAACATATTCATGTGTAGTCAGCCCTCAAGTATACTGTGTCGTAACTAATGTAGTAAAAGGAGTAGAGTATTTTACTGAAGGCAATTTATTTTGAAATGTATTTGTTTAGACTGTGATTAATAAAGTTACGTGAATATTTTCATATTAATATGACAGGAGAAATTAATGCAAAATGACTTAGAGTGAGATACTTAACTAGGATGTGTGCAATTAATATTTGACTATTCACATGTATAATCTGAATTAATCATGTGTAAGTGAAATTATAATGACATTTAGCTGGGAAAGTTCCTGGAAGTATCCAGTCATGCGTAAGCTATGGAAATTTCCCAAGGAGAAGTCACATGAGTGTCAAGTCGATGTCAGATGATATTATTAGCGGTGTTTAGTGAGGGAGAGAGTCCATGGTAGGTTTTCTTAGAGAGTAGGCCTATGCTTCTGCTTGCGTGGCTTTAAGCTACTTGACCCATTGTCAGAGTTTTTTCTACTGAAGACTCTGACATCTTTCTTCTTACCTCACTTGATTATGTCCTTACTCAAATGCTTTAGATTAGGGTTGCCCTTATTAAGTGTAGGGAAAGTTACTTTACTCATGCTCATTAAAGAGAATCATCTGATGCAATTTAACCTTCATTTCTTTTTCTTGATTGCCTGCGTCATTATCTTAGAGCTAGTCATTTGCTTTGTGCTATATAGGTTACATCTCTTAAGGAGATTTGGGCTTACTCTGATCTTTTTGTACCTCTATACGATTTTGCTGAGATTGATCTACATTGATTCATTTCTAAACTTATAATTAAACCATCTAAACTCAGATAAAAGAGTTGAGTGTATTAATTTGTAGCCACTTTGGTTGCACTGTTTTGGGAACAATAACCAGTGATTTGTTTCCTTTCACCAATCACTCTACTAGAAAGACTTGTTCCCTCTTGTCAGAAATGGGGGTCTCTAGTTGGCAATGGTTTGCACCTTTGTCCAAATAGGGACCCTTGCTTCTAGTCAGGGTAAGGGGGATATACTCCTAAAATAACCCCTGCTCACCCCCTTGGTAGCTTGGCACAAGCAGACAGGCTTATCTCAGAGGCAGTGTGTAAAGCATTTGTGAGCACATACAGTAATACAGTGAAAACACTACAATTGGACACCACACCAGTTTAGAAAAATAAGTAATCTTTATCTAGACTTAACACAAGACCAAACCACAAAAATCCACAATACAGTGTTAAAAAATATGACTTTCAGATGGTAGAAATAGCTTAGTTCAATGTAGATGGTAAATGCGACACTTTACTCTCAAAGTACCTTGGATGCGTAACGCAATACAAACAAAAGGGTCGCAGGGAAGGTGATGCGCCGGTTCCATGCTTCAGGGGAGGTGATGCGTTGGTTCCTTACTGCAGCGCAGGGGAGGTGATGCGTCTGTTCCTTACCGAAGAAGATGCGTCGGTTTCTTACTGTGATCCGGTGCGATGCGACAAGATGGCGCCTCGATGCGATGCGACGATCTGGTGCGATGCGACAAAATGGCTTCTTTGATGCGATGCGATAACGTGGATGCGATGCGTGCATGCCCTGCGGCCGTGCGGTGAAATCGATGAACTTTGGAGCCGCGACAGGCCCTGCGACACGCTTCTCCGGTGATGCGACGGCGACCTCTGCGGCGGCACGCTTCTCTGGTAATGCGACGTGCTTTGTCGGTGATGCGACGGCAAACTGCTGCGGCGGCGATACGCTTCTTCGGCGATGCGACGGCAACAGCTGCGGCGGCGACACGCTTCTTCCTCGTTGCGTCGCGCTTCCAGCTCCCAGCCACACGCAGTCTCCAGAGGGCCCAAAACAACAGCAGGCACCTCTTTGCAGGTAGAATTCCCAGCAAGGAAATTCAGGGGAGCTGGTGGTGAAGTCTTTGTGTTCCTGAGACTTCAGACAGGAGGCAAGCTCAATTTCAAGCCCTTGGAGATCTTCCTCAAGATGACAAAGCAAACAGCAAAGTCCTTTTCTCCTTTCCTTGGCAACCAGTAACCACTGCAGGCCAACCCCAAACAGCAAACAGCACAGGGGCAGTAATCCTCCTTCAGCTTCTCCGGTTTCTTCTCCTTGGCAAAGGTTCCTTTTGATTTCCCAGAAGTGATCTAAAGTTCTGGGGTCTGGGTCCCCCTTTTTATACACACAAATCCTTTGACTCTAAGGGCAGAGCGTGTCTGTACCCAGCCAAAACCAGTTCTGTCCTCCCTGGTGCAGCTTCCTGGCAGGAGGTGGAGACCGCATTGTTGAAAGCAGACCTGTCCCAGGTAGCTGAAAGAAAATCTCCTCCCCCCTACTCTCTATTCTATGAAGGCTCAGGCAAGTGAATGGAAATCTCCTCCACCTACTCTCGATTCTATGAAGGCTCAGGCAGGTGAAAGGAAATCTCCTACTCTCTATTCAACCCAGGTCCTATTCAGCCCAGCCCTGACTCATCAGACTGCTGGAGCCAAAGTCCTCTCCAGCCCCCTGTAACTCACAAACCAGACATGGAATACACAAACCTAGCAGAGGCATACTGGATGGTTTAGGCAAGAAAATACCTACTTTCTAAAAGTGGTATTTTCAAACACCGAGTGTAAAAATCACCCACACTAAAAGATGTATTTTAACATTCTGAGTTCGGGCATACTAAACTTTATTTTCCTATCTTGTTCCTAGGGTCAGTTAGGATTATAAGATGTTATAATCAAACTGTCCATTCTGGCCTATGGGAACAGATAGCCTTGCAATAGTGAAAAACGAAATTGGCTTTAATTCACTATCAGGACATGCCACACACACCAGGGCATGTCCTACCTTTCACATACAATGCACCCTGCCCACAGGGGTACCTTGGGCCTACCTTAGGGGTGACTAACATGCAGAAAAGGGAAGGTTTAGGGACTGGCAAGTGTGTGCACTTGCCAAGTCGACATGGCAGTCCCAGACTGCACACAGGCCCTGCAATGGCAGGCCTGAGCCACATTTTTACAAGCTGCTTCTGTGGGTGGCACAACCAGTGCTGCAAGCCCACCAGCAGCATTTGATTTACAGGCCCTGGGCACACAGGGTATAAAAGGGCTGTTAAGGGACTGACAAGTAAATCAAATAAGCCAATCATGGAGTCACTAATCCATTACACAATTTACAAAAGAGAGCACTTGCACTTTTGCACTGAACAGCAGTGGCAAAGTGCCCAAAGCAACTAGACCAGCAAAAACAAAGCAAAACACAGGAGGCAACAGCAAAAAAAATGGAAGGGAGACCCACGCCAATGGTGCCAGGTCTAACACCTCTGGAGAGAATTGTGTAAATGGGCCTAGACTTTAACGTAAGTTAGCTAGTACTAAAGATGATTCTACTATTATCTTATTTACAGCAACTTATCGTTCTAAGGGCCAAAACGATATCTCAAACAGATGCAATTTGCTACGAGTCTTAAGTTACACACCAGTGCTTGCAAGAGTGACCTCCCACAAGTTACTGAGGGTCGGCTTCATTCTGCCAATTACAAGTGGTAAAAAAGAAACAATCAATGTGGTGGACACACAAGCTCACAGTAGACTTGATTTTTTCAAAAGGCACTTCTCTAGCAGTTTATTCATCTGAGAAGACCTACCTGAACCATATCCATCAATCTTTGAATCTCATGTTACCATATATACAAACCAGCATTGGGACACACATCTTCAGTCCTCCATCCTTATGGCGGCCCGTGGTCCTTTGAGCTCTAACTTTAGAAATAATACACAAATTGATCTAAATATAAGCTTACATTCATCTGCAATGCGAATAAAGGACCTACAACAAGGAGACCTGTCTAGAACAGCCTACAGGGATTCTCCACACCACAAGACTATCTCTAATGCTTGGTCCAGACCATCACCTCTAGCCATTCCAGATTCAATGATTGCTCCAGGTTATTATCCATAGGAGTCAGCCTCCGTCCAATCATCCAATCGTCCAATACCCACAGAAAAGTGTTAAGCTGAAAAATAGCAGGCCTAAAATCAAAACTTGAGGACAAGGATTGGACTGCATATGTGAAATCCCACTCTATCAGCTGCTCTCAGGAGACTTGGCTTCGAAGTGATTTATTTGGACAATTTTTTGGCAAACAGCATTGTAGCTACAAAGGGCAGCAAAGGTAGGCCTAGAGGAGGATTAACACCTCAGCCTAGGTGTGCCAAGCCAGGAATACGCCTAAGCCAGTAATACAGTCCAGCTCCCGCAACTCTCCTATGAATTGTGGAAACTAGACATAGCAAATGTAAATTTTTTACCTAGGTACGCAGCAAATTTTCATGGTCAGCTTTTTGAGTTAGATAATTGTATTGCCACACTCAAGGGCATATTTACAAGGAATTCGAGTAGGGTGGTGTCTCAAATCATTTTTCTGCGCTGCCCTATGCCGATTCGACAGGATAAGAATACACTGTATACACAAGATATGGTATATTGATGTTCTTTCAGCCGGTGCACATTTTTTAGCCATGCGTGAACGCAGGCTCCCTGGTGCAAGGGTGTCTGTGTTTTTGGCACAATTGTGTTTGTGCAGGAAGGGGTACCTACCTGAACAAAAACAATATTGAGAGGCATTTTCCTCTTTCTATGTGTGCTGCAGAATGCAGCACAAGTGGAAAGAGGAAAAAACTAGGAGAAATATAAACATTTCTCCTCATTATGCCTGCTGTAGGGAGGCACAAGGTTTTGGTGCGGCCCCAGGTTTACCTGATGTTGTAAATCTGGGGCAGCGTCAAATTCCAAGGGTGATGAGTGGGAACACCCACAGCAATACCCATTGATCACTTCTTTCAGGCAGAGTAAGACAAGGCAGCAACTTGCGCTGCCTCGCCTTACTACATATCTACATAGCCATGAAAAGCCATGCAGGGTGGCTTTATTTGGCCTTGTAGATATGGCTAAGCCCTGTGCACTGCTGAAACATCACAAAAAGTGACGTTCCGGTGGCGCACAGGGCTGGTTAATATGCCCCTTAGTTCTGACACCTTACAGCAAAATCTAGCTGGCCCAGATCCAAGCATCATTCTGGTGTGCAGGGATTTTAGAACCAAACCGGACGGCTCATTGGTGGATCTAGATGCCATTCAAGATGCTATGAATTGCATCCTAGTGCACCCAGCTTTTCCATCCTTACATAATGCAAAGAGAGGAGCTACATTTTCTTCCTTTTTATTAAGCAACCATCTGCACCCACTAAATCGATGCTAGCCCTCTGGTATTACTCCAAACACAATTATCACTCTGAGAATAGCAATAGCCTGGTCGGCCATATGCTGGTAAACTTGGATTTATGGAGGACGGTTGAAGACTTAGTGGTTGATCAAAGGGTCGAAAGACCATGACTCACTAACCGCTCACCTTAGATTTCCTTCTGGAGCATCAGAAAAGCAAAAGGTATACTGTGCTGAGCCAACTCGAAAATTGTTAGCGACAACAAATAGGAAAACCTATTCTCTGGCGGAATATTGATACCAAAAATACAGGTTACCACCATGCCCACCTCATGAGCAACTTAAATGTGAAGAATATTTGGAAATTAGTGGTGTCCATGACCCAGAGATAATTCCAAGGCTAGAAAGTTTAGTGAAGTCAAGTTGAAGGCTATTCATCCCATGACCTACCACTTCATATAAAAGGGCTGTTAACAACTCCTCACATATCGAATGGTTTGATGCTGAATGCAAAATGTTAAAACAATTGTTATTAACTGCTTTGAAATATAGACATTCTGCTCACGATGGTCAACTACGTCTATGTACTCTCCGTATGAAGATAAATGCCTCAAAAAATATAAAAAGTAATTTTCACATAAAGGCCTGGCAGGCTCTCAACGATTCATTAAGAAGCAAGAATAACAAACAATTTTGGGAATTGGTTAGTTTGGGCTCTGAAGGGAGAATGAGAAACCTAGCAACCAGTATTTCATCTGACACCTGGTACAGACACTTTTCAATGATTTTTAATGCTGCTTGTCCAATTACTTTTCTATGTCTGGCAAGTTTAGAACTGGCCCCCAATTATCCTTATTTGTTCAGCATCGTAAAACATCCACAAAACAAAGTGGAGTGACCGCATCTGGCCTGCTGGGCGCCTCGCAGATGGGCATTATGGGGTACCCCTCTCTCTCTAGCAGTGATCGCCCAGAGAGTGATGCGCGGCAATAAGATGGCGGCCACCCGATGCTGCTGTCTGAGCTGCAGAACCCGCGCAGAAGGTACGTGCTGAGTCCTGCAAGCCGCTTCGGATCCCTCACGGCCTGGTGCAGGCCCTTAAGGTGAGAAGTGACGGCTGGGGCAGAGTACTGAATCGGCCTGAGCGAGTGTCTCAGACCGGGGTAGCCTAGCGAAATGAGAGTAAGAGAGCACCTGGGAGCAGAGCCAACTGCGAAGAGGCTTGAGGTGTGCTTGCTGCCCGAGTGAACACTGCGGGAATCAGCTGTGAGGTAGGCGGCAGTGCGGTGATCGCTTGAGTATCCTTGAGCTCTGGGGGATTGCTACGACCCGACTGGAGGCTCTAGACAATGGAGCCTATGGAAATAGCTAAGGCCTGCAGGACCGGTCCTGCGTCTGTGGAGCTTGAGGAAACGCCCCAAAGGAGTAAGGGGTACTTTGTTCCCTACAGCGGACTTTTGTTCCCTACAGTGGACTTCCGCCCCACGGCAGTATATAGGAGGGCATACAGTAGTCAGTGCAGATGACCTAACGAGGTGATTGAATTTGGCACTGGACTTAGTGACTATGTGACACCATCTGGGTTATGGGCCCGCTTACTCTAACCTTTTGGGCCCCATAAGGTACTTTTCTCCCACTGCCGGGCTGCCAGAACTGATCAGCTTCCCAGCCCCCTGGTTCCACTCCCCTCCACCATTCCCTCTATTCCTCTTTTGGGGACTTGTTCTTCTGTGTTTGACTATGCAACTGTAACTAATGTAACCATGAAAAATCTGTTATTCTTGTTATTCCTGACCGCTGAGACCTGAGCAACATGGCTGATGCCCGGTGGAGCTGCTAGACAGCTATTGAGGAGATCGGCCCTGGTTCACCCCCTCGGCCATCACCTACCCAGCCGGACATTGGGCACAGTTCTCCCCGTCTCCCCTTCCTCCCCCTCCCTCTGACGAATTCCGTAACACTGTTTTTTTTTTTTTTTTGTTTGTTTTTGCCTGTGTTTTACTATGCTCTGGTAACGAACGTAATTTGTAACTTGTAATTCGAATACAGCAACAGTTATTGCTACATATCACAACAAATTCACGGAAGGAGATGTTCATATAGTAATTCCCAGCCAGAAGCAACGTAAGGCTCCTGATGGGTTATTTGGACAAGATATCGAGTTGTAAATATCAGGATACAGAAATAATGGAAAATAAATATTGTGATACAAAAATATTGTGATGCAGAAATACTGTTGTCAAGATTATCAATTTTTTCAGATAAGTAATACCATTAAGTTTATTGTTTTTAATATCGTTTTCAATAATATAGTTGTATAAAATATTGTTTTTTAACTATCTTAATGTGTTTTAGTTCATATATGAATTTTATGTTATTATTGTTTGTATAATTGTTTATATTTTTAAATATAGCTTGTAATTTTAAGTGATTTTTAATTTAATTGCTAATAGTAATTTATAGTGTTATAGCGAATTACTAGGATTATAGGGGTATAGGGTAGAAGGTTAATGAAGTAATCATTTATTACCAATTCATTATTACTGTATTACATATTTAATTGATTATTAATTATGCAAATTGTGTAATAATTATATTTTTTTAGCTATATATTAAGTGCGGGCTGCTGGGTTTGTAGGAGTATATGTTGGGATGTTAAGTAATTATTTAACAATTAATTATTAATTTATCAGCTCTGTAATTGATTGTTAATGATTTAAATTGTGTAATAACATTATATTTTAGTTCTATTTCAGGTGTGGACTGTTGGGTTTGTAGGGATATAGGGTGGGAAGTTAATTAAGTAATAATTCATTATCAATTATTTATTTATTGGTAATTATTTAATTGATAATTAATTATGTACATTCTGTTATATTGATAACTTTAGTTATATTTTAGTTGCAGATTGCTAGCTTTGTAGGGGTATAGGGTGGGAGATTAATTAACATTTAATTTGTTAATGATTATTAATTGTTAAGTAATTGGTTAATTGATTAGCAATTATGTAAATTGTGTTATATTTAGTTATTTTAGTTATATTTTAACTGTGGACTGCTAGGTTTGTGGGGGTATAGTGATGGAAGTTAATTAAGTAATAAATGTGTTTTTAAAATTGATAATTCATTATTAATTTGTTTAATAATCATATAAATTGTTTAAATGTTTTTTTATTTTTTATATATAGAGTTTTTGGGGATTAATTAATAATGTTCACATTAAGAGTTTTATATGTGTTCTAAATTAACAGCCTTATTCAAATATGTAATATATTTGAAGGGAAGCACTTTCCCTACTGTTGCACAGACCGGAGTGGGAATAGCAAATGTAACGTCTCCGAAGTACAGCTCTTTCCCTACAGTTGCACAGACTGGAGTAGGGATAGTAAGTTTAACCTCCCCCCCCCAACCCCCCCAATCCAGTATTTTCTCTACTGTTGCACAGACTGGAGTGGGAATAATAATTCTTACCCTTCGGAAGTCCAATGCTTCCCTACTTTTGCACAGACTGGAGTGGGAATAGTAAATGTAACCGCTCCAAAGTCCAACAACTCCAATGAAGCTGTATTTTTGTCTGTTAAAATATTAACTCATGAGTCACGTGTGTTTGTAGTCAATACTGTTTTTAAATAGATTTTTTTACAGACAGGATATTTTTCCCCGGTAATTTATTCAAAGTTAATTAGCATTAGCACTTTATTGTTAAGCTTAGGTCAGGAACTGTTACTTCCCAACAGGACGAGTTAGGTCTGTTAGTATTTTATCCTATTATTTCTTGTGTCCGATAACATAGTATTACTTATATATGTTGTTTTGTGTCTACTTTTGACCTTGCTGCATGTTGGTGTTGTATGGCTTACGTTTTTAAGCTTAGACAATAAAGATGATGATGAAATATCCAGTCTTGTTTTTTTCATGGCATTCAGTACCTTGTAGGTTTTTGTTTATTGAAAATGTTATACCTGAGAGTATTTGAATGTAATTGGAAGCAAATATTGGCAAAGCCAGTAGGTCTGTCTTTAATGTGCCAGCACATGTGTTGGACCTGTCATACTTAGGGTGGTCTTCCCTCAAACTTTTTGCCTGCTTACCTCCACTTTTTGCTGATTCTTTTTGTTAGCCTTCGGACTTTGAGTACTTTACCACTGCTGACTTGCTTTGGCTACATGGGACAGAAATCAAATGTGTGAATAGGTCATGAGTTTCATAGAGGTCCCAGTAGCCTATTACTAACATGGAGTTACTGCGTTGCTTTGGCTATATGGGATAGAAAGTAAATGTTTCTTGACAATGCAGTAACTGCATGTTAGTGATAGTCTACTGCCACCTCTATGAACGTTATGACATAGTCCCACATTAAATTTGTTATCCCTATAGCCAAAGCAAGTTAATGTGATCTATTAATACCATAATGTAGTCACATTTCAACTAGATGATATAAGGCCGGTTTTTAAAGTCCCCTGAACAGCAGGCTCCCGCATTATGTTACCACGTAATTTCTTGACAACGTGGAAACTCCATGTAAGGAATAGGCTACTGGAACTTCTATGAAAGTCATGACCTATTCACACATTTAAGCTCAATCCCATGTAGCCAAAGCAAGTCAATGCAATCCATTTATGCCACAATATAGTTACAGTACCCATTTAATTGAATCAGTCCTCTCTTTTAATTAATTTAAATCAGTGATGCTACCAGATTTCATGTTATTCCCTGTAACTTGAGTATCTGTTTGAAACAGTAGTTTATCTACCCTCTCTATAGGACTGTTTCATACGCTTAATTAACCAGCAATAATTATTGTGAGCAACTTAACCATTATAAACCATTAGCGGAATCACGATTTTTCATATAAGTATTGCATCTTTTTGCTGAGAAACAACTCATACCATTGTTCTGAGAATTTATCAATCTTTTCCTAATTTTTCTCAATCCCTCGCATCACGTAACTCCATTGTAGTACTCATTACTAGTTCTAGCTATCCCTTCTCCAGTTGACTTCATAGTAAACAGATCTTTATTCAATAGAAGTTATAAGAAATTAACAGATGTCAAATGGTGACAGTCTCTACTAGTATTCAGTCTTTGTCTAAATATCACTTCGACAAACCTTATACCTTTCACGGCACAGTAATAAACGTGACTTTTAAACTAGGGTGATGGTTTTCCATCCTCACATTTCCTCGAGCACGTCTAGCTCGCTCCACCGCAGGTGTATGTTTTTAACATTGAACCATGTTAGGTATGTTTCCTTTTTAAATATTCCTTAGAAGGGGGCCTTTATCTTCATGAAAACACACAGTCCTGAAGATGATCTCACTGATATGTAACGATCGAGACCGAAACGTCAAAGCATAACCCCACTTCCTTTGTAATGACTGTTAAACTTCTACTCTGAACCTATTATCTCGTTCTTAACAGGCTCTGGCTGTATATTTAGGAAGTGGGCGTGGAATACATTGAGATACGCATACAAACTCTGAAATGTACTGCAATTATCATTATCAACGTATTATGAGATCTACATTTTGAACCCCTGTTATTGTATATTTGAAGTTTTGCTTCTTTAAATATAAATGTCATGAATATAAACACCTGCTTTTGAGATTCAATCCTCTAGTTCACTTTTCAATAACTTTCAATTAAGTTGTGATGTCAAGCTATGACATACTGAATGATTTATAAATGTGTCTATAACTTTGTTTCTTCACCTACTCTACTATAGTTACCCAAGCCCTCAAGTGAATATTGGTTTACCCTTTTGTGTTAAATACTTTTAGAAAGGGGTCATTTCTCTGCTCTTACTGGTCTGTGTACCTGCAGCCTGTCTCCAATACCCTTTTGGGGTGGGTGAGAGCTACACTTTGTGCATTCCCTCTAGACAGCACAAACACAGGAAGGATAGGTGTGACAGGACTCATCTGAATTCATCTGCATCCTGATAGCTCTTCCTGGGCAGGAAGAGAGGGTGGAGCTGACACTTACATCTGAATAGGCAGTGTCCTGTTTCCTACACAAATGGTTGTTTACCCCCTACTGATAATCTGGAGCCAGGGCTGGGAAGAAAGGCCCTGAGTGCACTTCAAGTAGCCCTTACTTCAAAGGCACAGCTGGTTTTAAGTACTGGGACTCTGACCCTAACAAGAAAGTACACTACTGGACCTGTGAAGAACTCTGCCAGGAGAAAAGACTGATGTGCTACAAGGATTATCATTCTGCTTGACTGTTGCACTAGAAGAACTGCTTTTCTGCTTTGCTGCCCTTCTGCCAGCTGATCTCTGCCCCTGTGAAGACAAAGACTGGGCCCATCTCACTTGAACCCAGAGTGACTCCAAGGGCTTGCTGGCTTGCCCCCTGTTCTGAAGTCTCTGGGCCATCAAAGACTTCCTCCAACCCTGCACCAACACAAGGACTCTGCCATCAGTGAGTCCTGCCATGCCAAGTGGTGCCAATCCAGTCCTGGGCCCTTGAAAGTTCGTTTCTGCGGTGGTGATCTATTAAAATTGACGCATCAACAACTTTGTGCTGATCAGAACCTGCGCATTGCCCTTCTACACTGACGCGGCTGGCGGTTCAAGAACATTGCTTTGACGGACTGGTTGGTCGACGACAATGGACTGCGTAGCTCAAAGACAACGCATGGCCTGCATTGTAAAAGGGTTAGTTGACGAAGCCTTCATCGACTGCGCACATCGGAACTGACGCATCGCCTGCATCCACGGGATCGATGACAACGCTTCGCCTCCTCTGCTCCTCGTATCGAGTCATTGATGTCAACTCTTCCTCCATTCAAGGTACTTTTTCAGCGGGACCTGCTTGAGTACTGTAGTATGCCTTCCCTCCATCGCGGTCAGCCTGAACTTTGGATTTACCCCAGTCTAGCACGGACAGATGTCCCCAGTTGGCGCTTTATGATTCTAAGCAGTATGATTTGATTTCATCTTTAAGAATTCATAACTCTGCTTCTACTTATTGAATTTATGTTGCTTTGGTCTTGTTTTACTAATACAAATAAAATCTGTTCTAACCCTGTGTAGGGTATTTTTATGGTGTTTTAATTGTGTTAGTGTGTGTGTGCGTGCGTGCGTGCGTGTGTGTGTGTGTGTGTGTTTCACAAATACTTTACACATTGCACTTTTAGATAAGCCTGACTGCTCTGTGCCAAGCTACCAGAGGGTGAGCACAGGTTATCTTTTACTTTGCATCTAGCTTACCCTGACTAGAGTGGTGGTTCTGGCTTGTGCAGGGTGCATCCTCTGATAACCAGAAACCCCATTTCTAACAGCATGTAAATTTAGTCATCCATAAATGCTGTTTACATATTTTGCATGCACAAATGCCGTCCAGAACATTAAAACCCCACCTGTTGGCTTAGCACTCAAGTCAATCAATCAATTTTAGTTTAGGATCCGGAACGCCAATGGAGGTCCCCATAAAAAACAATATAAAAAACTACAAGGACAAATGGTAGGGTAAAGGTGGTCAAAAAGGATTGCTTTCTGAATAGCATGCATACAGGAAATAAAGAATTGAACGTGACATACATGGTGATGGGTAAATGTACTTTTCAGATGTAGAATAGTCCCACGTACCTTCCAATGGAAGTACTTTCCTGGGAGGTAGAATTATATGCCTAATATCCAATTTTGGGGCAGATTACCAAGGATTTGCGATAATTATCGCAAAGCGCGCTTAGCGCTGTTTTTTTATCGCCAGCTATCGCCGGATTTCATCGCGGAGATAACGCGTTATTAACGCTTATCTCCAAGGCGATAAAAAATCCAGCGATAGCGGCGAAACCCAGCAATAGCGCGAGAAATCCAGCGATAAATTCACTGCGCTAATGAATAGCTTGCTAATAGGCAGGTGAGGACTTAACCATCTTGTCAATGGGAGGTGGATTGTAAGGTTAAGTCAAGTTTTTATCAGGTGTTAAATTCCAGCGATAATCGCGGTTAGCGCGACTTTTTTTATCGCTTCGCGGGCATTGGTAATAGGGGGAAGTTGTGTTTGCGACTGTTTGCAGTTGCTTTTAGTTGGGAACGCCTACTTTGCATGTCATTAGCGATAATTATCGCTGACATGCAAAGTGGCAACAAAACGGCCGCTATCGCCATTAAGCTGTCGCTAACAGCTGTTAGCTACAGCTTGCTAATAGGGCGATAAAAATATCGCCGCTTTATCGGCAAAAAGTGCCGCTAAAGTGGCGATACTGCCCTTGATAATATGCCCCACTATGAGGTGAAGGAGTAATGGTCCTTTGGGTGGAATCAAAGCCCACATTATATGTATTTTAAAGCATTGGTAACAATATGTCTTGCTGACATTTTTACTGTCAAACCAGACTTAATAACCATTGGCACAGCCAATAGGTCTCAACTTCGGACCTTTTGGCTTTGATAATACAATTTGCTGATGCTGCACAAACAAAGAAGAAGGAAAAAAGGCCTCATGACGTGACTGCTGTTGCCAGTCAGGTCATGCTGTCAGTGTGCACATTCATCACAACTTATGCGTGCGCCTACAGAATGAAGAGAGTACCATTTTATTTTATTATTTAATGATTCAAGATGATGGGCACCACTTGGCTTGATAAATAAAACATTTTCATGTTTACTACAAAATTGCAAAATAAAAATAATAAAGGACCTCTAGGGGGCAACTGAGGAGCAGGTTGTGGTATCAGGTGGGGGGAGCAGGCGAAAAGCAGCACACAAGGGAGAAAGCAACAGAGAGGGTCCGGGAGGAGCACATGATGGAGAGAACAACATGGGGGTGAGGAGGCTGGTATTTGTTGGTGAGAAGCACATGAGGGAGAGAGCTGGAAAACACATGCACTCTCATGGAGTGCATAACCAAAAAAAAGTAGCACCCTAAAAGTAAGCGGGGTACGGATAGAAGTCAGCCGATCAAAAGGATTGTAAAGAGTCTATGCTCCATAGAGAGTACAAGTACAAGAAGCGGCAAGCAAGCCATCAAGAAGTCAGCAAATGAGAGTGACAATAAAGCTTAACAACGGTAATCAAAGGGCAGACTCAGCCCACTGTCAGTTCGCAATAGGTCTTTCACAAACAGCCAGCTTATGCTGTCTGGCAGGTGACATTTAAAAATGGTTGGATGAACTACTCAGAACAACTTGGCACGTCAAGCTGAGATCTCAGAAATTATACCTGGACATGCCTTTATTGTGTCTTAATCTCTCAATGCTTTGCAATGGTGAACAACAGGTCTTCCAAGCAAAAGCACATTCTGATGTATTTGACACCTCTCAGTAACAAAGCAGTAGAGCCAGCCAAGGCGAGTTATCCTGCGAGCAGCCAGGTTTTCATAAAGTTATAGAATTTTCAGATAGGTTTGTTCACTCAGACTCTGATGATGGGAAATTCATAACATTCTGCCCTGGACTTTGAAAGGCCTGCATCCCCCAGCTGCCATAATCAAATATAGGAACTGCGAAAAGAAGTTTGGATGCTGTATAATGCAGGCTGGTTAAGAGTGTATTCTGCCAACCTTCTAACTATAATCCAGACCAGTGATAAAAATATACAGCCCTGGAGCAAACTGCTGTAAATGGCATTCTTTTATAGATGGCGCTCCTGCGAATCTGATGACGTTAATTGGACACCTGGTCGAATTTTGACAGGGCCAACTCTTTTCTTTAGCCTTGTTTTGTCGATTCATTGAATACTGCAAAATAGGGTGATTGCAACAGCTGTTAGAAAACTGTAGCATTATCTGCTGCATCTCGCTACACACCAACCCGGAATTTGTGATCTATGAAGCACAACCATCTCGTCACCCCAAACCACCCGGTGCCGTCATCCTTCTGCCTGTTAAAAGCTCTCCCCTGGAACTGCAAACCACCAGATACTTGTCCAGCCTCCTCTCTCCAGAAGCTATTTCAAATTGAACGATGTTATTATGATTAGTTAAGGCATGTATGCTTAATTAGATGTTGAAAATAAAGTATTGTAGATGTCTGTCTTCGCAAGTGATAACCAAACAACTGTTCTAGTTAACAAATACCGCAACTTTTGCTTTTCTGATGTTATGTTAAATATCTGACTCTCGCATACTAAATAGACATTGAAAATTAGTTATTGTGATAACCATGTCTCAAAGACCTAAACCCACACAAATCAGTTTTTCAACAGGTTCTGAGAAGTTAATTGACACTCTGCCCTCTTCTAATTTAAATGACATCAAATCATTTTCTTCTCCCTCACATAGATGCTTGTAAACTACGGTATAGTTGCCGCATTTTGTGTTCTGGAAAAGCTACTTAAAATACCGGTTCAGTGAACCCACGGAGTGATTTCACTTGCAAAAGGGAAACGAGCAGCATGCGAAGACAATTTTCGAAAGCTGGATTTCATGTTATTAGAGCCGTCAAGTTGGTTTGAGACAAACCTGGAAATGATATCATGGAAAATGTAGAGTGAAAAGGTTCCTTCTGAAATGATAATGCCAAGTTTGATGAAGAAAATAAATTACATTTCCTTGCCTTTGAAATCCTAGTTGAAGTTTTCCATTTTGGCTGGAAAGAGCCAGGTTTTGAGCTGTCACTCAGCCCTTGGAGTGAGAGGGAGCACCTCCCTGTTCCAGATGCAGATGCAGAGGCAGAGATGTGCCGTGCGATCTTTCTGTAGCTATTGTTTTTCCACAGCATGGTACAGTCACTATGGCTACAGTTATGGCCAGGGAGGGCAGGATCCGCCCATGCACAATATAGGACTGGCTTCACGCTAGCGGATGAGAGTTCTTGCTTTGGACAATGCTTTATGGTGTCAGTTGTTGGAAGCAAGTGTCCTGACAACACCGCCCTCTCGCAGCTGGTGACCAGACCAGAGTTTTTAGGAAAATGTAAATGTTGCACACTTTACAACAAGTTCCTCATTGATTGGACGGACGAGCACGTTTTCTAGGGCCCAGTCTGAGAAGGAGCACGTGTTCTGTGCCATCATGCCTACCGGTGCAGTGGGAGAATGACTACGACCAACAGGCTGGCATTCCTGTGCGCCATGCTTGCACTGCAGGGCCAGACCTGAACAGACTATACTATGGAAAAACACTCGTGCCTTGGTGAGCCAAGGAGCTGTTAAGAGAGACTGGCCTGAGCAGGCCCACTAGATATCACAAAATCATCTAGGTGTTTTCAGTGCTTAAAATATACTGTACGAAAAACATAAGTGCAGGGGCCCAAAACGTTTTTTTGGGAAGCTCTCTGCCAGCACTTCCCACAGCCAGGCTGCTAAATACATAGGCTGCCTTGAAACAGCCTCATGCCTCTCTTGTGAACCACCCTACACTTCCTGTTTCTTTACATCCTGCAGGTTCTTTTTCCCTTTCTCCCTTTGTCACTTTTTTCCTATCTTCATATTCCACCTTCTCTCTTGCTTTCTGTCTTTGCCTCTTGAACTGACCCCTAAAAAATGACTGCTGGTGCCCACCACCTGTAAAGAATAAAGCCCTGGGGCTCCGATTTAGTAAGGGCTTGCATTGCCCTTGCGTCACAACGGAAGCCATTAAGTGAGATTTACTGCTTCATGCACAGCCACCTTACATGGCTCTCCGTGGCATAGTAAATCTGGAGTAACACACACAGTGCAAGTTGCAGCCTCACGTTACTCTGCAATGGGAAAGCGCAGCAGTGGTCGTGCTGCGTAGCACTGCGTTAAATATTACGAAATCTGCCCCCGGTGTTTTGTGTGCAATGGACGAGGTGGTATGAGTGCACTCTGATTTTGAGTTAGGTTTCAATGCAGTTCACTCAAGAGACTGTTCATAACTCTTTCCATGTTGTGCACAAAGAAAAAACAAGGCAGCAGGCCTTTTCCATATATGCACCCAGGAAGTGAAATAAAGTCCCCGATTCCATCACCACCGACCCAGTGGTGCTCCAGTTTAGGAAAGGAGTAAAGAGGCACCTCTTTAAAGAACACTACATCCCACTGCATTAATAATCCTCAAACGAGCTACCTTTCCTATGATTCATTGATTTTTTTATCTTGATTCTGTACAGTGTTTCGCTGCCGTTTGGCTAGGTTCACACTATAGTAATACCACATACGTACAAAAGACAAATGCAAATTTTCTTTTAGCCATATAATAACTATCAAGGGCAGAGCAATTGATTCTAGCTAACACTTGGTCACTTTAGTGATGAAGAGGACTAGCCAACACAACTATTTCAGGAGTTTGAATTATTAATAATTCTGATGCTCCTAAAGAATGAGTTATGTACCTTAAATCAGGCTTTGATGAAAAGGAATTCTTAAGCTCATGCTTACAACCATGAAATGTGCCGTGTAGTAATGGCTTACGCCACCGGAACAGTGGCACATTTGTAGTGTCAAACAGAAAAAATAAATGTGACAATAACTGAGCTTAATGCATATGTATTGTACATATGTGCTCTACAGGTGAGGCCAACTTTGAATAAATATTTAGTGTATGAAATTGTTTTCCATTTCATAACAATCTGCCATGGGTTCAAATTTTTGGAAAACCCATTCTTTTTATGATGGTTTTGCTTCTTTTGCCTCTCACCACACATGACTGTGGAGCAAAATGTGTTCATGCAAGTTGTAAAACGTGTATTGATGAAGCATTATTTGAAATTACTTTGTGAGCACTGGCAGCATGGTTTTTCTTTTAGCAAATTAATGTCTGCTATCAAATCTCTTATCTTTGCAATTAACTCAATGAAATGCAAAAACATGCTTTTAGAAGAGTACTTTCATCGGAGTACTACATAGAGCTCCCTTGTGAATCTACAGCAGCCAGTAAGCAAATTTCACAGCAATTTGCAAATTACCAGAGTTGTACTCTATCTAAATAGGATTATTAACATATGGGCACAGAGAGAAAAAAAGGGCCACAAGAGGAGGAGCAGTGACACAGAAATGTGGAAGAGGTACATCGAGCGATGGGGAAGTCCAGGGGGAGAACGCATGACACCAGAGGAATTGGCCGGCAAAGATGGAATGTTATGTTATATTATAAAATTTGTAGAGCGCATGGCTGCCCCAGCAAAGGGGCGTCCCAGCGCTAAGCACAGACAGCAAAAGGAAGACCGGCCGAGACAACGCCCCATCCCATTAATTAGAGAACAGATATGTTTTTATAGCCTTACGAAAAGCTATATGATCATAAATGCTTCTGATGTTCACCGGGAGGGAGTTCCAAAGTTTAAGAGCTAAAGCTCGAAACGAGCGTCCTCCGGCTCTGGCTTTCTTAACCCGCGGTGTAACCGCCAGGTGCTGATTAAAGGAGTGCAGGAAACGGGATGGCATGTATGGTGTAAGAAGGTCTGCGAGGATTTCTGGGGCTTGGGCGTTGAGAATACGGTGAGTAATACACAGAGTTTTAAAAAGAACACGCTTTTCCACAGGGAGCCAATGGAGTCTATTAATGAATTCTGAGGTATGGCAAGTCCTGGGGAGCCCAAACAACAGTCGGGCTGCCGCATTCTGTATTCTCTGTAGGCGCTGTGTTTCTGGTCTATTAACTCCCAAATATAGAGCACTAGCGTAGTCCAGCCTAGACAATATGGTAGCCTGGATGATGACCTGCCGGATTTTGGGCTCAAAGAAGCCCAACAGAGGTTTAAGACCTCGAAGAAGTCCGAAGCAAACTCCCGCCACAGTCTTAGTTTGTGGCTGCAAGGAAGGGGCCGAATCAAACCAGACGCCCAAGTTTTTAGCTGTTTGCTTAGGTGAGGGTGGAGAGCCAAGGACACAAGGCCACCATTGCTCATTCCACAAATGGGCGTTTTTTCACACCAACAAGATTTCTGATTTGGTGGCATTAAGTTGGAGGCAATTTGATGTCATCCAGTTTGCGACCTCTGTTAAATCCTCCCTAAACTTAGCAGCATCCAGAGCGGGGTTATTGGACAGAGCGATCACTAACTGTGTATCGTCTGCATAGGAGACAACAGTCAAGCCCCTATCTTTTGCCAAGGGCCGGGTGTAAATGTTAAAAAGGGTCGGACTCAGGGTAGAGCCCTGTGGAACACCCTGGCGGACACTGTGCATCTGAGAACAAAAAGGGGGGGGGCGATCACTTGAAAAGATCTTTCTGAAAGGAATGAGGAAAGCCACCCCAGGGAGGTGTCACTGATGCCAATGTCCTCCAGGCGCTGCAGAAGAATCTGGTGAGACACAGTGTCAAATGCGGCACTTAAGTCTAATAAGATCAGAGCAGAAGTGCCTCCAGAGTCCAGAGAGTGCCGCAGATGTTCCGTGACCTCCAGGAGAGCCAATTCCGTACTATGACGCGGACGGAAACCATTCTGAGAGGGGTCCAACATATTGTAGGTGTCAATGTAACTAGAGAGGATGGAATTAATATAAGCTTTGGTGATTTTGGCCATCAAAGGGAGAAGAGAAATAGGGCGAAAATTAGCAGGCTTGGAGTCATCCAGTGTGGGTTTCTTGAGGAGAGGGATCACTTTGGCATGTTTCCAGGCCATGGGAACCGTAGCAGAGGTTAGGGACAAATTTATGAGGTCACAGAACACAGGCAATAACTGTGGTAAAAAAGCCTTGAATTGGTCAGGTTTAAGAGGACCCGCTGGCGATCCAGATTTAAGATTGTTGCAGATAGACCACATGGCTTCATGGGGAAGTACCGGAAAAACAGAAAGTGAAGGACCGGTAGCTACCAAAGGATAGGACCGACCTAAACAGGGCACTATGTGAGGAAAAGTTTTATAAATATCGTCAACCTTTTTAATAAAAAAGGCAGCGAGGATCTCACATTGCTCATTGGACGCGAGGGGGGATGAAATAGGTTGCCCAGAAGTTTTAAGATCCTTGAGAAGGGAGAATGTACATTTAGTGGGGTTACTGCTGTTTTTAATTTCTCCCGAAAAAAAGTCCGCTCTAACCTTCAGGATGGACTTATGATATTGTTTGATGCTTGCTCAATATTGGAGTTTCAGAATAGGGTCATACTGTCTTCTCCAAGCCCTTTCCAGGGCTTTACACGTCCTCCTAGCTTGGGCTAGTTTGTCGTTAAACCACGGGCAAGATCGAGTTCTGCGACTGTTAGTCAACTTAGCTGGGATCAGGGTGTCTAGTGTGCACGAGAGCCAGTCTGATAGGATACTGTTCGCTCTGTCCGGGTTATTAGGGAGACTCGGTCTTTGGGTAAGAAGGAGGTCGCGGAAGCGATCCGCATTCAACTTATGCCAAGGGCGTTTCAAAATAAGTCTCTGAGGAGCCTTTAAGGGAGGCTCCTCAGAATCCCTAGGCCAGAAGCCATGACAGGGAGACAGGAGGCAAACCCGACCACCGAAGGGCCTCCTAAGGAGAGGAGCGTGGCTCGCACAGGTTAGTCCCAGGTGCACGAGTGGCGGAGAGGGAGTTGATAAAGTGAATCCTATATCACCCACAACAATACGGGGAAAAATGAATCCATAGCGAGTTTTTGTTTTCTTCATCTTTTCTGTTTTGTGTATAACATTAAGTTGAGCAACTTAGAGTCAGACGGTCAAAAGAAGAGCTTAATTTTGGTTAAAATGAGAAACTATGGAATTCTACTAAGTTTTGTAATGATCTCTGATTATTGAACAAGAAGAGTACGGGACCCCACACTCAAAGAAGGGTTCCACTAGTTCACGTCAAAGACTAATGCAATTTGAAACTGAGGAAGAAGAGGAAGTAAGCCAGTACCCACCACTCAATATAAAGACAGGAGTGAAGAAGGAAAGGTTATTAGAGAAAATTAAAGGAAGTCAAGAGAAGGAGATATCGGAACTCATTAGAAAAGTGGGAGAGAAAAGACAGCTAAAGAGTAGTTCACGTTTATACAGTACACATACCTGTGCTCAATGGTTCTCTTCCGAGGGACTCCAGACTGAAAACCTCTGCATCGGTGAGAGAGAAAATTAAGGAAGATAAATCATAAGAAGAGGGAGAACGAAAGAAGAAGGAAACGGAAAACTAAAAAGAAGAGGGATAACAAACATTCTACAGGGAACCTTCAAAGCTACATCTAGGTGAATGCAGTGCCGGCTGCTGACATTTCAAAGTGGTGGCGTTAACTTCGGGGATGAGTGTTATGTCATGAACGAGGAAGCCTGACTGACTTAAAAGTGGATTGGGGGGGTTTTCTCCCCCAAGAAAAGTGGGCAAATGGTGCATTTTAAAGCAAATTTGAAAAGCAAGACGGTTTATAAACCTATTGTGAACATGTAGTCCTTAAATTTTTAAACACATTAAAAACTTCCCCGTATCTTACTTCAATAGATATGTTCCACAGGCCAGAATGGAAGCTGCACAGCGGCTAACCCCATGGTCACAAGAGCAGCATGCACAGAGGCAAGGCTGGGATCTCCAAAGTTTACTGCCGGAGCGTATATGTTATGTCATCATTGCCATCACCCAACCCATCAAATGCAGCCATCAGGTACTTGGCTGTGTTTGTCCTGACAAATGGTTTGAATTGTAACTACTTGCATTTTGAAAGTGATGAAAAAAGCTGTAATGAAAGCAGCACTCAGAAGTCCCACCCGTCTCCAAAGTACAGTTTTATCCAGGCTACAAGCCATCTGTCGCACCGCCACAGTCACTCCTGTTGGTTGATCAGTGGCGGCTCGCCGAGGGAGTGGTGCGGGCGGTAGGGCGGGCGGTGGAGGGGCAGGGTGGGGGGTAGTGGACTCGGACTTACGACGGACAGAACTCCCTCTGAGTTCTGTCCGTCGTATGTCCGAGTTCACTACCCCCCCACCCTGACCCTCCCCCGCCCTGCCCCGCACCACTCCCTCGGCGAGCCGCCAGTGTGGTTGATGCCGCGTGACGTGCACACAAAAATCAAAACGTGAGATCAGATTAAAGAACAGTTTTTTTGCTGTGGCGTTGCCTGTAACCCAATTAGGAGTGTCTTCCCACTCTACCGGCTGCCTGGCGGCATAAAGTAAATGAGGAAGTAACAATAACTATATCTTAGCACCTGCATGACAAATTAGGAGACGCTGCCAGGATATATTAAAGATTTACACACCACAAGCCAGTGGCGGCTCGCCGAGGGAGTGGTGCGGGTGAGGGGCAGGGTGGGTGGGTGGGTAGTGGACTAGGACTTATGACGGACAGAACTAGGGAGTTCTGTCCGTCGTAAGTCCGAGTCCACTACCCCCCCACCCTGCCCCTCCCCCGCCTCACTGCCCGCACCACTCCCTCGGCGAGCCACCACAAGCACAATGCATGTCTGCACTGAGCACAACACCATACAGGCAGAATACACTTCCTGTCACTGAATCCTGCCTCACACACTCACCTCACCACAGGAACCCATTTCTCTGTGGTTTTCAGGTAAGCTTTCAAGTCCTGGCGTATTCACCAACTTCCTTGCTTCATCATACAAAAAGGAAAAACAAATAATAAAAGGTCCACCTCGCAGCACTATTTTTTGGGGGGGATGATGAAGCAAAGAATTTTGTGAATGCTTCAGGACTGGAAAGTTCATCCGTAAACAACCGGAAATGATGGAGAGTAAGCGGAAAAAACTAAGTGATCTTACAATTCTTACTTTATAAATCAACAATTCAAAGAACTTGGATTGTTGATTTATATAGTGGGAATTATAATATAACTTTTTTTTTAAACTTACAGGCAATGTCACCATTTACTCCCGGAAAGGAACAGGCCACCAAGCGGCTGTTACATATTATTTATGACAACAATAAATGCCATACAGTAACACAGGGAGGAACTCTGAATTATTTTTAGTTCCTCATTACACCATGCATACATTTTGTGAAAGCCTTATCTGACCTGGTTCCCTCCTATCACAAACTTCCTCTGCCATCTCCTGTGCTTCTAGAGAAACCTGCCTGCGTCTCTTGAGCCAATCCAAACGCTGCTCCTTTGCTGTTTATGTTAGCAGCGGCGTCACTAGAGTTGGTGTCACCCAGTGCGGTAACTTACCCCATGACACCATCACATGGGGTAACACCTTTCCCAAATGAGACTATTTAGTAAATAGTCTCATTTGGGAAAGGTGTCACCCCATGTGATGGTGTCACCCGGTGCGGTCCGCACCCCCCGCATCCCCCTAGTGACGCCACTGTATGTTAGCAAACAGCATGAAAGCAGCGCTAGGATTGGTTAGGTCAGGCAAACCCAACGCTCCTTTAGAGAATGGGGGGGCTGCAGCTGTGGTCCACCTTCTCACTACATTGCGTGGGTGAAGAGGCCTCAAGTGCGCATGTTCAGCTGGCAAGAGAAAGGCACCTGTCCAATCCCACATACCCACTTCACTTAAAGTATGTGACCCAGTTGAGTCCGAGACTGAGCATGCATTCAATTAAGCCCTTCCTCATCCACCATCCTTCATGCAGGAAGGCATCTGCTGGCCCTCAGTTAAAATAAAAGCACCGCCGCGGCTGGAGAAATAAAAAGGAGTTTATTCTTCAGTATTTAACATTTTATATCGGGGGAAATAAATACGGGAGGGCGCCGCTCTTTCGCACATATAAAGGAACCGCTGCAGAGTGAATGGCCCATAATTGACTTTTGTGGGTTTTTTCTTTTCCAAAGACTGAGATCAATAAACCTAGAAATAGAGGGTCCAACTTGAGTCTTGTGTCTCAATAAACCAAAGAATAAAAGCAACCCCTCCTATAGATGCTTGGGTACAAATCTGTATCCCACTAAATATATTACATAAAAACAACATCATTCGGTGGAAAGATTAATTCTACTTTATCAACAATATGAGAATTCAGTTGAAATATCTATGTCACATTCAAATGGTGTATAAGGCCCTTATTAGAAAAACCATGGGAATCCAAATACTGCGGGATATGGTAGTTTTCAGGTGCGATATTACTGTACTATTGCAAGATAGAACCTTACGAATGGGAAATGACAGCTGAAATCGGTAGCTCTGTGGCAGGTTCTGCATATATTTACCACATTGCATGCCATTTTTCCCCGGCATATCCCATCGCGATTTGTCTCACAGATGTGGCAGTGGACATTCCTGAGCGTGCAGCATTATCACATTTCATGTAAGCCTGATTCAGCCAGTCCTCCTGTTACCAGTCAAATCAGGATTGTATCTGCTCTCATATTGGGACCAAAATTAATTCCCAATTCAGAGAGGTCGCAAAATAATCATAATATCTATCTGCCCAAACTATTTTGTTTACCTCAGTAAATGTAGGGGAACACGAAAAATAACTTTCAGAAAAAAACGCCATATGATTATTCACACACTCGAGATTTACATCCTCAGATGGAACTTTTATCATGATAAAACCTGCTTTTATAGCAGTTGCAATTGGGTCTGGGTTGGAAAAGGGGAAGTGTTAAGGAAGAAAGCCAAGCTAAAAAAAAAGGACCACCCACACAATCAAAGCTTAACATAGCAAGGCCAACCCTAGAAATCAAACACTGGCAAAACCCAATAGGTTGCATCCATGACACTGGTGTGCAGATCTATTAGCTTTGCCAAAGCTTGTTCTTTTTCCTGAAGGCCGCTCTGTGTGTGTGCACACATGCCCAGTGGTCATCTTGGAATGATTTTTCTTAGAGAAAAAGAAAAGAATATTCCGATATGGACGCACATGCATTGGTTTAAAACAAGTTTTAACATGACCGCCAGTCGATAGACCGACGACCTTCTCTTCGAGTGGAAAGGACAGGAGGGGCAAACAGGGGGGTGGGATTGGAGCTGGTACACAGTAAGAAGCAGAGGGAGAAGAAATAGTCCCTCCGATAAGGCAGAAAATGAAGCAATCAAATCATGTGCAGGGGGTTGTCACGAAGCCCACTTTGAGTCTATATTGGTTACAATGAGGCTGTTGGCACAAATCGCTAATGCTGTCTTTAGGGAGACCTAAAAAGACTGAAATACGTATTTTCAAGGTGGGAATGAAAAAGGAACACCCCGAAAATTAATCAGGGTGTGAAAGAGGGGTTTTCTACACCAGTGTATCCGGATGTACAAAGCAAAGGGTATTTTACCGCAATACAGTATACTAAATATCATCCCACAAAAGTATTGTGGCAAGAATTTCATTAACTCCACATCTGTGCATATTTCCAAAATACGATGATGTCAAGTTTAGAATAGTATAGCTATACTTACCTATACATGCTTTCCGTTACAGGACTGTGGTTCTCAGTTTTGGCATGACAAAATCTGTGGTACTGTGATTAGCAGTATTATTATAACAGGACAATATTTTTATACTCAATATTTTGACTTCAACCGAAAAAGAAATGTTTGCACACGAATTCACAATCTGCCATACTTTCTCTTTTGAAATAGCTGCAAAGCAGAAAACCTTCAGCATTATGAAGGGCAAGACTGCTTATAACTGCTATAGTTATCAGGATGGCGCAATCTGACAGATGCTCATCACTAAAGTACACTGTGATCTGCAGATCATGTGTTGAGTCCCAGCAAGCCTCTCTTAACCTTCCATCATTCCAAGGTTTCAAAACATTATAATTAGCACATGTTCTTTCGATGTTCCAGTTGGATTTGGATGTTTCAATAGTACACAGTTATCAATATTAGATGTCAGAATGGGAAACATCCTTTACCCTGTAGTCACAACGACCTGCCTTTACAACGCAGTCACTACCCCGATTGCGACGTTACCATGCGTTATTTTACCACGCAAGCCATTACAATGACTTGCTTTAGGGGAGACGTTGTTGGACTGATGTTCAATTTTTAAGTCCAAACCTTCCCTACTGTTGCATAGACTGGAGTTGGAATAGTAATTTGTACTTTTCCAAAGTCCAGCGCCCCCTAAAGCAAGTCATTGTAATGACAGGTGGAAAAGTAACGCTTGGTGACGTCGCAGTCAGGGAAGTGACTGCGCTGTAAAGGCATACGGGGGTAAATGCATGCGGGGTTCCGTAGGACAACCATCGGAATTGCTACGACTGTTTTATCATCTGGTTTGATTAGAGACGTTAGTCTATATAATAGCATTATAGCCTGCTGCCGAAGGCTATGCTGGCCATTAGAAGCCCTCTACCCATGATATATGCCTCAGTCGCAGTAACATCACACACACAAAGGAGGAGCTTTTGCCTACACGTGGTTCGCTCTGGGTCAGATAGTCTATGCACCTAGGGTATTTTTAAAAGTCTCTAGCTATAATTTTAGCGTCCAGCATGCAGGAGTCGTGAGTTGTCAAAGAACGCAGCAGGTTTTCAAAGACGGCAGTCAGCACTTGAGGCAAGAGGTAGTCTGTAACCTTTGTGTAATGTAACTGTGGTCTGAGTTCATCGGTGGATGGCTGCGGTCTGTAACAAATATTATGGTTTGTGTATGAGAAAATATCGAGCATTGTATATGCAAGATCAAGAAACCTGCCTAATAGACTCTCTTCTGTCCAAAAACGGACACATAACCAATAGATTTGCAGAAAGTTAATATGAAAAACCATATGAATATATCTGCATATATAAAGATATAACATCTATTATATTTAAAGTCTGAGCTCCTACATTGTCCTTTTAACCTTCTCGTTCTCAAAAAAAGAAACATATCTCGCCATCAAGCAATGCCTATCTCCAGCTGTGCCCAAGCCCCACCTTCAGGAGTGAGAAATACTTCACACTCAGTTAATCACGCCCTTGTCTGCTTTATTACTTATTTTGTCTTGAATTAATATTTTTGGGAAACATTACGTATTACTGTACTGTTTTTGTTAATAGAACCGTTTTATTTTTCCAGGACAGGGTTGGATATCTGTTCCATTCGCCTCCCAAAGGAACACATTGTTCGGAAGATTGAAAACTGCAGCGCTACTTTTATGATACTGTTTTGTACTATGATAATAACAGGTTGACTATAAAACCATTGTTCCATCTAAATTATCGACCCCTCTCTGAGGAGTGGCCACCTGGTAGGTAGCAGAGACTAAGGATATATTTTAAAACTAATTTTGAAGTTAATGTTCAGCACTCGCAGCCAGTTTAGTTGGAAGAGGCACGACTTCTTAAGTTCGTCTCGTAACCAAGGCAAGTATGTTGAGAATCTGAACTAAAGGGTAGATTTAGTTAAAAAATAGTGCTGGTGGAGAGAGCAACGCAGAGCCATATGTACTAAATATGGCCTGCTGCTGCTCTCTTCAACCTGCTGTTGCACAAACAGGCTGCCTAGCATCCTGCACACCTTAATGCAAAGGTGCATGCGAGACAGCTTGCATACATTTTATTCTAAAGTGTTACCCTTACTTCCCTGTATAGGCAAACTTTGAAACATTTCACACACATTGGATGTATGCTGTACAATGCAACATGCATACAATGTATGAAATTTTAGAAGAAATAAATACATTTCTCCTAAGTTTCATCACTCATGCAACACACCCTTGACACAAAGTAGTGTGAATCAATGCAAAGGGCTATTTACACTTCTTTCATGGCAACTATCCCGTGCAAAAAAAGTTTTGCATAGGAAATTAAATACTTTGTCAAGACTTTGGGCAACTTTGTGTGACTTTGCTGAAGCACAATGACTTGATAAAACTACCCCTAATTTTTTTTCTGCTGGAAAATAAACACTTTAAAAAGACTTTGCCCCACTTCGTGTGACTTTACGGCGGCACAAAATGCTCCTAAATCTCCACATGAAAGTTTCTCGTGTCTCTGCTAATTCAGGCCAAGTAAGACTATGAGCATAGCAAATCCAGTGGCTGTGAGAGAAAAAATTCTAAGGAAGGGGTTTGATGTAGATATTATCCACCAGGAAAGTTGTGAAGTAATTGATAATGTTAATAGCACTGGCCTGCATGATGCACCTCAAGGGTTTCAGCCGATTACTGATGCTTGATACATGTATTTCGCAACTTCCAACTTAAAGCTCCATTATGAGTATAATGCTGAACTTGCCTGGTAAATATGGGTTCCAAATTAATGATTATGGGCGTTGATTCCAGATGTGAAATCTGAAATTATATACTTTTTCCTGGGTGTAAAGTTATTGGAAAATCCGGTCACGATAACCTACTTATTATTTCTGGGTACTTTATCTAGTCTGCATTTTTTGCACCTGGTAAATGAGGCCCTAAACAAACTGCATGTACAATAATTGGACCAGGAACTACTGTCTCACATGCGCGTGCGCCTCCACGTGTGGGGAAGTTCAGAGGGTACCTCAAGCGACTATTTGCCTCCCATCAGCTGCTTGGTGCCCCAGAAGCGAAACCTGCGTGATTGAGCGAGGCAAGCCGTGTGAGGGGAGAGCGTCTGCGGCGGTAGTGAATCTGTAGAGGCTGCGGAGCAAAGTGTGGTGCTCAGCTTTGCAGGGGCAGCGGGTCGGCAGCAGCAGAGACAGGCGTGAGACAGGATGAGTCCCGACCCCGGCCCTGCACTGTTGCTGCACTCGCCCCCGCTTAAGCACGCTAGGGCATGCACGATGTAGCGGTCTAGATGCCACTAAAGACCACCCCGTAATCTGTTGGCCCGGAAGGGCATACACGCTAAGTATCACTCTCTGGCCAGGCGTGGCCAGAGAGAGTATAAAATAAACTGGCGGAGATCGCACAGGACTTCCGGCCCAACGAGAGTGCACTGTAGTCTGTGTCACCTAACTGCTCTCTGTGGCCTGCTATCGCGCGCTGCACCATCGCGCTGCGACACACTACACTGGCGACGAGGGTGGGCGTCCCGAAGCCCACCGAGAGCCATCTGCCTCAGCACCCGCTCCCGGCCCGTCGGCCCGGCGGTGTAAGGACGTGCCCGTGAAGCTGACTCATCGGAGACCTGGGAAGTGGGCCCACACCCAGGAGGATTGAAGCAGCCGCCCCCACAGCGCCATCGGCACCACCGCCTGCACCGCGAGGCTCCTGCCCGATCACCCAGTAGGTGCCATTTTGCCCCGCGCTCACCTGCGCTCCGCACCCTTCAGCGTGCCTCCGTCAAGACACTGGTGCTCCCGGAAGGCCCCGGTTCGTGCCCACGTTAGGCCGCGAGGTGCGCGCATGCGCAACAACGTCCCGCTGAGCCCTAGGTCTCAACATGCCCGCACAGCAGGAGCCCTGCTGAGAACATCTCTCTGCTGAGCCACAGCATTTGCCCTGCACTGCCCACGTCCGTGGCAGCTGGAGTCCCAGCCACCCCGGCCACTGCTACCCGCCTGAGCCCCACAGCTCCATCAAACATTGGCAAAGGCAACAGCCGGCTGCACCAAAAGGAGGAACCAGCCACTGACTCCGGGGACTGCCAACAAGGGCATGTGCCAGGGGAAAGATAGACACTAGACCACACAGACCATCAGTGCCACTGCCAGCCACACTACCCTAACAACAGGGGGGCTTTCAGCGACCCAGGGAAGAGTGCCTGGTACACACAGCACACGCCCGACTATGAGTGCTCCAGCAGGTCAAGCGGCGCCACAACAGCAGCCACCCTCCCTGCTAGCTGGGCCGCCAGTTGTACAACAAAAGGTGCAACACTCACAGATCCACGCGCTGCCCCCGTTCAGTGAGCTCATAGACCCAGCCACCGCATCCCCCAGATGGACTGTCTGCATAAGCAAGTTAGATAACTACTTCACAGTGACGCGGGAGACGGACGGCACGGTGAAGAGGTCGCTGCTGCTCCACTTCGCAGGGGAAGAGATATACAAATTGTTTTCCCACCTACCTGACACCGGAGCCCCCAACGATTACGATGCGGCTGTGTTAGCGCTAAATGCCCACTTCGACCCTCAACTAAACCCCGATTATGAAAGGTTCAAATTACGCCAAGCACGCCAGAGGGGCGGGGAGTCGATGGATGGATTCTACGCGCATCTGCGGGAGCTGACAAGCACATGTACTGCCGACGACCAGACCAAAGAGGTGAGGGCCCAGCTGATACAAGGGTGCCGGAAGAAGAACCTCAGGACCCTCATTCTGCGACAACCTGGTATCTCCCTTGAGGACATACTCATAATGGCACGATCACACGACCTGTCAGACGCCAGGGCGACAGCGATGGACATGGCCATCACGCAGCAAGCAGAAAAACCGGTGACAGTGAAGACCGAGAGAGTGGATGCCGTGCATGCGCCACACAGAAGTGCCCGTGGAAGATGGCCGAACAGGAGTGTGCAGGGTTCACGCGGATACTGTGGGAGAGAGGAACACCCCCAGGACGAATGCCCCACACAAGGTCGCACGCGCTCCAAATGCGGCACCTCCAACCACTTCGCAGTGGCATTCAGAAGGGGACCGCGCAGTCGAGGTAACCGGGGGAGGAGACCACCATCCAAATCGGTGAAACACCTGTCGCTGGAGGACCACGAGAACCCCAGGACACCCAAGACAGCAGCCAGGCCGAAACAGTACCTGGAAGATTCGTCAACTGACGAAGAGGGGGACTGCTACCTCATATTATTCGCCAACGACCTCAAGCGGAAGAGGCGCCCGCAACCAATGTGCGCCCTCGAGATCGCCGGCTCACAGGTCACCGCCCTGATTGACACCGGCGCATCCGTGAATGTGATGGGGTGCCAACACTACAAACGCCTGAATCCAAGACCCGTGTTAGTCCCATCGCATGTGAGAATCCTCACATATGGCAGCCACACGCCGCTACCCCTCAAAGGCAAAATGGTCATACAGGTGAAGTCAGAAAATCATGAGGTCACCACGACGTTTCACATAGTCGACCGGGAGGCCGACACCCTAGTAGGAAGCCACACGGCCGAAGACCTGGGCCTGGTCGCTTTCGCCAACGAAGTCAAGACCCTCCAAACTGAAGACGTCCTGGACATGTTCCCGCAGCTATTCAAGGGATTAGGATGCGTGAGGAGGCCCCCGATAAAACTACACATCGACAAGGCGGTCAAGCCCGTCGCCCTCCGACACCACAGAATACCTTTGCACCTCAGGCCGCTTGTCGAACAAGAACTCCGAGACCTCGAACAACAAGGAGCTATTGAAAAGGTCACCGGCCCCACCCCATGGGTTTCACCCATGGTAATAGCAGAAAAGTCGAAGCAACCAGGCAAAATCCGGCTATGTATAGACATGCGCTTGCCTAACCAAGCAATCAAACTTGAGAGGCATATCACGCCGACAGTCGACGACATCCTGGCTGACTTAAATGGATCCAGTTGGTTCTCCAAACTGGACCTCAATGCGGGATATCACCAGTTGAGGCTGGCGGAAGAGAGTCGATATATAACCACATTCTGGACGCACATTGGCCTGCGTCGGTACAAAAGGCTGAACTTCGGGATTTCATCGGCGGCGGAAATATTCCAAAACACGGTCCGCGAAGTACTGTCAGGACTCCAAGGGGTACTCAACGTCAGTGATGACATATTAATACACTCCGCCACCATAGAGAAACACCACCGCCACCTCAGAGCGACTCTCCAGCGCCTCGCAGAACAAGGAATCACCTTCCATCACGAAAAATGTTCGTTCTTCCAAAACTCGATAGAATTTTTCGGATACGTGTTCAGCCAAGAGGGGTCAGGGTAGACCCTGGCAAGTCACATGCCATCCAACGAGCGCCCACCCCCACAACTGCATCGGAAGTACGCAGCTTCCTTGGAATGGCCACCTACTGCGGGCGGTTCATACCCAACCTGGCTACGCTTGTCGAACCCCTACGAGCCCTAACAAAGAAAGATGCCTGCTGGAAGTGGGGCCAAGACGAAGAACAAGCGTTCCAGAAGATCAAGACGGCCTTGCTAGAAAGAACAACCATGGCATATTTTGATACGACCAGGATGACGGAACTCCTGGTAGACGCCAGTCCCGTTGGGCTAGGGGCGCTCTTAACCCAAGAAACAGAGCCAGGGAAGTGGGCCTCACTCGCGTTCGCATGCAAGGCCCTCACACCAACAGAAGCTTGCTACTCCCAGATCGAGAGGGAGGCGCTTGCAATCAAGTGGGCCTGCAACCATTTCCACCTCTATGTCAGCGGACACCCGTTCCGTGTGGTGACAGATCACCAACCCCTGGTCCCACTGTTTTGGGGCACAGCATTGCACCCTCCACCGAGGATTGAACGTTGGGCGATACAACTCCAACAATACCAGATGGAAGTAGTCTACCGGCCAGGGGCAAAAAACCCAGCAGACTTCCTGTCACGACACCCCCCCGAGCCATCAGGAGGGGGAGGAGACCAGGAACAGAAGACGGAAGAGTACGTCGACATGATAGCCCAGTGGGCCTGCCCACGGGCCCTGACCATGGACGAAGTCAAAGAGAAGACTAACACCGACCCGTGCTCCGGAAGGTGCTGGAAGCCATTCGACAAGGGTCCTGGAGTGGATTCCTTTGTGACACCAATGGCTGGAATGGAGAAGACAGGGACCGCCAGGGAAAGCTCTGGAGAGTGCGAGACGAGCTAAGCGTCGCCCCCGAAGGGGTCATACTGAGGGGGTCCCGGATCGTCATCCCCTCCAGCCTCCAGGAACACGCCACAGCAATGGCCCACGAAGGACATCAAGGGACCACCAGAATGAAGTCCAGAATGAGGGAAAAAGTGTGGTTCCCTGGCCTTGAGGCTGCTGTCGATGCCCTAGTGCGGAACTGCCGGCCGTGCCAGCTGACCAGCAGCCAGGAACGACCCGCTCCCATAACAACAGAAGACCCGGCAACGTCCCCGTGGTCACGGGTGAGCCTCGACTTTGGGAGTTTTCCAGATGGCCGGGTGACGGCGGTGCTCTTCGACAGCTACACCAAGTATCCTGTAGTCGAGATAGTTGCATCTACAGCGTTCACCCATCTCCAACCAGTTTTGGAAAAGACATTCGCACTATTTGGACTACCCCATGTCATCAAGACTGATAACGGACCCCCGTTTCAAGGAGCGGAGTTTAAAGGCATGCTCGAGTCACTCTGGGTCCAACATCACCGCCTCACCCCCCAATGGCCTCAAGCCATTGGGGAAGCAGAACGCTTCATGCGGACATTGAACAAAGTCATCCGCATTGCCGTGGCGGAGCAGTCAGACCCAGAGCCAGCTGTCCATAGATTCCTGCGGGATTACCGAAGCACACCACACTCCACGACACAGAGATCCCCCTGGTCAGTGATGCTAGCCGGGCCATGCCGCAACACCCTCCCCACAGCAAGCAGCTGGACCCAGGAGCCATATGACCCTGCCAGTACCCAAGCTCGACGGACAACCAACAATGAACGAGCCAGCGGGAAGAGAGGAGCCAAGGCCCGAGTCATAATTCCAGGGAGCTCTGTCCTGGTGCGGAATCGACGTGGCGTAGGGAAGTTTCAAACGACCTATGAACCAGGCCAATGGACGGTGGTGGCCACCAACGGCACGGCCATCACGGCCCGACGAGGTGAGGAGACAATCACCCGAAATATATCATGGTTCAAAAGGGTAACAAACAGTGACCCTGAGGTAATAGTGTCCAGACCCGTGGATGAGTCGGAGGCCGTAGCCGAAGACAACCATCTCTGCCAGGGGCGGGGCACGGCTGAGGCCGGTCCGCCCTCTCCCATGACTGCGGACACCGAGACAACCACCAGTGACAACCCGGCACCACCGGGAATGGGTCTGGAGAGTCTACGGAGTCAACGGTCAAGATACAGCCTGAGACCCAATCCACGGCCGAGTCAGAAACTCACAGACTTTATGTGTTGATTTTATTTTGCTGTTTTGAACACTGACTTGGGAAGGGATGTAGCGGTCTAGATGCCACTAAAGACCACCCTGTAATCTGTTGGCCCGAAAGGGCATACACACTATGTATCACTCTCTGGCCAGGCGTGGCCAGAGAGAGTATAAAATAAACGGGCGGAGGTCGCACAGGACTTCCGGCCCAACAAGAGTGCACTGTAGTCTGTGTCACCTAACTGCTCTCTGTGGCCTGCTATCGCGCGCTGCACCATCACGCTGCGACACACACCTCCGATCTGCCTGCCTGCCGCACTGAACCCCACCACTTGTGGGGCCGCTTGTGGAGAGCAGCACCAGTTTGATTTCGCGGCTGTCGCTTTGCTGGGTTTGCTGGTTGCCTGCCTCATCCTTGCCCTAGTTTGGGTGCTCTGCCTTATCCGCCTTGTTCCCTCGTCTGCTCTCTCCCTTGCCACTACGCCTAAGCTGACTGCCTTGTTAGGCCCCTGCTGATACCTCACGCCTCATACCTGCTCTCTGAGCCTCTTACCTGGCACCTGGCACTTGGCACCTGACACTGCCCAGTACCCCCAGGCCCTGGCTGAGGTCGCAATAACAGCAGGCAAGGCACGGCTAGGAAAAAGAGGAGGAGGGGCAGCGGGGGGGTGCCCAAGCTGCGGCGGTAGCAGCTACCAGTTGCTGAGCGTGAACCCAGTTCCAGCAGAAGCGGCCCATCTAGGCCTCGGTGCGGCTTGCAGGGGCCTGATGTGTTCCCGCTTGGCCCCCCTCATTCCCCCCTGCGCAAGACAACCCGGTACTCTGCGCGGAGCCCCTACTCACTTCCGTTCTACATAGGGAGTGACTCCATTACCACCACCACCGCTACCTCCAAGGGGGGCATAGCAGGCCAGAGCTCTGGAGAGCTCTGAGGGGGGCATATCTGTCTGTCTGTGAAAGGACCCTCTCACCCTTCTGCCTCACACCCCGATCTCGCTGATCTCACCGTCTGATTCCTACTTTATGAAACTCATATCTGCAGATAGCCGCTAAAAGGGCAAGTCATCTAAGAAGAATTGTATAACACAACTAAAGGGCCCTTGACATTACTCAGAAAAACACAGAAACCATACAACGGAGCAGCACCAGAAGCAGAACACAACTAAACAATCGGTTCATAAATCGGAAATAAAACTAAGAGGAAATCAACGATCAATAAGGGAATGCAACAGAACACAACCAACACCAATGCCAACAAAGCGAATAACGTCGGGCAACTCACCATTACTGCTCACCGAGGAGCAAAGAGTCCACTTTAAACTACATACTCCAAAGAAACTGAAACTGAAGCCTTTTTGGACGCAGCCATCTTCTTTGCTAGCTGGAAACTCTCACACAGGCTATTCGAGAGCTGTAAGTGTAAGGCCGCCCACTCAACTCAAGGAAAGCACAGGAACCGTCAAGGAGACGAGCAATGAGGAAAACAAAAACAGCAAAAAGCCAAACACCACACTCAGCCCAAAAAAATATGCAAGCAAAAATGGGACACAAGACAACGGAAGCAAGGGTAGGCCGCTTAATGTCTGACCATTGTAAGAAACGGATTCACAGCACACTGGACGGGAAGGTGAAAGGCATATTGGAAAAACCTGATAAAATCGACCAGGGACCTGCTATATCTCAGAATTTAATACATAGATACTTCACTAGGAAATGGGTAGGCACCGAACCTTTGCTGACAGACGCGCCAGATGCAATGTCCTGGACTCCTCTAGCCACAAACAATCAAAAGGCAGTCTCCCAAAGACACAACCCACAGCGGAAATGGCTGAGATGGTGGAGCTGGCTGAGAGGGTCGAGCTAGCAGATATCGATGCAGGGGAAATCTGCACCTGAAAAACCACGATGGATAAAGCAAAGGATCATAACAACATAGTCTTAGAGTGGGGATCCCCCAAAAAACAACAGAGAAGCGGTCAGGTGAGGAGCCAGAAAGAAGAAAATGTGTCATCGACACAAAGTCCCAATACATATCAGGCATAGATGCGGAAGCAGTGACAGAAGCCATCGAAATATCCTTGTCAATGTACAACGAGGAAGATAACATGAAGGACGTTATGGAGGACATGGAGGGTATAGAGATGCAATGCCCGAAACACACTAGTGAGCTCATGCAAATGGAGGGGCAAAATCTGGCAAGGAAGCATAACAGGCACCAACTCATAGTGGAAGCGTCAATCTCCCACCCAGAGAACTATCAGCCTGATCGGCAACAAAACGGGGCAGAGAAAATGCCAAAGCAGACCTGTTCGACTCCACTAAGCCGGCGCTTTGGGACCAATCACCAGATTTGAGCCCAGCCGTTATGGCGAGCAAACCTAAACGGAGAAACACTGAAGTGAAGCTGGGTCAAATGCATTCGAATTACTATCAGACCTTAATAAGGGAGGAAGCCCCGGAACAGATCATAAACACAATAAATACTTCTCTATTAGCGGCTATCAAAGCACTCACCTGGCAATCGCATAAATTAGAAATACAAGTTGGTCTGACACACATGCTCGCTCAGAGCGTACTTTCAATTGACAAGAAGATTGAAACACTAAACTTAAAAATGGACTGTTTGCTAAACAAGAGCATCGTGGGACCCATAAACAACACAAACAATGCCATAATTGAGAAACTAACATCACTCCCGGATCTACTAACAACATTGATAAATCAATGCAAATGTAATCACAAAGGAAAATTGCAGAACGAAAGGACTACCACACAATCAGCAATAAAAAGCAGGATGGAGAACAAACCATCAGACAATGGGTGCACACCATCAGACCAAAAAGCAAAAGAATCAAGCAGTGATGAGGCATGCCATGCAAGCTTGGGGCCTCCATACCCTACAATTGCAATACCTTCCCAGTCAGACACCAACGCAAGCCTTAGGCGCTCAAACCAATAAGGTAAAATCAGAAGAGAAGATGACACAATTATCACGGAGAAAAAAAAAAGAAATTGTGCAAAACATTTAAGGCCAACAAAAGAACAATCAAAGCACAAACAATTGCTCAAAAAGGTCCACAAATGGAAGTACCCAGCAAATCAGCAAAGCAAGAGGATAACACAGAAGCAACCAAGCTAGAAGCTCTGAAGACATACCCCATTTTCCTTTCAAGGGCACACACCGCACGATCATTTGATGAGGAAGCAAAACACGGACTTGCCAGGGCAAGAATAGAAATATCTGAACCATCGACAAGCACTGGTCCGCAAAGGCAGCAAGGAGCATCGGAAAATAGGGAAACCTTTACCCAGACAGCGCCACAAAGCCTCCAGCAGACCATCCCCCTCACACAAACAGTTATTGATAGGCTCAACAGAGAGCCCATTATACTGACAAGCCCTTGCACACAGAACATCCAAACATACACATTGCAGTGGAGTTAGAGAAAGGTACACACACAAGAAGGAAAATAACAGAAAGAAATGAACAGAACATCTCGGACGGGCCAGACTTGCGAACCAATGGATGGTTCAAACCAACAAGCGGGGACCTGCCAGAAACAGGGCAACGCCAAACACTCACACAACATACGAAAGAAGATCATAAGCAAGCCTTGGCCAACAAAACATACGTAAAAGGGAACAGGGCATATCAATCTGCATCAAAAGCTGATTGCCCTGAACCTGTACACACTGAAATAAAGGAAAGGCTAATCATTCGGTCAGACACTTCATCGGGGAAGGGCGAAAACCTGGAACATCGCATGACATTGTTACCTTCTACCCTAATATTCACTCTGGAATTTAATACAAAAGGGGCATGGGATATATTAATAATTAACATACCATCTCTATACTACCTCACTACAGCACATCTAATTTCAGTCAAATTCCAACGTAATCTAAACAATAGCAGAAGAGAATCTACACTAACCAAATGGCAAAGTGACTCCGATGTCCAGAACATTTTACAGGAGAGCAAACAATTTAAGAATTGGGGCATATTAATCAACAAACCAGTAATAGAAAAATATCCGTACGGGCTGTCAGGGAGGCAGCCCACAACATCACCCCCGAAGGATCAAACACAATCTTAAGAGGAACCCAAAAAACACCTGCCCTTCTCTTGGGGGAGGGGGGTGGCACGATCAAAATCCATGTGTGTAATAGTAGGAGTGAAAACCTTAGGACAGAGGAAGAATTAACACGCATATATCCGGAAAAACTTGAATGGGCTTGGCTCCCCACAGCGCTTATGACTAAAGGGCGGTCAACTCTTTAGGAAAGGAAATGGAAATCAACTAAAATCATTAATCCCTAAAAGAAGCACGCTACGGATTATCACGTGGAACGTGGCAGGTCTTTACTCCCTAACGGCAGATGAAAAAACATTGGACTTCTTAAACATGGGAGACATCATATGCATGCCAGAAACGTGGTCGACTGCTCCCATACCTATTCCAGGGTTACAAATAAGCCATATACCTGCAATCAAGAAAAATTTGTTCGGAAGACTAATGGGCGGCCTCGCAATCTATGTAAAACTAGAATTACAAGTGGAAATCAAAGAATGGTCAAATAACAACTGTAACCTACAGGCAGTTAACATAAGTGGCTTAGCACTAAATGAAATGCCCAAGTCAATATCTTTGATAAACATATACATAAATCCACAGAGACACAAAATTGGCCATAGTGAAGAATACAATCAATCTTATAAAAGGATACATATATGAACATCCAGGAGATCAGTACATAATGGCCGGCGATCTTAATATTCGCAATTTAGACCAACTCGATATACCCCAAGGAGGCCGTGAAAGAACGATCTTCTAAGCATGCATCTGCAAATTTGATCTTGGGTCAGTGGCATTAGTAGCTCCAACAGGGGGCGCTATGATCCAGACTTACAGAGATACATCGACCTTGGACTATATCTTCTTAAGCAGCGAGCTATTAAAGAGGTGCACAGCCTTTGAGGTACATCGGAGGAACGAAAGCGATCACAATCCGATCATCATAGACATCAGTCGGAGCACAATGGTCCACAAAATCTGCAATCCAGCCGGCCATAAGTATGAAACAAATGCAGGCCCACTCATAAAAAGGATCAAATGGGGGCCGGTCGCAATGACCAATTATGAAGATTGGAAACATACCATTGCAACGGGCCAATGTTCCCATGAGGCAATAAAGATTGGGCAATGGTCCCGACTGCTAGACATGCTCCACGTGTCATTAACTCCACAAAATCAAAAGGAATGCCAAATTGGGCCGAAAGAAGTTTGGTGGCCCCAAATTCCCGGAACAAGAAAGATTGTAGAGAGCAAAAAAATGTACAGACAAGCTGCTAAACAACATAGAAAAGAAAGAACCATAGCTACAGAAAGCAAGCTGAAAGAGGCCAGAAGTCAATACAAAAAGATTATGTAGAGCCAAAAACATCAAGAAACCCAGGAACAGTCGAAACACTTATTCTCCTTGCTTACGCCCAGCAAAGCCAAAGAATTTTGGAAATACGTAAACAGTTTAGCGACCATGTCATATAGCAAGGCGAACGTCATACCGGCAACCAAATGGGAGCAGCACGTGGAGAACCTATATGTAGACTCGGATAAACCAAAGACCTTTCATGTAGAGCAGCTGAAGAATCTTTTAGAAGACACGGAGGACAGCACCATAACCGCAACTAAGGTAGAGGTACTAAAGATACTAAGTAATAGCCGGAGTGATGGGGCTCCAGGACCGAATGGCATACCGGGGATCATTTTCAAAGACGACCAAACGTTCTGGGCCCCAGTGATGCTCAACCTCTTCAACAAATGCCTTGCCACAACTGCCATACCGGAAGCATGGAAGGGCTCGATCCTCTACCCAATACATAAAAAGGGAGATCCAACTCTGCCGGAAAACTACAGGTTAATTGCCCTCCTCGACGTAGATGGCAAATTCTTTGCAAAAATTCTCTTAAAAGAAATAGTGCAATGGATAACAGACCATAAAATCATACTGCCCTATCAGACAGGATTCAGACCCAACGCATCCACTCTCGACAAGATCATCGCTCTTGCCTACCTGGGCTCAAAGGCTCGTGAAAGAAACACTCCATTATATGCCTGCTTTGTCGACTACAGTGCGTCCTTTGACGGCATTGACTGTAACATCCTGTGGAAAAAACTGGCAGGATGGGGCACTCCAAAACAACTTCTTGCAGCATTTGCAGCCTTATACATGGATACATGGGTGAGGATCAAGTCAACGCAATCACACGCCACCAGACGGATTTTCACAAACAGAGGCTTAAAGCAGGGGTGCATACTTGCCCCAACTTGATTTAACCTATATACAGCGGATCTAGGGGAAGAGCTATTAAAAGGCAGAACCTTTCCACCATCGCTAGGACGGAAAAAATTCCCAATAATACAGTACGCGGACGACTTGGTCTTGATGAACCAGACTCGAATAGGAATGAGGAGGGCCCTGGACATATTACACAAGTACAATAAACGCAACGCCCTCCACTCAAATGCGGGAAAAATAAAAGTCCTGATTTTCGGCCAATGCCCTCTAAAACGCAAACTCAAGTGGAAACTCGGCCCATTAAAGGTTGACACGGACTCCAAGTACAACTACCTTGGAGTTTGGCTCATGGACTCAGGGAAACGTACACTGCAGCTAAAGGCAATAGGAGCCAAAGCAGCAAAGACCACATATTCTATCTTGTCTCAACCACAAGCTAAACAGCCGCTCGCCTGAGGCAATACGAAGAGTAATCGGGGCCAAACTCGTACCAACACTAAGTCATGGCCACCTTGCCTACCATGGAAGGCTAGCAGAGGCACTAGAGCGAAACCACACATTATCATATAAAAAGGGATTTGGCATGCCAAAGCACACTCCGCGCACTTTAATACGCCTAGAATTTAATCTCACAAGCATGGACGTAGCATGCAAAAAAGACAATTACTACATCCAGGTGAGCCGGGCTGACCCTTAGTCCCTGCGGGGTGCCCTTATGGCAATTGTTAGAACTGGGGGTCTCTAGTTGGCAATGGTATACACCTTTGTCCAAATAGGGACCCTTGCTTCTAAGTCAGGGAAAGGGGATTACACTCCTGGATAACCCCTGCTCACCCCCTTGGTAGCTTGGCATGAGCAGACAGGCTTATCTCAGAGGCAGTGTGTTAAGCATTTGTGAACACATACAGTAATACAGTGAAAACACTACAGATGGACACCACACAGGTTTTATAAAAATAAGTATTCTTTATATAGAATTAACACAAGACCACAAACGACAAAAATCCACAATACTGTACTCAAAATAGACTTAAAGATGGTAGAAGTAACTTAGTTCAAGATGATGATAAATGCGACCCGTTTCTCACAAAAGTACCTTGGATGCGTAACGCAAAACAAACAAAGGGTCCGCAGGGAGGGCGATGCGGCAAGTAGGCGCCTCGATGCGATGCGACGATCCGGTGCGATGTGATGAGAGTGCACCCTTGATGAGATGCGACGATGTGAAGATGATGCGTGCATGCCCGACGGCCTTGCAGCGAACTTTGTACCTTTGGAGCCACGACAGGCCCTGCGACACGCCTCTCCGGTGATGCGACGGCAGGCAGCTGCGACGGCGACATGCTTCTCCGGTGATGCGACAGCGACCCTTGCGGTGGCGACACGCTTCCCCGGTGATGCGACGGCAGGCAGCTGCGACGAAGACACGCTTCTCCGGCGATGCGACGGCAGCAGCTGCGACAGCGACACGCTTCTTCTCGTTGAGTCGCGCTTCCAGCTCCCAGTGACATGCAGGCTTCTGCAGACAGAATCCCCAGCAAGGGAATTCAGGAGGGAGCTGGTGGTGAAGTCTTGTAGCCCTGAGACTTCAGCAGGAGGCAAGCTCTAGTTCAAGCCCTTGGAGAAATATTCTGCAAGATGATGAAAGTTCTTTGAAAGTTCCTTCTCCTTTCCTTGGCAACGAAGACCACTGCAGGCCAACCCAGCAAACAGCACACTGGCAGAGGGGCAGTCCAAAACTCCTTCAGCTTCCTTGGTTCTTCTCCTTGGCAAAGGTTTGTCTTGTTGTTCCAGAAGTGATCTAAAGTTCTGGGGTCTGGGTACCCCTTTTTATACCCATAAATCCTTTGTCCTCTGAAGGCAGAGGGTCCTGTCCCTAGTCCAAACCAGTTCTGGGGCATTCTGCCAGTGCACACCTTCTTCCTTTGTCAGAGAAGGCCAGGGTCATCAGACACACCACAGGAGGTGGAGCCAGCATTGTGGAAGGCAGGCTCAGCCCTATTCAGGCCCAGGTGCTACTCCTCCCACCACTCCTCATGCAGATAGGTCTATTCAGCCTAGTGCTACCTCACCCTGTCTCCTGGAGTCCCCCAGCCCCTGTCACTCACAAAACCAGACATACAATACACAAGCTAGCAGAGGCAGGCTGGATGGTTCGGCAAGAAAATACCTACTTTCTAAAAGTGGTATTTTCAAACACAGAATGTTAAAACCAACTTCACTAAAAGATGTATTTTATCATTCTGAGTTCAGGCATACTAAATTCGTTTTTCTACCATGTTCCCTGGGTCAGTTAGGATTATAAGATGTTATAATCAAACTGCTCATTCTGGCCTATGGGGACAGGTAGCCTTGCAATAGTGAAAAACGAAATAGGCTGTAATTCACTATCAGGTCATGCCACACACATCAGGGCAAGACCTACCTTTTACATACAATGCACCCTGCCCTAGGGCCTACCTTAGGGGTGTCTGATATGCAGAAAGGGAAGGTTTAGGGACTGGCAAGTGGGTGCACTTGCCAAGTCGACATGGCAGTCACAGACTGCACACAGGCTCTGCAATGGCAGGCATGAGACCCTCTTTACAAGCTGCTTCTGTGGGTGGCACAACCAGTGCTGCAAGCCCACTAGCAGTATTTGCTTTACAGGCCCTGGGCACACAGGGTGCACTATACTAGGGTCTGACAAGTAAATCAAATAATCCAATCATGGAGTCACTAATCAATACATCAATTTAACATAGGGAGCACTTGCACTGTGGCACTGAATAGCAGTGGCACAGTGCCCAAAGCATCGAAACCTGCAGACATATAAAAAACAGAGGAGGCAATCAGTGAAAAAATGGAAGGGAGACTCACGCCAATGGTACCAGGTCTAACAGCAATGTTCTCGGACAAGACAAGCGCCTGGGCGAAGTACCTGGAACTAGCCACTTCAACATTAAAACTGGATCTAACATCTCTGACGGCTCTCCAAATCAGCAAAGCACAGCTAAAAAGCAATGTAAAGACACAAGCTAAGAAGACCTCGAGGGATTTGGATCTAATCAAGGCAAGAATCATTAGAGGTGCAGAGGAGCTTGTAATATCCCATGAAACCTTTCTTTGCCAACCATACTTGAGAGCAGCAATTGGAAGGCATGCATTTAGGAATATCTTATCATTTAGGCTACTGACTACACCCATCAGGGAGCACAGGGCACACTAGAATAACTGGGACATGGCACAGGAACAATGTAGACTGTGTAATTACCACTCCGAATTAGTTGCCCACATCGTATGCTGCTGCGCAAGCTTATCACAACAGAGACGCAGGTATCTGAGGCCTATCCTTATGCAACATGAGATAAGATCATGCAAGGAAGCACTACTATTCATATATACATCTGTCACTCCAAAAGTCTTAGCACAGGGCAGCAAATTCTTCGCGGAAGCAGGCAGAATACTACGAGAGTCTGGATCATCATTAGGGGGAGCTGATAATCACATAAAATCCTCTATGGAGCCGCCCCTGTCCCGCACGATAGAACCCAGTAAAACTGCAGCATTTGGAGCTGACATTTTTATAAACCTGCCTGTTTGAACAAGCTTGCAAATGCCGATTGCCAACCATTAAAGGATTCCGGTTCCATCCCTCTTCAAACACTGACGAACTTGCACAGACTTTGCACAGATTTTAAACGCATCACACTTCATTAAAGTTGAGCCTATTATTTTTGTTTGCACAAGCCATTTGGAGGGACAGAACAACTAGACTGGCTAATCAAATAAACACATCATTCTTCTCGTCACAAGGATCTGATAAAGAGACACACAAAAAAAAAAAAAAAAAAAGGAACCAATCTGAGATGACACTCTTAATTTTCCTGTTTAAAGTTTTACTCATTGTTGACAATGAAGCTGGCGGCTTCAAGTCACCTACATATTGACTGGGCTACTCCTGCACATGGTTTTAATATTGTTAACCTTCTCTTGACAATAAATTCAGTTTGATCGTGTTTTATGTTTTATTGTGATAAATGATTGTTATGGTTTTAATTAACTAAACAATTCATTTTGATGATACTGTGTCACATGAAGGACCGCTCACCTGAATTCCCAGGACTTCTGTGGAAGTGAAGATCCTCCACCAGTTTCCTTTGAGGCTAATCCTTAGTATCGGAAGAGATGACTGATACCGGCGACTAACAATGGGGGTAACAGTAGGGTTGAAGCGAGAGAGATGTTTCTGGTATACCTGCAGCTCCAGTTAAAAGGATGGTGGGTTAATGCTTCTGAACTGGACCCCTTAAGTTCTAATGGCAAAACACACTCCTTCAGTCAGGAGAAGTACTCTGCAACAAGAACACAGTCATTTCAGACAACCATACATGAATGTTTTAGTCGGCCTGAGGTGAGAGTCCTTAATAAAACATGCCAAACAAGAATTACTATAAGAAATTCATGTCCATGTGAAGGGTCCTTGAGTACTGACCCCTGCACCGAATCCTGAGCATGTATCCCCTAGCCTCTGCTCAATTCTGAAATCTTTATCTATTCTTAACATTGTGTTACTTCACACAACTAGTCCTTTTCCTTAAGCCAATGCTTTCTCATTCAAACTCAAATTGCTAGTAATTCCTTGAAGAAAAAGGAATACCAAAACTAAGAGCACTCACTTAATGAACTAACCTGAGGGTTGTGTAATGGGCTGCAAAAGCTGGAGTGTAAAATGCTGAAAAGATGGTTGTAGTCAAGTTGATAAAGGCATGGCAGCACTGGCTGATTGACCAGGTTCCATGGTTCAACATCGTTGAAAGCTATCTTAAAGGAGCAGAGTTTCATGAGTGATCGCTTGCCCCAAGATTCCAGGCAAAGGTGTCCATATTATTTGTTTTGATCTTCTATGTCATCCAAGTTGGAATGTAGTCCAACCTTCTGGAATTGTGCACGAAAGCAGAGATTATGGTGGGTGGCAAGACTCTAAGGTGGACAGTTGGAGGTGGACACAAAGAGATAGAAACTGATCCTATCGGTTGGTGTGAGACGATCTAATATAATACTACAACTTACTTAGGGGCGCATTACGATCACGGATGGAAAAGCCCTCCAACCGCCATGGTACCGGGAAGAATCCCCCCGCATGACCCGCAGCATTTCCGTCTGACAAATTACGAAGCAATGTACGCAGAATCAGACCGCGGCGGAAGGATGCCACAAAAGACCGTCCACCACGTTCGGAAAAGCTGCAAATCCGACCGCGGCGGACGGGGAAAGCTGTGCAAAGGCTTGAAAAGGCCGCTCCTGCCGAGGCATGACCGCACGGCCAATTACGATGAGAATGCGGAGTTGGCGGACCGAGCACTGCGTCCGACTGCCGCGCACGCATATAGGCCAAATAAATGGCGGACGGAACCAACTTCACAACAACGCCCAAAGTGTGCCTGTACCCCCTGCAGCCCACAATCACAACACACACGCCACAATGACATACCTCAACTTGCTCCTGGTAGGGAAAGCCATGCGCAGCATGGAAGAGACATCTGGAGGTCATCACTCATGTGGACACACCCACATACCACAGTAGAAAACCAACCCCTACCTGGACCAGCAGCCTTTGCACACCACAAGCTGAGACAGAAAGACGGGGCACCATTGACTCACACTGCGCAACATCACACCCACCTATCTCCACACAACACCACTTCCACCCACACACCTCACACACTACACATATCTCCAACATCACCTTGCACCCTGCACCCCCATTCATTTGCACCATACCCCCCAAGAAAATGCCCAACTTCACCGACTCAGAGTTGAAAGTGATGGTAGACGAGACAATCAGGGCAGAACCACATTTATACGGGCACCTGTTCCAACACCCCCCACCTGCGTGCAAGAATCAGATGCGGGCAAGGATCCACAGCAAAGTCAATGCTTTAGGCACCCCCCTACGCACTGTGCGTGACATCAGGAAGCGGTGGTGTGACCCCAAGGGCCGGCTCAAGCTACTGGCCCAGAGCAACCATGCGGCGGCACAGAAAACTGGTGGCGGCCCTCCCATTCCACCACCAACCTTCACTGAATGGGAGGAGAAGGTGCCTGCTATAATGCATCCAGAGAGTCTCACATGAATCGAGGGGGGACTGGAGGCTGGTAAGTACCAACAAACATGGACATGACGTAAGTTGTCACAGATCACATAGCGCAGACCAATGAAATCGTTAGCAGTGTGCCCACAGGAGCCAGCATCACACCACATCCTGTCATGTGGACGATGTGGACATTGTCGCATTAACACACTCAAGTACTGTTGCACAGGGATTTTCTGAATACACGTGCGATTTATGCATGTTCAACCACATGAATACCAGTCCCTGACAACATGCACACGCCAAATCTGGTTTCAAAACGGACTTCGCTGTTCCTGCATGAGCACCACAGCTACATGCACAAGCCAGGCATCACGTATATAGGATCTGTTGCACAACGTGTCCCTTTTGTGGCAATGTTCAGCTAACTACCCCATGAGTGACTGTGGATAGTCATTTGTGGCCTCACATTCACACAGCGAAAGCATACTTCAATAAGTGTGCATGCACAATGGGCCTCTGTTTAGACAAGTAGTCGCTCCCACACCAGACCGGAGTCCTTCGAATTGCAGGTGACCTGACCGTCCCGCGCTATTCAGTCACTGCTGAACACGACTCTCCCACTATTTTCGCGGTGAACTGACACACAAATTATTGATAGCGTTTGATGCTGAAGGCCGTTGCATACTTTTTATCAGACTTGTGGGCTCTGGCCTTGTCCCTTCCTTCCATGCTTTTCCGGGAGTACAACCGGGTGTGATTGCTCCAAATTTCAACACTGCATTTAGCGGTCTCAGTTCATTACTTTTGCTGTACAGCTGAGCGCTGGTTCTGAGATTGCTCTCACGCCATGTCTGACCGTCCTGTGGTCCAGGCCGAGCCCGGGCAGTTGCAACTGTACCGTGCCCGCATGCAGCTTCTCTTTGGATGTGTCCCATTGGCTGTGCTGGGCATCAGTTATGGGCTAACGTTCCACAATGCCCATTTCACCTGCGTGCAACCTGTCTTTTCCTGCAGGAGATGTCTGTTTGAGTGGGCCATGGATGTTTGCTTTTCAAACACATGCCTTGCCGACCTGGATCATGAGCTGTGGGTGACTCCTTTGTTGGTCCACATGCAAGACTGCTTCGGTGAGACACGTTTATGGGATGCCTTACAATGTGTCAGGCAGGTGGACAGCTGCGCCTGTGCGTTAGCGCAATGGCTCCTGTGCAATGCCTACATCGAACCTCTCCCAGGTTGCGATGGGATGCTCCTTTCAACCTCGTGGTGCGAGGAGCACATCTGTTCCTTCATACTGCTGGATTGGATGGCGGTCCTCTTCGCTGAAGCTGATTTGGATCTGATTGCCTTCGAAGCTGCCTGTGCCTTCTTGGATTCGTAACTACTTAACAGCAACAGGGACTGTTGGTGACTAATTAAATTTCCGTTTCCCTTTCTTCACGCCTCCTGACGAGAATTGTCATCCAGCTCTCTGACTTTAGCCCTGTCGACATTGGCTTAAACTATGCTGAGCTCTGTGGGCTGTCTCGCTTGGTACCAGAGACCGGAGCAAGTGGAGTCTGTCATCTGACCGTCATGGACATTGTCATCTGGCATGGGCCCGGCTTCCATTATGCAGATGTGGCGCAAGAAGATTACATGGCGTTGTTGTTTTGCAAGTACCCAGGGCTCGAGCCGGGTGTACATGCAGGTACACGGCGTCCACCCCCCTCTTTACACGGCGTCCCCCCCCCCTTTACACGGGGTGGACGCCGTCCCCCCGGCCAGGACGCTGGTCCCCACAGGAATATGCATAACTTGTTCCAGTGTACTCTCCAGTTACCGGGACACGTTCAGCAGCACCTGCACATTGACTGCTCTCCATTCCCTGCAGCAACGTGCAGGCAGCGAGTGAGCCTTTTTTCACCTCCAGCCGTGCCGAAGTAAAGGGGCCATCCGGCCTCCTTTTGTTTGTACATGCTGACTGGGGGCCGCCTTGAACCTTACATTTGAATGTGGATGCCACAGGGGGAAAAATAGGCACACAGCTTGCCTTCTGTTCACAGGGACTTAAGGGAGGCATGCTTTTGCCTGTATTCTGTCCATGTGTATCAATGCAGACACTGTGAGACTGTCAGATGGGTTAGTCTGTCCCAGTATTTGCACAAATCATTTCTGTCACACTATTTTACTTCTTTCTTAGCGCTACATCGTAACATTGTGAGGTCATTTGCATTTTGTCTTACTTGGTCAGTCCCCCCACTTATTTTTTTGGGACCTGTGCCCTGCAAGTACCTTAGTATATGTCTGTCACATGGGAGGTGTCCGCAGAGCTTGTCCTCTGCGTGGTCCTAGAGTACTGTCTGTACATTCTGTCCGTGGTCGGAGGACATTGTCCCTTGTCATTCTGTTCTGGTGTGGCCCTGGCACCCCGACCCAACCAAGTCTCACAGCTGCAAGAGGACACGGATCCCCTTTGGATGACATGGGAATGCGGGCTAGATGCCCCACACTTGGAGAGTGATCCATCCAGTGATGAGAGCGACACAGCAAATGTGGTGCAAATGTCACCACACATAGGCAGAGGGATGGGTTCTGCTGACAAAGCCCATAGACCAGGGACATCCCATACAACTCCTACCTGCAAGGGGTGGGGGGATATGCTCGTGGTTCTATGTCGAGAGTGATTATTGATGCGACATCTTGCTTCATGATAAATGAACATGTCACTGTGGTTACTAGTTGGGTACTCATGCATTTTCAACCTGTTGTGGCACGTATGTTGCATGCTTTGACACTGTAGTAAGAACTTCACATTTGGAAACTTTTCTTGTGTTCGACTTGTCTGCTTGTGTACAGGCGCTTGAATGCCTCAGAGTGAGTAGGAGAGCAAGTGAGGCAGTATGGCAATGGTGTCGTGTGCGTAGGGGTGCTTCGTTGTGCTCAGTCCCTGCATGCACAGGTTCGCAAATCCTGCGCATAGTCCAGTATGTGTACGAACTCACATGAACATTTGTCACAGTCTGTGAGACAACAGCAAGGCACACAGACACAGTCATAGTCGATCATTGTTGAATCACACTCAACGGAAGTAGTTGACGATGAGCTGTTGTCATTGGTCAAGGCCTTCTTCCTCACCACTGTCATCGTCACTGGGCATGTGTGGGTTGGGAGCGGGGGTGATGTTGCTGGTCCCCCAGATGTAGCAGTCATGTGCCTAGCCCGGATACTCTGCACACACGAGTGAGATGATCTGCTCCGCCTGTCGTACAACCTGCACGTTGATGGAGTGGTAGTATTTGAGGATCCTATAGATGGGTTCACTTGCCTGTGGTGGTACGAGGCCAATGTGTGTTCCATCAATGGCTCCCAACAACATTTGGTATGCCTCCCAGGCGAGGCCGGCTCCAGGACTCTTTATTTGTGTGGTCCAACGAGGCATTCGGGTGGGCCACTGCGTGCCCGATTTGTCACTTGTCTCTTGCCAGGCCTGCTTCAGGGCCCTCCTTTATCTCTCCTCAGTTTTACAAGGGCCAGGAAGACGCATTCTTTCCTTCCAAATTCTCTTTCTAGATGTTATCACTCTCATGTAGTGTGTTTATCCATGAAGGGTCCTCGTGATGGGAAGAGGAGGTTACCTGAGGTGGATGTATCAGGCAAGTGACATTTCTCATGCTCCCACTCACACCCTCCTCCACGGCTTCCCTCTCAGCCACCCTCGTCCAGCACCACTCATCTCTCCATGGCCACTCGCTCAAGTGCATTTCATTTGTTGTATGGCGCTACTGATATCAGTGTAGGGAGTGACAGTACTTTACGTCACGCACACATTGTACAGAGACAATCAGTCATGCAAGTATGTAAGTACATCAGTCTACAGGGAATGTCACGGAAGCCAATGAGGTTCACAAGGTGTGGTAATCACATGTCATCCATACTGGTGGGCATGATTCTTGAAGGCGTTTGGTCTAGAGAAGCACTGACTCAGGACGTGTGTGGTAACATTTGCAGGCAATGGCAGCTAGGCACACTGCACGCCACACCAGTACGTGTGTTGGGAGTGCTAGGGATTACAAGTATGTCTGATTTGCAGACAATGGACACGTCCGATTGTCTGCCTACGTCACTGGCCCTTCACAGGAAGACCCCTGGCGAAGAGGCGCCAGTCAGATGTCAAGGGATATACAAGCGATGTTCATGGGTTGGATGTTTCTTTACACAACATTGGTACAGTGCGAGGGACCTTTGTCCTTTTTGACTCCTTCCCTCATTTCAGTCCATGCTGGCCACGAGGCATGGCGATGTATGTAATTTCACTCTCCTTTCTTGGACATGCCATGTGTGTGAAGACTTGACTAAAAGGTCACACTCTCTCATCCCTTCACAGTGTAGTGAGCAGCTGGTCACTGTTCTAGTTGTTCTGATTTACCAGCCACTCCCAGAGGGCTGGCTTACCCACACCCCACAGCCACCCAGCACAGGCGTCACTGGACCTGTGACCCTGCCAACAAACGGGGCCGGACGCACGTGCCCTGGGCCAGTTCTCCCATACAAGTACAGTGTCTGTGTGGTTACCTTATATGCATGGGGGCCTCGTGCCCCACAACATTTCACATGGGGTGCACCAATCACTTTGGGCGAATGAGCTGTGATGTGTGATGTAATTCGCAGGTTGCCAATGCAAATGCAGTATGTGTTCGCATGCACGGGAGCTGGCATCCGCAGCGATGACACGCATTGGTTCCAATTGAATGTTGCAGGATTGCGGTCGCAGCTTCCGGGCTGGCGCGGTGTGGCACACACCATGCGGATGAGCCATCAGCCAATGGGAGCCTTCGGCGGCGTACATTTCATGATGTTGCGGTGTGCGCGCTCTGCAACTGCGGGGCTCGGCATTGGCCCCAGTTGCCTTCTGGGGCACCGGGGGTCACTCATGGGGTGGGCCTCGCACTTTGCATTTGGCAGGTTGCCACATTTGTCGTGGTGCCGCCACGCTTGCTGGGAGTTATAGCTGTTCAGGGGTTGCATGCGTGGAGATGTTTGGTACGTACCTCTGCTGTTGAGCACGGCGGCGTCTTGTCTGCCGGAGGTGCAGCAGGTAGTGCAGCGGGAAGGCCTGTGGCGCTGGATCCATGGCGGCTCCGGTGGTTTAGATGGCTTCTGTGTCGGCTCTTCCTCTCCGTTGTTGTATTTCCGCCATCCGCAACCTGGTGGTTTTTACGCTGTGGTGGGAAGGGCTGTTTGCAACATCGTGATCTGGTTCGCGGACGGAATGTGTTTCCGCACGCCGGTCCTGCTCTGTTTGCTCCGTCCGCCACCCTTGCGTACTCAGAAAATGTGCGGAGCCTGACAGACCGCGGCAGACGGTAAAAGGCCTCTGTTGGACCATTGTGATTTGGTGGTCGCAATTAGGGGTGGGCGGAATTTGCGTAGTCGCGCTATGCAAAGCTCCGCGAAACAATAAAAAATCTCCGCGAGCACGCAAAAGTTCCACGAACACGCGGAATTGCTTGTTGCGCCCGTTCGCGATGCTTTTTTCCTGTTCGCGAACGCTGTTTGCGTGCTCGGGGAGAAATATCTTGCAAACACGCATTTTGAAAGCGCAAACAAGCAAAAAATTCCGCGAAGCCGCGGCTCGCGGAATTTTTAGTAATTCCGCGTTCTCCGCGGAACGCAAAATTACCCAAATTCCGCGAGCGGAACGGAATTTACCGCCCAGGCCTAGTCGCAATGACCGCACCTGGGGCGGACGACATGACTGTTTTCCGCCACCAGCACGGATGGGCTTCCGTCCGTCATCGTAATGAGCCCCTTAGATTGGATTCTGGATCTTTCTATTTGAACTTTAAAAGTGGCAACATGGTGCCTGGAAGGAGACAGGCATGCACACCACCAACTTTTCCTGAACCCATGGTTTCGGCATCGCAGCAGGAAAACAGTCGGTGTTGATTGACAAAGCAGTGCAGCAATTTTCCAGGAGGCAGTTTCCTTGAATCGGAACGGTGTGTCCACATGCTTGGTACGGGTTCACTGATAGAATATCAATGCTAAAAACATTGATGTAAAAAGTATCGGAAAAAATGTAGAATGCAAAAACATCGACTCCCTATACTTAAACAGGTAAGTACAAAAATATTGAATCAAAAATATCGAAGTTAAAAATATAGATGTAACAAATATCGATTAAAAAAATATAAATAAAATAATATATATTAATATTATCTTTAACAAATTAAATTAAATTTAATATACATTTTAACTAAATATAAAAAATGTACTTAATTTAAAAAAAAATACAAACACGTAAACATAATAATTTATACAAATACATATATTTACTTTAAAATAATTTATTAACTATTATCTTTATTTAATTTTTAATCTTTTAAATTATATAAAAATAAAATATATACATATATCAATAATTTAAAATTAAAAAGCATTCTATAATTAAAACATTAAACTATTAAAACAAAATTAAAACGTACATTTCGCAATACAATAAATACAACAGTAGGGAAAATGTTGGATAGCAAAATAATTAAATTTACTATTCCAACTTCAGTGAGTGCAACAGTAGGGAAAGTGTTGGATAGCGGAGGGGTAAAAATTACTATTCCCACTCCAAAGAGTGAAACAGTAGAGAAAGTGTTAGATAGCTTAAGGGTTAAAATTTACGATTCTCACTCCAGTGAGTGCAAAAGTAGGGTCAATGTTGGATAGCGGAAGAATTAAATTTACTATTCCAACTCCAGTGAGTGCAACAGTAGAGAAAATGTTGGATAGCGGAGGGGTAAAAATTACTATTCCCACTCCAGTGAGTGCAACAGTAGGGAAAGTTCTGGATAGCGGAGGGGTAAAAATTACTATTCCCACTCCAGTGAGCGCAACAGTAGGGAAAGTTCTGGATAGCGGAGGGGTAAAAATTACTATTCCCACTCCAGTGAGTGCAACAGTAGGGAAAGTATTGGATAGCAGAGGGGTAAAAATTACTATTCCCACTCCAGTGAGTGCAACTGTAGGGAAAGTATTGGATAGCGGAGGGGTAAAAATTACTATTCCCACTCCAGTGAGTGCAACAGTAAGGAAAGTGTTGGATAGCGGAGGAGCAAAAATTACTATTCCCACTCCAAAGAGTGCAACAGTAGGGAAAGTGTTAGCTAGCGGAGGGGTAAAAATTACTATTTCCACTCCAGGGAGTGCAACTGTAGGGAAAGTATTGGATAGCGGAGGGGTAAAAATTACTATTCCCACCCCAGTGAGTGCAACAGTAGGGAAAGTCTTGGTTAGCAGAGGAGCAAAAATTACTATTCCCACTCCAAAGAGTGCAACAGTAGGGAAAGTGTTAGCTAGCGGAGGGGTAAAAATCACTATTCCCACTCCAGGGATTGCAACAGTTGGGAAAGTGCTGGATAGAAAAGGAGTAAAAATTACTATTCCCACTACAAAGAGTGCAACAGTAGGGAAAGTGTTGGATAGCGGAGGGGTAAAAATTACTATTCCCACTCCAGTGAGTGCAACAGTAGGGAAAGTGCTGGATAGCGGAGGGGTAAAAATTACTATTCCCACTCCAGTGAGTGCAACAGTAGGGAAAGTTCTGGATAGCTGAGGGGTAAAAATTACTATTCCCATTCCAGTGAGTGCAACAGTATGGAAAGTTCTGGATCGCGGAGGGGTAAAAATTACTATTCCCATTCCAGTGAGTGCAACAGTATGGAAAGTTCTGGATAGCGGAGGGGTAAAAATTACTATTCCCACTCCAGTGAGTGCAACAGTAGGGAAAGTGCTGCGTAGCTGAGAGGTAAAAATTATTATTCCCACTCCAATGAGTGCAACAGTAGGGAAAGTGCTGGATAGCGGAGGGGTAAAAATTACTATTGCCACTCCAATGAGTGCAACAGTAGGGAAAATGCTGGATAGCGGAGGGGTAAAAATTACTATTCCCAACCCAGTGAGTGGAACAGTAGGGAAAGTGTTGGATAGCAGTGAAACAAAAATTACTAATAACATTTAAACAATTGAAAAAAAAAATAATCTTAAAAATAAATTATACTTAAAAATAGACGGTTAAATATATTAAACATATAAAAAGAAAATATTATAATGTTAATTACATATAACAAAAAGGTACAAATATTATATAAAATAAATTAATAAATACATTCATAAACAATATTTATTTAAAAGGAGCAAATATTAACAAACAAATTATTTAAAACATAAATGTATTTCTTTTATTTCCTACCCTATAACACACACCAATAAAAAAGACTTCAACATTTTTATTTACATTTATTTCCATAATTAACATAAATATTAATGAATTTAAAAAATAGAATAAATAATAAACATTCATTGAGTACACATTCTTTAACACTATAATATCCACAACACACACCTGAAATTAATTGCACAATTACCATAATTAATTACTAATTAATTTAAATCAAGCAACAACTAATAATTCATCAATAAAAAATCCTTTACTTACCACTGTTCCCACCATTTACACCTATAAACACCACAACACACACCTAAAATTAATTACAAAATTACCATCATTAATTACTAATTAATTTAAATTAACAACTAATTAATAATTCATCAATAAAAAATAAATTATTTCCCACCCTTCCCACCATTTACACCTATAAACACCACAACACACACCTAAAACTAATTACACAATTACCATAATTAATTACTAATTAATTAATTTAAATCAAGTAACAACTAATTAATAAGTCATCAATAAAAAATAAATTACTTCCCACCCTTCCCACCATTTTCACCTATAAACACCAACACACACCTAAAACTAATTAAACAATTACCATAATTAATTACTAATTAATTAATTTAAATCAAGTAACAACTAATTAATAAGTCATCAATAAAAAATAAATTACTTCCCACCCTTCCCACCATTTACACCTATAAACACCACAACACACACCTAAAATTAATTACAAAATTACCATCATTAATTACTAATTAATTTAAATGAATTAACAACTAATTAATAATTCATCAATAAAAAATAAATTACTTCCCACCCTTCCCACCATTTACACCTATAAACACCACAACAGACACCTAAAATTAATTACACAATTACAATAATTAATTACTAATTAATTTAAATTAATTAACAACTAATTAATAATTCATCAATAAAAAATAAATTACTTCCCACCATTTACACATATAAACACCACAACACACCTAAAATTAATTACACTATTATCATCCTTAATTACAAATTAATTAATTTAAAATAATCAACAACTAATTATTAAATTAATAATAAATTAATTTACACATTTAACACCATAACATCACAATTAAACAAATATTAATAAATACAAATTATTCAATACATTTTAAATAATTAAATTACTTCCCACCCTATTCCCCTGTAAACCCACAACCCGCTACAGAACTAAAAACGCAAATTTCTATTTTTTTTTATAACTACTAAAAATAATCAATACATTTTATATAATTAAATTACTTCCCACCCTATTCCCCTATGAACCCATAACCCACTATGGAATTAAAAACGCAAAAATTCAAATAAAAAAATTAATAACTACTAAAATTTTAACACATAAAATAAAAATACAAACAATTCTTATACAAAAAAAAAACATCACACACATATGAAATATTTACTAAAATACAGAACATTAATAAAAAACGATATCTTTTTCAACAACTATATTTTTGCAAACAATATTAAACACTTCGATATTTTTTAAATCAATATTCCTTACCTAAAATTGATATTCTTGACCACGAGGATTTGTCTGTCGATATTCCTGACCCACGATATTTTTGCCACGATATTTGTGCAATTCGATATTTTTTACTCGATATTCTGTCTCTGCACCTTTGGTACGTAAGATGACTGATTACTCCAGCATCTTAACGGGAGTGACATACAGGCTTCAGGCATCTGAATAGGCATGATACTGAGCATTACCGTAGTAACATTACAGAGTTTTGCTTAGCTTTCTACCAAGCCTTGAGTGAACTCATCTGCTTTGTGACGTCAGTCGGACAAGTGGCAACAAACAGGTGATGTGGGACGAATGCTACACTGTATGGAGCAGTGTCGACTCATCATGGCATCTCTCTGTTGTAAGGCGCTGCCATTTTCCTTTGGACATGCTAGGCCAGCGGCAGAGCGACATTTTAAATTTACGTGCATCACATATTGAGCATTATGTATGTGTGCCATTTTGAATCGGGTGCAGCAAGTGAATAGTTCTGTACTATGGTAGCAGCGCTCAAGTGTTCACTTGTTCTATTTTGGATCGGGCACGATGGCTAAATAGTTCAATCAATCAGCATTTGTAGAGCACAGCACTGTCACCCTTGGGGGTATCTGGCTGCTGGGGTGTGAGGTCTTAGTCAAAAAGCCAGGGCAAAACAGAGGGCAGAAAAACGAGTGAGCAGAAAGGCAAAACAACGGGCAGAAAAAAGAGCAGAAAAGGCAAAACAGAGGGCAGAAAATGGCAAAACAGAGGGCAGAAAAGCGAGCAGAAAAGGAAAAACAGAGCAGAAGTGAGAAAAACATAGGGCAGAAAAATGAGCAGAAAAGGCAAAATGGAGGGCAGATAAAGTAGCAGAAAAGACCAAACAGAGCAAGAAACAAGCAGAGGAGGTACAAACAGAGGGAAGCAGGTAGACAGGCAACAGAGGATAGTGGACTGCGGGCAAGATGGACAGGAGAACTGTCGCAGGGGGAGCTGGCACGAGGACCTGCTCAATATTTGAAGGGAATTCCACGTGCTTGCTCAAAGATGCAACTGTGATGTTAGTGGTCACTTGCATTCTGCATTCCGACAGAGACACTCCGGGGTGGATTTTTCACATATTTACAGCGGCGTTTGTGTGACACTAACACAATAACAGAAATATGGAAAATACTTAAGTTCTCTGGTCGGAGGTTAGACTCTGGATACCAGGTGCTGTGCCATAAGTATTAACACTTTGGTATTGGCACTTTGGGATGTATGTCAACTGGTTCTTTTTCTGGCATCGCTCATTTAAAACTCTAGGTACTGTTGACACCCATTTTTTGACTTTCTTCACTTATTTTGCACTATGTCATCTCCCAATTTACCTCCAACACCTGCGTTTTATCAGAAAAAGGGGAACTGTTTTGCCCTGGAAGAGATGGAAGAATCTCTTCGACTCCTATCTAATAGCTTTGAGGGGTGAAAAATTCTCAGCAGCAAGGAAACAGACGATACTTTTGCACAATTTGGGTGTGAAAGGGCAGAACATAAATGGCAGCTTGGAGGCAATTCCTGTAGGAAAGGCAGAGGGTGAAGTTGGGCTTGTATATGAAATATCAGTACTTATGTTGTTTAAACATTTGAAGATAGTATTAATGTAGTTTTAGAGTGTCTCAAATTTTTTTGTATGCAAGGGAAAAATTAGTGTGGGGAACTATGTTGGGTGTTTAAGGACCCTAGCTCACACTTGTGATTTTGATCTGTTGGCTGATTATTTGATTCGAGATCAGCTTGTACATTGTACTAACAATGTGAGAGTTCAAGAAAATGTATTGATGAAAAATTCGGAACTCAGGGAAGCAATTGCTATAGTAGCGGGTATGGAGAGCACCAGTTCATGGGTGAAGGAGATACGTGATGTTCCATCACCCTCTGTACGCAATAATCAAACAGCTGAGTCAACTAGTAATAGGGCAAGTAAAATTGGTCTAGTTTCCAAAGCTAAAGCAGAAGGAAAACAATTGTTGAGCAATAGTGACAATAAGAACTCTAGACTGAAATGTTTCTGCTGTGGGAATCCTGGGCAAACTGCAACCGCCCCCAATGTTATGCAAAGAACTCCATTTGTAGGAGGTGTGGAAAAAGGGGTCACTATGCCAGAGTCTGCAAAGATGAGAAGGGTCGGAACCAAGGAGTGGAGGACTTAATTTCTGAGAAGAAAAATATTATATTGAATGTAAAAGCTGATCCAAGTGATATAGATGGTGATCCCAGAATGGTCTATCACCCTTGATGGCCTGGAAGTGATGGTGTTGGAGGATTCAGGGTCGCCCTACACCATGGTAGGGGATACGAATTGGGAAAGAGTGTTCGGGGATCAGTGCATTTCCCTTTTTCCACCAGACATCAAACCAGTAAGCTATGGTGGCAACAGAATTGATGTGTTGGGATACACAGTGATGAAGATAAAATTCAATGACAAAGAAACCGCTGGAAAGGTATCTGTAGCTAAACGCGGTGATAACCTGTAGCGTTGTTGCCACCAGAGGGACATGGGTATCACACTTAACCATAATGGCTTGCAGGAAGTTATGACCTTGTCAGGCGAGAATGAGGATATATTCCAACAATTCCCAAAGGGGTTTAGTGAAAAATTGGGTGTTTTCAGAAATTTTGAGCACAAGATCATACTGCAGAACAATGAATCACCTTGTGTGTATAGGGTCAGAAAATTTCCAAACCTCATGTTAGAACCTCTCAAAGAAGAGCTCAGAAGATTAATAACTGAAGAGGTCATTGAGGAAATAGAATCATCTGAATGGTTGGCTCTAATGCTGTTAGCCCCTAAGGATGGTGGGAAACGCATCCAAATGTGTGTGGATCTCAGGGATTTAAATAGACACCTTTGGGTTGATCAGTTACCGCTTCCGAACATATCAGCGGGTTTGACAATGCTTGGTGGTGCCAGTGTATTTAGTGTGCAGACCTATCATCACAAGGTTAAATTGCATGATGACTCCAGGCATCTCACTTCTTTTGTTAACCCTCTTGGCGCCTATCGATTCATCAGGATTCTGTTTGGGATGGCGTCAGCTGCCACGTTTTTTCAGAGAGTAATGAAAAGAGTGTTAGAAGGTGTGCCCAATATATTGTTCTTTCGTGACAACGTCCTTTGTTATGGTAAAGTTGTGGCTGAGAATTATGTTACGCTGAAGGTGGTGTGGGGGAAGTCGACAGAGGCAGGACTGGCACTAAAAAAAGAAAAGTGCAAGTTTTGAGTAACTTCAGTGTCGTATTTAGGTCACAACATAACAGCTGATGGAGTCAAACCTAAATTCAAACTGACAGACTATCCTGAAAGCACCTGCTCTGCAGGATAAAGATCATGTAAGATCTTTCATGGGAATGGCGGAGTTCTAATCCAGGTTTGTGCAGAACTTTTCTAGTTTAGCTTAACCCATCAGATTACTACTTAGGAAAGGTAGCAGATATATTTGGACGGAATATTATGAGTTGGCTTTCAAGGTCATTAAAGAGAGTATTAGTGTGATGCCCATTTTAGGGCACTTTCATGTAAGGAGGAAAACTTTGTTGATTACTGATGCCAGCCTCAAAGATTTGGGGGCAGTGTTGTCACAAGTTAATGGCAGTAAAGAGTGTGGTTGCATTCGCTTCGTGCTCACTCAAAGGGACTGAAGAATCTCCTTGTGTTTGCTTTATTTGCCCTAAGTTGGCAGGGTATGCCCAGACGTGGGTCCATTGCTCTCTTTGCCACTGGATTCAAGCTAGCCTGGCTGATGAAGGGTGTTACCCAGAAACCGGTCCCAGGATGCTTGTTTCCGGTTCAGGGAAGACCTGGCTTGGCAGTTCGGGCTGGACTGTTCCCATGAGGCACAGGGTCAAGATTGATTTGCATATAGCTGGGTCTGAACTGAGGTGGCGAAGTGAGCTAAAGAATGATGATGGATTCAACCCAGATCTGTGACTGGGGGTGAGTGTCTGAAAAGTTTCAGCGCTCCGTCCATCATCACCTTGTGTTTGCTTTGTTCGCCCTAAGTTGGCAGGGTATGCCCAGACGTGGGTCCCTTGCTCACTTTGCCACTGGATTCAAGATAGCCTGGCTGATGAAGGGTGTTACCCAGAAACCGGTCCCAGGATGCTTGTTTCCGGTTCAGGAAAGACCTGGTTTGGCAGTTCGGGCTGGACTGTTCCCATGAGGCACAGGGTCAAGACTGATTTTCATATAGCTTGTCTGAACTGAGGTGGCGAAGTGAGCTAAAGAATGATCATGGATTCAACCCAGATCTGTGACTGGGGGTGAGTGTCTGAAAAGTTTCAGCGCTCTAACCATCATCTCCTTGTGTTTGCTTTGTTCGCCCTAAGTTGGCAGGGTATGCCCAGACGTGGGTCCCTTGCTCACTTTGCCACTGGATTCAAGCTATCCTGGCTGATGAAGGGTGTTACCCAGAAACTGGTCCCAGGATGCTTGTTTCCGGTCCAGGGAAGACCTCGCTTGTCAGTTTGGGCTGGACTGTTCCCATGAGGCACAGGGTGGAGACTGATTTGCATATAGCTGGGTCTGAACTGGGGTGGCGAAGTGAGCTAAAGAACGATGATGGATTCAACCCAGATCTGTGACTGGGGGTGAGTGTCTGAAAAGTTTCAGTGCTCCGTCCATCATCTCCTTGTGTTTGCACTGAAGAACGGTACTCAGTAGTGGAGAGAGAGAGGCTTTGGCGTGTGTTTGGACAATAAAACTTTTCAAGTTTTATCTTTGGCGTCTACTTTTTGTGGTTCATACTGATCACAGGCCCTTGACACTATTGTTTGCTACAAGGAAGGATGATGAAGTTACCCCAAGTATTAAGAGATGAGTGGAAGGTGTGAGTGATTTTAATTTCCATGTTGAGCATATTTCTGGGTACAAGAACAGTGTTGCTGACTGGCTAGCCATATTTCCCATTCATGGTCAGGTCAATGTTCAGGATTGTCAGGAGTTGTCATGTAAATTGGGTCTGTGAAGTAGAGAGAAGCAAGAGAAGGAGAAACTGAGGGTCGTTGTCTCAGAGAATTCATTGTGAGAGGGTGGCCAGAATATAGATCCATTCCATAAAATCTTTTGGGCTACTGGAATGTCAGAGAGGAATTGAATTAGACTGGGGATGTGATTTTCAGGGATGAAAGAGTTATTCCTCTCAAGACTCTGAGAGAGAAGGTCGTAATTTTGGCACATGAGGGTCACCTAAGAAGAAACCTTATCAAGGCCAGGCTAAGGGAACTGTATTGGTGGCCGGCTCTAGAGCTGAGGAAGTGGTAAAGGATTGTGACTCATGTGCCAGGAATGACAAGAGTAAGACAGTTGTTAGTTGTTGTATAAGCTTTATTTCGACAGCTCACATCATAAAAGCTATAAAAACGCCATTTTAGATATATAAAACAATGTAAAATAGTTGCATCGTCAAGAACATGTTACAACAAGTATATACAACTAGACCACTCTAGTATCATGCTAAAACCAGAAAGTATCATGCAATCAGTGCGTCAAAGGTAGAGCTGTCAGTAATACAACATAGGGAAATTAAAATATACATAGATTACATTTAAAAATAAGAGGTGGGACAAGGCACTAAAAAACGTCCTTTTATCGTGCAATTTCAGTTGGACCCAACTTGCAACCCCCCCTCATGGCAGCATTGTCAGAGAGCTAAAAACAGTAAAGTGCACGTGCAAGGTATATAAATAGGCCTTGAATTGTTATCTTGAGAGCCCAGCGACCACTTCACATAGGCCTCATGCAACTGTGGGCTGCCGCTTTCCTGTCTGGGCCTTCCTTCTTATTAGCCATGCATGGCTTAGGAACTTAGCCACACTGCAGGCAAAAAGCGGTCTTGGGTCCGATCTAAGGATACGCAGGGCAATACGATGCTCCCGTGTGCCCAGTTGCCGGCAAATCGGTTTTAACCACTTTGCCCTTGGTGTGGAGTATGCCTGGCATGCAAACATAACATGGGCAACACTTTCTACCGGGGCCTTGCAGCATGGACAGTCCTTAGACGCTGGGTTGCAAGTATGCCATTTAGCTGTGATTTTACAGAAAGGAAGTGTACCAAACCTAAAATGGATATATAGGAGCCTGTCCTGCGGGGCCTGGATTATGTCTAGAAAGGGATCTAAATATCTTTCCTGCTTGTGGAGATAGAATTCTGCAGTGAGTCTCCCCAGGTTTCGGTGCTAGATTATTATTGTTCCACCCAATCCCAGTAGAGGCGCTTGAGTTCTTCTTTCCTCGTAGGATCTTGTTTGTCCCAGTGGGCTCTGAGCCCTATGGCTGTCATCATTTTCCTATTATTAGCAATCCAGCCCACTTTACTACTCGTGTCTAGCCTGATGACCTCAGATAGGGCTTCCGCATAAGGCAGAAACTCTTCGGTTCTCCTAATGCGAACCCAAAAGAGCAAAGGTCGAAGCCTTGCTACATCACCTATGGATCGTCTGCCCATATCAAGCATTAGGGGAGTGAGGGGAACATATTTTGGCAGCTTCACTAATTCCCTGAGGAATTTACATTGTGATCTGCAGAGATCGTAGGTCTTCTCAAATCCCCACAGCTCTGCTCCATACAAGGCTATGCTGACTGCCTTTGCGTCGTAAACCTGGAGGACTGGTGCTACCGGTCTGCTATGCGATGAGCGATGTTCCTTCCCAAGTGATCCCAAAACCCTTTTGTGGCTCATTAGCATCTTTGTGAGATGATTTTTCCAAGACATATTATCTGCGAGGCGGATACCAAGATAATCAAAAGTACTCACTCTTTCTAAGGGTTTTCCACCAAGCAGAGGGCTGCCTCGATACGACTTATGGGGGTTAAAGGCCATAAATTTTGTTTTTGTAGTATTAATCACCAGCCCTCTTGTGTCGCAGAAAAGTTGGAATCGGTTCAAAAGGTGTTGCAACCCCATTGGGGTCTTTGACACCAGCAAGGTGTTGTCTGCGAACAAGAGGGTCGGTACCTTAACCCTCCGCAAAGTTGGTGCATCTGCGGGGTCTTCTTGTAGGAAGCTTACCACTCCATTCACGTAGAGTAAAAAAAAGGGTGGGGGCCAGAACACAGCCCTGTCGGACTCCCCTGCTTACAGGAATACGGTCAGTCAACTGGCCCTGCGTCCCCCACCTGATCTGCGCATAGGTATCTTCATGCAGCCTAATTATAAGATCCAGGATAAACAAGGGGATCCCAAAATCTTTGAGCACTAACCATAGTTTGCTCCTAGGAACTAGGTCAAAGGCAGTCTTTAAGTCAATAAACGCTAAGAAAAGACTGCCTTTGCTAATCACCACCTCTTTCCAGTAGATGAGTTGAAGCCAAAATACCTGGTCGATAGTCCCCGTCCTGGCCCTAAAGCCGGCCTGAAACTGTGATAGAATAGCGTACTCGTCTGCCCACAGCTGGATGCTCTGCAGCAAGACTCTGCTAAACACCTTTTGGAGGGCATCGTTCAGGCTTATGGGCCTGTAATTTGAGGGGTCATCTTTGGCTCCCTTTTTAGGTCTCGCTGAGCCAGCGCGCATGCGCTGCTCTGCGAGACTTTAGTAAGGGGCTTTTGAAAGTGCTCCGAAAGCGGCCACCAGCGTGCGGTTACGCGCACAAGCGCGCGCGACGTGCACAGTACTTTTTCTCGTCGCGCGCGTGCGCACAACTCGCGTCACCACTCGCGCTTTTTTTTTTTTATTATTTCATTTCGCGGCCGCGCGGCCAATGCTTCATCATATTCTTCATCAGCTCCTGACATCATATTCTTTTTTCCCTTTGGGCGTTCCTCCCTGCACATTAATGATTCTCTTCAATGTGTTCGACTTGTTTGTGTGGCGACTTGGAGCATACAGCGCTCCGAAGTCCAACAAGCATTGGCATAGCCAATAGGTCTCGCCTTTGGGACCTTATAAGTATTTAGTTATGCAGCAGGTCCCAAAGGCGAGACCTATTGGCTATGCCAATGCTTGTTATAAATAGGGACCACCTCTGCTCCTTTCTAGGACCCGGGGACTGGGGCACCTTTGGCTATTGCATTTGCCAGGAGAAGAATATAGCGGGCCCAGTTGGAGGTGTCAGATAAAAACAGGTCACCCGGTATGCCATCTGGGCTTGCTGCCTTGGACAGCACTATTCTGCCCATTGCGGCCTCAATTTCACCCAGGGTAAAAAGCTTGTCGTCCGCATGATGTCCTACAGGCTCTATCGGCTCCACCGGGTGCGAGCCCTCCGTGATCGAGTAGAGATTCCGGAAATGGTCATACCATACTTGGGCGGAGATGTAGTTAGGTGGTGATGGCGCGCCTGATTTACTGCCTGCTCCAAGTGACTAAAGACCAGAATAGGTTGGCGTCCTTTGCCTCACTTGCTTCCCTTAGTTGCTGTAATCGAGATTCGTCCCATGCTAACTTTGACGCGCGCAAGGTGGCCTTATAGCGCTTCCTGGCAATTCGTATCAAGGGGCAGTTCTTATCTTTAATTGCTGCTGCCAAAATGGATTGCTCACGTCGGCAATCCTTAGTATACCATGAGTGAACCCCTCTTGGCTGCTTGTTGGGCTTACGAACCGTCCCAGGAACTATAAAGTGGGCGTTGATTCGATCAAAGGTACAGGAATGAACCACGGTTACATCAGCCAGATCACTTTCGCTGGCAACCACGGACTCAAGTTCTCGTGTGCCTACTGCCAAGTCATGCCGTATGGCTGAGATCTTTTCTCCTTGCAATGCCACCTTCTGCCATTTTAGGGATCTGTTGTTATTCGTGGGTAGAACATTCCTAGTAAGTGTTGGAGCTGAATAGGTCTTGGGGTAATATGGAGCTTCCCACAGGGGGTTCATAGTTAAACAGAGAGGATTATGGTCGCTCTCTGTAGTATTGCAGACGCTCATATCTACTAGATCTCCCCAGAGCCTTACATCTAAAAGAATATAATCAATGTGAGAGGGACAGCTGGCCCTGTTGTATGTATTGGCGCCCTGCCTGTCCGAAAGAGTTCTACCATTTACTGCCCTTAGGCCGAACTCGGCACTTAGGGCATTAAGATGAAGTGCTGTCTGTGTCCATTTTTTAACTGGTGGTAAAAGTAAAGAGGGGACAACCCATTTATTATCAACAGCCTCGGTGCCTAACAGGTCTTCTTTGTCGAGCGGTTCAAATGTGCTGTTAAAATCACCCGCAGCTATTACTCTGGAATGAGGTGGACATCTAGCTAAGCTTTCTTCCAACGAGGTAATAGTGGGTGAAGTTCTACCGCCTTTGGTCCCTCTAGCGTAGATATTAAACAGGTCAATTTGAGCTCCCCCCTAGGTCCCCTAATGCCTAACCCCAAAATATCCGGACTTGAACTTGGATGGGGTGTAATTCGGCAACCCAGAGAAATGCTCACTCAAATAATCAGACCCCCTGACGAGCGCCCTCTCCCTATCATCATCGCAGGTGAGCAAAAGCACATAAATCCTGACTTAAACAGGGGAACCAAGCTCAAGGTCTCCTGGAAAATACAAATGTCGTAGGTCTCAATTAGGTCGTGCCAGTGAGGAAGAGCCATTTTGCTGTTAAACCCAGCCACATTCCAAGAAATCACCCTAAGTTGACGGCGGGGAGCTGGGCTGGGGGACTGTACAGCATTTGAACTAACATGGCAATAACTATGGCCAGTCGGGACCTGAGATTGCTCTACACCCGTAGTCCTACTGCTACTGATAGGGGCGTGACGCGTGCCTAGTTCTGCTGGAGATCTATCTTCCTTTGAATGAGGCGCCGACTGGTGACTCACAGCTACTATGCAGTTATCTACGCAAAAAGGTAGAGGGGCACAACACCCGGGAGGCTGGTGAACTTCCTTTGGGAGTCAATCGTTGGCTTCTAAACTGGAGCCGCTAACTGTCTGGAAAGATGGCTGAAGATCCGGGAGTTTTCTATGTTCGACGGGTATAAAGCGCTTAAACTGGATTGAGGAAGTGTCAGGGGAACAGGTTCGAAATTCCAGGGCGAGGAGGTTTTCAACTAGATCTGTACCTTTCAGGGTAAGTTCAATGCAGTCAAATGGCTGGACAGAAGAGAAACACCTTCGTGCCCTGGTAATATCGTCGAGAATCACCGAGCGGCAACCCCTGACATGGCGAATCCAGTGTATTGCTTTATTAGTCAAAGAATCTTCGCCCTCATGCCCTTTCCCCTTGGCAAGCTTCGATACATTTACCATATAAATTTTCTTGGTAGCTGGTAGATGTGGAATAGTTTGCTGTGGCCGAGCGTAACATGAGGGTGGTGGGGCCTGAGGTGGAAATGTGTTTCTAGTCCCTAGTCCACTAGGAGGGCCAGAGGCAGCCACTGGCTCAGAGGAGTGGCAAGGTCGTTTGGGTGCAGGATCCTGCAACACTTGGGTATATGGGGCGATTACTACGTTGGATTGTATGAGCCCATTGCTAGCCTGGTGCGGGTTACGTTGATTGCCCAGAAAATATGTGTGAGTTTTTGACACAGATGCAACGTGCAGTTGAGGGGGGGGGGTGTTTTCTGCACTAAGGTCTCAACTAAGGTGGTAAGGCTCTCGATCATGGATCGCATATTCCCTATTTCAGCCCTAAGTGTGCTAATGAGCTGATATGTGTTCTGGGATTCTAAATAAGGAGCGGACGGGGTCGCATTGGATGCAACAAGGAGCTGTTGGGGGCTATTTTCCTCGGTGTCTCCAGCAAGGTCCAGAAGGGGTGAAAATCTATTTGTGCAGAGGATGTTGGGTTCCGGCTGTGACTTGGGACTACTAGGGGTGCCTGGAGGGGTTGCAGGGGGAGAATGAACCCCTATTACGTGGAGTGGAGCCTCCGGATTATGGCAGGGTATACTCTTTGGTGGCAACTTCTTAAACATTGCTGCAATTGCGGGAGGGCGGGTGGGGGTAGTGGTCCCCGGAGAGGGTTGGTGAAAGGATGTGCGTGAGGGGACAGCTGACTCACCATCTAGCATGCCTTTGCACTCGCTAATCAGGCTGTCAATACGGTCAATGTGTTCTAAAACACAGTTGTTCCTTATGCTTTTCAACAATTTCCTAACTTTCTTCCCTCTCCCCATTTGACTCCCCCCGGAACCCTCCATGGTTTTTCTCTTCCCCATCTTTCTACAGCCTCAAGCAACAATCTGAAGCAGGCAAAAACCGACTACAGACTACCCCTTAGTCAGCAATAGGTGCCAAGATATTACAACAAAGTGGCAATAAGTGGAGACATTTACTAATCCGACAATTCCAACCCGTAAGTACCCACAGTGATTGACCCCTGCGCCAGAAGGCGTCTAAATTAAAGGAAAAAGGAACAAAGCAAAGGCTGACTCAGGAAAATACTTGATCAGTTAGAGAAATAGAACAGTCGGTCAACATCAACAACGGCAGTCTGTAAAAATGTCCAGTGTCCCAGGATAAATCAAGAGGCAGCTCCTACTAATTGTGATCAGGGGAAAACAAGACTAGGACTTAGCCAGCACCCGCAATTTGTTGAAAAGGGAAGGAAAAGAACACAGTACCTTAAGAATCAAGCCGCGATCTGCAGTTAGCTTTACGGATGCCGGACACAAGGGGGGTGGCCCTGCCCTGCCTCTTCCTGGCAATGATGGGCAAGGACGGGCCCACCCTTGGCCCGGGCTTAGTCCGGGCGCGCCCGCATGCGTCCCACGCAGCGGGAGCCCTGCCGCGGTATTAAGCGCATCCTATCGCTTAGCGGTGACGTGCTGGCTGCCCCAAGGGTTCCTGGGCACTGGAGTCCTGGCCCGGTCGGTGGCTGCTGCAGGGAAGGCACAAACACAAAACGGGCGTCCCACGCAGTGGGAGCCCTGCCGTGGTATTAAGCGCCTCCTAGCCCTTAGCGGTGACGTGCTGGCTGCCCAAAGGATTCCTGGGCACTGTCGTCCTGGCCCAGTCGGTGGCTGCTGCAGGGAAGGCACAAACACAAAACAGGCGTCCCGCGCACCGGGAGCCCTGCCGCGGTATTAAGCGCCTCCTAGCGCTTAGCGGTGATGTGCTGGCTGCCCCAAGGGTTCCTGGGCGCTGGACTGGCCCGGTTGGTGGCTGCCAGCAGTCTCTGGTCGGCTCAGACCTCGGCTTGCTGCTGTCTCCTCTCTGGGCTCCCACGGGGTTCAGTTCCCCGTTTTTGCGTCCTCTGCCCTAGGCTGGAGGCGGGTTCCGAGACGCTGGCGGGTGTGGTGAAGCAACTGTCAGCCTGCGGGTGTCCCCAGCTCTCGTGGTCCACTATTTGCCTGCCCGCCTGCTCTTGAGTCTATTGTTCGTCCTCTTCCCCCGGGCAGTCGCTGTGCTGGGGTGGGGCCTGGCGATGGTGTCCCGCCCTACACAGACTCAGAGGAAAGTCGGTCCTAAAGCTGCAGCCGCCAGTTGTTAGTGCACCAGTGCACCATTGTCCCCATGCTGTTCCAAATGAGCCGTGGATTAGACTTCGCTGGTCCTTTTCATCTTTTACCTGAGAATGAATGGTATGTTATACTGTTGGCAGACTACATGTCCAAATGGGTGGTCACGAAGTGTGTGAAAGTGTTGGATACCAGGGTGGTGATAGAGTTTTTGAAGGCAGAGTTCACAAGGGAAGGAATACCCAATTACTTAGTGATTGATAATGGGGTCCAATTGACGTCACAAGAGATGCAAGAATTTTGTAAGGGGCTTTCCATTGTGCATCTCAAAATGGCAATATTATTCACCACAAGACAATGGCTTAGCAAAATGGATGAACAGGTTGGTCAGGTCAAGTGTGTAAAAGGCAGTTGATTATAAGATACCTTTAGTTTAAGTTTAGGATGAGTTGTGGTGGGCTCATCGTAATGCTCCTAACTTAGTAACCTCCAAATCTCCCTTCTTCTGGATGAGGGGAATGGTGGGAAACAGTAAGCTGAATCCTGCTTGGATAAATGGTGGAATTCATGATGCAAGATTAATGTATGATGAAGCATATATCAGTATTTGCAACGCCCAGGGTAAAGTCTTGAGGAGGACTTACCAGAACAAATATGGAGAAAAGTATGATCAAAAGAAGTGTGCAAAAATGGTACCTTGGACTGTTGGTGAATTAGTCTTGGATGAAAAAACCATGGTGTGTGAAGAAAGGAGTTTCAAAATTCCTGGAACCTTTTGTCATCAAAAGAGTAAGGAGAAATGTGGTGGAGTTTTAGAATGATGACGTTTGGAGTATGTCCAGACTGGTCAAATGAGGAAATCCCAGTAGCGATCCTTCACTGGCCAGTAAAAGTTCTGACTATGTTCCACCGAAGTCCAATGATGACAGAGCTTCACTGGGGTGTGGACGTGGTGTCAGAGCTGCACATAAACTTGGGTGGTGGAAGGATTATGAAATTGTAAAATATTAAGTGGAGGTAACTAGTTTATCTTCAGAGTCTTACTCTGAAGACATACATCTTGTACATCTTGTGTTTGCACTCCTGTGCGTTCAAGGGTGTAATATTTCAGATTAGCCTTATTAAATGTAGCCATGCTTGAACTCTTTGTTTTGTATCAACTTATTATTGTGCATTATCTTTTTTATGGTACTTTTGTGATATCATTTTTTTATTTCATACTTCTTCAAATCCTATTGCTGTTATTGTCAGTGTAAGGAGGATGTTTTGTGATATTTAATGTCATCCAAGTTGGAATGTAATACAACCTTCTAGAAGTGTACATGAAGGCAGAGAATGTGGTGGGTGGCGTGACAATAAGGTGGGCAGTTGGAGGTGGACACAGAGAGATAGATACTGCTCCTGTAGGTTGGTGTGATACAATCTAATAAAATACCAGAACTTACTTGGATTGGAGCCTCGATCTTTCTGTTTGAACTTAACATTATTCTTGTTGCAGGAGGTGAGGCTCGGAACCCAAGGACAGAGCTGACGGGAGATGCGGCTCGCTCTCAAGACTGATCGACGAGACCAAGCAGGGGACTGAGTTTGAAAGCGGTCATGCAAATGTTAATCTGGAGCCTTCTTGAAGATTACTAAGCATTTCCTGTCAATCAGAAGGCTGTCTGTGGCAGGAGAATGGGACAGGCAATAGAAGGCTGAGTAAGCAAACACATTAGACACTGGAGTCTTCCTGGAGATTACTGAGTGTTTCCCTTCAATTAGAAGGCTGCTGTGACATGAGACTGGGGCAGGAAATGGAGATCTTTAATTAGATGGAAGGGCAGTTGAACAAATAAACAACAAAGAAGCATATTCGTTGGTCAACAGGAAATGGAGGCTTTTAACTAAACTGGGGCGAAGGATGAAGCCATTTAATTGGATGTAAGGGTAAGTGAACAAATAAACAACAAGCATGCATATCAGTCAACCTTGAGGTCAGCAGGTAACGAAGGCTATTAACTAATCAGCTCCACATTTTTGTTCAGTAAATGCGGATCCTCTGCACACGTTAAATCATTACTAATGGATGTTCATGAATATATCACAGTTCGTTTTCTTGTGCATCTCAAGATGATTTATTAGAGTCTTTTTGTGAGTGAAGTCCATTCTGCACTTCACTTATTTCTGTTTCTTAGCCAACACGTGTTTCGTCGCAGTTACAAGGGATTACCCCGCAACTTCTTCATGGCTAACGGGATATACAAGAACACTTGTTCGTATGCATACTGGTTATATGGTCATTTTCATACGAATACTGTCAAGGTGATTCCAGTGACATATGTGGGCCTATGGATTGTGAGGTGTATTTGTGTGGAAATCCATGCGATGAATAGCACTAAACATGCACTTGTACATCAATTTTATGAAGCAGTAAATTTACATTAATGGGGAAAAGAGCAAAAGAAAAATTTCGATTATACAATACTAGTCGATACTGCAGGTTTCAGACTGTAGTTTTTAAATCTGATTCCCTAATTGGGAATCTCCTTGGGTGGTCATGTGCAGAAGTGAACATGCACGCGTCAAAGTTGTGTTTAAAGCACAATTGCTGTAGTGCACCCTCATGTTGTCAAAACCAGGTGATGGCATAGTGACTAGGTATGTAGTCATAAGAAAGGGGAATGCAACATAAGTATAGGGTATACGATACCTATGAGTAATATCCTGAGGAATCTAAGGGGCATATTCTCAAGGACTTATCGCCGATTTATCGCCACTTTAGCGCTGCAAAAGTGGCGATAGATTTTTCGCCCTATTCTCAAGCTGGTGCAAACTGCCGATATCGCCTGTTTTCCTGCGATAGCTGCCGCAAAAAACATTGCCACGGATGAGAGCGACAACTAACGCTAATGATATGCAGAGTAGGCGTTCCTGTGCAAAAACACACGAAAACACCACTTCGCGATATTCCCAAAGACCAGCCTGATCGGCGAAGCAATCCAAAAACAGGGGATAAGGCGTGTTAGCAGCAGGGATTTAACACCTGCCTATTACTGGTGCTAAGCAGGACGACAACCTGCAGTAGAAAGGGAGCTCAGCCCAGAGCCACATCTGAAGTCCAACAGATGCCATGGAGTCAATGATCATGCAGTTTGGAGACCCAAGAGGGCCACAACACCCACCGCCCCCCTCCCCAGACTACCCCCCCTGGGCTACACCCTCCTGGACTACCACCTAGGCAGCGCAGAAGAAGACAGCCGACGTCCCTAAAACGCACCAGCCTCAGACACTCAACGCCAGAGGATGCCATTTCCCACCACAGGCCCAAAAGGACAACCATTCTCCGCATCCTGACCCACATTGCCCACAGGCTGACTGTACCAACACAGCGGAGAACCAACATCCCTCCGCAGACAAAGCTGCTGGCTGTGCTTCACCTGTTGGCCTCTGGTACCTTCCAACCAACAACTGCCAGAGTCGGAGGAGTCTCACAGCCAGCCCTGTCAAAGTTCCTCACACCTGTCTTGGATGCATGTCCACAAAAGCAACGGCGGGCCCCTGTATCCGCACCACATGCTAGTTCCAATTCGTAGTGTCCCTGCGCAACCAACCCCAATGCCAGCCGTTGCTTGACGCCTCTGTGCTCCAGATCCAAGATTGTAGTCACTGAAATGGGGGTGCGCCAGGTCATGAAGTCCAGTAGTCAACAGTAGTGTAAAAACAGTTCTTTATTACAAATACATAAATCAACAATATGAAAAGCTCAGCCAACGCGTTCCATTCCCAACGGGGAACTTCATCAGGGCAACGTGTGGATTCAATTAACTGCATATGCTGCGGGAACTCCCCAATACAATTCCATATTCCGAAAGTCAGTATTCAGAAACCTGTTGGATAAATGGTGACAATGGTCAAGCGTCCGTATAGTCACAAACGTAATCTGGCACAGTGTATTGCACTTGGACAAACCGGAATGCTAACAGGTATGATAAATCCTGCACAAAAAGACCGTAACAGAAGCTCGTGTGGTCATAACCTTCATAGATAAGAAAAGGAAGGTTACGACCACACGAACTTCTGTTACGGTCTTATTATGCAGGATTTATCGTACCTGTAAGCATCACAGTTTGTATCAGCTTGATACCCCTGCACCTTCACTTCCCCCACACTGCGCAGGAACAGCTGGAGACCAAGCAAGGGAACTACGCCATAGCTGGCTTCCCGCACGTGTTGGGGCAATTGACTGCACACATGTACTACTTGTGCCCCCTGCCGACACTGCACACAATAACCGCAACAGAAACCACACGCATTCCATCAATGTGCAGGCAAAAGTGGACCACCGGGGCCTGTTCACGAATGTCGTCGCAAACTTCCCAGGCAGTGTGGAAGACCTTGGACATGTAGCTTTGTCGTGCCCCCCTGTAAGCGTGAGCGGAGTGGTCTTGGCCGGTGTATGTTGTGAATAAATAGCCCAGGGCTCTGGGCGTGGTTCAGTTCCGGGATGACCACCAAAGTAACTACTGCGTCTGTCTCTGTGTCCGCCATATCCTGTCCATAGGCCTACACACACGTGGTCGACCACCCTCAACGGCCAGATTTATACTGGAGACGAGGTGGCTATGTACCAAGCCAACCGCGCACATCTCGTCATCGCATGCAGGGTCGTGTCTGTCAGGGCGACGCCCCCCACCCAGCCACGAGGCCGCTGCCGTGACCGGTGGTGCCTGCGCGCCTGCTGCACCCCAGCCCTGGACACCAGACCGGTCTGCCGCCCAGCGATGACTGGCCGCCCCTGCGCACCCAGGCCTCAATGCTCACCTGCCGCCACCGGCGTGTCTCCAAGAGGGCCCACCACGTGCCGGTGCAACCTCCTCAGCCGATCGCTGGATTCCGCGCCACAGGCCCCCAGCGCACCCTGCGGCACCGCACCGCAGAGTCACGTGTGTGCTGACTGTTGCCTTCGGCGTACACTGCAGTCCAGCAGGGCTCTCAGTTCAAATCTAATCTTGATTGGCAGGACGGCGTATTGAGGTCTACGCATCATCGCAGGCTGCACACCCGCTCAGCTCTTCAGGTGCCCCTACCTCAGTGCACCGCAAGTCACCGTCCTGTGGCGGTAGGCCCGTGCTGGCCGCAGTGCATCGGGTGCCACCAACTCTGTGCACCGCAAGTCATCGTCCCGTGGTGGTAGGCCCGTGCCGGCTGCAGTGCATCGGGTGCCACTAACCCAATGCGCCACAAGTCATGGACCTTTTATGATTGAGTCTCGTGGTGCGGACGCCATCATGTCACCTCCGGCAGTGGGGAATGTGATGTGGTAGGCCACTTTTATTGGCAGGGTCACATGTCCTGTGACGCCTGTGCTGGATGGGTGTGGTGTGGGTGTAAACCAGCCCTCAGGGAGTGGCTGTGGCATGCTGACAACTAGACCAGTGATCAGCAGATCACTACAGGGAAGACCTGGGACATGTAGCTTTGTCGTCGTCCCCCCTGTAAGAGTAAGCGGAGTGGGCTGGGCTGGCGTATGCCAGTCCAGCGTAGGGGTGTGAACAATGAGCCCGGGGCTCTGGGCGTGGTTCAGTTCTGGGCTGGACAAGAAAGTAACTAATGCGTGGTCTCTATTGTAGTGTCGGCGCCACCCGGACCGCAATCGGAAATGTTGCACCCTGTGAGTCGAGTCCCACAACATGAGCAACATGGACGTAAGGGGGAATCACTGACCCTACATTCATCCATACTTTCGAACTGGAATGATCATAGACATGACACATCTGTGTGAATTTGAATGTTTTATTCACATTCAGTGGAGTGTTGAAGCTGGAGCAGTACAGGGCCATGCAAACCCCACTTTACATTGTTGCCCCGTGGAGGGCCAGAGTCCTTCAGGGAATGACAAGTTCATCGGAAGAGGAAGAGTTCAGTCCGCAGTCTGATTGCTGTGTCATTGGTAACCAAACAGAATATGGCAGTCCATGTCGAGGTCCAAGGTGAGTGTCGCAGAGTGTATCGGGGGACAGTGGAAGGTGATGATGCAGAGGGCAGAACCAAGCAGAAACAGGCCATATGGCGGAGATGAATGCTACCGCTTCCTCCTTACCACTAAGGCAGAATCATCCGCATCTTCGTCCTCTGATGTTTTATGTGCCTCACATGTGGGTGGTGGTGTTTTGTCTGCATCACTGTGTGGCACTGACACATCAGGGGCCGGAGGTTGAATGTCTGCTGCACTGTGTGGCAGTGACACATCAGGGGCCGGAGGTGGATTGTCTGGCACACTGTGAGGCACTGACACATCAGGGGGCGAAGATGTGGATGTAGAAGCAGCAGCAGCATTCATCGGCGCCAGGCCTTGTGGCAGCAATGCCATGATGAGGGTCTGCAGGGCATGGAAGATCCCAGCTACATCTCGCTGGTGTGCAGCCGTGGCAGCCATTCTTTCCGCCTGCATCCGCTCCCTGTTCTCCATGATCCTCCGCATGTGTCCCAACTCCCGGCTGACATCGCTGGAGCCACTCTGACTAGACAGTTGTCCTTGTCTCAGAGTCAGGACTCCAGCGATGTCAGCCATGGATCGTTGGAGAGCACGGAGCGGACTGTGGGTGTCCGGTAGGGACTGTAAGTGGTCCCTGATGGGACTTAGACACCCACGTATGGCATCTAGTTTGGCTGCCATGAGGTCGAACTCCACCTGCTCCTGATCAGCCATCTTCTCCTGGCCCCCTAACACACGGCATTGGAAGGTCATGTGTTGTTCGTGGGGGTCCTGGGAGACAGCCGGGGTGGTGGGTGCTTCCTGCTGTGTGGTCTGTGCAGGGGGTGAGGTCTCCTCAATGCAGCTGGGCTGCCCTGCTCCTGGAGGTGAGGTGCCGAAACTGTCCATGAGCTCTTGGAGGGCGTCTGTGTCGAAGGTGGGGAGGTCCTCTTCATCATCAGTGTAGAGATGTTCGGTCTGCTCTGCAGGAGGTGCTGATTCTTCCTCTGCAATGTGAAGGGGAGATGCAGTTTAACATTGTGTTCACATGTATGTTGACGCATTGTACAAGTTTACATACAGACTGCATGACAATGTACATTGTGACTGTTTGGGAGGAGCTGCCTATTTGATGCGGGGCAGTGGACATTTCGACAACATCACGGATGTGTGTTTGTACTTGTACATTATCATCTCACATTTCCCTGCTATGCCAAATGTGATTGTCCAGTTTCTACACACAAGCAGCACCAGTTGTGTCCTCTGTTCTGTTGTGAATGTGTTGCAGTTTGTACCACATTGTTGTCAATGTTGATGTGCTCTGAATGTTATGTGTGTGTGCTGCATTTTGGGAGAGTCGCCCCTGCAGCTCTGATTTTGCTGCCCCTTATCCCTTTCAGGCGGTGTGCCTTTGACTTCTGTGCTTAAACAGTGCTGAGATGTTGCATACTTGGGTAAATTGGGCTCTTGGTGGGAGTTGGGACTCTGGGGCATGGCTTGTCCGCAGATGTGTTGTTGACGTCAGGGGTTGTTTGTGCACGTGGATGTGTCAGAGTGTGACCTGCTCCTTTATGGATGTGGTCCACACTCAGCCACCTCAGTGTCGTGGCGTGCAACATGTCATGATATATTGACTGCAGCCATACTATTCGTCATGCAGTGTCACTTGCATTGTCAGTGTGGCTCACAGACACGCCGCTTTGCTGGGTTTGGCACATGTGCATGGGTTGGTTGTGAGATTGGTGATGTGTGGGAAGGGCCCCCTCTGGGCACATAGTCGACGGGGGCCTACTTGCTGTTTCTAGGTGTGCTGCAGTGTGCCAAGGAGATCAGGGACATGATTCAGAGTCATTGTGGGTGTGCACTGTGCTATACTTAATTGTGCATATGTGCCATTGTGCCCATCTCCCCCCGTCCCCCCAGTCCCTAGTCGTTACCCTGTTGCTGTTGTGTCAGGTCATGTTGAGCAGTGTCCAGTCCCCCAACTCCTGCCACCGTCTCCACACTGATGACTGTGGACACCATTTCCTCCATCTCATCCAGCTCCTCCTGTGGCGCTGGACTCCCACCTCCAGTCTGCATTGCTGCCTTCTGGTTGTTGCCGAGTTTCTGCTTGGTTTTGCACTTCACATCACTCCAGCTCCTCTTGAGCTCTTCCATTGTCCTCCTCAGCACTCCGACTGCATTCACCTTGTCCACGATGGACTGCCATATTGCATTTTTTGTTGCCAATGACACAGTGGAGGTTACGAACAGTTGTTGATGGTGTTCTATCACCTCCGTTATCAGGATCCTGTTTTCCTGCGGACTGAACCGCGTCTTCCTCTTCTTCTTCTCCTTGCCCTTCCCTGACCCCGAGGTCCCAGGCTGGTCCTCCGTGGGGCTTGTGGGGTTCTGGTTGTCCTCTGTACTTGCTCCGGCTACCTCCATTGTGCTACGCAGTTGTTTTGGTTTTGTTTGTGTTTTTTTTTTCTGCTTTTATGGTGATATTTCCTGCCTGACGTGTGTGAATTGCAGGCCTGGCGCAGCTTATCGCTGATTTTTTTTATCGCGGTTGGGCCCATCGCCACTTTTTTCACGTTCGGCTTTGGATTTTTATCGCCGTCCCGGTAATTTTATCGCGGACATTTGACGCGTTATCGGGAAACTATCGCATGTTACCGCCGTGTTGGGAATAAGACGTTAACACGACGTTATTTTCCAGTGATAGACGGCGATATGAAAAATTGCGTTCACCTATTTTGGCGATGATTATCGCACGTTCTTGAGAATATCCCCCACAGTGTGGGAGAGAAAAGAAGGGTGTCAACCGAATGCCTGCATCCTGTTAAATGTTTCTATTTATGGTAGCAGAAAACCAGTGTTAGGCTCCCTACCTTAAGTTCGGTGATAATTCCGACCCAAAACGGTTTCCGTTAGTCTTTTGTATATTTGAATAATTTCTGTTGATGTCGTGACTTTTTGCGCTACTTCCTTGTTTCTTTTGCCACTAGTGTTATTTATATATAACAGCCTTTCTGCCCCATCCTTAAGTGAAGGTAAAAGGATAAAATCAATAACGGCCCTGAGTGTTAAAACTACGTTCCCCCCACAAGTGTGTGTTGTCAACTCCTTACCCGCAAGAAATCGTGGATCGAGTGAGGTTCTCCCTCTCCTGCGTGTACGCGGAGTAGGATCGTTCTGTGCTGGGACGGCCCCTTGCTAGCGTGTCTCTTATGTAGTGAGAGTGAAAAGCGGACTGTGCCGGAAAGTCATCCTGCATGGAGCCGCCATCTTCGAGTGGTGTTCAAGGGACCCCCGGGGCACTGCTATTAGAAACCCCTGACTACGATAATTCACAACTTATGTAATTATGTAGGGATAGTTGTCGTCACCACATTTTACCAACAATGGGAGACGCTAACTTACGGAAAATTTCGCCTGAAGATAAGACGTTATAGAGTGGAGTTAGGAAGGCCTCTGGCACTCCACTGTTCCAATTACTTCATGCTACAGAGTGACGGGAAATTTTGCAGAGTGACTATTGCCATCATGGTGGTGCACTATAGTGTTCCGTGTAAAAGGTGACATTGTGGTTTTCAATGTTAACCTGATCCTGTAGTGCAACTCTATAAATTCAAAGTAGGAAAACTTTATCAAACGGACAAGATCGGCGGAGCTCATACAAAAATTTTCACACATGTACATCTGTTGTCCCAATAGGGCTCTGTTTGTGGCTAACTTGATTAGACAATGCACAGCATCCTCCTATTGGGGTTGAGAGATACATTCTGTGTCATATTAGAGTTGTTTGTCTTGATTGTCATGATTAAAGTGTTGCAGTATCGAGTTAATCCTTATTCCAATTCTTACAGTATGCAATTACATATGGTGAACGAAACAGACTGTTGTATTCGGTATCAGCCATTTTACACATGCCAACATTTAAATTTTTTCCTTTACTTCCTATCCCAAGTAAATGTTAGCATGGCGCTCCCTGTACCGTGATGTTGCTGTTATCCAGATACATAGTATACAGGATCAGCCCTTTTGTTAACTTAATACGTTCATGATTCAATACGGTAGCAGAACCCTTGGCTTATTAATCACCCAGAAAATACTGAAGCTCGTGGTCGGTGTTTAGGCCCTGTTCTACACTCCTGAGTCTCAAGATCCACAGGGCTTCCCTCCTCCTGAGCAGTAATTCACTGTTACCCCCCCTTGGGTCCCTGGGTACGACATCAAACCCATAAAATGTGATTGTCCTGTGTGCGTCTTGGAACTTGCATTCTGCTATGTGAGTGGCTATTGGGTATCTGCTATCCCCTTGTTTGACAGTCCTCATGTGTTCCCCAATGCGTTCTTTGAGACTCCTAAGGGTGCTGCCAATGTACCTCAATATGCACTTGCACTCAATAGCATATACCACAAATTTGGTGAGGCATGTGATATTGGTATCAATTTTGTACATTTTGTTATTTGGTCCGAAAAACAGTTTTTTCTTGTCTGTGGCCCATCTACACATCGAGCAGTGGCCACATTTAAAAAAACCTATGGTGTGTTGGGTGAGCCAGTTAGGTGTTTGCTCCCCCCTTGGGTAGCTGGGACTGAGAATGTTCCTTAGACACAGACACCTACGGAAGGTGATCACAGGCCTAGATGATGTGAACTCCTGCAGTGTCTTATCTGCAGTGAGTAGGTGCCAATGTCTTTGCATGCTGCGTGTCAGTGTTTGTGCATGTTTATTAAAGTCTGTTATCAAGCGTACTGTTGTGGTGTCTCTCTTCACCAGTTTGTTTTTAAGTGTACTTTGGCGACTGTCCTTAGCTGTGGGTTTTCTGAAAAGTCTGCTTTGGATTTTGTTGTCCAAAATAAAGAGTTCTACGTCTAAGAAAGTGATACTCCTCTGACTGAGGTGAATTTAATGTCGTAGTCGTTACTGTTTAAGTGCGAAAAGAATTCCAGGGGTTTTTCGATGGAACCAGTCCAGATCATAAGGCAGTTATCAATGAATCTGCCCCAAAAAAGGATGGAATCATTCCAGTTACTACCTTGTGTGCTCCAAATCCATTGTTCTTCCAGTCTGCCCATGAATAGATTGGCATACGAGGGTGAACATTTTGAACCCATAGCCACCCCCTGCTTTTGCTTCAACCAACCTTCCTTGAAGAGGAAAAAGTTGTTGTCGAGGATGAGTTCTGTCATCTCAAGCAACATTTCCGTGTGTTCCCAGAGGCTAGCCGTTCTACGACTCAAAATGTGACGTAGGACTTGTAGTCCCAGATCATGTCTGATGCTTATGTATAGTGCTGTTACGTCTAACGTCACAAGTGTCATGCCATCCTCCCATGTGATGTCCGTGAGTGTGCTGAGAATATGCTTAGGATCCTTGATATATGATGGAAGGTTGTGAACTAATGGCTGTAGGAAAGTGTCCACATATTCGGAGACTCTCTCTATCGGTCCCCCTATGCCTGAGATGATAGGTCTGCTCGGGGGAAAAGGGAGATTTTTGTGAATTTTGGGCAGAGTGTGTGATGACTGCCTTATGATCTGGACTGGTTCCATCGAAAAACTCCTGGAATTCTTTTCGCACTTAAACAGTAACGACTACGACATTAAATTCACCTTTCAATACAGTCAGAGGAGTATCACTTTCTTAGACGTAGAACTCTTTATTTTGGACAACAAAATCCAAAGCAGACTTTTCAGAAAACCCACAGCGTGCAAAGCAACCCTCCATGCATCGAGCGCCCACCCCGGCCACCAGATTAATGCCATCCCATATGGTGAATTCATGCGTGCCAGACGGAACTGCAGCATTGAATCTGACTTTGAAGATTGCATACAAAGCATGGCATCTAGATTCTCACGTAGAGGTTATGACCTAAAAACTGTACATACTACAATTAATAGAATTTCTAAGGTCAGTCACCAAAGTACTCTTAAAAACAAACTGGTGAAGAGAGACACCACAATAGTACGCTTGATTACAGACTTTAATAAACATGCACAAACACTGGCACGTAGCATGCAAAGACATTGGCACCTACTCACCGCAGATAAGACACTGCAGGAGTTCACATCATCTAGGCCTGTGATCACCTTCCGTAGGGGTCTGTGTCTAAGGAACATTCTCAGCCCCAGCTACCCAAAGGGGGAGCAAACACCTAACTGGCTCACCCAACACACCATAGGTTTTTTTAAATGTGGCCACTGCTCGATGTGTAGATGGGCCACAGACAAGAAAAAACTGTTTTTCGGACCAAATAACAAAATTTACAAAATCGACACCAACATCACATGCCACACCAAATTTGTGGTATATGCTATTGAGTGCAAGTGCAAATTGAGGTACATTGGCAGCACCATTAGGAGACTCAAGGAACGCATTGGGGAACACAGGAGGGCTGTCAAACAAGGGGATAGCAGATACCCAATAGCCACTCACATAGCAGAATGCAAGTTCCAAGACGCACACCGGACACTCACATTTTATCGGTTTGATGTCGTACCCAGGGACCCAAGGGAGGGTAACAGAGAATTACTGCTCAGGACGAGGGAAGCCCATGTGGATCATGAGACTCAGGAGTGTAGAACAGGGCCTAAACACCGACCACGAGCTTCAGTATTTTCTGGGTGATTAATAAGCAAAGGGTTCTGCTATCGTATTGAATCATGAACATATTAGGTTAACAAAAGGGCTGATCCTGCATACTTTGTATCTGGATAACAGTAACATCATGGTACAGGGAGCGCCATGCTAACATTTCCTAGGGATAGGAAGTAAAGGAAGAAATGTAAATGTTGGAATGTGTTAAATGACTGATACCGAATACAACAGTCTGTTTCGTTCACCATGTGTAATTGCATACTGTAAGAATTGGAATAAGGATTAACTCGATACTGCAACACTTTAATCATGACAATCAAGACAAACAACTATAATATGACATGGAATGTATCTCTCAACCCCACATAGACTGTAATATGAGGATGCTGTGCATTGTCTAATCAAGTTAGCCACAAACAGAGCCCTATTGGGACAACAGATGTACATATATGAAAATTGTTGTATGAGCTCAGTCGATCTTGTCTGTTTGATAATGTTTTCCTACTTTGAATTTATAGCGTCGCACTACAGGATCAGGTTAACATCGAAAACCACAATGTCACCTTTTACACGGAACACTATAGTGCACCACCATGATGGCAATAGTCACTCTGCAAAATTTCCCGTCACTCTGTAGCATGAAGTAATTGGAACAGTGGAGTGCCAGAGGCCTTCCTAACTCCACTCTATAACGTCTTATCTTCAGGCGAAATTTTCCGTAAGTTAGCGTCTCCCATTGTTGGTAAAATGTGGTGACGACAACTATCCCTACGTAATTACATAAGTTGTGAATTATCGTAGTCAGGGGTTTCTAATAGCAGTGCCCCGGGGGTCCCTTGAACACCACTCGAAGATGGCGGCTCCATGCAGGATGACTTTCCGGCACAGTCCGCTTTTCACTCTCACTACATAAGAGACACGCTAGCAAGGGGCCGTCCCAGCACAGAACGATCCTACTCCGCGTACACGCAGGAGAGGGAGAACCTCACTCGATCCACGATTTCTTGCCGGTAAGGAGTTGACAACACACACTTGTGGGAGTAAGGTAGTTTTAACACTCGGGCCGTTAATTGATTTTATCCTTTTACCTTCACTTAAGGATGGGGCAGAAAGGCTGTTATATATAAATAACACTAGTGGCAAAACAAATAACAAGGAAGTAGCGCAAAAAGTGACGACATCAACAGAAATTATTCAAATACACAAAGACTAACGGAAACCCTTTAGGGTCGGAATTATCACCGAACTTAAGGTAGGGAGCCTAACACTGGTTTTCTGCTACCATAAATAGAAACATTTAACAGGATGCAGGCATTAGGTTGACATCCTTCTTTTCTCTCCCACACTTATATTCCTCAGGATATTACTCATAGGTATCGCATCCACTATACTTATGTTGCATTCCCCTTTCTTATGACTACATACCTAGTCACTATGCCATCACCTGGTTTTGACAACATGAGGGTGCACTACAGCAATTGTGCTTTAAACACAACTTTGATGCGTGCATGTTCACTTCTGCACATGACCACCCCAGGAGATTCCCAATTAGGGAATCAGGTTTAAAAACTACAGTCTGAAACATGTAGTATCGACTAGTATTGTACAATCAAAATTTTTCTTTTGCTCTTTTCCCCATTAATGTAAATTTACTGCTTCATAAAATTTATGTACAAGTGCATGTTTAGTGCTATTCATCGCATGTATTTCCACACAAATACACCTCACAATCCATAGGCCCACATATGTCACTGGAATCACCTTGACAGTATTCGTATGAAAATGACCATATAACCAGTATGCATACGAACAAGTGTTCTTGTATATCCCCATAGCCCTGAAGAAGTCGTGGGGTAATCCCATGTAACAGCGACGAAACACATGTTGGCTAAGAAACAGAAATAAGTGAAGTGCAGAACGGACTTCACTCACAAAAAGACTCTAATAAATCATCTTGAGATACACAAGAAAAATGAACTGTGATATATTCATGAACATCCATTAATAATGATTTAACGTGTGCAGAGGATCCGCATTTACTGTGGAGTGGTCTTTTGACCACAAATCTAGGGATTTGGTGGTTTTTCCCGACCTCTTTGCACTGTACCAGATTTCCTTACCACAACGTAATGTACATGTGATAAAACCCTTGAGCGCCGGTTTGCCTATTATCCACCACCATCTCCATATAATTTTTGTTCAGACAGAAATTCCAAGCATTCCAAGCATTTACACTTAGTTATACAGATCTTGAAACAAAGCATTCAAACTAAAGTACATAGCATGCCAAAATAAAGGGCACAGCAGAGTGCATGGAACTTGCCAATTTAAAAAACAGTGAAAAGTGTACAGCAGAGTACAAGACACCTGCCTAACTAGAAAACAATGACAACAATGGAGAACAAACAGCAAGGCAGATTGGGGTATGAGAGTTCTCCTCTCCCAAAGACCAATTGACTGGGCGTGGCATATCTCCACGACAAGTGTGAACATTGAGTACCAGACTGGGGGGGCATAGGCACTTGATGCTGGTTCCCAGGATCTCCCTTCAGGGTGGTAACCTTTCCAAACATTCACACAGTACAATTTCTACTTATCCCTTTTTGTTTTTAAATTTTGTGGCCCTCATATTCAGTGTGTTTGGCAACTATATCGGGAGGCAAAATGGTTTGGTATGAGAACCTGATCGGTAGGGTTTAAGAAGGGAAACATGAATGTCATTAATAATGGTTGGGCAAGGTTAGTTTCATGGTTACCGGATTGATGATTTGAAAAATTGGGTAAGAAACCACATAATTGGGTTGATAGGTAGAGCGGAGGACCAAAACATAGACTAGCAGGAGAGCTAGGATGATCAGAGCCAAAAAGACCTGCACAAGAAGGACCAGAATCAGGGAGACCTAGTCCACGAGGACCAGGGTGACCAAGGCACAAAGACGACCAGAAACAAATGGACAAGGAGAAACAGGACCAGGAGAAACAGAACTAGTTTGTAATGGGGCCAGTGTGAGAAGGATTGGGACAGCTAGGAAGAATAGTAAGGACCTGGAGGACAATGGACTGTGGGACCAACAGGCTAGGATCAAAGGCACCATAAGGAACAAAGCAAGGAGGTCTAGGGAAACCAAAAAGATTAAGACTAGGAGGACTGCAAACAGGTCCAGGAGGGCCATGACTATAAGGACCTAGGGAACCAGAACATTGAGTATCAAATGGGGCAGATCGACCAGAACCTGGGGTGCTAGGACTAGGGTGCGGAGGATCAGAGGAATCAGGCTGAGCCAGAATGACCAAAGGCGACTGAACAAGGGTGGTCAGGTGGACCAAAACCAAAATAACCAGGCTCAGGGGGACCCGGACAAGGAGAAACAGAATCATAAGGGCTAATGCCACTAGGTGCAGGATCAGGAGGATCATGAGGAAAAGGAAGAGAGCCAAGAGGGCCACAGTAACCCAAACCAGGAGGACCACTACCACGAGAGTCAGGCCTAAGAAGACCAGGACACAAGAGAACAGATGGTCCATGGGAACCAGCAGAAACAAGACCTGCAGTACTGGGTGTAGAAGGTAAAGGATGAGGAAAAGTAGGACTAGGTCACCAGGACCAAGAGGAGCAGAAAGAAATTGAGAGAACAGATAAGTCCAGTCCCAGTGGGATCAGAATTAGAATAGAAGTTTAAATCAGTAGGGAGCTAGGATCGAGAGCAGATTTTGCAAGGGTTGACTGGAAATGGGTATTATCTTGGAAAGTGAGGCTTAAATAAGTTGGGGTCTTGAGAGTGGGGAATGGATAGGGGGAATTATTGTCTGGGACCTTGCAGTCTGGGGATTCTGAGAAAAGCATGAAGCCTGAGCGGAGTCTGAAGGGGTTGGGTGCTTCGAGCCAGATGGGACTCTGAGGCAGTGGCCTGTAACCCCAAAGATTTACCAAAGAGAGTCTAGAATCAAAGGGAGTTGTGGAATTGACCTTGTAAACATGTATTTCCTCAAAAGTAGCTAATACGTGAAGGGGTTGTGTTGTGTTGGGACCATGACAGAGGTAATACCAGCAAGAGTTCTGCTAAGAAGGTTCAGAGACACAAAACAAATCTGTGAAAATGCCCAGAAAAACCACAAATACTATTATTTTAAGGTACCTTAAAGGACAGACTAAATGTGTTTTTAACTGGAGCAGAAGGGGTTACATGGGAACCGCTGTAGGGTATCAGCTACCAAGGAAACTCTTTATGATGATGCAGAGGTATAGATCGTAAATCAAGAAACAGGGACACTAATTGGTCCAAAACTTGAGAAAACATAAATAGTATAGAAATAAAAGCACAGTATACCCCTTTGTAGACATTATAACCTTAGAAAAAAGAAAGGACTTAAAACCCGTGTATGTCAGAAACCACCAAGTGACATTACAAAACATTCACAATGGCAAAACACTCACAGTATGGCCCGCACTTATATGTTCAAAGTAAGACTGTAGAAATGTGTTCACAGAAAACAAACACTAACATTAAATCTAGGGAAAGCTAAAGAATCGTGCAAGACAAAACAGAGCATCTAATATTATGTAGAAGGCAGAAGTGTACGATTACATTCAACTTTATTGGGCATATTATCAAAGTGCTAGCGCCGCTGCAGCATCACTATTTGATGCAGTGGTGGGCAATCAGTGTTCCACACTATTTCATATTTACAAACTGACACATTGAGCCCAATGCGTCGGTTTAAAAAGGCCTTTGTCACATTATACCTGCACCAGGTATAATGTATGCAAGATAAGCGTTCCAGCATTAAAAGCCACGCAGAACTGATGCAGTGAAACTTACAACTTTTCACTGCATCACTCTATGGCTTTACTGTGTAAAATTCCTACGCCTTCTCAAACCAGGTGCAACGATTGAGCCAGGGCTTTTAACATGGGATTAACCCCTGTGTTCCTATGCATTGCAGGACCAACTCCAGCAATGTGTCACTTTAGCGCCAAAAGATGCATCAGAATTTCTGATGCATCCGTGAAGCCTTGCGCCATGGAGCACTGTATTGTAAATACAGCGCATCCAATGCATCATTACATCATTTGTGCCAGGCGCAAGAAATCTGACGCGCCGATGCGTCAGTTCTTGTAAATATGCCCCTATGATTTTAGCTAGAGTGTGATTTGTATGTAATGGATATAAGGAAAACCGAAATGAAAGCAAGTCTAAAAAATCTCACACACAAAGGAAATGTAGGCATTGAATGGGAAGAGTGGTACTATATGTCTAAAACAAGACAATGTTTAGTACCAGAGGTTGAAACTAAGAGGCATATTTACAAAAACTGCCACTTCAGCATTGATGCATCAGATTTCTTGCGCATGCTGCAAATGCCCTAATAACGCCATGGATGCGCTGTATTTACAATACAGTGCTCCATGGCGCAAGGATTCATGGATGCCTCAGAGATTCTGGATGGGGATTAAAGACCCCTTCGCTGCTGGGGGTCCTTAGGGGCCAACTAGCCTACCTGATACCTCCAGTAAGCCCAAGATATTGGGATTTCTGAGAGGTGGACACAGGCCACTCCCCTTTCTCCACCACTCTGCAAACGCGCCTCCTGGTGCACTCTTGGTTAGGGGATGAAGTCCCCTTGCCTCCTGACGGTCCCTGGGGGCCAACTAGCCCTCCTGTTATCTCTAGTAAGCCCCACACAGTCGGATTGCTGAGAGTGGTCTGAGGCCACGCCCCCTTTTTACACCACTCTGAAAACACACCTCCTGGCGCTCTCAGCAATCCCACTTTGTGGGGCTCACTGGAGGTACCTGTTGGGCTAGTTGGCCCCCAAGTCCCCTTCAAGGCTTCAAGGGGACTTAATTCTCCAACCCAGAACGCGCCAGGAGGTGCGTTTGCGGAGTGGTGCAGGGAGGGGGCCCCGCGGTCCCTGCCGGCTCCACTTTTGGGCGAAGGGAGCTGCTGACATGCAGCTCCCTTTGCCCAAAAGCAAATCTGCTTCGCTTCATGGAAGCAAGAGCAGTTTTTCTGCTCTCTTCCATGAAATGAAGCAGACGCTTGCAATGGCAGGGCGGGAGCAGTGCTCCCGCCCTGCCATTGCAAACTGCAATGTCCCCGGGGTGGGCACCCCGGGATATTGCTGGAGCAGGCCCTGGGGGTGGCGGTCCCTAGGGCCAAGGAGGGCTCCTGGAGAGGGGGGCCGCACGGCCCCCCTCCCAACTTGAACATAGCCCCAGGGAGGTGGTGGTCCCCGGGGCAGTGTGGGGGGGCTCGAGCCCCCCACACATAATTTTAAGAGTTGGTCCTGGGGAGGTGCCGGTCCCCGGGGCAGTGGGAGGGGGCACAAGGCCCCCCATTTAAACATTGAAGCCCCAGGGAGGTGGTGGACGCCGGAGCTTGGGGGGCCCGCGAGGCCCCCCACCCATTATTTTGAAATGCCCCAGGGAGGTGGTGGTCCCCAGGGCAGCATGGGGGGCAGGAGCCCCTCCACGCTTTTTTAAAAAAAAGCCCCCAAGACCTGGCCCCCCGAGGTCTTATCAAAATGAAGCGCGGGACACCGCGCTTTGTTTTTTAAAAAAAAAGTTTCGGTGGGATTTGCGGACCCTAAGCGTGTTTATACCCTGCCCCCGTTTCTTGTTTTTTTTAACCTTTTTTCTTGTGACTCGGTTCAACTGAGTCACAAGATGGCTGCCAACACTTCTTGGTTTGAAGAGTTGGCAGCCAATCAGAATCAAGCTCGTGCTCGGGAGGGTTTTCGGATCCACCCCGGCAGCCAGATATCGATAGCTTTTTATTTTTTATTTTCTCAGGAACTACTGAACGGATTTACACCATTCAAAGCAAAGAGTGCACTCTGGACAAAGAGCTACCTCTCTGCCAAATGTGGTGTAATTCTGTTCAGCAGTTCGGACTGTAGCTGCGTCAAAAGTTTCCTATGGAAATTAACATGGAGAAAACACGTTTTTCTCAACCCCTGCTTAATGAATCACCCCGAAACTTTCAAGACAGGAGCTGACCGGAGCGCCCCATTAGTTTTCAAAACTTAGCAAAAATTCGTCAACCGGTGCCAAAGATATTGGCAAAACAAAAAACGCTTTTCCTATGGAAACTAGGTCCTAACTATAACTACCTACTGGCGACCGCCAGTAGGTGATATAGCTATATATATATTCACTGAAAAAACCATAGGTTTCAGGCTTGTTATAGTTAGGAATTAGCATTTTAAAAACCTTTGAAATTCACTGAAAAAACCATAGGTTTCAGGCCTGTTATAGTTAGGAATTAGCATTTAAAAAACCTTTGAAATTCACTGAAAAAACCATAGGTTTCAGGCCTGTTATAGTTAGGAATTAGCATTTTAAAAACCTTTGAAATTCACTGAAAAAACCATAGGTTTTAGGGAAAGTTATAGTTAGTTGGACATTGCACTCGTACAAAACCCGTGAAATTCCCCCGTTATAGTTAGTTCAGCTAACTATAACTCGCGCCCCCGCAATGCACTGCTGATGACGTCACATATTACATCACTCATGACATGGTCAGTGACATCACTGATGACATCACTGATGACATCATCCATGTGAGAATTTAATGCATCTTCTCACACCCTAATATAACTTTTGATACACCCACTCTAAATTACAGACTGCCATTCTCAAAACCATACACACTCCAATACCAATAAGTACATACCCACTCACTGATTCTTAGGTCTACACACACACACATCTACTCACTCACCCGTACAGTCACTCATACTTACAGTCACTCAGTACAGGACTATCATATGCACTCATACACCTATATAAACACTCACACAACGCAACTCATCCATAGAGGTACTCACACACCTAGTCAGTCATGCAAATAATTAATCACACTCCAATTTACTCACCTATACAGTTATACACACCAGCTCACTTACTCATAAAAATACTAGCACATTCTTACGCTCCTATGCAATCACTGAAGCAAGCACACACTCATCCATATAGCCACTCTCACAATCACACACTCTCACTTATAGCCATTTATATACTCCAACACACATATATATACTGCCTTTCACATATGTAGTTACTCACACATGTACCACTGAGATATACATTCAATCACTAACACACCCATACACACACTCACCCACCCATACAGTCCATCACAGACGCACTCTTGAAACCATGCACCCAGTGAATCACCCACTCACACATCTATGCACAGAGTCACACACACCCCCCACACAAACACTGAGGCACCCATACAGATACTCAGAGAACCAATCCATAACTCATATAGACACTCATTTAGCTAGTCAGAAACCCCATGCAGCTGCTTACACAACAACAGACAGACGGATACAGACATTCACACAGTTTAGTCACTCACCCATGCATCCAGTAAGATACGTTTAATCACTCACTTATAGACTCAGTCACGCACCTACTAAATCATCCATTCAGACGCTTATACACCCACTCATTCTTCAATACGCCTTTCCCTATATATATTAAACATATTTAAACTTTACAGAAACACACAGTCACTGGATGATGTCATTTGAGATGTCATCAGTGATGTCATCAGTGATGTCACTGACCATGTCATGAGTGATGTAATATGTGACGTCATCAGCAGTGCATTGCGGGGGCGCGAGTTATAGTTAGCTGAACTAACTATAACGGGGGAATTTCACGGGTTTTGTATGAGTGCAATGTCCAACTAACTATAACTTTCCCTAAAACCTATGGTTTTTTCAGTGAATTTCTAAGGTTTTTTAAATGCTAAACCCTATACTTTCTCAGAATGAATTACTTTAGTTTAAATACTTTGCAAATAGGCAATAGACTTTTAAGTACAGTAGTTACAGTTGTTGCAATGGGCAACACAATTTCAAACACAATGCAACATTGAGCTCAATGTGAATTTCTAGCTAAATGCAATTAGTTACTTTATGGATTACTTTTCTAACCACAGGACTGGATCCTAGATTCAGTCCTGGGGCATCTCCTGTAAACAGTTGAGTAAAAGCGTTTTGGTTACAGTAGTGATTTTTAAGGAATATTATTGTATTTTAAAAGTTGACACTTAGAAACTTTTTCACATAGAATCACCAATGTTATCCTATGGGAGGAAATTCACTTAGCAGGTAAGTAGTGTTATCGTTACTTTTTGTTACTCAGTGTTGGATCCTGGATCCAGCACTGGTGCATCTCCTGTAAACAGTTGAAAGAATGCGTTTAAGTCATACAGGCGATTTTTAAGGAATATTTGTAGTTTGTGAAAATCAACACTCTGAAACTTTTCTGCTGAAAACCAGACAATGGATTCCTACGGAAGGAAATATAAGTTACTCGTAAGTACGGTTAAAATTACTTTTCAGGATCAGTACTGGGCTGAAAGATGCAGCACTGAGGTCTCTCCTGATAACAGGTGAGTAAATCGGAATTCGTATTTTGGCTGATTTTAGAGGAATATTTGTATGTTTCAAAAATCGACACTTAGAAACTTTTTCAGCAAAAAGCAGGCAATGATATCCTATGGAAGGAAATTCAAGTTACTGGTAAGTACGGTTAAAATTACTTTTCAGGATCAGTACTGGGCTGAAAGATGCAGCACTGAGGTCTCTCCTGATAACAGGTGAGTAAATCGGAATTCGTATTTCGGCTGATTTTAGAGGAATATTATAAAGTTCCAAAACTCCACACTTAGAAGAATTTCCAAGTGAAACCAGTCAATGATATCCTATGGAAGGAAATTCAAGTTACTGGTAAGTACGGTTAAAATTACTTTTCAGGATCAGTACTCGGCTGAAAGATGCAGCACTGAGGTCTCTCCTGATAACAGGTGAGTAAATAGGAATTCGTAGTTCGGCTGATTTTAGAGGAATATTTGCACAATTGTGAAGGGAGGGGGCGGGGCCTGAGGTGACATCTGTGCAAACGCTGCCCCGTGGCGCGTTTTTAAGTTGGGGATTAAGTCCCCTTGAATCATGAGGGTCCCTGGGGTCCAACTAGCCCACCCTGTACCTCCAGTATGCGCCAGGGAGCTGCGTTGCAGAGAGGTGTAAAAGGGGCGTGGCCTCTGTACACCTCTCTGCAACGCAGCCCCCTGGCACATACTGGAGGTTCCTGGTGGGCTAGTTGGCCCCAGGGACCCCCAGTATTCAAGGGGAATTACTTCCCTTCTTAAACGCGCCAGGGGCGTGTTTGCAGAGTACTGCAGGGAGGGGGCGGGGCCTCCGGCACGATGCCGGTCATTTTTATTTTTTTTATTTTTTTTAATGGGAGGGGGCTGCGTGGCCCCCCTTCCCTTGGCCACTTTTGGCCCCGGGGACCCCATCCCCGGGGCCTGTGCATTTTTTTTTCTTAAAAAAAAACGGGAAGGGGATCGCGTGGCCCCCTTCCCTGGGCCTGTATTGGCCCCGGGGACCCCATCCCCCGGGGCATGCCCTCGATTTTTTTTTTATTATTTTGGAGGGGGGCTGCGTGGCCCCCCTCCTCAGGCCATTTAAGGCCCCGGGGACCCCATCCCCCGGGGCCGGCCTTGCCCTTTTAAAAAAAAAAATAATAATTTGGGGAGGGGGGCTGCGTGGCCCCCCTCCCTGGCCACTTATGGCCCCGGGGACCCCATCCCCGGGGCCTGGCCTCTGGTTGGGGACTGTGGGGGGTCCCCAATCCCCCACAGTCCCGCCGGCTCCCCGTGTCCTACGGGAGCCGGCATTGCTTTTCCACATGGGGAGCAGCTAACATGCTGCTCCCCTGGGGAAAGCAATTGAGTTTGCATTTTGAAAGAGAGAGCAGGTTTCCTGCTCTCTCTTTCAAAATGCAAACAAGTTTGCTATGACAGGACGGGAGCCGCGAGGCTCCCGTCCTGTCATAGCAAACTACAGTGTCCCGGGGGTAGGCACCCCGGGACACTGCAGGAGCCGGCCCTGGGGGTGGCGGTCCCCAGGGCCATCAAGGGCTCCAGGAGGGGGCCGCGCGGCCCCCTCCCAACCATTTCACAGCCCCGGGAGGTGGTGGTCCCCGGGGCTTTGGAGGTCCGTAACGGACCCCCATATTCAAATCTTTAGTGCCCCGGGGAGGTGGCGGTCCCCGGGGCGTGTGGGGTGGCTGGAGCCCCCCCACACAGGTCAAATTTTTTTTTTTTAAAAGAAGCCTCGGGGGTGGCGGTCCCCGGGGTTGCGGGAGGGCCAAGAGCCCTGAGCGCATCCTGCCGATTTAAAAAAAAAAAAAAAAAATGCTTTTTTCTGCCCAGGGGGTCCTTGTGGGACCCCCTGAGCAGGCCTAGGGGGTCAGGGTGTTTCTACCCTGCCCCCTTTGTGCGTTTTGCACACTTGTTTCTTTTTTTTTTTCCTCGGCGGGATCCGCGCACCCTAAGCGCATCCCGCCGATTTAAAAAAATTAAAAAATGCTTTTTTCTGCCCAGGGGGTCCTTGTGGGACCCCCTGAGCAGACCTAGGGGGTCAGGGGGGGTCAGGGTGCGCACTTGTTTCTGTCCCTCAGTTCTACCGAGGGACAAAATGGCTGCCAACACTTCCTGATTTGGAGTGTTGACAGCCAATTAGCATGCAGCTCGTGATCGGGAGGGTACGCGGACCCTACTCGGCCATAGATATATATGTGATTTTATCTGTGATTTTCTCAAACTATTGAACGGATTTACACTGAACCAAGGGCTACCTCTTTGCCAAATTTGGTGTAATTCCGTTCAGCAGTTCGGGCTGTAGCTGCGACTAAAGGTTCCTATGGAAAAATTAATGGGGAAAACGTGTTTTGGGACCCCCCTTTTTTCTCGGCCCTTGCTTAACGAATCAACCCGAGACTTTCAGGGTAGGAGCGGAGCGGAGCGCCCCAACAAGTTGGAAACTTTCACGAAGATTCGTCAACCGGCGCCAACGTTATTTCAAATAGAATGTCGCGGATTTCCTATGGATAATAGGTCCTAACTATAACTATCTACTGGCGACCGCCAGTAGATATATATATATATATATATATATATATATATATATATATATATATATATATATATATATATATATATATATATATTATATACATACAGAGCCAAGTATAGTAAACCTAAACTTGCCTATTTGTCGATATTTTGGTTTCAATATTTTTGCTTCGATATTATGGTAACTCGAAATGTCATACTTGATATTCTGTACCTACACTATTGCCAGTCGCAATTGTATTTTAGGGACCATGCACGAAGAAGGCTATGCTATAGAAATAAAAAACTTTAGTTACATTGGTAGATCAATGTAAAGCATCACAATCATCTTGGTTTATGCAGACTAAAGGATAAATATTCCAGGCACACATGAGGATGATGAGAAGCTATCAACCAGCAAGGCAGTGCCTCCATAAGGTCCAAAAAGCATTGGCAAAGCCAATAATTTTGGTATTGGCTGCCAGCCTTTTGACTCTCTTAATGGTTGGTTTGTTTATTTTTCTGGGGAGGTGCTGGGCCTTCTCCAGGACCAACAAAATGGCTAAAATCAAAAATAATATTGCTTTAGTAGTCCATGGCACTGAAGAAAACTACTTTGTGTGCCTGTGCTCCTTGTGAAAGAGCAGGATACCATCACTCATAGTAAAGTTAGACAATGGCTGAAGTGGGCTGACTGACTGCCTCATGCTGTATGCTGTAGTGGTTAAAGAAACATGAGAAAGGTAGAACAATAGACCAGTGGATGATGAGAACTTCCTGAAAGCACCTGTAAACAAGTATATACAAAAATACATAATTTTAGCAAAGTCAGAAGGGCTTGGCTAAAGTCATACCTAAAAAGAACACCTGCATGATCAGGAACAAGTATATCACTGCTACAACACCACTGACCCACCTCACAAGTTTAGAAAGTACCTCTGCATTAAGAAAGCCGAAATTAAAAACCACACGTGACAACCTCGATGCCTCTAAAATTATCTACAATGACAATAGTAACAGCTGTAGCAACACCCATTGTCATTGTATTGACAACACGATAGACCTCACCATTAAATCTATCAGACATAATTGAGGATAAGGTGGAACTCAAACATGAGGACAGCGATAACACACTCATGTTCTTCTCATAGAGGCTTCTTCAGAATCTATGGCATGGGCCCTGATAGAGAAGGTCTGCTAGGGAAAGAGCCTAGCAAACCAAAAAAAGTCTTACCACTCTGCAGGTGGTATTACCAGAGATCTGGAAGGAATTATTGAAAGACTAGAAACATTATAGTCTGGAAATCATGCTTTCATTTCAAATTCCACAAGTAAGGGATTCACTACGGAACTTGGTTGAAGCGCAGTCAAAGGAGGCACACTCTTCCTGTGGACATTGTATATCACAAAGATGTGACATAAGAGCAGCACAGCATCAATGCACTGAGCAAGTGTAGGCAGACAGAGCCAATTGACATGCAAATCAAGGGGTGGTGCCTGTGATGCCAAATTTGTGAGAAAACCTTTTATAAGGGTTGGATGGGATAATATAGCATTGTAAATCAACTTGCAGGGGGTCTGGTGACACTATCATCTGCAATTCAGACTCACATGTGTGTTTTTTAACATAGGGAAGTTGCCAGAGGTCCGCACTTGCAAGAGCAACATCCCCAAGCTAGAAAAACATGTATTAAAAATCGTAAGTAGTAACTATTATTTTTAGACTAAGTTTGAACTTGAAAAATATACGTGTTCTCTATTGCTGAGTATGTGTGGAGCCTGCACCTTAATCTCCACATTTGAATCTAGGGCAAGCTGCAGCCAAGATGGTGACTCACCAAAAGACAAGTCTACTGCAAAATGCTGAGCAAAGGGAACTTTCAGTTCTTCTTTTTTTTTCATATTAAGATTGTTTGCCGTTTTCCTTCTTTTGTTGTTTAGACAATCTAACAGTTTGACAGCTTTAGCCACCTCTATTTTGAGATGAGCCTGAGAATTTTTATTTATAATTTATTTCCTGCATAATTTCAACATGTTGAGTGCCACAATGTGTGCCTGGCTTTCTTATAATGTCTTTGGAGTTCTGTGTGTTTAATGTTGTTAAACACTAGTAGGTTTTTTGGCTTTCATTTTCAACACAATGTTTAACATTTGTTCATCAGTTAGCTTTTGAATATCTTTAATTTCCTTTTCAAACTTGGTGAAATAGTCAATCTTCATTATCTCATACTTGTTAGAGTGGATAAGAAAATGAGTTTCATCTTCAATAAGTCCCTTATTAGATTGCTTGCAGATCCTGTCTTTCCCAGTTTCTATGTCTGCCAGTGTCTGCCTGTTTCTATTTGCTAACTGTGGTCACTTGCATTGTATTTGGTCATTGTGTTTTTTATGCTCACCACCAGGTATCAATGTTCTAATCACTTTTTAATGCTATGTAACATTTCATCTTGTATTGTATCATTATTTGTTTTTCCTCTACTGCACATTTGTTTAATCAAAGGAGTAGCCCGACATATTGAGTAAAACAGAATCATGAGTTTTAGAAGTGTTGGAACTTTCCAAGAGACAAAGGCTTAGATGGTTGAATATCAGTTATGAATTCCAAACTTCCACAAGAACATATCCCAAATACACAAGGAAGAGATTGTCTGGATTATTAGGGATGAGCTACACGGGATAAAGAAAAACAGAAAGAAACAAATGTTCCTTAGTGCATCAAGTGGCCCAGATGTATAACATTAAAGGAGTTCATTTGGGTATAAAAATGGTAACAGCATGGTAAAACACAGGAGATACCTATTGGTGCTGCTAAATTCTATATGCTGTTTATGAACTTTAACGTTGGATCCAAAGTGAAATACAACTTGAGAGATGATTCCTAGAAGATCTAATATTGACATTTATTTACAGAATAAGACCCAAGACCACTCCAAGAGATGTCTCTGCTGTGAATTCCTGGAAAGAATTCCAGAAGACACACACCAGATGACATTGTCAATATTCTGAATACATGAACACCAAACATCTCCCTATTACAATAAAGAAATAAAACTGCTACAAACTTTGAATTAAATAACATCATAGGAAGCTAAAATAAAAATACTTCAAACTTTGAATTAAATAACATTGCAGGAAGCTATAATATGACACTTGCAACTTTTTTTTAAAGACCAATCACAGCAAATCCAAGAAAATCAAAAGATAAAACTAAAACATAACATAATCTTTAAACTTGACAGGAACTACTCTCACCCGTTCATTGTGGGATCACAAATCCGCACTCCCAGTATTCTGAGAATCATTTTGCAAATAAACTTCACCTTCAGTTTCCACCTAAACAGCACAAGAATCCCTGTTAAAAGAAACCATCTCCTTCAATGGAGCAATCTCAGCACCACACTCTGTTTCTTTAAAGGACAATGGCACATCAAGCCAATATGAGCCATTCATCACACCCAACTGAACATCCCTATTTGTCATAATGCAAACTTACTCCTCTTTGAGTTTCACAATGACACCACCCATTGTCCTGCAACAAAACTGTGGTTTTAGATACCTTCACAACCTTAATAGAGTTGGTAAATTTTCACTCTCCCTTATCCACTTTAAGTGGTTTTTTAATTAAAACCTAATCACCGACCTTAATATCAATGCCTTTGACACTTGTAGTGTAATCAAAATATTCTTTAGAAGCTTTTCATTTCTCCTCAACTTTTCTGCGAACCTTATTCAAGTACAAACATTCATTCAAATGACCAGTTCATTCATCTAACTAAGACGGATTAAAATCAGACAGAGGCTTTCTACCCCTCAAAAGCATTAAAGGTGGAAAACCTGTAGTACTGTGCGGCATGGTATTATTATAGCTCTACATCTTGTCTTGCAAATAACGATTAGCCCTTTCCACCAAACCATTTGAAACAAGAATATATAATGGCACCTTAACGTGTTGTATAGCATGTTTGTTGAAATCTGCAGCGTCTCTGACTAAATAAAACTAGTTCTATTTTCTGTTACTATTGATTTAGGTGCATCTTCAATACAAATTTTCTTTTACAGAACATTTTTAACATTATCTGTATCTGCTGGTCTCACAAACGCATAATAGAAACCACTTCAAAAAATAATTAACTGCCACAATCAGATACTTCAAGTCACTCTTCAACAAATTATAAGGACCAGCAAAGTCTAAACCTATTTTCTTCCAAGGTCCTTCAGGCCAAGGCATAGGAGTCAATGATGGAATACTAACCTTCCAATGCTTATCAGAATACAAACATTCCTTTCACTTCTCAACAAATATTTTCACTTGTGAATCAGTACCAGGCCACAAGTAATGCTGTTTTATTCTGTGCACTGCCGCCAAAAAGATCAGATGTCTCTCTTGTGCTAAAGAGATAGTCTAATGGTGTAATTAAGCTGGTGGTACATAACAATCCTGTCCTAAAACTCTGTCATTCACTAACGATAGTTCAAAAGACGATTGTGAATAAACTCTCCAATCCTCAGACAACAACCTGTCCCTAAGCCAACCTTTCAAAATAAAATTCTTAACTTTGCACAAAATCATATCATGCTCACAACACTCAATCCATTCTATTTCATCAATAGGAAATTCATCAGTGGCATCAACACAGTCATCATCATCCTCATGACTCCGACTTTTTTCCAATTCTTCTTCAATAGGTAATCTGGACAGAAAATCTGCCCTCATGTTCTTACTTTCAGCCACATCCTTAATATCAAAATAAAACCCTTGTAGAAGAGATGATAATCTTATAAGCGTAGATGATGCTATGTTGGAAAAAGTGCTACTCAACATATAAATGAAAGGCTTATGATCGGTAAAAAGAGGAAACCGTGTACCCCAATTATACATTTAAAATTTCTCAGCTGCTCATGAACAAGCCTGGTCTTCCCATTCGATTGTACTATATTTACATTCAGATTCCATCAACATTTGAGATGCAAATTTTCCATCAACACTTTGACTAAGAACACCACCCAGACTAACTTGCATCAACTCTCATAACCATGCATGAAAGGTTCTATGGCTGGAGCTTTAATTTTGTCAGTCTTTAAATCATCTAAGCCTCTTGAGCTTCTTTCGTGCAGTTAAACACCAATTGATCCCTATGATAAATATCAAGATTACTGCCAAATTCACATTGAGCTGCAAGTACTCTTAAAACAGCCAAATAATCCTCAACTGATTCTTCCAATTTTAGTTTTCTCTTGAAAAAGTATGCCTTTGTAGCATAACAAATGCCTCATCATAATATTGTTTGGTCATGCGAGCCATCGCTTCAGTATATTTATCCCAGGATTCAGCCTCAACAGTTGTAGGAATAGCATGTGGCAAATTGTCAGAAACTTCATCTCCTGCATCACCTAGATGATTAAGGGCCAGATTACAAGTTTGATGGCCTTGGAGCGGGCCGCCATGCCAGCGCCCCGCTCCATGAATTGTAATCCTGTCGGGCGGTCCTGCGGCAGCGGTGCCTTTCTAAGGCTCATAGGAGACCATAGAAAGGCACTTCCGAAGGAGCGCCGCAGCCCGTTCCTCCACAGACAGAAATGCATAATGTTGTGCATTTCTGTCCATGCAGGATCACGGGGTGCAAAAATACAGGGGGGCACACCATTGATCGTATAATGACGCATAGCTATAGTCAAACGCTTAGGCACTATCCGTATAGGACCCAGATACCTCAGATTATCCCAGCACCTAACTTAATTCCCCATATCCACTTTACATTCAGCACACTTAGATAGAGAAAATCAGGCAGCCCACTATACAAGGACAACGTTTTTCCTGCTAGGTTCCTCTATCTTCAAATGATTCTTCATTCGCAGAACTGATAATAAAGACTATCATCTACTTAAGGCTAAACTCATTCAATTATGGCTACTCATCTAAGGACATCCTGATTTATTTTTATCAAGGTATTTTATACCATTTTCCTCAGACCATTGTTGTATTTTCATATATGTTAAATGGCTTTGCACCCTATTTAAGATTCTTATTATTTGTCTTATGTTGCCCTTCTCCACAGTAGGAATAATCTCACCCTTCTCTGATCAGACATTCCTCTGATACTCTCTCTATAAAATGTCCTATTTTTACAGACAAAAAGGTAAGTATTAGAATAGCCTCTTCTCTATGGCAACACAAACTCTCGAACATCGAAGTGGTGAGTCTAAATACACGCTGGTACTAAGACCCCAAGCATGATGTCCTTCTGAATTACTGATATATTCAAACCTCTGTAGTACAAACTTTATTTTTAGTCACTTTTCCTCTTCACGGATCGGCTTATTTTCTTCTCCAGATTGCACTTTTGGCACTATCCTATCTTACTACTGAGCCATGACTCAGTAATTAAACAATAGAAATACATTTTTTGTATGGCCGAATTGAACATGTAAATATATTTTAGGTACTCACAATGATCAACCTGTGTCTGTTCCTGAAGAAGGCGTGTTTTCACGCAGAAACGCACGTAGGAGAATGATTACAATGATCATTAGTTTTTGAGGATGATGACAACCCAAGTTTTTAACTTGTATATAATGTATAGATTTTATGTGCAATGGAATATATGCACTTGGTGTTTGTCTGCGTTATTTGCTATTCATGTATATATGTTAATATGTCATGATTATTTCTTGTTTTCACATTGTTGTTTAATGTTGCTTATTTTGGGAAGATTGATTCTCTTTCTTAATGTTATAATGATAAGTTGTGAGACCTGTTTGACAATATCTTGTAGTTTTTTATACCCTAAAAATACTTAAGGGATAAAACTGGAATTTGAAACATGTATGTTATTAAATAAAACATATAGGGGCCGATTATGACGAGGTCGGAAATGGCTCCGAATCGCATTCAGATTGTCCGAACTCCTGACTGAACCCATGTTTCCGACCGACTCAGAAACATTGCCAACCGACTGATTATAATACAAGGTAACCGGTCGATCATTCCGAATCGGTTCCAACCGGCATTCGGAGAGTCCGAGTCTTTCGGAGCCGGATCGTACAGCTCAATGGGCTGCATTTCCGACTGACCGATTACGATGTCGGATTCCGACTGCCGTTCCAAATTGGTCTGTCAGACATGAAACTGCTGTCGGAAATTGAATTTGGGGGCTCATAGCAGGCCCCCCTTCACCCAGAGGCCTCCAGTTGGGGCCCGTGGGGAGACCCATGGGTCCCCTCTTTTCAACCATGCACAATGTGGCAGGTACCTATGGGGTGCCCGCCACAGGGTACAAGCTTTTCAGCAACCACCCCTTTTTTCAATGGGAGCCTGTGTTGTCGGTCGGAACACAGGCTCCCGTTGAAGTCAATAGGAGTCCGACCAAACTGTGTTCGGAACCATCTCAATTGGTCGGTCGGACTCCCCGAACTCGAGTAGGTCAGAAACGATTGCGACAAGGAGTCGGTCGGAAAGCCTTCGTAATGAGGCCCATAGTGTTATTTACATGCACTTTCTGGCCTGTATTACTTTTATAATTAATTGGTTGCCAAGTGGTTTGATATTGCATTAACCTAAATCACACAGTGCCTTCCTGAAACAGCAATCTGCTGCCATATATAGAGACAGTCTGGTCCGTCAACAGCCTGATCCATGTAATAGAGATCCAAACAATAGCTGAATAAAAGTATTGTACATCAGTGGGCCTCAATATAAGCCTGCACTTTGACAAAATGGTGAGTGTGGGATCCAAAGTGAAATAAAACTTGTGAGATGATTTGTAGGTGATCAGATATTGAAGTTTATTTACAGAATAAGACCCATGACCACTCCAAGATACATCTCTGTTGTGAATACCTCGAAAGAATTCCAAAACACACACACCAGATGACATCCTCAATATTCTGAATACATAAACACCCAACAATGAGCAAGACAGGGGATAAAGAGGAACAGAGAGATACAACAGCTCCCCACTACATCAAGTGCAGGAATTCATTTGGGTACAAAAACGGTAGCAGCATGGTAAAACTCAGGACATAACTATTGGTGCTGCTAACTGCTATATGCTGTTTATGAAAAGTAATTTATAATGTTACTCCTTATACACCTTAATCATCCATGTATATATTGACATAAATGTTTACACAGGCTTGCTTACTTCTCCAACAAAATGGAAATGACGAGCTCCAGAGGAACTCGGAAATTCAGGGTTCTGGAGGAGCAACTTAAGCCTGCAGGCACAAACAAGAAACACATGAAATATCCAAAATAAGTATGGATATGGAGCAGAAGGATCTTACGTGATGGACAGTAGGGGAAAAAATAGGGACACCACAGGCAGAGTGTGAACTGTAGCAAAAGACAGTAACCTTTCAATCACAATGTCTTGTATATTGACCTCAAGTAGAAGCACAGCCCTTGAATTTGTCAATCCATTTACCAGTGGCAGCTCTTCCTTTGGGCCATTTGGGCATCACCCCACTGATACTAGCTGCCACGTATAGTAACATAATATATTCAGTAGATGCAATATGCCTTGCCCTGCAGCTCTCCTTCAGTTGCGCATGTTATGTGTTTTTGAGAGGGGGGCCTGGACATTCTTGCTGATTGGCTACCGGGATGAATAATGACCAAAAATTTGAAGTATGCACATGGGATTTGAAGGCTGTCTTGTGATGACAGGCTGACATGCACCGTTGAGGCCTCTCCAACCATTGTGTGGGGGAGCCAGGGGGAACACAGACACAGTCTCCTAAGGAACAATAGATTTGCCTGCCCATTCAATCCTCGTGCTGCTCTCATGCATTTTACATGATATGCAGCATGAAAGCAGTTTCTAGTTAGGTTTATTGGCTGCAGTCTGTCTACAGTCCCGTGCACATGAGGTAAGTAAGTCCGTTTTTATATAGCACAGCTACTCACCCTTACGGGTCTCAAGGCGCTGGGGGCCGTAGTGGAAATTAAGTGAGCTATTGCCCAGAGTCACATGGTGCTGAGCTGAGCTGCCGCCGGAGCCAGGGATCGAACCGTGAACCCTGTGCTCCGAAGTCAGCTGCCCTGGCCACTGCACCACACCTCTCCAGTACAGGGGAGGGAGGAATAGAATATGGTAATCACAGTGCAGCTTTATTTTGAGTCATAAAGTAATTTGGCCATGTTTACATGACTGTCTGTCTGACCATGAACACCTTCGCGTAGCACAACAGATGACATTGTGCATGAGGGTGGGAAGGTGAGAACACTGATGATACAGTGACTTGCTTCTCACTGGTCACAAAGGGTAGGTCCAGTGAGACAGTATGTGCACTCCTAGTTCACTGATCCACATTTGGTGCAGTCACTTCCAGGCACCAGTGTTTAATTTGTGCCAGTGGTGTTGAAATTACTGGTAGGCTCCACTTGTCCTCTTTCTTGGGGACTGGGACACTTTCCAGCCAGGTTAAATGTGGCAATAGAAAACAGACACCTCAGCAGCAACTGTTTAGCGGCCTTTGATGCTTCTTCACACTGCACTAAGGCCATTTGGAGTAGGCCTATTGCAGTCTAGAAAATTGCATTGTGATACAACAGCATTTAATATGATGGCATTTCTCATGAAGGAGAGAGCTGTTCCAGCGGTGTAACAATAGCCCCCGCGGGTCTGGGGTCTCAGAGCTGCAAGAGCCCCCTCCGGCACTCTGCACTGGCAGTGCCTGAGAGCTCCTTACTGGGTCTGGAGCATGGAGGGGCCCCTCCATGTACTTTTCAGGGGGGCCTCCACAAGTTTCATTACATCACTGAGCGGTTCACTTATCAGACCTGGGCTGCATGGCACTGTAACCCTTTCCCTTCCCTCTGCGGTTTCCAGACCTTATTTGAAGTGGAGACGGCCTATCAGCTGTGAGGGGGCACAGTTGGAGACAAACATCTCACAGTCAGAGGTGGGTGCACTGGTGGAGCGATCCCCGAAAGGAATGCAAAGTGTTTCCCTAGACTTGAGCAGTGACCTGCATGTCTCGCAATTAATCTAGGTGGACCTCTTCCATTTTTACCTTCAGCCAAATGAGTGCTTTTGGCATCTTTCCTGGGTGACATCAAAGAATGAATCAATGGAATCAAGCTATACTTGGCTGTTGAGCCCATAATAAGGGCGAAACCGGTGGTTGGTTATGTTCCGGTTCAGGAAGGACCTTGCTTTGCAGTTTGGACAGGACTGGTCCCATTAGAGTAGGGTCAAGGCTGATTTACATATGGCTGGGTCGAAACTGAGGAGGCATGGTGGGCAAAAAACTATGGTTTGGGATGTGGCCCGAGCAATCGCCAGTGCCTGATATTAATTCAAGTAGTCCATCCATCACTTTGTTTTTTTGATGCCATCAGAGAATGTATTTATTTATTTATATAAAGTTTTACATAGCGCGGACATGACCCAGGCAGGTATCAGAGCGCTTTACAGATGATCAAGGACACAAAGAGTCGGGCTAGTAGGTCAGTAACAATAGTGATAAGAAAGATACTGGAGTAGAAAGAGGAACAAAGTATCATGCCATCGCAAAAGGATATAGATGAGCATATATGAGCAACAAACAAATATTGATGTTGAGAACAATCATAGGTCATAGACATAGTCAAAGTCATAGGATCAAGTGCGAAATACATTGTAGCAGCGTCACTCAGGGTGAGGCAGTCTGTGGCGGAGGAGCGAAGCCCACATGTAGCGGAACCAACAACAAATGGTACCTAGTGGAAATAGGTACATTCAATCAAAGGGTATTCATCAGTAGAGCTTTCACTTCTTTTTTGAAAGATGCCGTTGAAGGAATCAGTCTGATTTCCGGAGGTAAGGAGTTCCAGATTCTTGGGGCAATACCCGAGAACGCTCGATTATAGGTTTTCTTTCTTTGGTATTTTTGAGGTTTTAGCAGCAGGGTGCCGAACTCCTAGAAGATCTGCTACCACCAGAAAGTTCCAGTTTTTGAGCTAGGTACAGAGGGTTTTTATGGTGAAGGGCCTTGTGTGTCATGCAAGCAATTTTAAGATGAATCCTAGCCTCAAAAGGCAGCCAGTTTAGGGATTTCAAGTTCGTGTGATGTGGTTATTTCTTCTGGATCCAGCGATGAGCCTTGCAGCTGAATTCAGGGATGCCCAAGTCATGTAAGGCATGAACTTTAATATTTCTATGTGTGTGATTAGAACCAAGGCTGCTTCTTGGGCCAGATTACATAAAGATTGCAACTGAACAGTGCTCATTTGGTTGAACTTTTGTTTTAGCACTGTTCTGTCAGTGTCGATACAGAAGCAAAATACATGTGATCTTCCACGTTGGTTACGAATAACAACACAAATGCAGAGTTCAGAATAGTATGCACATTTGCAGACCTGAGACGGAGGAAAAAAGAGTGGTGAAGGCGAGAGAGGAAGAAGCAGAAGTGGATAGGAGAAAGAATCAATAAGAAAGAAGAGGGCTAAAAGTGAGAAGGGTAGAGGGAAAACAGGAAAGCACTTCCGGTTAAGGCAGACCAGGGATAAATTGGAACGAGAGCTAATGAATGTGAGAGGAGTGACAGGCAAGAGTTGAGATAGTGGGGAAAGAGAGCACTAGTAGAATGGATAAAGAAGAAAAGCCAAAACAGCAACAGAGGGATAGAGAGTATGCACATCAACAGTGAAAAAGAAAAGACAGAAAATGGATAGAATGAAGAGAAGGTAAACCGTTGGATCAAACATAGGAAGACAGAGTTTAAAGCACGATAGAGGACAGTGCTGAAAGTGGGCCTCACCAACAGTAAAAGAAAAGCTCATCGTCTTGGGAAATTGTAGTCACCTGCACTTCTTGTTTTATAAGTTAAACACTGCCTGACACCACAGAAGGACCCAGTCATGTATTCCAATTCAGCATTACTGTGTGTTTTTTGATCTTCTAGTAGGAACAAAGGGGCATATATTTCTAAGGGAATGGGGGAGCATGGTGTTAAGCAAAAAATGCTAACGCCACAATCCGCCATTCCGAAAATGCAGGGATGAGCTCTATTTACAAAGATATGGCACATCCCTGCGTTTTCTCTAGCACTGGTGCTAAATTAAGCTGCCATGGCGCCAACGCAGGCACTCTTGTGCACATAAACAATCATTCATGGCGTATTGCTGTTTCTGTGCAAGTATAGCATAAAAGGGTGTGTTATTTACAAGGTGCCATTAAGCCACGTTAAGTGGCATAATGCTGCCTTGTAAATAAGGCGAAGCCCCTATCGCCACAGGGACGTCGTTAAAAGTTCCTGTGGCAATTGGGGCTTGTAAATATGCCCCAATGTGCCTAAAGTGCTTCGCATTTGTGTAAATAAATAAATGCAATAGTGTTTACAAGAGTTTGTATTTTGGTCATGTGATGGTATGTATCTGATAGAGTCTCATATAGCATTTTTACTTATCTGTAGGGGTGCATCATAATCATGTGTAGAGCGCACCTGTCATGTGTAAATGTGAGTGTTAGAATTGTGAACCATGTTAATGTATCTACGTGACCTATTTTAGTTTACTGACAAGTAGTATGAGGAGTTAACGTAGGACATAAATGTAACTAGCAGAAGCACTAACATGAAGAAACTGTGTTGTGAATTTTAACACTCCTCATGTATTAAATGTGTTTAATAATGATACTTTCCATAATTAGGTAACGGTGTTATTTATAAATATTTATGCAAACCCGTAACGCTTAAGTGATATGTTCTTATGTTAGCCAATGCTGTAGGCCTGAAATGCAATCCCCTGATACACTCTTGCTTTAGGATTAATGTTCTGAATTTCATGTGCACTGTAGAAGCTGTTCTTTCTCACGGTTTGCATTGCAGGTGGAGAAGCATTCTCTTAGGCAAATTAATTTCTTTGTTTTAGCAGCTAAGCAAGGAGAGAAGTTACAATTACATGGCTTGAAGGCAATAACGGAAAAAGTCAGTTTCACACGTGAGAAGGCATGGGAACCAAGGACAAATTGTTGCAACTGATGTACATGGAAAACATTGTGGAATAGTACACTCATGACTGTACCCATTGTGGAGTATGTGTGAGAAGTGCATCATGGAAATTCTATCTGTGAATAACTGGTTGTTTGAATTAGAGATAGAAGCTCACATCTTTTTACCTTTGGAGAGGGAGCATCTCAGAATGATCTCTTCCCCTTGTGATTGTGGCTTTATGCTGCTTGACCTATCTCAATGGTGGAGAGACTTCTTAGAAAGACTCCACGACTGATACCTTTCCTCCTGATTCGAAATGTTTATTCATTAACGTAGGGATGTCATCTTAGCGATAGAGTAGGGAAAGATTTAAATGCCCTGCATTCATCAACCCTCGATGCAGGTAAATTTGGACTCTTGCTTCTTGATTGTCTGTATCCTCCTTTTTGAACTAATAGTCCTGTTCATGTTGCACCATCTGAATTGGGTGTGGAGGTTTGGCTTTATGCTGTTTCTGTTGTATTTCTATACCCTCATGTTGAGGTGTGTCTAAGTTCAGTTATTTTTGGCTTTGTAATAAATCTAACTAACCTTCCTTAATTGTCCTTTAGTTATTGTGTATCAGGAAGCCGTATTTCTAAAACTGACTGTGCATTAATTATTTTCTCCCCTTCACACTTTCATGCTGCTTAAAGACATATCAGAGTGTGTCTCTAGAAAAGTTCCAGAAAGAATCGAAACAACCCTTCATACCATACTAAGTAAGTGACATGAAAAATCCAGTTCAAAGCCTTGAACATTGCAACAATGTTGCCAGTAAGGCCGAAAGTAATGGCGCATTGAAAGAGAGTGGAAAACAAACTAAAGCAGTAAAAATGATTGATGTCTTTCAGATTACAACATTGTTGCCAGTGAGGCTGAATGCCTTTTAATGCATTCGAAAAACAGTAGAAAGAAAATAAAAGCAGGCAAAAGGATTAGAGTGATTGTATAGGCAAGATCAACTTTTGAGTTAAAAATATTAAAGCACAAACACAATAGCAATCTGATAAGTTGATCAACTGTTTTCATTCCAAACAGTGAGGAGAATGAAAAGTGGATAGCCACTGTATGATGTATTCCAAATTCATGAAAGTTGCAATTGAAGACAAAATCAGCAAGACTCTTCCAATACTAAAAATATAAAATTCTTCATTAGAGTGCACAGAAAAAAAGTATGGAGAAGGAGTATAATAAATTTTCTTTTAGAAGCCTTCTTTTAAATGTGCACAGTAATGTGAATTGAAAAACAGTGTTATATAGTTTTTTTTATTTCTTAATTTTTTCACTAAAAACAGGCCGTGGTCCTGAAGAGACCTCAAATAGAGGAGGTCAAAATGTGTACACTTTTCCGCAAATAAAAGCGAGTTGAAAAATGTAGTTTATTCCTCTATGGGCAACCAAAGGATTGTGACAAGTGCCCTGGATTACTAGTGGTGTTACAACCCCTTAGCAATGCGAGAACTAAAGAGTCCTTTCAAAAAGTTCAAGTGAGCATTGACTCTTTTGTGTATCTCTGAAAATTGCAAGACTGGTTTCTGTGTTCTGCGTCAATATAATGCTTGGAAACAGGATTTTTGTTTGGTGAAATGTGTATGTCAATGTTTTATGTGTAATCTATATATAAAAGACACTTGTGTTAAATGTATAATATGCCATGTTGACATAATCAAAGGCCTAAGGGCAGGTGATAACATTTTTGTATGTGATCCAATGAGTTTGATACAATAAATGTTTCAAAAAGAATTAAGAAATTGGCAAAATAAAGACCAAGGTTCGAGGAATTATTATCCTGAACCCAAAAAAGAAGAGAGTTGTTGTAAATAACTCCAGCTAAGGCAAATAAGTTGTTCATAACTTTTAGAAAGTTGGCATTTTCTTTTCCCAACCATTTGGTGCCTGCCTGTAGTGAGTCCTACCCTTCATGTGGTGCCCATCCAGTCCTGGACCCTTGGAAGTGGTGCTAAAGTAGCCCAAACTGCCAAAACCCAAAATTTGGGAAATTTTCTGCAAAAAAGTGCTCTGAGAACCAACAGGAGACAGACTTATCTGGTCGCTGATCTGCCCAAATTGCATTGCTGGTGGACTTGACTTCACGGTAGCTCCTGCTACATTCTTCAATGTATCAGCAAATCCTGTTCACCAGCTCCGCGCGGAATAGGTATCCGGCCTTGTGGAGCCCTCATCGGCTACAGCCTGTAGTTTCATCCTGCTGGAGGTTTTCAACTTCCAAAAATATGACAAAGTCTTAACGTAGAAATCTTCACCACAACTTTGTCCAGCTGCTCCCTGGTGATGTTGCCTCTGCCTCATACACTATCAGTGCCTTACCCCGCTGAACTTTATCTTCTCAGCCATTGTTCTTCAGAATTTCTTCCAAGTCTGAGCCAATGTCACCTCATGTATCCAAATCACGTTTAATCGTGGTTGGTCATAATTTTCAATTTTGCCCCAGTCTTGCACGAATAGATGGTTCGAACTTTAATATTGTAGGTATAAAGTTTTACTAAAAACTTTAAAAAATCGGAACCCTGGTTCTTCTGATTGGATTTTTGTAGTCTTGGTGTCAAATAATTTAATACATTTTTCGAAATTGATGTGGGATTTTTCTGGTGTTGTGTTTTCACTTCATTATTATTTCTGTGCTGCATAAGTACTTAACGGTGCATCTCAGTTCAGCCTGACTGCTTTTGTGCCAACCTACCAGAGGGTTAAACACATGTTAATTTAGTGACTTTTGTGGTTCATTTTGTCAAGGATTGCGGTTGTTGCTTGAGAAAGGTTTTCACACCACTTCAATCAAAAATCCAATTTATAACACTTTGCGTAAAGTGCAACCTCCTGTTCATTTGGTAAAAATTAGGATGAATGCTTTCATACATCTAGAGACATACTTATCAGGTTCAGTACTTCATTAACATAATGTCCATGAAAGGCATGCTCGCCATGGTGGGAAGAAAGAACCAAGGGCTGCACAAGTGCTTCTTATGATCTGCTGCCTCATCAAAAATCCAGCTGGGCATATAGCTTATTGTGTTTTTTGCCAGTGCTGTCTGGCAATAAATAATGAAAAAAATAGAAGGAGCTGTTTTGGGTTTGCTTCAGATTACATTCCTTACAGCAGAGATGTAAGCTCTCTTACCGCATATCGATTTAAACACCTTGGGCCCGATTCACAGAAGTAATCTGAGACGAAAGTCTAACTATACGACTTTCGGAATTCACAAAGGGCATTTACGAGTAGTAAAGTTAGACTTTTGGTCTAAGTTTAAACCAAAAGTCTAACTTAGAACAAAAGTCTAACTTTACTACTACTAAAGTTAGACTTTTGGTCTAAGTTTAGACCAAAAGTCTAACTTAGACCAAAAGTCTAACTTTACTACATTTTTAGTAGATATTAAATTTAAATAATTAAATGTTGTGATTTTTAGTGCAGTAGCGAGTTGTGGGTTTATAGGGATAAAGGGTGGGAAGTAATTTAATTATAATACATTAATGATTAATGGTAATTAATATTAATTTATTAATAATTAACTATGTTAATTGTGTATTTTTGTTTTTTTAGGTGCAGGTTGTGTGGTTTATAGGGGTAAAGAGTGGGAAGTAATTTATTTTGAATTAATAATTAGTTAATTAATATTAATTAATTAATTATTAATTATGTTAATTGTGTAATTTTGTTTTTTAGGTGTGGGTTGTGGGGTTAATAGGGGTAAAGGGTGGGGAGTAAATTAATTTAAATTAATAAATAATTAGTTGTTAAATACTATTAACTATTTAATTGACAATTATTATTTTTTAATTGTGTAATTAATTTTTTTTCAAGTTTAATTTTAGGTATGGGTTGTGGGGTTTATAGGGGTAAAGGGTGGGAAGTTCATTAATTTTAATGAATTGATATTTAGGGGCCCATTAGGAGTCGGGCGGAAGCACTACCGCCGTGCTGTCGGAGGCAAAAACCACCAGTTACCGTCCGCCCGCCGCGGCCCACTCGCCCGCCCAATTAGGATGTGTAAAATCAGCCAAACACGGCCCGTAAGCCCGCGACGCCGCCCGCCATCAAAGTGCGCCCGTACATGTAGCGGCGCCAGCCAATGGAGGCACACCGTCCGACGAAATCACGTACCGCCCGGCGTATAAATTACGATGCCGCAAACAAACCGCTCCCCCGGCTAAGAGACACCGCACGAGATACCAAGGCGGAAACTCGACCGCTCGAGTACGGACACCAAAAAAGCAGCCCACCCCGACATGAATCCTGCACTCCAGGCCATCCCCATGCTGTACCTGATGCAGCACCTAGGAGTCAACGCGCCGCAGGTAGGCAGACACACAACAAGGGCACGCAAACACCGCACACAGTGCAAGGGCGGAAAAACTGTACATGGACCCCCCAGACACCCCTGTGTGGACAGGACACATCCACCACTGCACCCACAAATGTCACACCGGGCAAAATGAAACAACTCGCAACAACCGGGCACACACTACCCGGGACCAGGAACTGACGTCCCCGTCACGGCAACGCAGCGCAGCGGCGATGACGCAGCTACACATGCGCACAACGCAGAGGCCAACTACAGCGCCATGCATGGGCCGCACACAAATAACACAGGCACACAACTACACACACCAGCCCCACCCTGAACGCACATGTCACGTGGCATTCCTGCATCAGTCATGTCCCCAACCGGCAACTCACAGGTGCCAACATGACACCACACAAGTGTACCGAACAGGGCAGTGACGTCACGCCAAAATAGGACACACCCTTGTGTGCATAACATGGCGAAGCACACAGCGGCTGCGACATCACGCCGCAGAATATGTACCTCGTCCGCAAAAGGCATGCCAGTACCATACAAAAATACTAATACCATCCTGCACCCAATACCAATACATGCAATACGTAACATGAAAAAACCCGGGTGCCTGACAACAGGTGTTACCAATTACAACACACACACACAAGGCCCAACGTATAGCAGAAACGCAGCGTGCCGCCCACACACGGGAAAGCAGATAGCACTGAATGGCCTTCCATTCCCACTCTGAAACCACATATCGACAAAACAAGCCAGAGAATACAGCCATTGTCCCAACAACAAGCCAAACAGAGGCATGCCGAGGAAACCGTCCAATGTGCAGATAGCGCACAACATGAAAGAAAGTTCTGACCACAAAAAAAAAATAAGACCACTCCTCCATGTGGTTCACATGCAAGTAATCTGGAAGGAGTCAGACACCACTGACCTTGACCATTCATAGAAGCATGTGGGATGAGGACCTGTGTCCTCCGCACAAGCTACTATAACCCAAACCCTGCCTCCGTACGACTATTCCAGATTTCCCAGCATCGTTGGAGGGTGCACTCTGCTGACTGCACAGCCGGCTGGAGCACGCCATCACATCGCCCTGTAGCAAAATGGCAGTCGCACCACACCTACCCAACTACGCCGGACAGATGCAGCTCTACATGGACAGCCTGCTACAGATAGTGGGCTGTGAAAACCTGGCCATGCTGAAGGTAAGTTACCGAGTAACTTAACGCATCGCAATGTTCAGCTGCGTCATCCCCGTCTTCTACTGTCGGAGGTGTCCCTTCCACTGTCCTCTGGATTTATGTCTCTCCAACCCGGCATGTCCAAAGGCGGACCTGGTACAACTGTTCGCCCCCTGGACGCACACGACAGGATCTGTTCAGTCTATGGGGGCATGGCGTATGTGGCTGCAATCGGACACACACTGCAATGGGACATGTGTGCCTCCACACAACGGATTCTGGATCACAGTTTCATCGAATGTCATCCAACATGTCCCATCAGGCTCCTACAAGGGACAACTTACGATGAACACATTGACAGCCACCATCCGCTTCATTGGATGGCATCCATGTATAACACCAATGCCATGGAAGCCCTGCTGGAAGGTATCGCATACCTGACAACCTGTCAATTCGTCGGGCCCCGACGCAATACCCCCAATTGAACAATGATGTTCAACACCGTACCTATGCTTGGCTTTCGCACGGACTGGGCAGTTACCTGTACAACAACTATACCATACAACCTGCAACAAACACCACACTATCAACTCCACTGCCATGACATCGGACATTTTCGGGACATTCTCTCTGTTCCTCACCACATCCAATATCTCTGCATGAACAGGGGGAGGCAGAGGTATGGGACTTGTGTACAGTAACCACATGGACAATACTGCACAAACAACTATGCTATAATATGTATCCTACGCACATGAACATATGCACCGGTCAGTGCACACTAATCTGTCAGCTGTATCACGTGAGAACTGTCACCTCACCTTTGTCTGTACTTCCGTGCCAGGACTTTTGCATGGACAACAAATGCATCCCCCAACAACATGACCCCAGTGAATGTGACATGTTCAGTAGCCACCACATTGCAACAACTAGTGACACGCTGCTGCATGCACGTAGGCTCATGCTCTGTCACCCCTCACGCACGTGTGTCGGAGTAACTACTGTAGTAAACCTGTACCATGGAACTGAGATGTACTGTACCTATGATGTCAAGCTGTCTCGTAGGCAAAATGATTACTGTCTGTGTCAAAGTCGAGAGCTCCTCAGTAACTAGCAAATGTACATTAGCATAGCAAGGGCAAGGCAGTTGTAACTCTGAAGCCCTCATTCCACAGTCAACAACTAATCACATCTACCCCTAACCCCTTTTGTATGTGTAATCATGCTAAGTAGATCCTCCACATGCATTTCGCTGCCAGTAGTGTCCACTATACTGCATCACAGAGGACGTAAGTCCAAATACATGGCTTGAAGCAAAAATGTGACTCCGCTGAATCATTTCACAAACACAAGTACGAATGAGAGAGGATGAGAGTGTGTGAAGTACACGACAGTCGTGAGATGACCATGTAGTCCACTGTCATTGGATGTCAACGCAAATGAGTAGCCGCAACAGTGGCCACAGTGCAATACCACAGCTCCTGGAGCAGGACTTGTCAGACTCTGAAGGTGCCCGAAAGATCATCACATCAACACTGACGGCCTGGTCAATACAAAGCACAGTCCTACACATGTCTACAATTTCCCACACAGTCTGACCACACACTCAGCAACCAAAAGTAGGAGCCACGCAAAAGCATGCCACAGCAATGCCTGTCAAAACACACACACGACATCAGTTTGGGTGGGCAGCACTGCACAATGAGTAAGAACTGCAGAAAATCTGACATGCACAATTGAACTAGGCACAATCTTGACAGTGACACACCCTGCACACACACAACGTCTGAACCATAACAAGTACGAGTCATCCTGAACTGCAAGGACACACCCACACACTGCATTCCGTGCAACATACAACACACACATCTCATCATATACACAGACCTCAACACGGTTACAAACATCCACCATGGGCCTGGGAAACATATGTGTGTAGTCGACATGGCCACAACACACACACACCAACGCCACCCCAAACTCACACCACCCACACCACCCACCACCACCTCCCAAATGCACACATTGAGAGTAGGCCATGTGCCCAGGCACAATGCACATCACAAGACTAACATACACCTACACCGCTGGCCACACAGCAAGTAAGCTCACACATGCCCGCATACTCAGCGCATGCTGCCAGTCCACCTGTGGCTAGACTCACACCCTGTGCATTGCATGCACGCAAACATGACACGGATACATTTACCCAGAAATAACACCAAATACATGCAGTCAATCCGTTGCACAGAAAAGCAGATTCATCACACACACAAGTAGCAGAGTCTGAAAGAAGTGAAGTCCCTGCCACGTGTACAACACATTGGAATGTGAGACCAGACATTGCAATTGCTGAGGTCACATACACGGCATGTGCCCCACTTAACCAAGCACACACTGCAACAACTGCAATCATCAACTACACAGATACAACCGACTACAGGAACAACAGCATCCAGTCACAGATTACATCGACAGGCGGCATAACTCATCAACCCCAGGGACAGTGCCCAGTTCGATGTGCCGAGTAGTGACACGTAGTGCCGCGGATGCAATGTGTGTTAGTGTGCCCTGCCATGGCCAGCCAACACTGCCATGGCAGTCACAATATCCATCACAGCCACCACTGTGTCAGAAGGAGATGTGTGAGTGTGCCTACCAATCTAACAGGATGCCAGTATGACTCGGTGCTGTGTGTGTGCTACGGGACAGTTGCAGGTCCGGCCGTGAGAGAGTAGCACAACTGTGGAAGACACACATGTGTCATGTGAAGCGGGAGTTACGCTTGGCCCAGGTGGGTGGGTGTGACGGGTAGGTGCGCACATGCAATGTTGAAACACACTGTGTTGGGAGGATTCGGGAGCACTAGATAACCGCTGTCTTGGGCATTTGTAAAGACCACCTGTCTGGGGATGAATGTGAACACGTGTGTGCACAACAGGCGGCCACACGAAAGATGCTGCATCAGGTGTAGACGTCAGCCCACCCTCTGGGGACATGCTGGATACTGCTGTGCGTCCGCCAGGCCCTTGCCAAGGCACGCACATCCCCTGTCGACCAGGTGTACCCCCAACATCGTCCACCTGCACAGGCTATCCAGGGTACGGGATGGCAGTGGAGCATGGTGGGTGAGAGGTCATGGCGCGCTCCTCCTGGTCACATCACGCAGGCAACACATCCTCATTGTGCAGCATGGCACAAGTCAAATATAAGTAGTGGGGGACGCACACATCGCGCCCGGGAGTGACGTCACGGAAGGTGGCTCGCACCATCGCACTCATTGCCTATTTCCCCACACACGTTACATGCCATTGCAACAGAGAAGCCAGCGCGTGCACAAGCAGCTCCAAGCTCGCCCCAGAGAGGTCAAAGAGTGAATGTGTGGGTCCATTAGCTCCAGTTGGACGCGGCCTGGGCCGCTAGGGCAGCTACAGCCTCTGTGTGATGCAGGTGGTGTATCCGGACTGCGGAGCCTGTCATGCATTGTCAATGTTGTCCAGGTCTCGAGTCGGGGTACCACGCAGGTGGACGGCGTCCCGCCACTGATTATACCGCGAGACAGACAACTCGTTCAAATGGACCCACACATACACTCTTTGGCCTCTCTGGTGCGAGCTCGGAGCTGCCTGTGCACGCGCTGGCTTCTCAGATGCAAACGCATATTGGGGTGAGCGAGGGGAGGCCATAAGTCTGACGGTGCAAGCCACCTTCCAACATGTCACATCCGGTCGGGACGTCAGCGTCCCCCACTCCTCCGATTTAGGACTCGTTCACTGCTGCCGTCAGATGTGCCACTCCCCAGGGGGTTTGCTTTGACATGTGTCCACTTCCATCTTTCCTAGGAGGAGACCAAACATACATCGCCCCTACCAATTGCTGGCAGACATGGAGGACGTGGAGGTAATCCGGAAATTCCGTCTGGACCGACCCACCCTGCATCGCCTATGTGCCTTGTTGGAACCCCACCTCCGTCCTCGCAGCGTGTATCCAACTGCATTTACCCCCACGGCTAAGGTGATGGCTGCACTGCATTTCTTCACCACTGGGTCATTCCAACACACAGTGGGCAGTGGAAGTGGGATGTCCCAGCCCATGTTCAGCATGGTGCTACGGGATGTACTTTCAGCTATGATGCTGTACAGGAACCGGTACATCCGATTCCCCAGGGCTCGTGAATTGGCGGCAGTGAAGGGTGCTTTCTATGCCCTTGGACGGATCCCCCATGCTGTTGGTGCAATTGATTGCACCCATGTTGGCCTTGTAGCACCACAGGCCATGGAGCACATATATAGGAATCGGAAGCACTTCCACTCCCTGAATGTGCAAGTGGTGTGCCTTGCGGACATGGTCATTACACACGTGTGTGCGAAGTTTCCAGGATCGGCCCATGACTCGCACATCATGCGCAACAGCATCCTATCACGTCTGATGACCAATCTGCAACCGGACCGTGCTTGGATTGTTGGTGAGTATGTGTACTCTTGTAGCGTGCCTGGTGTGCGATGCTGTCTTGGGGACAGTTGGAATTGCAACTAATCTCGGTATTCCTCACACCCAGGTGACTCTGCTTATCCGAATGGGCCTTGGCTGCTCAGCCCATTACGTCATCCTTGGACACCAGCTGATGTCCGCTACAATGAGGCACATGGCGGGGCCAGACGTGTGGTGGAGCGGACTTTTGGCCTCCTGAAGTCCAGATTCAGATGCCTGGACCGCACCGGGGGTGCACTGGCGTACTCCCCACAGAAGGTGTGCCAGATAGTTGTGGCATGCTGCATGCTGCACAATCTGGCTATTCGCAAGCAGATCCCCCTAATAGTGGATGTTGGTGATCAGCCCGGGCCCCCGCCTGCAGTCCAGGACGGGTCCAGTGACGAGGACAGTGGAGAGGAGGAAGCTGTGAATGTGCGTCAGCAGCTCATCGCCCGCTACTTCACTTGTCGGTGAGTGACCATGTACGACGGCTGATGTAGCTGTAGATGTGCAGGTGTATGTGTGCATTGTGACGGAGGCCTTTTGTTCACTGAGTGCTGTGTGGCAATGGTCCATGTCCAGGGTAGTAGGCCACTGACAGTGGCTGTGGCATTGTGCCCCGTTGCTCTGTGAGATGTGTGTACATTGCTTGTAGTTGGTGACAAGTACTGTGTGATGGGTGTGTGACACACTAATTGAATGGACTCTTGTTCTGATTTTCACCCCTAGGTCCCTACAACATCTCCTGGCCTATCTACATGCCACACAGCAGAGGCATTCCTGCTCATGGTGGCGGTTGCACATCATTGATTAAACCCAGGGCACATGAAGCAGATTGTGATCAAGGTGTATTTATTTACAGCGGTGACATGTGATTGTGTGCAAGGTGATGACAGAAGTGGTGCATGCTGTGACAATGAGTTGACGGACATGGCTGCGTGATGGTCAAGGTGTACCCATGAAGTTCTATGTCCACAGTCCAACAGACACATGCCATTCACATGGCAGTGTGGGGTAGGATCAAAGTCAAAGTCAGTGCAGTAGGTGGTCAGGGTGGCTGGCTGACTCACTGGCGTTTGGAGCGTGCGTAGTCCTCTCTGGACACCTGTTTCCTCTTCGGACGGCCCCTTCCACGTTTGGTCGGGGGGGTTGTGTTGGTGGGCTGCTGGTGGTGGCTGAGGACTGCTCACTCGCTGTGGACGCAGGGGAACTAGGTGTTGCATGACCCTGCGCCACAGCACGTGGTGGCGGCGGTGGTGTGGCTGGCCTTGCTTGGGCCCTCCCCACCACCACCAGCTGGCCCATGAGGTCCACAAGTTGGTCCATACGGGTCACGAATTGGCCCATATGGGCGTCCATGGACCTCAACACCCCAAGGACCTCCCGCGTGTCGGCAGACGACCTGGCCCATTGTCCTTGGGCCTCTTCATAAGCCCCAAGGACTCTTGAGATTTGCGGCAGGGCTTGGCTCCCAGGCTCAGATGGCGTTGGCCTGACCCTGCTCCTCCCACCAGTACTGCTGCCACCGACCTGCCCACTCGCCACGTTGGTCACCACGGTCCTCTGTCTGGCTCCCAGGGTCGAGCACGACGAGCATGCCACCCCTTGCGCAGGTGCTGTGGCCAGGGATGGCGTGGTGGTGGTGGTGGTGGTTGTTGCGGCGGTGGTGGTGGCCGCAACGACCGTGGCAGCAGGGGTCTGTGACTGGTCAGCAGCCCTGGGTGATGTGTTGGTGGGTAGGAGGGGCCCTGGGGAGCGGTTGGGCCCTGCCACTCCAGACGGGCCTGCTCGGTGGTCCTCGTCCGAAGAGGTGTCCAGGTCTTCTACATCCGTGAGTCCGGGTCGGGGGCTTGCGGACTGGCTGTGCTGGCTGCTGTCTCCCTCTCCAGCATCCAGCTGTTCGGCACCTGTGGGGAGAATGAGATAGGTTATTGTGTTGCACCTTGCAAAGTTTGTATTGGTTGTCTGACATTCACAGTTCGTGCACTGTCGTGCACAGGTTTCCCAGTGGCGTGTGTGTGGATGTACGATGTGTGTATGCGTGGGCAAGGCAATGGATCTGTGTGTTGTGTTCATGTGGCATGGGACGGATTAGCAATGACAATCAGTGTGTGTTGCTGTACTCCTACATTTTGTGGCTTGGGTGTATGCGGGCTCCAGACCCATCGACGCTTTTGAGGTGAAATATGGTTTTGGGGTTCAAATGAACGCTTAGAAACGCAGATGGCAAAAGGGGGTGCAGCCCCCTCAACGCTTTTGAGGTGAAATATGGTTTGGGGTTCAAATGGAACGCTTAGAAACGCAGATGGAAAAGGGGGTGCAGCCCCCTCAACGCTTTTGAGGTGAAATATGGTTTTGGGGTACATACTGTGACATATGGGTGCAGAACGGGACATGTGTTTTGGCAACATGACAGTGCAGAGACAAAGGTGTGTGTATGTCTGACATCCCCAGCATATCTGCTCACTGTTATCATTTATGGACATTACACTGCAAGCATTGTAGTGAGTGAGTGATGGTTGTGTGCCACACGACGTATTGCAGATGGGCCAATTCCTTGGTGTGCGTGCTACCCTCGGCCATGTGCAGCAATGCAGTGCTCTTGGGGTGTTGACTATATTATGTATGTTGTAAATCAGTGTGATGTGCGCTTCAGTCACTGCAGACACATTATTTGTGATGGGCAGGTATCTTTGCAGAACTACTGTATGAGGGCCAGCTGTTCCGATGACATACCTTTCATGACACTGGGGCTGACAGATGAGATGGATGGTATGTTGGATGTGCATTGTGTGGCTGTGTGTTTCATGGGTCCAGTGGTGTTTATGTGCATTACTGGGGTTCCACACTGTTAGTTCTAGACAGGTTAGACTTACATGGGCGATGTTGTACGTTGTGTGGGGAACAGGCAGTAACAACTACATGGACAGGACTTCGATGGTGTTGCTGATGTGTGTGATGAGTGGCACAGTGCCCGCCGTGTGGGTCAGTACTCCAGTGGGACTTGTGCATGCAGACGTGGCTCCATGGGTGTTGCTGTATTTGTGATGGCTCATGTGGGCTATGACTCTGTAATACATGTCCGTGTGCACATTGGTCACATGATTATGACAGGGAGCAGTGCTGCGTGTTCCTCTGCTACGTGACATTTCCCAAATGTTAGTCGTAATACTGTCCTCATGCCTACAGACACCCCGCCCTGTACAGTACTCTACCTACTTGTTGGTTTGGAGGGCGCAATGCAATGGATGCCATATGGTACTGGGAGGGAGGGGTGCTCCATCTTGCTGGTCTGTGGGAGTGGGGGCGGTGTTGTGAGTTGTGGTGATGGCGTACCACCCACAGAAACCCCTCCATGTACGGTAAGATATCTACCTGTCGGCTGAAGGTATGCACTGCAGTGGCTGACACATGGGTGTGGGCTGTGCTCCACCTTGCTGTGCTGTAAGACTGGGGGCCTGGTGGGTGTTGTACTTCAGCTGTCCCCCCTCCGACCCACTGACTTTGTGTTCCGGCTACTTACCTGTTACTTGTCGGTTAGTGCAGCTATGGCTGACACATGAGTGTGGGTGTGGGGAGTGCTCCTTCTGGCGCATCTGGAGTACAAGGGGACCTGGTGGGAGTTGCGGTGCTGGCTGACTGTACACATGCCCCCATGGTTTTATTAGTTAGTCTGTTGCATGTGTGAGTGATGTCTTGTGTATTGTGTACTAGACATGGGGGTGTTTGTCCCTCGGAGCTATGGCATAGTGGTAGTGCATGTGAGTACATAGCGGTGTGCTGGTATACATTTGTTTGTACTTACCAGCCTCCACTCCCCCTGGTATTCCGGTGAGACTCTCCGGATGTAGGATGCCTCGCACCTTCTCCTCCCACGCCTTGAAGGTCTTAAATAGCGCGGGATTTCCTCCACCAGTCCTGTCAGCCAGCTGCCGATTCTTGGCCTCCTTCTTTTTGACCACTCTTTTCATGTCGTGCCACTTCTTGGTGATTTCGGCTCTGTTGCGTGGCACGTTCCCGACTGCATTGACCTGGTCTACGATCCTGCTCCACAACCGGTTTCTGGTGGCTAGTGGTGTCTGTTGGACCTGGTTCCCATAGATTTGTGGGTGCACCTTGATGATCTCGTTGACCATGACCGTCAGCTCAGTGGAAGTGAACTTGGGCATTCTCTGTGCTGCCATGGTGTGTGGTTTTGTGTTTGTGGTGCTGGTGCGGTGTGTGTGTGGTGTGTGATGTGCAGGGGGTTTGTGGGGCCGGTGTTTGGTGGTGGCGGTGGTGGTGGTGGTGATGGGTGCGTGTCTGTGGTGTGCTCCTGTCCTTTCTGTCTCGCTGTGTTCTGTGCTCTCGTCCTCAGTTTGTAGTGTTGCAAGGGATTGTGGTCTGTGAAGGGGCTGCATTTGTACTTACCTATGTGGGTGTGTCATGATGTGCTGTTGTTTTCAGGTGTGTTGTGGCTGGTGTTCTGGGATTTGTAGTTTATTTGTTTGTCCAGGGGGGATGTGTTTTCGGGATGTGTACTGTGTTTGGGCGTGGCTTGCTGTGTGGACTTGTTGGCCATGTTGTGTGTGTTTCTTTGGTCCGCGGATGGTTTCTGTGCAGGGACGTGGCCGCCAGGGCTTCCGCCGTGTCCATTTTCATCACTGTTGTTTACGATGGCGGGCGGTGTATTTGTGGATTTGCCGCGCTCATGTCGGGAAGATCCTAATTTCACGGCCGGTGTCTCGGTAGTCAGGGCGGGCAGTTTTGGGTTGTGGTGCGGGTTTGCGTCCGTGGCGGATGGATGGACTTCGACTCGGACATAGACGGGCGGTATTTTGTGTGTTTTTTCCGCCGCGGGCGGTGTTCGCTTCGCGACATCGTGATTGCTCGGTCGGTATTCAGACGGTGTAGGCGGGCAGTTTTTTACCGCTATGGTAGATGGCGGATTTTATTCCGCCCGGTATCGTAATGGACACCTTAGTTTGTAATTAATAATATTTGTTTAATTGATAATGAATTATGCTAATTGTGCATTTAAAAAAAAAAGATTTTAGATGTAGGTTGTGGGTTTTGTGGGAGTATGGCGTGGGGAGTAAATTAATTTTAAGTAATTATTAATTCATTTTTAAATTAATATTAATTATTGCATTGTTTTGTTTGGGTATATTGTGGGAAGTGAATTAAGTTTGTTGATGAATATTTATAATAATAGTGTAAATATTTTGCTTTTTAAACTTAAGTTTAGGTGCAGGTTGTGAGTTTTGTAGGGTTATAGGGTGGGAAGTAACTAAATTAAATTTATGTAACACATTTTTTTTGTGAATAAATAATTGCTAAACAAAAATATTCATTTGTATGAAAATTATTTTTGTATTTTATTTATATTTGTAGTTATTTGTGATCTGTATTTACCATTGTAATATGTTTTTATTTTTCTCATTTTTTAATATTAAATATATTTGTACATAGTTAATTTTTTCTTTCTTTACTTTATTTTTAAAATAATTTTATTTTGTTTAAGATATTTGGTTTGTTTTTAATGTTGCTCTAACTGGAGTGGGAATAGAAAACGTTACCCCTCCACAATACAACACTTTCCCTACTGTTGTAGTGACTGAACTGGGAAAAGTAAATTTTACCCCTCCGCTATCCAACACTTTACCTGCTGTTGTACTGGCTGGAGTGGGATAGTAAATTTTACTTATACGCAATCGAACACTTTCATTACTGTTACATTTACTGGAGGGAGATTTGTAAAAATGTTTTATTTTATTATTTCTCAATGGTTTGGCAGAAAGCTTTATCACTGTAGCACCTATCCCTGTTCCGTGGATTCTTTTTTCTTTTTTTCTTCTCTGTGACTTTAAGAAAGGGGTCATATTAATGCATAAAGAGCTCCAAGCTAGAGTTACAACCTACACAATAGGTGTCATAGGTGTTTAGTAAAGGCTTTGTGCAGCATAGGTTAAGTGTACATGACTGGAGTTATGTTATGTTATGCTCTGCAGATTTGTAGAGCACCTGTCGTCCAGGAGGGTATCCTGACGCTGAGCAGGTATGAGTCTAGGCACACCTAGGGCCTAGTGGGACTACTCAAAAAGCCAGGTCTTTAGCTTCTTGCAGAATTCATGTAGTAAGGAGAAGGATGTTAGGTGTAGCGTCAGATTGTTCCATGCTTTAAGAGCGTTGTAGGAGAAGGCTCAACTGCCAGATCTGGTTTTCTAAAAGCGTGGGATTTGTGCAAGTAGGAGTTCGGATGATTGGAGGTGTCTGGAAGGTTTGTGAAAGCAATTGTAGAGGTATGCCGGACCAGTGTTATGCAGTGCCTTAAAACTGTGTGTGAGGAGTTTGAATTGTGCTTGTTTGTGAATGGGGAGCCAGTGGAGCTCCTTCAGGTGTGTCGTGGTGTGAGTGTGGCATGGGAGGTTGAGAGTGATTCTGGCTGCCGAGTTATGAATGGTCTTTAGCCTTCTGGTGAGTTTTTTGTTGATCCTTGCATTGAGGGTGTTCCCGTAGTCCAGCTTGCTTGTGACCAGGGTATATGTGACAGTCTTCCAGGTGCTGATTAGAAGTCATTTGAAAATGTTCCTCAGCATCTTCAGAATATGGGAGCAAGAGGCGGTGATGGCATTGACCTGGGTGGTCATGTTGAGTTTGCTGTCAATGATGATCCCCAGGTTCTTGGCGTGGGTTGTAGGTAGCGGTGGGTGGTAAACTCCACTCCGCTGGCAGAGTTTTCAGAGTTTTGTGATTCCATGCTCCACTTGGAGAGTGGAGTTTGGCAAAAACTCTGTCACCGCCATGGAGCAGAGTTTACCACCCACGATTAATTAAAAATAGTACAGCAATGGGTTTCCTACACCCACACATGGTTCCCGCCGGGTTACAGTCTATCCTTTACAGGTGGCTGTGGTAGGCTAGCTACTGATGGCCATGTGAATAGGCACCAGTCCCCTATAGGCTGTTAATGTTTGTCTGAGATGCACTCACTAATTGGTATGCCACCGCCTCGTCAACCGTCATGCCGGGCAGGAAGGAACATGTTGAAGATTGTCAGCTGCTGCACGTGAGTTGATGGTGGCCTGCGTTTTAGGGCTCAGGCATGGCCCCGGAGGAGAAGATCAAAAAAACGTTGACATTTTGCAGTCTTTAGACCCCAAGGAATACAGCAGGTAGATAGCATATGCACTGTTATGCAAGAAGAGGCAGGGACAACTTCATGTGTGCCACATAACTCAGCCCCTCTTTTTTAAGTACCTGCTCTGCAGAGCTCCGCTGCCCTCTGCTGCCTTCCTTCAGTGGCTCACACAGCAAGCAGGAACTGATGCCCTGCTTATACCCGCAGGCCGGAGGCATTTGATTTTAATTTTTAGCTGAGGTCAGTAGCATAGATAAAAAACACACTTTGTCAATGGAAACAGCATTCCCGTTAGGCAGCCAAAAAGAATTGCACTTCTGAGGCCATATTACAGTAAAGGAGCATTTTCATTGTTTACGACGGACACACCTTTCAAAAGGTGCACCCGTAGCAACCAATGAAAATGCATCCTATTACCATGAATGCGCTGCACCCAGGGCAGCGCATTCAGGTGAAAAACAAAGTGGCTGCTTTAAATCCACTCCGTGTTTTCACAGTGCAGGTGGCAACCCACCTGCACTTTGAAGGGGGACTAGAGATCGTCCCAAAGTCATCACTGCATCGATTTTAATGCAGAAGCAGAACCCACTTCTGAGGCCTAGGACTGGATTGACACCTCAGGCAAGGGAGGACAAACAGATGGTAGAGTCCTACAGCAGAGTTGTGGGAAGTCTTTGATTGCCCTGAGACTTCAGAAACAGGAGGTAAGCAAGCAATCACTTGGAGTCACTCTGGGTTCAAGTGTGATGGGTCTAATCCTTGTCTTCAGCAGGGCAGGGATCAGCAGGCAGCAGGGCAGCTCAGCATAGCAGTGAAGCTGTTCCTTAGAACAGACAGTCAAGCAGAGTGGCAATCCTTGTAGCACAGCAGTCTTTACTTCTGGCAGAGTTCTTCACAGGTCCAGTAGTGTGCTGTCTTGATAGGGTCAGAGCCCCAGTAGTTATACCCAAATGTGCAGTTGAAGTAAAGGTGACTTCAGAGCAGCTCCTTGAAGTGCACAGGGTCGCTTTTATCTCTGCCCTATCTGCCAGGCTATCTGTGTGGGGTAATCAGCCCTTTGTGTGGGACACAGGACACTACCTATTCAGATGTAAGTGTTAGCTTTAACTCCCCTTTCCTGCCCAGGAACGCTATCAGAATGTAGATGAATGCAGATGAGTTCTCTGTCACACCCACCCTTCCAGTGTTTGAGGCGGTCTAAAGGCAATGTACAAAGTGTAGCTGTTACCTAGCCGAGACATGTATTGGAGACAGGATGCAAAGTACATAGAGCAGTAAGAGCACAGAAATGTCCACTTTCAATAAGTGGCATTTCTAAAACAAGTATGTTAAATCCAACTTTACAATTAAAGAGGATTTATCATTACCATTCCAAATATATGAAACATGATGAAGCTACTCCTTTCTAATCAGGAATTACAGATTTAATGTGGTTTAAGGAATTCCCAATGCTAGCCTATAAGAGGAGTAGGCCTCACAGTAGCAAAACACATATTTAGCTGTTTTTTACTACCAGGACATGTAAAACTTAAAAGTACATGTCCTACCTTTCACTTACACAGCACCCTGCCCTTAGGGCTACCGAGGGCCTACCTTAGGAGTGACCTGTGTGTAATGAAAGGGGAGTTTAAGGCTTGACAAGTGGTTTTACCTCTAGAAGCTTCTCCCACTCCAAAGGAGACACCTGATATAAATGTTGGACCTCAGATACCATCTCTTCAGTACACTTCTGGAAATGTGGCGACACTGCCAGAAAGAAGGACTGCTGTGATGCTAAAAGGACTTCCACTCCGCAGGACCACTGCTCTGCTGGACTACTGCCTTGCTGGACTGCTGCCCTGCTGCCCTCCTGCCAGAGTCAGAGGGATTGGACGGGCACCCAAACCCAAGATTCCCAGAGTGACTCCAAGGGCTAGTCCGCTGACCTGCTGTTCAGAGCCACAAAGACATAACAGGCTCCCAACCAAATGAACCAGCACCCAGATCCAGCTGGAGCAAGTCCCTGACCCCCAAGTGGGCCCCTCAGGCCTTGCCCTTTTGTGTGGCCTCAGTGGAGCTGAAATGAAGTTTTTGGGCACTCTACAAACGGGACCATTGGTGCCAAAACCTTGTTGCTTGCACTGCCCACAATAGTGAAGTTCTCTCAACACAATCCTTTGCGTTGCAGCATCGACTGGTCATGGGGAGCAGCACCATGAAGCTCTAGCCCGACCTTTCACAACAACAACAGGATATTTGCACTATAGAGACGGCTGTCCACGACAGCAGGACTTCTCTACACACTCCATTGACAGCCTTCCACGACACTTTCCTGCTACTTGCAGCACCACCATGAACGTGACTCTTTGTGCTGGACTGAGAAGGTAACTTTTCAGCTGGACTAAACTGCTCCCTGTAACCAACCCGCACTCCATTGTAGTCGGCCCTAACCTTTTGACTTTCTCCCGGTCTCGCATAACCAGATAGCCAAGAGTGGCGCTTTGGGCTCTTTGGAGCTATTTTCAATTAAACCTCTAAAATTGCATATCCCCGGTTCCACTGATTGGATTTTTGTTGTTTTGGTCTTGATCTATTTATTTCATTTTACTCTATTTTTCTAAATTGTTGTGGGATTTTTCTTGTGTTGTTTTCACTTTATTACTGTTTGAAGTGCTGCATAAGTATCATACACATTGCCTCTAACTTAAGCCTGACTGCTCTGTGCCAAGCTACCAGAGTGTTGGCCACAGGTTAATTTGGGGTTTGTTTGTGCCTCATCATGATAAGGACCGTGGTTGCTGCTTGCATAGGGTTTTACCCCCTCAACCAGTAACTCAATTTCTCATGTCCCAGAAGTACATAGACTTCTCAGAGTTACTATGAGGGCCCATAAATGATATTATATCAGAAAATGGGATCAAACCACAGAGAAGGGAATGCCTAGGAACACCTTAGAGCTTCTCTAATAATATAATAATATTATACAATGATGAATGCCTGTTAGAGGCTATGTGGGAGACACCACTTCACATTTAGAATCATGCCCTTAAATACAGACATATTGGAAAGAGGACATTTTATTCCATGTAGTTTCTCATTCTAAGGCCCAATGAGTGGGAGTGGGTTGGTTTCAGTGAGTTATAGAATGCTTCTTCATTACTATTGATGGCCAGGATGGTAACTCTAATGCAATAGAAACAAGTCCTTAGCCCAACACTGTATATATAGTATTATAGTGTTATGGATAAAGATAATTTCCTAACTTCTAGCACCCTGTGTTGTTGTGTATGAAAAAAGATCACACAATATGACCAGCCCACCTAAATTGTGATCTTTGCCCCTATGCAACTGAAAGCTCTGCCATACCTACCCTTGCAGGGTAAAACGCTTTCACCTCACTTCCCCCAGGAGCAGACACAATTCACACAAATATTAAAATGAGTATTGCCCGAGGAGGAGGGGCTAACTTACTTTCTCCTGCGCCACTGTGCTTAAAGCGCTTGGTGGTCTACTAGGACATGTGTTGTATTGGTTTTTGGGATGCCGCAAGCGGGGGACTCGTAGTCCTAGGACACACTGCCCGAGGAGGAGGAGGGCGGACTTTCTTCCTCCCGCACTGCTGCACTTTAAGCACTTGATGGTCTTCCAGGGCACAGTTTGTATTGAATTTTGGGCTGCTGCAAGTAGGGGACTTGTAATCCCAGGACACACTGCCCGAGGAGGAGGAACTGACTTTATTCCTCCCACGATGCAGCGCTTAAAGCGCTTTGTGGTCTCCCACAGTGTGGGCTGTATTGTATTTTGGCTGCCACAAGCAGGAGACTTGTGGTCCAAGGACGCACTGCCCGAGGAGTAGGGGCTGACTTTCTTCCTCCTGTGCCACTGTGCTCAAAGCGCTTGGTGGTCTCCCACAACACAGGTTGTATTAGATTTTTGGGCTGCCACAAGCAGGGGACTTTTAGTCCCAGGGCACAGTGCCCAAGGGGTAAAGGCTGACTTTCTTCCTCCCACGCTGCTGCGCTTAAAGCGCTGAGTGGTCTCCCATGGCACAGGTTGTATTGGATTTTGGGCTGCAGCAAGCAGAGAACTTGTGGTCCCAGGACACACTGCCCGAGGAGGAGGGGATGACTTTCTTCCACTTATAGTGCTTAAAGCGGTTGGTTGCAACAAGCAGCATGGGTTGTATTGGATTTTGGGCTGTCGCAAGCAGGGGACTTGTAGTCTCAGGACACACTGCCCAAGGAGGAGGGGCTAACTTTCTTCCTCCCGAGCCACTGCTCTTAAAATGCTTGGTGGTCTCCCGCGGCACAGGATGTGTCTGGGAAAGGCCTAGGCCAAGGGCATGCCTGTCTGCACCCATCAGAGGCAGGGCAGGGCCACCTCCCTTGGTTCCTCTGCCAGGTGAAGTAGACTTTGCTGGACACAGTGAGTAGTTATTTGGGGGCATACATTATGGGCAAAAGGAAGGCTGCTGAATCCGTGTTTGGTGCTGGCAAGGAGCCAAAGCTGCCAAAGAGACATTCAGCAGAAAGCTGCACCTTAAAGGACATTGACAATTTGATCAAGGAGGTCAAAGATATATTAACTCAAGGGCTAAAACAGTCTGGCACTTAAGGCCCCAAACCCAAAATAACCAATTTTTAAGGGGAGGGTCATTAAGATTAATCATACCGTGTCAGCCACTCAATCTGACACAGTCCTAGACCGCACCAACAAAACCAGTTCAGAATTTCCACAGCATTTAAACTTCCCTAGAGACCAGCTACCCCTGGTTCAAAGCCATACTGAAGAACCTATTTGTTCACCTAGCCCTAACCGATTCACACAGTTGGCTGGTCTCCATCGGGATAACCTTCCTCCTTCTAATTCTACCAAAGACCTTGATATTATAAGTCAGGAGGACCTTCTTGTGCTGGTTAACAACATGAGGAAAAAATGCTTAAAACTCTTCAGTGCAGATACTGAGTCACAAAGTAGTGGAACTTTAAAAAACGAACAATAGTTCATCCCAAAGACCTTCGGACTCTCAATTTAGACAAGACGAAAAAATATCTAGCTGTCAGCAACGATTGGTGAATCTAGCAGAGGGGGCACTCAGCACACAACCAAATACTTGCAATTCTATCTCTAATGCCTTGCCATCTGGTTCGCACATAAATAAAGTTGGCCACAGTTATATAAAAAAGGAGAGTGCTCAAATTTCAAAATCAAGGCCGCAGATTTCCAAGGGAGCATACACCCCAGCTCTGTGCCATCCAAGACCTTCCATTTTTCCCCCAAGCAATGTTAGACATATGTGCCACCTAGATAGGTCTAGATGCATCACATGGGTTAACACTCCCCTGATCATTTCCACCACCTGGTTCCAACATACAATTTAAAAGTACCTTAAGTCTGCAACCTCTTCTCCCACACAGGACTGGGGATTCCCATTTGATAGGTAACCCTGCTCCGATGGCTGTCCAAAACCTCCACAGCGATTTAGCCCGATCCAGCACTGCAGTCGACCTAACCTCTCCAGAAGCTGCTAGCTCTGCACAATCCCTTTTAAAAGAGATTGATTGACTGAACTAAACTATGTTAACCAATAAGTGTGATGGTATTTCCTGGTCCCAATTACAGTCTTTAATCGCTAAAGCAGAGTGGGCAACCCTTATCCAGCCCAGTCTTTGAGACTCATTCTTCCAGTTTTGTCTCCACATAGTAACAAAATATACTATATAGATGTTAAATAATCTTGGCACTTATTTACTATACTCAAGCACCAAGACATTTACTCTATGTGAACCAGGTCAGTGTCCCCCATGCATCCCACAAAGCTCTTTGACTAATGATTTTTCCGTTATCTCCTGGAACCTGTCTGTCATAAATTCTAAATTTGGTGATGCTGAATGGGGTTCTTATATAAAAATGTTGATGTGTGTGTATTCCAGGAAACATGATCAATTGAAAAGGTGTATCTTAATGGGTTTACATTGATGGGCGGTGCAGGTAAGAGCGATGGGGTGGGGAGTCAACGGAAAATGATGAGGGAAAAAAGTTTTAAAAAGAAAACCGAGTGCAAGGTAAGTGGTTTTCTTTTTTTAATTTTATTTCCCCTCGTTGTTGTCTGTCGACTCCCCCCCGCCCTGCCCGCCCCACCACTCTTACCTGCACCGGCCGTCACTGTGGGTTCACCACTTATAGCATAGAGTCTGTTCACTCTCTAAAAGTTGGTTGTGCATCTGTGGGGCTACTGATTTTGATTAAAAACTCTGTACCATGTATACATACTATGTTAAAAGTTGATTCCCTTGATTTAATGGGGGTTCATCTCAAGTTTTGCACGGGTCTGAGTGTGGTCATCTTTAATGCTTATATAAGATCGGTGTCAGCTAGCATGGAATCAGAAGCCCTAGTGCTCTTAGACAACCTCATTGAATCCCAGCAGAAGTTTGCCAAGATCATTGTTGTGGGTGATTTCAATGCCATCTTTGAGCCTTCTACTTGCATTAACACCCTGATCGAGCAGGAGTATAAACACTGGAATATACCAACACTCACTGGTACTCCACTCAGGAACTTCCGAAATATAGCATTCCAGTTAGCCTCAGTTGTAGTGGGTATGGGTCTGCAAGTCTGATTCAGAGATGGCATTGACCTAAAAGGAGGGGCATCTCGAAGTATCATCGATTATGTCCTTGTTGACTTGCACTTATGGTCTTCACTTGAGGATATGACTATTGATAACCACAGTGACAGCGATCACAACTCCTTAATTGCTACCTTTAAGGGGGCTGCCTTTATAGGCCAGTCGTCTCCAACTATTTGTGGGTGCCCCTCCCATTGCTTTCCGACAATGTTTTCTAGTCCGAAACTGTTGGCTGAGATTTATCATCAGTTTGTTGAATACACCACCAATTTTGTTGGGTGCCTTGAAGAGGAGATTCCTATAATGGAGATCCACACTAAGCTATTGCCCAAGTTGCATGAGCTACTTTATAAAAAGGTCACACATAATTTATTCCCTTGTGCCAAAGCGAGACCATGGTTCAATCATGAATGCGCTGTAGCCGAATGACAACTGCAACTACCCACTAGATTGCTTTGCCATCTCGAAATTAAAAAGGCCAAATACCAATACAAACAGAAACTAGAGAAGGTAAAGAGAGCCTGGGAAGATAAAATGTGGCAAAATTTAGTTTATGCTGCCAGGATAAACAGCAACAAAGTATTCTGACAAATATGGTCCCATAGAAGCCTTGATAAACCCCTTGCAGGATCATACTTCATCCAGCCTGATAAGTAGGTTTCTCATTTCACCTATTTGTATGCCAAAGCTGATGCTGCTAACCTATCCCCAGGCTCATTTGATATGGCTTTGCCCAATGATGACATTCCTGACTCAACTTGTCAGGTAATCTTCAATCTCTCTGACTCTACCAGAGCTATCATTTTAAGCTGGCAAAGGCCGAATAAAATCCCTGGTGATCTGTTTAAACACAAACCCATAGTCTTGATTATCTACATTAATCTTCTGTCCAACGCTATTGCAAGGGAGTAAGACCTCCGACCCTCGGTCTAGGTCCACTCTCTCCCCGCAGCTCCGCTGTGCCGTCTCTTGCCTCCAGACCCTGACCTCCTCCTTGGGAGGTTCGAGGCTGCTGCCCGCTCCTGCGCCTGCTGCCCGCTCCAACTGGGACCAGACTGCCTGCAACCACCGTAACCTTTCTCAGCCGTTTTTTTCTTCTTAATTTTTCCCTGTTGTGCCACTGTTATTGTGCCCATCTGTGTCTTGCTCTAATTCCACCACTGTTTTTATTTTCTCGTGCCTGCCTGTTCCTTTCGCTTTTTGCCGCTGCTGCCCCTGCAGCCCCTCCCCCCTGGAATTCCCCCCCCCCGGAATTCCCCCGCTCCCGCCTCTCAGCCTCTCCTCCCTCCCACCTCCCCTTCTTAATGGTGGCCGCTGCGCGGTCGCGCAGCAGACGCGTGCAGCGGGCGCACCGCCGGAGCGCCAAAGGCAAGACCGTCTGCGCCCGTCCGCGACCCGTCCGCGGCCAGCGCCAGGAACCCTGGACCACCCACTACCCATCGCTACGACACCACCACCCTCCTCGCACTGAACCCTGGAAGACTTAGAGAATGCCAACAGGCCTCGCCGAACACGACCCACCGCCAGTTCTCCTGCCTCCACTGCCGCCAGAACCTCACCGCCACCCCGGCCTCCAACACCGCCGATGCCAGCACCGGTGACACCCTAAAATGCATCCTCCTCAACGTACGGTCTGTACACAAACACGCCATGGAAATCTGGAACACCGCCTCAACAAACTACATACTCATTGGAGACCTGAACTTCCACCTCGACAACCCCAGCGACCCCAACTCCACTATCCTTCGTGACAACCTCGCCAGCATCGGACTTAAACAACTCGTCAACACACCAACCCACAGCGCAGGACACACCCTCGACCCCATCTTCGCGGCAGGAAACAGCGTCCAATTCAGCCGCCATGGACGGACCACCACTGCGTACACTTCGCCATCAACAAACCCAAGGCACCCAAACCAGCCCAATGGCCACCTCGAAGGAACTGGAGCAAGGTTACCGACGAGCAACTTAACTCCACCCTCACCCGAGACAACCACACCTGGGCACCCGACGCAAACGACGCAGCCAGAGAACTCCACACCTGGATCTCCAACTGTGCAGACGAGCTTGCCCCGCTATGCAACACCGACAGACAAAGCACCAGGAAAGCCACCTGGTTCACCACCACTCTCCAAGAAGCCAGACGCACCTGCAGACGCCTGGAGAAGAACTGGAGAACCACCAAGACAACCGAAAACCACACCACCTACAAGGACGCCATGACGGACTACCACAACCAGATCAGAGCCACCAAGAGGAACTTCATCCACAACAAAATCCTGGCCAACTCCACCAACTCCAAGGAACTTTTCAGTGTCATTCAAGAATTCATCAACCCACGCAGCGAAGCCACAGACATCACCCCATCCCAAGACCTCTGCGACAAGCTTGGAACCTATTTCCACCTCAAGATCAAAAACCTCTACGACCGCTTCATCAACCATCCACCAGGCGCCACAGACGGCCCCCCGCCCCCCAGAAACACCAGCCAGCCCACCATCTCCAACTGGACACCGATCACGGCCGAAGACACCGCCTCGACCATGAAAAACATCCACTCTGGGGCCCCCACCGACCCCTGCCCCCCTCACATCTACAACAGAGGCGCGGCCGCCATCGCACCCGCACTACAACGCACCATCAACACCACCTTCAAAACAGGCACCTTTCCAGATGACTGGAAGCGCGCAGAAGTCAGACCCCTGCTCAAGAAGCCCACAGCTGACTCCACCGACCTCAAGAACTATCGGCCCATCTCGCTCCTCCCCTTCGCAGCCAAAGTTGCAGAGAAAACAGTCAACAGGAAACTGACACGATTCATTGAAGCAACCACAGCACAGAGACCGACCTACTCGCCGCCACAGACGACATCCGCACCCTCCTGGACCAAGGCCACTCCGCAGCCCTCATCCTACTCGACCTATCAGCGGCCTTCGACACCGTTTCCCACCGCACACTAGTCGCCAGACTACACGACGCAGGCATACAAGGAACAGTCCTGGACTGGATCTGATCATTCCTCACCGGAAGAAGCCAAAGGATCAGACTCCCACCCTTCCTCTCTGACTCCACGAAAATCACCTGCGGAGTCCCACAGGGTTCATCACTGAGCCCCACCCTCTTCAACATCTACATGGCCCCCCTCGCAGCCATCGTCCGACAACACGGCCTCAACATCGTATCCAACGCCGATGACACCCAGCTCATCCTCTCCCTCACCAAAGACCCCACCACTGCCAAACTCAACTTCCAGAAAGGAATGCAAGACGTCGCAGTCTGGATGACCAACAGCTGCCTGAAGCTCAACGCCGAGAAGACCGAAGTCCTCGTCCTCGGTACCGCCCCTTCTGCATGGGACAGCACCTGGTGGCCGACCGCCCTCGGAAGCCCACCTACCTCCTCAGACCACGCCAAGAACCTCGGCATCGTACTCGACTCATCACTCACCATGAACCGACAGGTCAACGCCGTCACCTCCAGCTGCTTCAACACCCTCCGCATCCTCCGCAAGACCTTCAAGTGGATCCCCCTGAGTCAAGGAAGACAGTCACCCGTGCACTCATCACCAGCAGACTGGACTATGGAAACGCATTCTACACCAGCATCAACAAGTCCCTACTCCGCAAACTCCAGACAATACAGAACACCACCGCCAGACTCGTCCTCGGCATCCCCAGACACAAACACATCAGCCAACACCTATGAAGTCTCCACTGGCTCCCCGTGGAGAAAAGAGTCACTTTCAAAATCCTCACTCACGCCTACAAATGCCTACACAACAACGGACCCTAATACCTCAACGACAGAATCAACTTCCACGTACCCAAAAGAAACCTCCGATCTTCCAACCTCTCACTGGCCGAAACCCCGCGCATCCACAGAGCCAGAGCAGGCAGAAGATCCTTCTTTCACATTGCAGCCAAGACCTGGAACGAGTTACCGGCAGACATCAGACGCGCCCCCTCCCTGAACACCTTCAGGAAGACCCTCAAGACCTGGCTCTTCGGCTAAACAGATCTGCGGACCCCCCCCCCCCCTTAGCGCCTTGAGACCCTCACGGGTGAGTAGCGCGCTTACAATTCCCTGATTGATTGATTGGTTGGTTGAGAAAATCCCTAAATCTTGGAAAGGGGCAGAGATCATCTAAATCTATAAGAAAGGCGATTGTGGCGACCCTTCCAACTATCGCCCCATCAGCCTTACTGACAATTTGCAGATCTTTGTCAGGCAATTCCTGGATAAACTACTTGATTGGTTGAACGAACATCACATAATGTCCTCCCTACAAGCTGGCTTTCATACCAAAACTACCACTGTTGATCAGGTGTTATGGTTTGCCACCTTCTATTGAAAATGCATCCGACTAAAGAAACAAAACCTATACCTAGCATTTGTCGACCTCTGTGCAGCCTTCCACCTTGTGCCTCGGGACAAGCGCTGGAATGTTCTTGCTGGATTAGGAGCCCCCCCCTGGTTTGGTTAACCTCATTGCAAATCTGCATGAAGATAACTATGCCCAAGGGCAGTGGGATGCCAGAGGCGATTTGACCAAACAAATTCAGATAAATCGAGGCATTCACCAGGGGTCCGTATTAGCACCTACACTTTTTTCCTTGTATATCAATGACATGATTGCATCTTTATTGGACTGCTTCAATGATTCCCCCTCTTTGGAAGGCTCTGAGATACCTATTTTACCCTGTGCAGATGACTCATTACTCATCTCTAAGACTCCGATTGGCCTACAAAATGTAATTGATCATTTTGTTACATTTTGTGACCAAAAAGGACTTGAACTGAATGCTTCCAAAACAAAATTCATGGTATTTAGGAGCCGACCACCAAAAAAATGTATTATGAGGGTTAGACCCAATATGCTGGAGCAAGTCTACAGCTTTGAGTACTTGGGGATTAAACTGTCCAATGAATTTGAGTGGGAACACCAACTAAATAAGAGTGCTTTACTTATCCAGCATAGGTCTAATGCTATCGCGCATATGCATTTTAAAACCAGCTCACGCTCCATTTCCCAAGCCATGGAAGCTTACAGAGTGAAGGCTCAGAATGCTGATCTTTATGGAGTAGAATTATGGGACTTTAATGACTCACATAAACTGATACCAGTGCAGAGAATAGCTTCATAAGATCTTTAGTCTGAGTTCCAAAAGTACACCTATTTTGTCTTTGTTCTTTGACACCAGGCTCAAAGAATATCTGACATAGCAAAACTTAAACCCCTGGTCTACTGGCTAAAGTTGTGGTTCACCCCTGAGCTAATCCATTACAAGAAATGCTTGAAGGAATTATTGAGTCTAACAAGTACCCACAAAATTCCTTGGTTAAAGCATGTCTCCACTTGGTTTGCTATTACTAGGCCTCAAAGGGCTCTGGGATAATCCATCAAGTATTAAAAAATCAGTAACAGACAATTTGAAGTCACACTATTGGATTTTTGTGTACAACCATTATGTCTTAAATTTGGGAACTGGCGGTCTAAATAACCAATACTTTGACTTCAAACTTGTTTCCCAGTTTGAAAACATTCCTACATAACATTACTCCTGTGCTAGTTAAAAGCCTATACGTAAGATTCTGATTTCGGAGCCTGCCTCCCAACGCTCTGCAGGCTAAATTACGGAATGGTGTGGCACATAGTATCTGTGCAGCCTGTGGTACCGGCCCTGTAACTGAGGAACATGCATTGTTCTGTTGCCTGGTGTACCGGTGCATATGTTCTAAATGGATTTGTCCGGTGTGTTTAAATCTAGGGGCTAGGAGTTGCTCCGTTGTCCTCAGAATATTAAAATCTAAAACTTCCGACTCTACAGTTTTTGCTGTGTCGCTTTCTGAGGGGAGTCTGGCACAAGAAGGGCAAGCTACTGACCCAACCTGGGCTATTTCCTTAGGATCAAGTATAGGGCTTTTCTATCATGCCTATGGCTAAGGTTTTGTTGTGTTTTTCTATTCTGTTTGGGTATTGCTCGGCCAGAAGGTAATTCAGGCTGATTGTAGATTTTTAGCTGTTTGTATCTGATGGGTTGCTGTTGAATAACCAAATCAAGCTAACTGTGTCCAATGTGTATAGGGGAACACATAGCCCACTAATTTATCCATGTGCTAGGGGAATCGATTGATAATGAGCACTATGAATTTTATTGGTTTCATAATAATTTTGTTTGTACTTTGTCTACTGTATAATGTACCTGACAATAGCATTTCAAGTTGCATCGCATATCATATATGTATGTATGTATATATATATATATATATATCTCAAAGCTCCAAGGTTCCCACCTGTTGGAGACGCACTCTGACATCCACTGCAGCAACCTTCATGAGGTAAAAGCCGGAACGGCGGGCGGATCCAGTTTACAGCATGCATGTCGATTCACGCCTGACGCGTTTCGTGCTCATTGCACTCTTCAGAGGCGCGACAGTCATTTTGGCATAAAGACCACACTTGGCGGGGGTATGCCCAGACGTGGGTCCCTTGCTCACTTTGCCACTGGATTCAAGCAAGCCTGGCTGATGACGGCTGAAATGCCAGAAACCGGTCCTAGGATGCTTGTTTCCGGTCCAGGGAAGACATGGCTTGGCAGTTCGGGCTGGACTGTTCCCATGAGGCACAGGGTCAGACTGATTTGCATATGGCCATGTCTGAACTGGGGTGGTGGAGTGAGCTAAAGAATGATGATGGATTAAACCCAGATCAGTTGACTGGGGGTGAGTGTTTGATTGGCTCAAACGTTCCGTCCATCATCCCCTTTTGTATCGCTTTGGTCGCCCTAAGTTGGCGGGGGTATGCCCAGACGTGGGTCCCTTGCTCACTTTGCCACTGGATTCAAGCAAGCCTGGCTGATGACGGCTGAAATGCCAGAAACCGGTCCTAGGATGCTTGTTTCCGGTCCAGGGAAGACATGGCTTGGCAGTTCGGGCTGGACTGTTCCCATGAGGCACAGGGTCAGACTGATTTGCATATGGCCATGTCTGAACTGGGGTGGTGGAGTGAGCTAAAGAATGATGATGGATTAAACCCAGATCAGTTGACTGGGGGTGAGTGTTTGATTGGCTCAAACGTTCCGTCCATCATCCCCTTTTGTATCGCTTTGGTGACCCTAAGATGGCACCTGGTGCAGTATTAACTCAAGCCCAACAATATCGACGAGGCCGTACTCTGAGGGGTGAGTCTCCAGTTGCAGGTCAGCAGGAGAGATGAGTAGCGGTGGCCGACGGCCAGGCCGCACAGTGGGTATGAATACGACAACACCTGGAGTGGACATATACCTTACCCTGCGCATTTCCCCCACCCTCCACCCCTATCCGGCTCACCCATCATGACACTGAATCTGTGAATCTTGCCACCGACAGTGGAGACCTAGCATTCTGGCCGATGCCCGGTGGAGCTACCTTGATAGCTATAGAGGAGATGGGCTGTGGCTTTCCCCCTCGGCCGTCACCTACCCAGCCGGACATTGGACAGACTTTCCTTCGCCTCTCCAACAGATGTAACTTGTAAAGGATGTAACTTTTTGTAACAATGTGTAACTTGTAACTGATGTAACTTTTTAAAAATGTGTAACCTCATGTAAAGCGCTCTGATACCTCCGGGTCTAGCCAGCGCTATATAAAACTCAACAAATAAATAAATAAAAATAATAAAAAGTTGTTAAATATTCTTGGCCTGTTAGTTTTTAGTTTTTAACTTATTAACTTCCATCTTTACAGCTCACAACCAGCCAGTCTCCTTTTTAACTGGATTCAGGGGGCTGCACTCCACTGAAACTGTTCTCAAACATGTGTCCAACTTCATACCCACCATGAGCACATCACTTCTACTCATAAACTCCCCACCCTCTTTTCGACATTCAATTCTGTTTATCATCCAACTCTAGCTATTATCCAACCTATTCAGTCTGGGATCACAGAATCAGCTTTTATGTGCAGCGGCGGCTGGAGCAGGTAAGCGCGGTGGGGTGGGGCAGTGTCAGGGTGGGAGTGGGGGAAGTCGACAGACCGAATAGGTAAAACTAAATAAATAAATAAAATCTATTCCGTTGTCTGTTGACTTAACACTCCACCGCCCCACCGCGCTTACCTGCACCGGCTGCGACTGTTTATGTGATTTTCATCCCATCTCTTTGAGTATTCCTTCTCAGTCTTTTAGTGCTCCTCACAATCCACCCCCACAAACCTGCAAGTAGGTATCCCCACAAGATTCTGTGTACTATCCCCAACACTTCTCATTTTACACATCATTCATTGGCAGTATCATCTCTACGATACTAAAATCTCATTTCATACTTTCAACCTTCACATTCCAATTCGGATCTCAAAGAGCCTCATACCCAGCCGCTACAAGACGGAGATAAGCTCACCGATGCTGATTTCAATCAAAGCAGAAATAATCTATTTTTCTGCAGCTTCTCCACCTGACTCCCTCACTTCCCCTACCCTAGCCATTAGTTCATGAATTCATGACCACTCCATTCCCAGCCAAAAAGGAGCGCTGAAAATGACCATTTAATAAATAGCAACAATTGTAACATTTCAATGATTTAGCATACTGAAAAGATGTGCATTCTTCTCTTTTTGTGCAGCCAAGACACTGATCTTCATACTTCTTCCTAGCACACTTTACTATAATAACTAGTGTTGCGCCATACATTATTTTATCCCAGTGGGTATATTTTTAAGTTCTGCTACAGGGACTTCCTATAATTCATCCCAGAAACAATCTATTTAGGCAACTGATCCTGGTTTTCAGGCCCTAATGGCTCCTGCTTGAACTATCTCTCTGAAGCCCTGAATTGTTATATTCCTACTCACCACCTATACTCAGGCAACGAAAATCTCTTAGCAACAACAAAAAACCTTCATGTGCTGGATTTAGGTTGGAGCCTGTGAGAAAGTCATCCTTTTTGCCCTGATCACCCCCATTTTTTTATTGAGACTTGTGGTAACTGAATCAGACTGTGCCCTGGGCTCTGCTTACCAGACTTAGGGTCAGTGCTCTGGTTATAAGGTATATAGTAATTAGGTTTAATTACAGTTGGCACTGACAGCCTAGCCATAAGTCCCTAGTATACAGTAGGGCATGTAGGTTTAGAGGCGCAGTATACTTAATGCACTAAAGTGTGCACTACTGTGCTGCCTGCTGTCATTTTAAAGGCAATCCTGCCTCTCAGGCTGCCTTTACATTAAAATTATATGTAAATTCGACTTTGAAACTAAAGGTACTTCGAAAGTCTCAAACTATCTTATTTTGACATATGTCACCCCTAAGGTTGTCCCAGGTGATCCAGGGGTACGGTGCCTTGTAATTGTAAGCAGGGACATTATAAAAGACGTTGTATATGCCCTGGTGAGGGAAAAACTGCCAATTTCGTTTTTCCCCATTGTAGCCAAAGGCTGCATAGGCTAACATCGGAAAACTTTATTAAAGTATAACTATTGAAAGAAAGGAGCTAAAAATATACTTAAAGTATCAAAATGATAGAATAAATCCAACAACTTGCCACTGTTAGATTTATTATAACTATCACAGAAAAGACGTTATACAACTTTATTTTCTGTAAGCCAAAATCCAGCCTTCCGCCAGCCCTGCTCTGATTACTCAGCCTCTGCCAGGCTGAGCCAAGCTCTTTTTAACCCCTTCGATGCTCGTGATGAGCTCAGCTCGTCATGCTGCCCGGTCGTGCTGTGCGCATGACGAGCTGAGCTCGTCACGACCACACCCGCCATCGGAATGTCCAGCACACGAGCGGAATTCCGATCGCGGTCAAGGGGTTAATGAGGTGTGCAGTGGCCTGACTAGAGACAAAGGATTTCCTAAGGGAGGAGAACTGCAAGCTGCAGAGCAAAGGGCAGGATCGGGGTGGAGTAGCCAAACTGGTCTTCAAAGAGGGAATGACAGTTTAGGGCAGCACAGGCTCACCCCCACATTGTGGCACCCCCAGCTAGACAGGAGCCACAGTAATAATATAAGTGAAGGGGCTGGAAGGGGAGTGTTAGGGAAATTGAGCCACACCAGGTTGTTGGCTTAGACAGATATAACCCTCCAGGAGAGAATTTTTCCATTATTGATTTTTTGGAAGAATAGTGCTTTCTGGGTCAATAATATGTCAGACTTTGGAGGACGTGGTGATACACCTAGGTGGACCCTGCATCCCATTGGTGATGGTTGCCCCCCTGCTTGACGCCCAGAAACTGTGAATAAATATGGGACCGTTGCCCAGCAACTCCTATCCCTGCCTGAAACAACAAGGAGAAGATAGACTGCCCCATTGGAACCCTGATCTACACCAAAAGGATTGCACTCTGAAGGACTGCAACTGCTGCACAATCTGTAACTACAGCCCTAAGGACTTTGCCTGGCTTTAGAAGGGTTGAGGAGTGAAGTCCCTGAAAGCAACAGGTTAACAGAGCTCCACCTGCACCATCTCCACTAAGAAGGAACCATCTGGAGTGTGTCCAGTGGACTTTTAAGGCGCTGACCAGATGTGTTCTGGGAAATGTAGTCCCAACATCCCAAGGACCATCTCAGAGCTTCTAGACCCTTGGATTTGTGTTGTGGACACTTTGTAATCCCAAAGGGAACTTCTGAAAGGAGATCCAGAAGTTTGGAACATTTTTGTCAAAATCCCCATAAGAGGACGGACTTGTTGCCGAGAGTCAAGCCACCGACGTTGAACCGCAACCCGGATTTCAGGTATGTCCCGCTGGAAACTCAAGACTCCCAGGATATCACAGAGGCCTTGCGCTGAACCAAACTGCTGTCGTCGACTCGAAACCCGACCTGATGAGGAGCCTTGTTGGACTTCCAGAGACAGAGCTCCAGAAAAATGACTTAGTGCGAACGTAAAATTTTGACTGAGGTCTCCTGCTTAGTGTACCCGACCAGTGCTCCTTTGCGGTCAGCCCCAAACTATTACTTTGTCCTGGTCAGATGCGACCAGATGTCCAAAAGTGGCACTTAGGGTTTTTAAGCAATACGAAGTATTTAGTCTTTAAAAATTCATATCTCCGGTCCCCTACATTTGCATTGGATTTTTGTCTTTCTAGCGTCTATTTGTTCAGAAAAATATAACCTATTTTCATTAATTGGTGTTAGATTTTTATTGTGTGGTATGCCTTACTTATTTAATGTATTGATGTTTTTAAATGCTTTACACACCTGTCTCCCAATTAAAGCCTGCCTGCTCGTAACCAGCTACTAAGAGTTGAGCAAGGGAATAATTTATTGAGACATTGACTAAACATTTTTTTGTGTTTGTGGCTTTATTAGCAGTGGTACGTTCCTACTTATCACTACCAATAAACCACTTTCCAACAGATCCTTTAAGTTATTGGGGTGCTAAACTGGAACTCTCTTCTGGCTTTCATGCAACAAGAATTGTCTAATCTTAGTCCCACACTAAACAGTCACTTCAGTTATATGCATATGTGTATATGATAAATGCATGCACTGTCCTGTTATTGTGAACATCCATCATCCACGTAATTCCGTCTCCTTATCCATATACTCCACCCAAAACTGCTAATGTGTCATTACTTACCGGTAATCTTCATTACCCTGATTAGGGTCCTCCTTGTCCCAGTCCTTACAATAGTGAGGCGATCCCGCCTCCTGACAGGCCATCTAGAATGCTAGTCTTTCTTTTAGTATTACTATATAAACCCCTCCCACCCACCGCCATGCCTGTTAGTAACAAGACCTGACACAACCACAGTGGGAGGGAGGGAGGGAACAGGACTGGGATGAGGAGGACCCTAATCAGAGTATGACGATTACCGGTAAGTAACAACACATTACCCCCTCATAGGTCCTCTTCGTCCCAGTCCTTACAATATTGAGGAACTCACAAGCCAAAACATCAAGAAAAAACATGACACCAAGGATCCATGCAGAATACAAAGTTTAATCAAAAACAAAGCTTAAGACAAAGCTGGGTTCAGAACACCAACAGCAAAATTGTCCACAGAGGCATGTAACACATCAAGGCTATAATGTTTGATAAAAGTATGATGCGACTGCCAGGTAGCCACCCTACAAATTTCCAGGATAGAGACACGAATATAGCATGTTACAACGCATGCTATTACATCGCGTTCTATTACAACAACCGCGTTGTTAGAACGCGATACCTTTACATCGCAAGTCATTAGATCGACTTGTTGTAGGGGGCACGCTGGACTTAGGAATAGTATAATTTACTATTCCAACTCCAGCGTGCGCAACAGTAGGGAAGGTGTTGGAATAGTAAATTATACTGTTCCTTAGGTAAGAGCACCCCCTACAGCAAGTCGATCTAATGACTTGCAATGTAAAGGTATCGCGTTCTAACAACGCGGTCGTTGTAACGACCGTGTTGTAAAACGAACGCAATGTAATGGCAGTGTTGTAAACGCTGTTTCCCAGAGACACCAGCCACCTCAGGCCAGGAAGCAGACACAGACCATGTGGAACACCCTGGGACCTGAGTCGGAGGAGCCAGGCACACAAATTTATAGAACTGGCAAACTGTCAAGTGCGCCCACTGACTAATGGTGTATGTAGACACCTTCTTACCCTTAGTCACTCCCCCACAGGACACAAACAGAGCAGGGGAAAGGCGAAAAGCCTGGGTACACTGGAGGTATATCTGAAGGGCCCTCCTAACATCCAAAACAGAAGGAACCAGAGCACTCTCCTCCCGTGGAAAACCAGGAAGAACAATCTCTTGCTGCAAATGGAATTTTGAGGAGACTTTAGGGTGAAAGACAGGTTCCAGCCTCAACACCACCCTATCAGGCAGGAACTGCAAATAGGGAAAAGAAATAATTAGGGCCCCTAACTCACCCAACCGCCAAGCAGAGGTAATGGCCAACAGGAAGGTCAACTTAGCAGATGACCACAGCAAATCAACCTCCAACAAAGACTCAAATGGGGATAACTGGAAACCCTCTAGAACAGTTGGCAAATTGCAAGAGGGCACAATCACTGGAGTAACTGGATGACGAAGCCAAAAACTCCATCGGAGCCGAACCACCAAAGGAGCAACACCATCCAATGTAGCTCCCGAACCTCTACAAGCCCACATAGCAGCCCACTGTGCAGCCAACGGAGAGGGGCAAAGATTCTGTAAAAAAACGATCTCTGAGAAACTCAAGAATTTTCGCCGTCTCTCCAACAACAGGATCCACCTCGTGAGAAGCAGACCAAGTGACAAAAGAGCCCCACTTCTTATTGTAGCACTCAAGGGTAAAAGGCATACAGGAATGCTGCATATTCATCTCCACCAAAGAAGAACAACCCAAAGACCCCACTTCAAACATTCAAGAGTCAGACCATCAGTTTCAAGTGATGGAGATGAGTCAACGACAGTAGGGGAAACTGAAGCGGAGATGTAATCACCAGAAGCTGGACAAACCTGCGCCCAGAGAGCTGCATCAACAGCGGGAACCAAAGAGGGCGAGGCCAGATAAGAGCAATCAGGAGCACAGACACCCTCTCTACCTGAATATTCTGCAGCACCCTCGGGTGGAGGGGAATCGGTGGGAAGGCACACCGAAGGCCAGAGGGCCAAGGAATCGAGCGAGCATCCACCACCCATGCCTGAGGACAAAGGCTCCCAGAACCAAAGACAAATGTCCCTGAACAGGGGCACTGACAGACGGTAAAAAACTGAAGAAGGAAGGTTGTGCCTCAGGCTGTCTGTATGAAAGTTCATGTGACCCTAAATGTAAACATCCCTCAATCAATCAATCATGGTTTATAAAGTGCAGCTACTCACCCGTGAGGGTCTCATGGCATGTTGGGGGGGTACAGCGGATCAGACTAAGTGCTGAGTTTATCCGAAGAGCCAGGTCTTGAGGTCCTACCTGAATTGCGTCAGTGAGGGTGATTTGCTGAGTTGGATGGGCAGGGTGATCCATGTCTTGGACGCGAGGTAGGAGAAGGACATTCTCTGGTTCTGGTCTTACCTATTCATGGGACGGTAGCCAGGGAAAGCTGGGCGGAGCAGAGGTGTCTGTTGGGTACGTGGAATATGAGGCGGTGATTCAAGTATGCGAGTCCGGCGTCAGAAAGGGCTTTGTATACGTGGGTGATGAGTTTGAAGCATATTCTTCTGTTGACTGGGAGCCAGTGGAGTTCTTGGAGGTGCTGAGTGATGTGGCTGCAACGGGGGATGTTGAGGATCAGTCTTGCTGCGGCATTCTGGACATTCTGGAGTTTTTGGAGCAGTTTCTGGGTGACGCCGGCATTGAGTGCATTGCCGTAGTCGAGTCTGTTGCTGATGAGGGCATGGGTGACTGTCATCCTGGATTCTGTGGCGATCCTTCTAAAGGTCTTTCGAAGCAGGCGAAGTGTGTTGAAGCAGGCTGTGTAGCCGGTGTTTATCAAGCGGTCCATTGTGAGCGAGGAGTCCAGTACGATGCTGAGGTTTTGTGCATGGTTCGTGGGGGAGGGGGACTTCCTAGAGCAGAAGGCAACCAGGAATCGTTCCAAGTGGAGGGGGAGGCTCCCAGGATGAGGACTTCTGTCTTGTCCGAGTTGAGCTTCAGGCAGCTGTCCTTCATCCAGGCGGTGATGGCTTTCATTCCTTCATGGAAGTTGTTCCTGGAGACAGTGGGTTCTTTGGTGAGGGAAAGGATCAGCTGGGTGTCGTCAGCGTAAGAGACGATGTTGAGCCTGTGGTTCCTGACGATGGCTGTGAGGAGGGCCATGTAGACGTTGAAAAGGTTGGGGCTGAGGGAGGAGCCCTGGGGTACTCCATAGCTGATCTCTGTCGGTTTTGAGAGGTACAGTGGGAGTCTAACCCATTGTGATCTGCCGGTGAGGAAGGAACAGATCCAGTTGAGGGCCTTGTCTCGGATACCAGCATCTTGGAGTGTTGTGGCGAGGGTGCGGTGGGAGACTGTGTTAAAGGCCGCCAAGAGGTCCAGTAGGACGAGGGCCACGGTTTCGCCCTGGTCGAGGAGGGAGCAGATGTCATTGGTGGCAGCGAGGAGGGTGGTCTCGGTGCTATGATTGCTTTGGAATCTGGATTGGTTTTGATAAAGTCGTAGAGCTGGAAGTTGATGGCTTTTCGATCACTTTGACTTGGAAGGGGAGCAGGGAGATGGGCCTGAACTTCTTGAGGTCCATCGGTTCCGTGGAGGGTTTCCTCAGGAAGGGAGTTGATCTCGGCCTGTTTCCAGTTGTCAGGTAAGGTGGCGGTCTCAAGGGAGCAGTTGATGGTTTGGCATAGCTCAGGTGCAATGGCGAAGACGGCTCTGTGGAAGATGCAGTGCGGGCAGGAGTCCGAAGGTGCTCCGGAGTGGATGCTTTTCATGGTTTTTATGGTGTCGTCTGTGGTGAGTGGAGACCAGCTATGCAGAGTTGGTTAGGGGAGTTGGTGTCGGTTGCGGTTGTGGTGGTTGCTGGTGTGGTGGGGTGGTCCTGGGTGTCAAAGTTATCGTAGACAGTCTTGATCTTGTGGTAGAAGAATGTGGTGAGTCTGTTGCAGTGGTCTTGGGAGAGTGGGACATCTGTGTCCTTGCTGTTGGGTTTGGTGAACTCCTTGATGATGCTGAAGAGTTCTTTGCTATTGTGTGTGTTGTTGGTGATTCTGTCTTGGAAGGACTTCTTCCTTGTGGTTTTGATGAGGTGGTGGTGTGTGGTGGTGGCTGCTTTGAAGGCGGCATGGTCTTCTGGGGTTTTGTTGTTCCTCCTTGTCTTTGAGACGTCTGTACTCTTGAAGCGTGGGGGTGAACCAGCTTGCTTTCTTGACGTGTTGCTTGCCAGTGGCTTTCTTGAGGGGGCAAGGGTGTCGGCACAGTTTGCGATCCATTGGTGGAGGTTGCGTGCTGTGGTGTTGACATCAGAGGATGCCGGTGGTGATGTGTCGTTGAGGAAGGTGGTGAGTTGATCTTCTGTGACTCTGTTCCAGCTTCTGTGGGGTAACGGTGGGCGTGCTGGTGTGCAATGAGTTTGTTGAAAGAGAAGTGGATGCAGTGGTGGTTGGTCCAGAGGAGTTAGGTGGTGTGTCTGTAGGAGATGCTGTTTCCTGTGGCGAAGACTGGGTTGAGTGTGTGCATGGGAGAGGTGACTAGCTGTTTAAGTCCTACATTGGCGATGTTCTCAAGGAGGGAGGAGGTGTTGTGAGTGTTTTGGTTGTCGAGGTGGAAGTTGAGGTCTCCGAGTAGGATGTCGGTGGATGCGAGGGCCTGGGGTGCAATGAGGTCGATGATGGCATCAGTGAAAGAGGCGCTGGGACCAGGTGGTCTGTAGACGAGGGTGCTGCGGAGGGTGGTTTTTAGGTTGGTCTGGATCTGGAAGTGGAGGTGTTCCATGTTGCTCGTTGGTTCGTCTGAGTGTGTGGTCAGGCAGAGGGAGCTTTTGTGGACGATGGCGATGCCTCCTCCTGGCTGGATGGGACGGTCCTTGCAGATGATCTTGTAGCCGCCAGGGATGGTGGTGGAGATGTTTGCCACTGAGCTGGAGTTCGTCCAGGTTTCTGTCAGGAAGGAGATGTCGGGCAAGGTGGCATCAAGAAGGTTCCAGATCTCTGTGGTGTGTTTGTGTTGGTATTGTACATTGAGGAGGATGCACTTGAGAGGCTTGGGTGCAGTGAGGGTCGGTAGGTTGGGTGAGGGAGCCAGGGTACGTGTGGTGGGTGAAGGTGAGACGGCAGTGAAGGCAGGAGAGCAGACCATGGGTGTTGGTCAGCGTCGAGAGCTGGCAGTTGTTGTTGCTTCCGGGGTTGAGATTGCGTTGGATGCTAGCGTCGTCGCAGTGGTGGGTCAGAGGACCAGGGTCCCTGGCACTGGGCTCGGTCGGGTCATGGGCGGGCACAGACGGGCTTGCCTTGGGTGCCCATTTGGATCGCCAGCAGAGCGGCCTCAAAGCAGCCGCCATTAAGTAGTGTGAGGAGAGGGCTGGTCAGCTGGGAGGTGGGAAGCAGGGAGCAGGACAAACAACACGCTGGAAGGGGAGGTGGGAGGGGCCGCAGGGGTCAGCAGCGGCGGGAAAACAGGAAAGCACTGGAGGGCACGAAAAAGAGGCAACAAGAGTAAAGAGGCATAAGAGCAGAAACTGAGAAAAAGGCAAGAAGAGGAGAAAAGGCACAAAGAGTTGGAGGAAGGGAGAGAGCAAAGAAAAGACAGAAGCAGCAGAGGGACAGAGGGCAGAACACCAGGGATGAGGCACAGGCAGGAGCCTGCAGGTGGAGGAGGGCCTCGGACACTCAACCCAGAAGGGTCAGAGTGCACTAAGGGGGGCAGATACTTAGTGGTGGAGCTGCGGGGAGGGCAGTGACGCTGACCAGGTCAGTGGGCTTGTTCTCCTTGCCGCACAGCAGCCGCCATTAAGTAGTGTGAGGGGGAGGGCTGGTCAGCTGGGAAGTGGGAAGCAGGGAGCGGGAAAAACAGCATGCTGGAGGGGGAAAGGGCCGAGGGGTTCAGCAACGGCGGGAAAATGGGAAAGCACTGGAAGGCAAGAAAAAGAGGCAACAAGAGTAAAGATGCAAAAGGAAAAAGACTGAGAAAAAGGCAAGAAGAGAAAAAAGGCCCAGAGAGTAGGAAGAAAGGAAAAGAGAGAGCAAAGAAAAGACAGAAGCAACAGAGGGACAGAAGGCAGAACAGCAGAAGAGCAGAATGCTCTCCCACTGGACCACCAGGGATGAGGGGCAGGCAAGAGCCTGTGGTTGGAGGAAGGTAACGAACACCCGACCCAGAAGGGTCAGAGTACACTCAGGAGGCAGTGATGGAGCTCCGCAGGTGAGAGCAGAGACACTGACCAGGTCTCAAGGCTGTGAGGTGAGATTCTGCCCAGGAACAAATCAGGGAAGCCAGATGATTCAGAGACTTGCACCTCATCTCCCCTTGGCGAGCCACCTGATTGTCGGTACGAACCAACAGATTCGCCCCTGCAGGTGAACCTCAAAGAACTGCATCACCTGCCAAATAGCTGCCAACTCCTGCCAATTCGAGGAGCGGGCCCTGTCCGCCTGAGTCCACTGACCCTTGGCCTCCAAAGACCCCAACGTGGCTCCCTAACCCCAAAGACTGGCATTGGTTGTCAGCAGCAGGGGAGCAGGAAGCTGAAAACTGACCCCCTTCTCCAGATTGGGAGTGTAGAGCCACCAGCCCAATTCCTGTATCAGAACAAGGGATAGAGGAACTGGAGAATTGTAATTCGCACAGGAGGGGTCCCAGAGAGATAACAAATGATTCACCAGAGGCTTGAGGTGCAGGTGAGCCCAGGAAACTACAGCCATGGTGGCAGCCATAAATCCCTGGACCCGCTACCAAGTACAAGCCGGAGCAGACTGCTGAGTCAGGAGATTCATCAGAAGACACAGCAGGGTAGTAATGGAGCAGGTGTAAGGAACACCGCTCCCAACTGGGTGTCAAAAAGATCTCCGATAAACTGCAGTCTCTGAACAGGGACCAGGTGAGACTTTGCCAGATTCAACTTGAAGCCCAGACATTAGAAAATGTCTGTGGTCACTTCCACTGCCAGAAGAGCCTTAGGAAGAGAGGAAAGACAAATCAAACAATCATCAATATAGGGAAAGACAGAGAAACCCCAAAGCTGCAACACCCCCACAGCCGGAGCCAATGCCTTGGTAAAAGTCTGGGGAGGGGTAAAGAGACCGAAGGGCAACACCTGAAACTGGTAGTTAACCCATCCACTGCAAACCTCAGGAACTGCTGACTTTTGCGATGGGCAGGCATGTGAAAATAGGCAATCCTCCAAGTCCAGGGAAGCCAGAAAATTGCCCGTTTGGATGAGGGGAATGATGGACGGCAATGTGGTCCTCTGAAAGTAATCCAGCTTCACAATTTTGTTCAGAGCCTTGAGATTCAGAATCAGGCCGTAAGAAACATCTGGTTTTGGGACTAAGAAGAGCATTGAATAGAAGCCCAGTCCCTTTACCCCCTCAGGTGCAAGGAGAATATCGCTCTTCATGAGAAACTTTTCCACTCCAGAGAACATAGCAGTTCTCTTCACTGGGTCGATTGACAATGGGGTAACCTGAAAGTGAGTCTTAGGGGGAGGGGCCAGGAATGGAATCTGGTACCCCTGACCGATGACTGATACGACCCACTGATCGGAAACCAGGCTGTACCACTGATCCTGGTACGAATGGAGCCAGGCCGCCATCCTGGCATAGTCACTTCTCACCAGCTCCCTGTTGATGCTGCTACTGAGGTCAGAACTTGTTGGTGAAAGCAGCCCCCCGACCACAGGCCCGTCCATGAACAGGCTGAGAAGAGGAGAGAAAACCCTGAAAGTTCTGCTTATGGAAAAAAGATTTCCTCTCTGCACACACTGGAATGGCCTCAGCAACTTCTTCTTCTCTGCAGAACGCTGCACCATCTTGTTCAATTCGTCCCCAAAGAGCCTGAGACCCTCAAAAGGCAGATTATGAATTACAGCCTTCGGTGCAGCCTCCAGATGGCAAGGTTTTGCCCACAATGACTGCCTACCAGCCACCGCTGCCCTGGCCACTGAGGAGAAGGCCCACACGGTATCAAAGGTGACGTCAGACAGAAATTGCGCCAAGACCTCCATCGGCACCAAGATAAGAGTGGGTTCCCCTTGATCCTGAAGACAATCAAATGACTTCTCAAAATCCTTAATAAAGACCTGGGAGACATATGCCGAGTAAGTGCTGGCCTTGAACCCAAAATAAGATGCTGAGTTCGACCCTTTCAAGTCAGGCTCCACTTTCCGGTCAACAGGATCAGAAAGGGAAGCCTTCTCTGAAGACAAGAAAGAGGAAGAAACCATTGAGGACAAAATGGAATTGACCTTAGGAACTTGTGGAAACTGGTCATCAGACAGCACCAAGTGATTCCTCTTGCCCAAAAATGCTAGGAATCTCTGCTTGTTGAAATCGTGCCATTCCTTAACCAGAATCCCCTTAATGATATCATGCAAGAGCAAATCATCCACCTCAAAGGTACTATACTGGAAATAGTAGCCATCATCCACCGAAGTTTTAGGAGAAAATCCCAGGACCTCATGTATATGGGCCAACATGTCCGAAAAAACTTTACCCTGGAAATATTTGCCTTTCAGGTCCTCGTCCTCATCCCCCTTCAACTTCTTAGTAGAAGGGTCATTTAATGCAGCCTGAACTGCAGAATGTATTAAATCCTGTAAATCTTTCCTGGACATCTGCAATAGGTCATCCCCCTGCATCTTCTGCACAAGTTTCCTCTTGGAAACCAACTTGCCAGGCACCGGTACTAACTCTTCATCCCCCATGTCAGCAAAACAGGAGCAGAAAACCAATGAGTAAGTGCCCAAGGACTACTTCCTATATATGTCATCTCTTAGCAACCAAGTCTCAAAGCCCACAAGACTTGGAAGGCTAAAAGACAGCCTTGCCACCTTCCCTATAGCTAAAAGACATGGCCATGGGAGTCAGGTGCTGCTGGGAACCACCTCAGCACCCGACCGGCCTGCCCCCGACCGCATAGAAATGCTCGCCACCCCAGCCAAGCGCATGCGTTGGGAGCGCGGCAGGAGCAGATCAAGGACACGATGTAGTATACTGGTATTTAGTGTAATGCACCTTTCCTGCTTCTCTGCCTTGCTGCTCAGCCAGTGTGGATGTACTGTGGAATGTTGGTGCGTGGTGAGGTAATGAATGTTGGAATGCCTGAGTGTGGTGTGTCAGTTGAGAGGATGGGCTGAGCAGCAAGGAGGCTGCTCCTGGTGGGGCTCGCTCTGTTCTATACTGAAGACCTATTCTACATCTGGTTCTGTACTACTCTATGCTTGATACTAACCTACAACTAAGAACTGTATCAATAAAGCATTCATCTTAATACAACACCTCGACTACATGGACTTATTACACACGACCTACCAACACTACGGTAAGGTCAGCGCGCGAGTCATTCACCAGCAAAGATACACAAAATATCGCATATGTGACAGAAAAAGACACTTACTTCAAAAGGAGAAGGTAAAGCACTACGTGTTCCGACAGTCCGTCAGTCCGACAGGAAAAACAACAGGTATGGCGGTGGGTGGAAGGGGTTTTTATAGTAATACTAAAAGAAAGACTAGAGTTCTAGATGGCCTCACTGTTGTGAGGACTGGGACGAGAAGGACCTATGAGGGGGTAATGCGCTTGTGTACGTAGAGATTCTATGGCTATGCACAGTAATCCTTATTAGAGTGTTTTGTTGTGCACTGATAGAGCCCTCCAAATAAAAATAAAAAACACCTGGGTCAGTTTTATATCTACAATACTAAAAATCGACCAACTTGAGTAGTTACATCCAGACAGATACGCTGCATCCCACTGATTTCACATGTGTGGGTGTGTGACTGTGTGCTTGGGAGCCAGAGCGGAAGTTGCCTGTTTGCTTTGAGCTCTGATATGCCATGTCACAAAGGGCTTTCATATTGCAATTGGACGTATAGCAACTTGGCGTTGCTTTTATTTGTTTTTAAAATATGGTGTAGTTGTTTTCAAAGTTCACGGGCTACTAACGAATCACCCAGATTTTCCCTACAAATTCTCTTCAAAATGCCCCCCAAAGTCCCTTAGAATTGGTGCCTCTGCCGCATTAAAGAGAATGTATCCGCACACACAAATGAACAAGCACGTACAAATCTTACAAAGTTGGCTGATAAGTAAAACCCAATATATCAGCACCGTTGTGTGCGACTTTCGTTGGACTCCAAAACCATTTTAGATTTTTTTTCCACACCTTCATAAGTTATTTTAAAAGAAAACTCAAACGGCCAGCAAATGTGTAGCTTCCTCTGCCTTAATCCCCAGCACTCCCTGCTCCATCTGTTTACGGCCAGAGTTCCCATGACGCCATCTGTTAACAGCAAATAAAACATTTACGACCTACGAGAAGAAATAAACCATGGCGCGTAAAATGATTTGACCATGAAACACGGCGTCGGAAAGAGGAAACAATCATTTTGGGAGCAGAGTGGCTGTATTTGGATTTCCAGCCCCTTGCCACCGCACTTAATGATCTGTTGTCCTCTTGTGGTCAGTTGAGGGCCACCTGTGAGAGGCATAGAGGCAGCAGAGAGTTATATAACATGTCTTCTTTCTGCCCCGTGCAAACGCTGGGCAGCGCGGAGGGTCACCGCTCAACTTGAGGCTCCATTTAATGTGTGAGGTGACCTGACTAAGAGCACACACAAGCAGTTAGATCTTTCCCCAGTGGGGAACGGGGTATCTCATGGCGCTCTCACCCCATTTTGTAGGGGCGGCATCATTTTGTGCTACGCCATTGACATGGAAGTCAACTTTATATCCTCCATGCTGCTCTGGAATGAAGGGCATTATGGGAACTTGCAGCAAAGGAAATGTATCCCTGGGGTCTCTTGTTCAAGATCTGGCTCTTTTGGTGATGTTGAAAATGTCTCTTTGGTCTCACAGGCCAGGCACACTTTCATTTGCCTTGTAAGAGTTTAAGAGTAACAATGTCAAACTTTCTGTGTGCGGCAACTGATAGCCTCTCTGCAGAAGCCATGACATGGCATTAGCTTGACATGAAAGCAATACAACAAAGTAAAACAAGCATTGCAAAAGGCAATAGGTCTCGCATATACAAGAGCAAGTGGCTCTGGCAATGTGTTTTTGCCATGTTGTCCACCAGTGTGGCTGCTGTTCAGCATGGCTAAAATTTAGTGGTGTGGAGTAGAGTGTCGTACACTGGATTTGTTGGAGTAGAGAGTCGTAGAGTGGATTAGGAGGAGTAGAGTGTCGTAAAGTTGATTAGAGGGGAGTAGAATTCAGTCGTTCAGTGGCAGAGAGTGTCATAGAGGGCAGTGTCGTGGAGTGCTATATAGTGGAGTGCCGTAGAGTGGAGTACCTTAGAATCAAGTGGAGTGGCGTGGAATAGAGAGGAGTGGGTTGGAGTGAATTGAGGTAGTGGGGTAGATTGGATTGGAATAGACTGGTAGTGGGGTGGATTGGATTGGGGGTAGAGTGGGTTGGATTGAGTGGAGTGGGATGGATTGGAGTGGGTAGATTGGATGTGGTTGACAAGACTGGAGTGAAGTGAATTGAAATGGGGTGGGATGGATTGGGGTGGAGTGGGATGGATTAGATTGGTTTGGGGTGGGGTGGATTAGATTGGATTGGGGTGGATTAGAGCATTGTGGTTTGGAGTGGGGTGAATTAGAGTGGGGTGGAGGGGTGGATCAGACTTGATTGGAGGGGGTGGATGGGAGTGGGATTGATTGGATTGGAGTGGGGTGGATTGGATTGGAGTGGGGTGGATTTGAGTGTGGTGTGCTGGGTGGATTGGATTGAGTGTGGTGGACTAAACTTGGGAGGGGTGGGTTGGTTTGAGGTAGAGTCAGAAGGATTAGATTGGAGTGGGGTGGATTGAAATAGGGTGGGGTGTATTGGAATGTGGTGCACTGGAGTAGAGTGGGTGGAGTGGACTGGGGTGAAATGGAGTGAGGTGGAATTGATTGGGGTGGAATGGGGAGGGGTGAATTGTACTGGCATGGGGCGGATTGAATTGGGGTGAATTGGATGCGGGTGAGGTGAACTGGATTGGGGTGGGGTGAATTGGATTAAGGGGGATTCATGACTTTGGGGACTGGAAGAAAACATGATGTGAGTGGGATAGGAACCCAGAGTGAAAAGTTGGAGTAAAGCTTTTTTGAGTAATTCTTCAGCTCAAGTATGTTTCTTTTTAGCCATTTTACAGTCATTAGGGATGCTGTAAACATCCACATAAACTACACAAGCAATACCACATGCAGATATTTGTTGCAGCCTGGGTGTGCATCAGTTCACGGGGAAGTCAGCAATGCTGTAAGTTATGAGCATGTCTTGTATATAGACCTATTGATAAGTGACATTCAAAGTTGCTTACAAACATATAGCTACAATATTTTGTACTTCGATATCCTGCCCTTTAACCCAGAGGCTCGACTAGGCCCATTCACCCTTTCAGAGGCACTGGCATGTTCTAAAACCCCCTCCCCTTTGGATATTGTGCTACCCAAATCCACCCCAGATGCTGAATCACCTTCCTCTCCCATTTGCATGTGACCATGCAATGCTATCTCGTAAGACCCTGAATGCCCCCTCACCAGCCATGAATCCGCTCCCTCCTTCCCCTCTTCACCGGAAAAGGCCTAATGATCCTCCTCCTGGTTGCATGTTGCACTGCACACTTGAACCATGTGCTAACCCAAGAACCTGATATGGTTCTTCCTATATGAGTTTTCTAAACATATTAATCTAACCTCAAGGGATCCATCCTCGGCCAAACAATTACTTACCACTAATAGCCAACAGCATGCGTCCAAACCTTCTTTCCCAGAAAGGGGAGACACAAAGCAGTCAGCCTAATAGGATTACCATTTGCCCTCAAAGTCCAAGTCCATCATTCTCTTCCATGCACCCCACCAGGAGCCCTCTCAACGGTTATGTGGCACCCCTGCTCTCAACCTCTTAGTGCCTTCACACTGCTAGGCTCATGTCTGGACTGGTTGGGATGGTTCTGCAGATTTGGAGCTCTTGAGCTACCACATATTCACCGCACATTTTCATAATTATCAGCTCTCTTTTTTTTTTAAATTCTAGTACGGTGCTGGAGCTCTGTGATCATTATGGGGTAGAGGAAAGGCAAGGGGACAGGATCTTGGACCAACCGCCACTGTTTCCCAGTAGAAGTCTCTGTGTGTAATTGAGCAAAAACGTTGTTTTCAATATGTGAAGAGAAGCTCTGCAGGAAGCGTATCTACTTTCTGTTCACCCTGGCCATGCTCAATCCTATATGGCATTTTTCTTGGAAAATGTACTATTATCTCTCAAATAATCAGACTTTGGATGAAAAAAATCAAATTAATTTTATCTCCTGACCTCCAGCGACAACATAGTCACAGGAATATTGTAGGATTTTTAAAATATGTAATTTTTAAAATATGAAAATTCTAGCCATGAGGAGAATTTTTATACCCACAATTGTTGCTGCAAGAAACTCAGAGTGATATTCACCAGCTACAACCTAACTTATTTTGTCTGCTTTCTAAAATTGTGAAATATAGCAGCATAGAGTGTATGTTGGGAATTAATTCCAATGCGAAGACTTTCCTTTCCCTATACCCCTAAAAAATTGTGACTAGTTAATGCACTAATTAATGCACCACTTATGCATCATCAATTTAGGTGTACGTTTAGAAATACATAAAAGTGTGGGAAAGGTACTGTTAATATTTGCGAATACAAGTTACACCTTGTGGGTGTTCATACTGTAAGCATTGTCCGCTCCCCCAGAAACCCCCACCTTTCCACTTAGATGTCTCACAAACGTCAGAAAATACCCACAGCTTGCAGATTTTCTCTAAATGCAAGCTAAATATGTGAATGTGAAACTCCGTAAGCCCGGACTTGTAAATCATGATTTGGGCGTTAGGTGCAGTATTCCAAATTTTACCAACCGGAAATTACAGTTAACATGGAGGAAAATCCGTCACTTCAAAACTCTACAAACACCCACACAACTGAGGTGTATGTCCTAATCTATCATTATATTCACTGGCGGCCTTCGCAGGGCAGCCCCTGCAGCACGTGCAGCAGGCAGTGCTTAATTTGTAAAATATTAAGTCCAGGTGCTCAAATGTTTGTAGGAGGCCACACCCACATCCCCGGCTCCACCCACTTCCTCCCCTGGCTCCACCCACCTATTTCCCTGAATCCAAAGTGGTCTTGGCTAACAATTAAAGACTGGCAGAGGACGCAGTTGCACAAGACACTCCCAGTTGGCAGCCCACCACATCCAAAACCACTCCGCCACACTCAGTTAAGCACACCAATGGATGGGAACATACACTGTAGAAAGGTGAAACTCCAGTAACGATTACCTGTGCAATCTATGTAGCAGCATTATGGTACGGCAAGGTTGGTGAGCTGTCCTCAATAGCGGCCAATTTGACCCATAATGTGTGCTACCTTTAGCCAGTACAAGGCTTTGAAGAACTAGCACAGCACATTGCGTTGTAGGACTTCTAGTTTTACTTTTTAACATTGCAAGAATGTGTGCTGATGGCAGAAAACAAGACTACTTGAATGTGCCACTCAAGGCAAAATATATATATTTTTTTTTAACTTAAAAGCCAGCAGCAGTGGAGGAAGAACTGCATCCGTGGGCTTACATTATAAAAAGTTATTTAACATAATGAGCCATTTCAATGCTTTGTAGACAAATGTAACACTGAACACTAGTACACAGCTGATGGCAGAAGACCAAGTCTACCTGAACGTGCCACTCGACGCAAAATTGCCTCGAGTGGCACGTTCAGGTAATCTTGCTTTTCTGGCATCAGCTTTGTGCCAGTGTTCAATGTTATATCTGTCTACAAAGCATTGAAATTGCTTATTATGCAAAATAAAGTTTTATCTTGTGGGGCCCACGGCTGCAGTTCTTCCGAAAAAGTTAAAAGCCAGCAGCGGTACAGGAAGAGCTGCAGCCACGGACCCCACACTATAAAACTTTATTTAGCATAATCATACATTCAAAAGCTGAAATTGTAGACAAATATAACGCTGGTGAGAGGCATGATTACTTACTGGCTCTGCAGGACAGACTTTTTAGTTTTAATTCATCTGCGCGGGAGGAGGCCTGCTGCTCGACACGCTGATTGCTTCTGTCGTCTCTCAATGATGATTAATTAACGCCGCAGCTGCGCAGTATGCTGGGCAGGCCGAGGGTGAAAACAGTACTCATTGGTCCGATTCCACGCACAAACTTGATGATTCGCCAAGGAGGAACGGGCCAGGCGACTAATATATTTTGCAATCTTTTATTGGTAGTGCACTACGCTAGCACGCTACCAATGAATGACTGGAAAATGGAAATGGGGTGTGACGGTGTTGGTGACCTACGACGAGGCAGGGACCCAGCCCAGGCAGCTTCAGTTTCTGGCGGTAATGTGATGTGTGTGGCTTACATTTAGGTGGGTGGCCGAGCCGCTGCATTCAGTTTGAAATATTTTACGCGCATGCATTCATGTGCGATATCAGCTCTCCCTGGGGATGGGGGGAGACTGGAAAGGTGGCACCAACACTGAGCAGCACGCAGCCAATTATTATTTATATTGCATGTGGACTCCATTAGAGTGTAGACCCGGCCCTGAGAAATAAGTGCTGGTGCTATAAGTGCCGTGCTAAGCACCGGAAAGCACCGGCACAAATTAAGCACTGGCAGCAGGTGAAGAAAGCAGGGCGCATCATAGTGTTGACGCAGTCGCTCCACCCAAATCACACCAACCTCTCCTGGGGAAGAGGAATGCAAGCACTTTTTTCCCTTTATCCGTGTCTTTTCAGACATGTCTAGCTGCTGCTCCCATTGTTCCTAGTAAGTAACATCTTTTTTGGCCTGCCGTTTTATAAAGGAGTGTTAATATTTGCTCAAAGTGCTATTGGCAAGTGCTATTTGCTAAAAACCCAAATTGGCTGAAGGTGTTATAAATGACATTGAGCCACTTGTCAGTTATGTTTGAAATGTTTACAAAGTTGTCTTATACATTTAAAAAGAAATGATTGTTCCATGCATAAAATCAAAAGTAAACTCTGCTCACTTATTTTGTGAAGGTTCACTCTTTCGCTCACATCATGGATTAAAACAAGCTTTAACAATGCTAATCCTTTTGTCTTTTGTGTAGTGGAAAGTTTTATGCCGAGTTTTACTACCCAATAATGTTACAACATAGATAGCAGCAGCGCCACCTTCCCTCACACAAAGAATAGGTCAAGCACAGGTGGTAGTAGAAGAGCAAACATCACACAATTCTCTCACTCATACAGAACAGGTACAACACAGGTAGCTAATGAAATATTTTGTTATGGCTTGGGAAATAGGGAACTTTATTTGTACAGTGAAAACGTTATTTCAATATGTGTTTGTGTGTATTTTTTGTGATAGTTCTGTGAGCTAAATAAAGATATAAAAACTAAAAAATAGACTAGAGAGGGAGAGTCATTAAAAGACTGTTTTACACTTTTTGTAAACAGACATAAATATGTAAGAAGTACAAAACTCCTGGAAGAAACAGCCAAACCTCTTATGCAGATTTTATATATTCATATAAACAATACAGGAACATTAATCCTCAACTTCTTACTGTGGTATGCTCATCAGTGGGTTCCACATCTAATACTGGGAAGCATTCAAGAGTACTATTCTTCACTGTTTGTACTATATTCAACTGAAAGGTTCTCTGGTTTTGATGAGGGTATGTCCCTTATGCCAACATTTATGTTCTCCCTTTACTCATTTGTCATACTTATATTAAAGTTGTATGTGAGCGAGCTAAAATGTATTTACTGATGTCTGCCTACCACAAGATTAAAAACTCGGCAGGTTGAGCAATGAACCCTGCTTCTCTTTTACATCGACAGTTTTCTGCACTGTAATATTGCTCTTATGGGGTCAGTCATCTTCCTCTGGACTATAGGTATCTCACTTCATGTATTGTGAAATAGTCCTTTGCTCAGAGGGTGAGTTCACCAGTGTCAGCAGGAGGAGGCAGGTGGGATAAATGTCCTTAGGTCCCACTCCTTGAAGAGGAACGGTGATGGGCTAGTGGCGACGCTGTCAACACATATGATATGTTTCACAGGATGGGTTACTGTAATCCTAGTCTGCACTAAGTAATTGTCCATGCCCATGCAGCGAAGTCACGCTCGTAGGTGACTGTGTATGGGCAGCGGGTGCGCGGAGGCCTTGAGACCATGAACCACATGCCCAAGGCCCAAGCATCTATTGCCTTACTACCAGCACCAATAGAGCAGTAGTAATAAGGCGGTGACGGCTGGATCCTATAATTCTCTGCTGTCTCACGTGTTGCATCCTGTCTGGAAAAGCAACAGTAAGGAGGCTCTTAGTTCAGATTTCATATCTTACCCTGTTGTAAGTGTTACTGAATGCCACTTTATTTATAGCTGAGGTACGAACTTTAAAAAAAAAAATTCTTTTGGATTATTTCACTCTAGCACATTAGATTATATGACTGAATTGAGTGGCCTTTATTAGAACTACAAAAACAACAATTGATGGACAGAATGCAGAACAATGTCATACATTCACCCCAGTACAGAGATCTGGGCCTAAATCCATCGTTTTTTTGCTCACCATGCCATTCCAGTTTGAACCCAGCCATATGCAAATCAGTCTTGACCCTGTGCCCAATGGGAACAGTCCAGCCCAAACTGCCAGACCAGGTCCTCCCTGGACTAGAAGCAAGCATCCTAGGACCGGTTTCGGGGTTTCACCCCTCTTCAGCCAGGATAGCTTGATTCCAGTGGCATGGAGAGCACGGGACCCACGTGTGGGCATACCCGTCCCACTCGGGGTGACAAATGCAAAAACAACAATTGATGGACAGAATGCAGAACAATGTCATACATTCACCCCAGTACAGAGATCTGGGCCTAAATCCATCGTTTTTTGCTCACCATGCCATTCCAGTTTGAACCCAGCCATATGCAAATCAGTCTTGACCCTGTGCCCAATGGGAACAGTCCAGCCCGAACTGCCAGACCAGGTCCTCCCTGGACTGGAAACAAGCATCCTAGGACCGGTTTCGGGGTTTCACCCCTCTTCAGCCAGGATAGCTTGATTCCAGTGGCATGGAGAGCACGGGACCCACGTCTGGGCATACCCGTCCCACTCGGGGTGAAAAATGCAAAAACAACAATTGATGGACAGAATGCAGAACAATGTCATACATTCACCCCAGTACAGAGATCTGGGCTTAAATCCATTGTTTTTTTGCTCACCATGCCATTCCGGTTTGAACTCAGCCATATGCAAATCAGTCTTGACCCTGTGCCCAATGGGAACAGTCCAGCCCGAACTGCCAGACCAGGTCCTCCCTGGACTGGAAACAAGCATCCTAGGACCGGTTTTGGGGTTTCACCCCTCTTCAGCCAGGATAGATTGATTCCAGTGGCACGGAGAGCACTGGACCCACGTCTGGGCATACCCGTCCCACTCGGGGTGACAAATGCAAAAACAACAATTGATGGACAGAATGCAGAACAATGTCATACATTCACCCCAGTACAGAGATCTGGGCCTAAATCCATCTTTTTTTGCTCGCCATGCCATTCCAGTTTGAACCCAGCCATATGCAAATCATTCTTGACCCTGTGCCCAATGGGAACAGTCCAGCCCGAACTGCCAGACCAGGTCCTCCCTGGACTGGAAACAAGCATCCTAGGACCGGTTCGGGGTTTCACCCCTCTTCAGCCAGGATAGCTTGATTCCAGTGGCATGGAGAGCACGGGACCCACGTCTGGGCATACCCGTCCCACTCGGGGTGACAAATGCAAAAACAACAATTGATGGACAGAATGCAGAACAATGTCATACATTCACCCCAGTACAGAGATCTGGGCCTAAATCCATTGTTTTTTGCTCACCATGCCATTCCAGTTTGAACCCAGCCATATGCAAATCAGTCTTGACCCTGTGCCCAATGGGAACAGTCCAGCCCGAACTGCCAGACCAGGTCCTCCCTGGACTGGAAACAAGCATCCTAGGACCGGTTTCGGGGTTTCACCCCTCCTCAGCCAGGATAGCTTGATTCCAGTGGCATGGAGAGCACGGGACCCACGTCTGGGCATACCCGTCCCTCTCGGGGTGACAAATGCAAAAACAACAATTGATGGACAGAATGCAGAACAATGTCAGACATTCACCCCAGTACAGAGATCTGGGCCTAAATTCATCGTTTTTTTGCTCACCATGCCATTCCAGTTTGAACCCAGCCATATGCAAATCAGTCTTGACCCTGTGCCCAATGGGAACAGTTCAGCCCGAACTGCCAGACCAGGTCCTCCCTGGACTGGAAACAAGCACCCTAGGACCGGTTTCGGGGTTTCACCCCTCTTCAGCCAGGATAGCTTGATTCCAGTGGCATGGAGAGCACGGGACCCACGTCTGGGCATACCCGTCCCACTCGGGGTGACAAATGCAAAAACAACAATTGATGGACAGAATGCAGAACAATGTCATACATTCACCCCAGTACAGAGATCTGGGCCTAAATCCATCGTTTTTTTGCTCACCATGCCATTCCAGTTTGAACCCAGCCATATGCAAATCAGTCTTGACCCTGTGCCCAATGGGAACAGTCCAGCCCGAACTGCCAGACCAGGTCCTCCCTGGACTGGAAACAAGCATCCTAGGACTTGATTCCAGGGGCAAAAGAACGATGGATTTAACCCAGATCTTTTGACTGGGGGAAAATGTTTGCATTGTCAGCATTCCGTCCATCATTAGTTTGCTGTAACACTTTTCGCCCTAAGTGGGATGGGTATGCCCAGACGTGGGTCCCTTGCTCACTGCGCCACTGGATTCAAGCTAGCCTGGCTGAAGAATGGTGACATACCCTGAAACCGGTCCCAGGATGCTTGTTTCCGGTCCAGGGAGGACCTGGCCTGGCAGTTCGGTCTGGACTGTTCCCATGGTGCACAGGGTCAAGACTGATTTGCATATGGCTGGGTCCAAACTGGGGTGGTGCAGTGGGCAAAATAACGATGGATTTAACCCAGATCTTTTGACTGGGGGAGAATGTTTGCATTGTCAGCATTCCGGCCATCATTTGTTTGCTGTAACACTTTTCGCCCTAAGTGGGATGGGTATGCCCAGACGTGGGTCCCTTGCTCACTGCGCCACTGGATTCAAGCTAGCCTGGCTGAAGAAGGGTGACATACCCTGAAACCGGTCCCAGGATGCTTGTTTCCGGTCATGGGAGGACCTGGCCTGGCAGTTCGGTCTGGACTGTTCCCATGGTGCACAGGGTCAAGACTGATTTGCATATGGCTGGGTCCAAACTGGGGTGGCGTAGTGGGCAAAAGAACGATGGATTTAACCCAGATCTTTTGACTGGGGGAGAATGTTTGCATTGTCAGCATTCCGTCCATCATTTGTTTGCTGTAACACTTTTCGCCTAAGTGGGATGGGTATGTCCAGACATGGGTCCCTTGCTCACTGCGCCACTGGATTCAAGCTAGCCTGGCTGAAGAAGGGTGACATACCCTGAAACCGGTCCCAGGATGCTTGTTTCCGGTCCAGGGAGGACCTGGCCTGGCAGTTCGGTCTGGACTGTTTCCATGGTGCACAGGGTCAAGACTGTTTTGCATATGGCTGGGTCCAAACTGGGGTGGCGTAGTGGGCAAAAGAATGATGGATTTAACCCAGATCTTTTGACTGGTGTAGAATGTTTGCATTGTCAGCATTCCGTCCATCATTTGTTTGCTGTAACACTTTTCGCCCTAAGTGGGATGGGTATGCCCAGACATGGGTCCCTTGCTCACTGCGCCACTGGATTCAAGCTAGCCTGGCTGAAGAAGGGTGACATACCCTGAAACCGGTCCCAGGATGCTTGTTTCCGGTCCAGGGAGGACCTGGACTGGCAGTTCGGTCTGGACTGTTCCCATGGTGCACAGGGTCAAGACTGGTTTGCATATGGCTGGGTCAAAACTGGGGTGGCGTAGTGGGCAAAAGAACGATGGATTTAACCCAGATCTTTTGACTGGGGGAGAATGTTTACATTGTCAGCATTCCGCGCATCATTTGTTTGCTGTAACACTTTTCGCCCTAAGTGGGATGGGTATGCCCAGACGTGGGTCCCTTGCTCACTGCGCCACTGGATTCAAGCTAGCCTGGCTGAAGAAGGGTGACATACCCTGAAACCGGTCCCAGGATGCTTGTTTCCGGTCCAGGGAGGACCTGGCCTGGCAGTTCGTTCTGGACTGTTCCCATGGTGCACAGGGTCAAGACTGATTTGCATATGGCTGGGTCCAAACTGGGGTGGCGTAGTGGGCAAAAGAACGATGGATTTAACCCAGATCTTTTGACTGGGGGAGAATGTTTGCATTGTCAGCATTCCGTCCATCATTTGTTTGCTGTAACACTTTTCGCCCTAAGTGGGATGGATATGCCCAGACGTGGGTCCCTTGCTCACTGCACAACTGGATTCAAGCTAGCCTGGCTGAAGAAGGGTGATATTCCCTGAAACCGGTCCCAGGATGCTTGTTTCCGGTCCAGGGAGGACCTGGCCTGGCAGTTCGGTCTGGACTGTTCCCATGGTGCACAGGGTCAAGACTGATTTGCATATGGCTGGGTCCAAACTGGGGTGGCGTAGTGGGCAAAAGAACGATGGATTTAACCCAGATCTTTTGACTGGGGGAGAATGTTTGCATTGTCAGCATTCCGTCCATCATTTGTTTGCTGTAACACTTTTCGCCCTAAGTGGGATGGGTATGCCCAGACGTGGGTTCCTTGCTCACTGCACCACAGGATTCAAGCTAGCCTGGCAGAAGAAGGGTGACATACCCTGAAACCGGTCCCAGGATGCTTGTTTCCGGTCCAGGGAGGACCTGGCCTGGCAGTTCGGTCTGGACTGTTCCCATGGTGCACAGGGTCAAAGCTGATTTGCATATGGCTGGGTCCAAACTGGGGTGGCGTAGTGGGCAAAAGAACGATGGATTTAACCCAGAAATTTTGACTGGGGGAGAATGTTTGCATTGTCAGCATTCCTTCCATCATTTGTTTGCTGTAACACTTTTTGCCCTAATTGGGATGGGTATGCCCAGACGTGGATCCCTTGCTCACTGCGCCACTGGATTCAAGCTAGCCTGGCTGAAGAAGGGTGACATACCCTGAAACTGGTCCCAGGATGCTTGTTTCCGGTCCAGGGAGGACCTGGCCTGGCAGTTCGGTCTGGACTGTTCCCATGGTGCACAGGGTCAAGACTGATTTGCATATGGCTGGGTCCAAACTGGGGTGGCGTGGTGGGCAAAAGAACGATGGATTTAACCCAAATCTTTTGACTGGGGGAGAATGTTTGCATTGTCAGCATTCCGTCCATCATTTGTTTGCTGTAACACTTTTCGCCCTAAGTGGGATGGGTATGCCCAGACGTGGGTCCCTTGCTCACTGCGCCACTGGATTCAAGCTAGCCTGGCTGAAGAAGGGTGACATGCCCTGAAACCGGTCCCAGGATGCTTGTTTCCGGTCCAGGGAGGACCTGGCCTGGCAGTTTGGTCTGGACTGTTCCCATGGTGCACAGGGTCAAGACTGATTTGCATATGGCTGGGTCCAAACTGGGGTGGCGTAGTGGGCAAAAGAACGGTGGATTTAACCCAGATCTTTTGACTGGGGGAGAATGTTTGCATTGTCAGCATTCCGTCCATCATTTGTTTGCTGTAACACTTTATTAGAACTAGCAATCAACATTTCTTCAGCCCTGATGATTCTATTAATGACTCAAAGTCAAGACAGTTATCTTATTTCACCTATATAAGCTTTTATTGCTATACATAGAGCAACATTACAGTCTATTAAACCATACGAGTGATTGCTCTTCCTGGACTTAATTATTTACATGTGCTCTCAAAAATTATGATCACAGAAAAAATACATACAGAACTACGGTGTAAGGAAACTGTAGTCGGCCAGTGCTTCTGGCCGAAAAGCAGAAGTGATGTATCGGGAGCACCAACCAAGAAGGAGCCAGGAAATAAAAGTGACGCACAAGTGAACCAATGGCAAACTGCCAGCGGGATTACACTCAGTAGGAGTGAATACAGCAGGTCTTGCAGAAAGCGCATGCATGCTGATGCTCAAAATAACAAGCATTTGCAATGCAATAGGTCTCGCATTCACGCGAGTTTGAGCTATTGGCATTGTAAATGACAATGCCTTTTATTTATGTTTTGGGTTTTAAAACATAAATAAAAGGCATTGTCATTTACAATACTAAAAGCTTAAACCTTTGCAAATGTGAGACCTATTGCATTGCAATAAAGGGCCTTCTCGACCGCTTGTTAGATTGTAAATATCAGAGGAAGAGACCGGCCTGCGACGTCTTCAAAGTAGTGATAAATAATGCAGTGAAGAAGATGTGTAAGTGTTGTAAATTACACAGACACAAAGTGTGAAGTGAGAGTTACATATGATCCGGCTATAAACACTAACAAAATGCTCAAACACCTTTCGCTCTGTGATTACACTGTTGCGGCTCAGGAGAAAGAGCCAGGGGCGGGGGGGGTTTCCTGCCCTCTCTGTGATTTGAGTGTGCAGTGTGGCATTGCGTAATGTCATTGCTACCTTTGGCCTAATAAAAAACACTCCAGCTGTAGTAGGGCCCTGGCTTCAACTCCTGGTGCAGGGCGGGGTGTGCTTTATGGCAGGCATGGAGGGAGGGAGGGAGGGATGGTCTCAGCTGCAGCTCTGGCCTCGCACAGTGCCCCTGCTATTACTAGAGAGGCGCCGAGCTGGTGGTATTGGTATTGGTGGTGGTGGTATTGGTGATGCTGCTATTGGTGGTATTGGTATTGGTGGTGGTGGTGGTATTGGTATTGGTGGCATTTGTGGTATTGGTGGTGGTGGTGGTATTGGTGGTGGCGGTATTGGTATTGGTGGTGGTGGTGGTATTGGTGGTGGTGGTATTGGTATTGGTGGTGGTATTGGTGATAGTGGTACTGGTATTGGTGGTGGTGGTATTGGCGTTGGTGGTGGTGGTATTGGTGGTGGTGGTATTGGTGGTATTGGTGGTGGCGGTATTGGTGGTGGTGGTATTGGTGGTGGTTTTGGTGTATTGGTGGTGGTGGTATTGGTGGTGGTGGATGTGGTGGTGGTATTGGTGGTGGTGGAGGTATTGGTGGTGGTATTGGTATTGGTGGTGGTATTGGTGGTGGTGTTGGTGGTGTTGGTGATGGTATTGGTGGTGGTGGTATTGGTGGTGGTGGTATTGGTGGTGGTGGTGGTGTTGGTAATGGTGGTGGTATTGGTGGTGGTGATATTGGTGGTGGTATTGGTGGTGGTATTGGTGGTGGTGGTATTGGTGGTGGTGGTATTGGTGGTGGTGGTATTGGTGGTGGTATTGGTGGTATTGGTGGTGGTGGTATTGGTGGTGGTGATATTGGTGGTGGTGGTATTGGTGGTGGTATTGGTGGGGGTGGTGGTGGTGGTGGTGGTATTAGTGGTGGTATTGGTGGTGGTGGTATTGGTGGTGGTACTGGTGGTGGTATTGGTGGTGGAATTGGTGGTGGTGGTATTAGTGGTGGTGGTATTGGTGGCTGTGGTGGTAGTGGTAATGGTGGTGGTGGTGGTGGTATTGGTGGTATTAGTGGTGGTATTGGTATTGGTGATGGTATTGGTGGTGGTGGTGGTATTGGTGGTGGTATTGGTGGTGTTGGTATTGGTGGTGGTGGTATTGGTATTTGTGGTGGTGGTGGTGGTGGTATTGGTGGTGGTCGTGGTATTGGTGGTGGTATTTGTGGTGGTGGTGGTATTTGTGGTGGTATTGTTGGTGGTGGTATTGATGCTGGTGGTGGTTTTGGTGGTGGTATTGGTGCTGGTGGTGGTATTGGTGGTAGTGGTATTGGTGGTGGTGGTTGTGGTGGTGGTGGTGGTAGTATTGTGGTGGTAGTGGTATTGGTGGTGGTATTGGTGGTATTGATGGTGGTATTGGCAGTGGTGATGGTATTGGTGGTGGTGGTATTGGTGGTGGTGTTGTTGTTAATAAAACAGGCTTTTGAAAACAACCCATCAGGTGGCTTTAGTACAGATGACATGTAACTCAGATGTGCTGTTGTCAGATTCAGCCCATTAGCACAGGATTATGTGCTACCTGGAATTCAGATGACTTAATTCGCTAATCATTTCTAAATCCACTTTACTTGGGGGGTTGAAACAGATACGAGATAATGCAGGGTGAAAGTGATTGAAATTGGGTGCCCATGTTACGGGGGCAGCCGTGCTGCTTAAAAAAACACAAGCGGTTTCAGCTGAAGCAGTGCATGTCCCGCTAGCAGTAAGAGAAACTCCATAAAGTAAATAGTGCTTACAAACTAAATAACAGGACCCATGTAACAACTGAAGTAAAGGGGCCAGTAGCCATGGGAGGTTACAAATGAAGACAAGGCCGTACTAAGGAGGGACTAACAAGCCTATTAACGAATCCGAAGGCAGCATTTACGAAAGACAATGACACAAGCTAATGAAAAATATGGGAGGAGAGTGGGCGCAGCTTCTCTCCCATACTCTACTACAGCAGTCTCACAGAGCGACCAGCGCATGCGTGCTGCCACTACGCTCTACCTAAAAAGGATTTGGATACGTACGCACCAGGCTCTAAGCAACCCCAGCCTTGGTGCAGCACTTGTTCAAAATGTTGAAGGCTACCACCGCATTTTCTTAAATTGACGTGAAACTCTATCCTAGAAGTAAAAAAATGAAAAGGAAAAACAAATCAGAACAATTTCTGATTTTTTTAAAAAAAGATTGGAGATTTTCTGTATAAAAATATTGCAAAATATAGCATGAAATGAATACTGACCGCACACAGCTTGAACGAAGCTTGTGAGAAAGATTTCATTGAATGAAGACACGTTTCATGGAGAAGAGCATGCCTCTTCAAACGTTTACAGATAAATGAATGCAACATGCAGTTCTACGTCCAAGACTGGCGTGACGAAACGTGCAGTAAACCATGGCGGGACCTCCCAGCGAAGCGTCACCTGGGAGCAAGACGTTGTCTTTCCAGGCTGCCGGCTAGAGGCGTGCGGGTCACCCTCTCAAGTGTGCGACACCCATGCCTTGTACATGGAAAAAGGGAAAAACGTTGTCGTCATCTGCGGTTCCTACTGCCAGGTCGCCAGCGATGCTGGGAAACAAGCCACGACCTCTCGAGGAAAGGGAACCTCTATAACAAGCCAATTAAACCTTAACAGCCAGCCGTCATCTTTTATGGTGAATTAAAGGCCTCGATGACTTTAAAGGGCTTGTTTGCTCATTTGTTTGAATTGTAAAAGGGGCTCGCGGAAGATTCAGTGAACTCAATTAATGAAAGCACCCACCTCACTATTATGAATCTGGAATATCCCTCGGAAAAGAGAAGTAAAACAATCTAGCATTTAATAAAATGTTGCTGCAGTCCGAATATCTTTGTAAAAATTGCTAAACAGCTGTTCAGAAAAAAACAAAGACATGTTCTTTCTCGTTAAGCGTTCTTCATCGCACACTAAAGCTATTTATAAAGAGAGAATTCACTTGGATTATCTTTTACTTATGCACTAATTTGTACTTTATATTGCCCGGTGCTTCAACAGAAATATATTGATCCCCATCTTGGCGAAAAATATTACACTGGGTCCCAAGTCGCGTCTGTTGTTGATAGCATTCATGTTTTTTTTATTTGTCAACTGTCTGCAAATTGTCTTTAGATTTGACGGTGATGCAGCCTGAGAACGAAACGTAATATGCTAGGGGAGATACGACCAGTAATGTAGTTAGCAGTAAAATATGCTTCTTTCTTAGGTTTAGCTTATTAAATGACGCTTACTGCTTTCATTCACACTACATTTTTGGGAGGTGTAAGAAGAAGGGTAGGATTTCTTGGACCTTAGACTTCGCTATTTTTACTGGAATCAACAGTGTGCAATGAGTGTGGAGTCTTGCTGTTGCACCATGGTAATGTGTCATCGGTATACTGTAAAAAATAGCATTCTCCCGTGCTGAATATCACTTCATGCTTTGCCAGTGGACATCATCCCCTGGCCTGCCTAGCACATCGCCATGACCTACTCTGGTGAACATTACTGTCATCTACTCTGGTGCACATCACCATATTTTTCTCTACCTCTATTTTGATATTGGACCTCCAAAAACCTCAGTCTTCTTCCTGCCCTACCAGTAACGCCTCTGCTTCCAAAAACAAGCCTCTGGAAAACTGCACTTTGTCCAACGCGATGAAAGTTGAAAGTTCCCTGAAAAAAGAAATCGCTCTTTGCTTCCACTTCTGCCCCTTCAGATGAGCTTCTTCCGCCATGTCTAAAAGGCATACCAACCACCCACTTATGGTTAGAAACTTATCTGGGCACGGTCCTAATGAATGCTCAAGACCCTTTCATGGATTCCTTCCTAACTTGAATAGGAAAATTATCTGCTATGCGTGAAGTTTTGGTTTTGCACACACCTTTTTTGTCTATCACCGGTCTACAACATTCATGACACCTCTTGTCTCTTTCTTCAGAGACTTACAGATCCATTCTATTATACTCCTGCACATGGTCCTTAGGCCACCACTCAGCAGCCAGTCAGTCAAAATGAACTTTATTTGGCCAAAAGCCTTAAAATCACAAAAAGTGATAAAAACATAATTTAAAAATTCTGATAAATATTATACTAATTCGAAAACACAGCTTATCTAAAAATCATAAACAATAACCATTTTTCATATCGCAATTTTAAGATAAGATTCCAATTTGTAGTCCATACTAAGTGAACTAATTCATAACAAAGGAGCTCAGTTGATTGAGTTTAATTACAAAAAAGATTAAGTTTTATAAAATTATTTCCAGAATTCAAAATGCACACAATTATATCCATTAAGCTTCATATCTCCTCCTGATATGGAAAGCTGATTTTTTAAAACTAAGCACTCAAAGCAGATTTCAGATGATCCTAGGGACTGCAGAAAAATTAACACCTCCTCATGCTGTCTCACATTAGCCTTATGCAACAGCGGCACTAAAATGCGGTCGTAGAAGGGCCTTTCTCATTTGGACTGAACATATCTTGTCTCAGTGGATCCTTAATTGCCCCCTTTTTATCTTGCACATCATGTCTCCAAATTAATTTACCTCTTGCTACTTTCTGTGTGGAATACATATATTCAACTACTTCTAAACTTTCTCCTTTTCCATCATCTGAGTAACTAAATTTCTTCTTATCACCAGGTATTACCTGAATGTTCTTGCTGCCGCTTTGGATACCCCCCCCAAAAAGTCAAATGCTTTCCCTACTGTTGCGCAGACTGGAGTTGGAATAGTAAATTATACTGCTCCAAAGTCCAGCGCTTTCCCTAAGGCATGTCTTTGTATCGATATGCGTAGTAAAGGAATGCGTGGTAAATACACATTCATTGTAAAGAATGCGGAGTAACGACATGCGTGGAAAAGGCATGTGTTGTTCCAACATACAACTATGTAGGGTAACTCTTAACTACAGGTAATTAGAGGCGCTGTCTCCAGTCTTGAATTTTTCACCTGCAGGGCATTAATGTCAGGTGCGTTTCGTCTAATTAATTAAATGCAAGCAAAACAAGACTACAAGTACCAGAATGCATTAGGCTATCACACAAAAGTTCAGGACAGACAGAAACAGTGGCCGTAATGACCTGGAGATAGGTGGAAACTATACATAGACGGGAATGTGACTCTCGCTTACACACTCAAATGAATCCTGTTAGATTAAAATATATGATATGCTAGATTAAAATCTATGCCATATCAACGCATAATACCCAATTTTCTTAATGGCACCTTCCCAACTTAAGATGTCACCTAAATCTTGCAAGGCTAAAGCAGGTTCATTGATGAACCTAAGGCGCATCTGAATCTGGGCTAAAGCTCTGAGATCAAGACTTTTCAATATGTCATTTAAACTTCAAAGAGCTAACCACCAGTTTAAAACTGGTAACTTAAAAAGCTTTCATCTAATTCGTAAAGAACTCTAAAGTGCTCACATTTGCAGATACACACCTACTTAGATCTCACTAAATACTGAATCTGATACACATGGAAATTATGGGGCCGATCTCGATGGCGGGCGGATCGCCCCCGCCGGCCCGGCGGTGGTCACCGCCGTCCCGGCGGGGGCGATCCGCCCGCAATCCCGACAGCAAAGACCCCCCGCCATATCATGATGGCTGGGGGGTCTGCGGCGGACGGAAAGACCGTCCGCCGCTTTTCCGCCGGTCGACTCGTTGACCGGCAGAAAACGTGCTGGATATGGTGGCGGTGTCTGGAAGACACCGCCATCCATATCACGATGCAGGCTGCGAGCAGCCTTTCCATGGCTGCATTGCCGCCATGGAAAGGCTGGCGGTTCCTGCTGTTGGGGGCCCGTTGCGGGGCCCCAGGGTGTTGGGGGGGTGGGGGTAGCACATTGCATGTACAATGTGGCAGGCACCGCGCGGTGCCTGTCACGTTGTGCATGTAAATGCGCAACTTGTATTTTTACATTGCGGCGGGTGCTGCTTGCAGCACCGCCCGCCGCAATGTAAAAATACGGGATGCGCCCGCCAGTGTGGCGGGCGCATCCTGATTTGTGTAGCGGGACCGCCGCACCTATGGCGGGCGGTCCCTTTTGGCAATGCGATGGCGGGCGGACTTTGTCCGCCCGCCATCGTAATCGACCCCTTTGTCCTTACTCATTCTATTTACCAGTAACCAATTTCTCTCATCAACATCTTTATCATTTCAGTGCTTCCAAACATTGGAAACGAGCACACACCATTCTCATGTTCAATATATAAGCAACCAACTCATTGATTCTTAGCTGCTGTACTCCACAAGAGGTACTTATCTATTTCAGGAGTAGCAGTGGTGTAGCTAGACCTGCGGCCGCCCGTGACAGCCCCTGAGTTTGCCGCCACGCGGCGGCCATCTGAAGAGTGGGGGGTGGGGGAGGATGCTGGCGATTTCTGCGGTGGCCGCCCTCGCGACAGCCGTAAGTAAGAGCGGGGGGCAGAAGCCGCCGCCCCAAAAACTCGTTCCAGCCGGGGCGGACCGCCCCTCCCACCCCCCCTTGCTACGCCAATGAGGAGTAGTGTTCTAAAGAGTAAGAATATTTGGATGCAGCAGTGTTATGTAGGGGGAAGAACGTTCTAATTATAACGTATTATTTTACGTGGCTAATCATTTTTTAAGCTGTTGCAGGCGTGGCATTACATTGTGCTTCAGATGCTGCAAAAGGCGATATCCATAACGGAGAAATTCGAAGGAGTATATTCACTAGGATTTAGCGCTGTGTGACGCAAATCGAAACAAAATCTTTTTTTACCAATTTACATTCCAGCGCAAAACTTGTTGTGCGCTGGAAAATCACTTGAAAGTAAAGCAAATCAGCGCACAGTGGTACTTTGCATCACTTAACACCAAGGGGTGTTCCATGTGTGGTGCATGGGCGTTCCCATGCAACCATTCGAGGTTTCTGGCCCAAAACCCTATTTACTAATAAAAGTAGAAAGAGGTTTGCCTAAAAAAATAGGACCCATTTCAACCAGGTGCTATCACAGAGAAATGCTTTTGTTTCTCCTTTCTTTTCCGACTTTGCATGTGTGCTGCACTGTACAGCACACTTAAAAGGTGGGAAAAGTTTTAACATTAGTCTAAGCATAGTTTTTTGTACTGAAAGGGTATCCTAAATGGCTAGTGCTACAAAAAGGTGGACTGTAATAGCAAAGGCAGCAAAATGTTATATCAAGGCAAGTGGCGATATGTTACTATGTCCAACATTGATAAATTGTCAGTGAGGATAAATTATGCCGGTAGGGTTATCAGTGTGATTACATGTCTAGGGGTGGACACAATTCAGCTAGTCCAGAAGGGGACATAAAACAAGTGTTATCTAGAGGTGAAAAATGTCAGTGTGTCCAGAAGGAGATAGCAATTAGAATGCCACAGAGGAGAATGATGTCACTGTGTGCAGAAGAGGACAGAAATCACCTGCTGCTCAGGAGAAGAATGTCTGCCTCTCCACAAGGGGGTACAAATGTGTATGGTGCAGTGGTGGGAAAAAGGAAATGCAGAATTGCAAGTGTGCTGAATTAAAAAGTGTCGAGGAGGGAACACAAATTCATTGTGTCCAGGAGGAGACACAATCCTGTGAAAAGAATAGGAGAAATAAAATAATTAAGTGACTGTCTTTTTGAGACAAGACTGATCGTACAGTCCACAAATTGAAGTGTAGATAATGCTGCATATTGCAGTGTTCCTGAGAGACAACAAAAACTGTGTATCCGGTTAATGACAGAAGATTGTAGGGAATCATTATTACTATAGAGTGTCCAGTGAAGGACAAGAAGAAAAGTTTCAGTGTGCCCAGAAGGTGACACCAGGCGGTGTATGCAATGAAAAAATCTGCGTGGAGTATGCTGCAGATTTGTAACCTTGTGCTGGTAAGGAAAACAGCTGCTCCCAGTAGCAACCGCCCGAGGAAGAGACTAAGCACCATCACATACCATGGCTCTTCCTTACACTTCGCTGTGTAGTACACAATATTTCAGTGTGCGGTAAATTGTTTTATCAAGGCATGCTTAAGTGGCCATTTATCACTGGTGAGCTGGAGCACCACAGGGATTTATTGGCTCAGAGCATATGCTAAATTGTCTGTTTTCCTTAGTTAGTCATTTTCAAAATTTACAGTTTTGAATACTAGTCACATGCCTTTACCTTCAGCATGTGGACTGGCTGGCACTCCCATCCGTTGCCTTGGAGATGCAAGCTGCTAATGGTACTGATGGCTCATATGACTGATAATGTCTAAGGCTTAAAGAGTGTAGGACCTGGTGGCTCTTTATGAGTGAATGATCCTCGTCACAGGCAGCAGCCAGAGTGCATATTTAGACCGGTGAGTGCACACAAGGAAACGTGAGCAACTGTGAAACACCATGTCATTGGCCTGTCTCACCAGACTTCCCTGCCTCAGAGGTAATTATGGTGCCGAATGGATCTGCTCGTTCTGTAGAGACAGCAATGTGATTACCTAGGGACCTGTGGGCCTGCAAAGCACTTTTGAATGAGTGGTAGTATTCTGTGAAACACTTAGGGCCTGATTACGAGTTTGGCGATCCCACAGTGGACGGGGCAACTTGCCGTCCGCTGTTGGACCACCAAACCCGTGGTGCGACTGCCCACCAGATTAGGAGTTTATCCCTGGTCTGGCGGGTGGTCCTGCGGCAGTCTTACAAAGCCGGACATACAGACCGCCACTCAGATCACCAGCCTCACCTTCCTGCACGGTGTGGCATACATGCCACACCATGCAGGAGCTGGGGTGCAAATACAGGGGGGCACTACATGTGCCCCCCGCATGCACCCCCCTGGGCCCAGAGGCCTCAGGGCCTTAGGTGCCTCACTGCCACCCCTTTCACGGCGGGCTCACTGCCCTGAAAAGGGTGGTGCTGAGGCAACTCGTAATATGCTCGGCAGCGTTCGCAGGGGCATTGTCTGCATATTGCTGCCTCAACCCGCACATCCTCCGCCTCATGGGATCATTGATCCCGGCGGTGCCAGCGGTCTCGTGGTGGTCCGACCACCGCAGTCAAAATACAGCTGGCGGTCCCGCAGTACGGCGGCAGTCAGACCGCCGCCACGGGTTCGGCGGTCCATATGCTAACGAAGTTGGAGACTGTAATACAATTTATTGTTAAAACTAACATGTTTACATTCTTTAAATTACAAGCTTATATTATATATTTCTATTTTCGTTATTTTGTTCTGAGGTGTGTAATTTGGCAAGGAGTGCTTTTAGGCTCTAGGGCTGTTTTATTTTGTCTGCGAGTTAGGCCCTTAAGTTTCAAAAGGACTGTTTTAGCATATTATGGAACAGTATTGTACGGTTTCACATTATTCATATGTGCCTCTCTTCATTGTCTAGCTTCTAATGGGCTGTCAGCCATTTGTCATTTCAACCTTATTATGGGTGGCATGTAGTGGCTGGTTACAGAGGATTGTCTGATTTCCTTTTATACATTTAAGCTTACGCATGTGCATACTTGTTGGTTTTATTTGTGTGTACACATTTCTAAGTTTCTTCTTTATTTAAGATGTGTGTCCTTGTGTATGTTTCTGAATGTTATCAATAACGTTCTTGGTTTTGTAATCGTATTCTGTACTACGCGATACATTCAGTTGTGGTTGTTATTTCTGTCTTACATGCAGCAGCAGTTTCTTCATTAGGGATGGGGAACTTTGCCCCCCGCACACTGCGAGCTGCGCTAAACATGAAAAATAAAATGGCAATGAAATTATTTAATTGCCATTTTATTTTTCACTATGGAGCGCCTCAGCCACCGGCCTGCCCCCGAGCGAGGAGAAATGGGGGCGTGTTTTTTGCTGCCAATGAGCAGTGGCTGACTTGACGCTCCAAAGTGTGCCTGTCAGTTTGGCTGGCTGTCTTGCGTCAGCCAAAGTGACATGTGCACTTTGAAGCTCTCCATCCAGCTGTATAAGACAGCTGGGTGGAGACCAAGCACAGGCCTCTAGGGCCTGAATGAGCATCTAAGCAGCCAGCTCCGTCCAATCCTAGTGCTGCTCTCATGCTGGTTAGAAACATGAGAGCATTGTCTCGATTGATTAGTGGATCATCCTTTATGCATCATACTGCAGAGGAACACTGAGGAGGACGTGGAGTTCGTTGGTAAGTACAATTTTTTTAAATTTGATTTATTAGGAATGTGTAATGCATGTAAGTGTAGTGATTAAGTTAGTGTTAATGGTTGATTTAAGGGTCTTGGGTGGAGAGGTTGTTTTTATTTGGGCTTTTGGATGGAGCGGTTGTTTGTTTTTGACTTTTGGAGGGAGGGGTTGTTTAACTTAGGTTTTTTGGGAAGCGGTGGGGCACTTCTCCTGCCTCACCACTTTCTAAGGCTACTAGCCACCCCTGCTTATGTGGTTGGACTGGAAGGATGCTTTTGTGGTTCCATTTTGCTTCTTGTCTGGTGTGGTTGCAGTGGAAGTGGAATAGTGTGTATGAGGGATTTATTTACTTCATGACCTGCTTTTGACGTGTTGTTGGTTTTCTTTGTTGAAGTACGGATGCTGTTCAAGAAGATACATTAGAGGTTTCTAAAATACTATTGGCAGTTTTTTTCCAAAAGGATCCATTCAAAAGCATCCATGATAGCTACTGAACATCCTCTCCACATTTGAGCTGCTGTGTCTAAATATTCGCTGCAAAACAGACATTACTGCAGCACAAAGATATTGCAATGGAAATCAGGAGTCTCTCAGTGATTATATTTTGATGCCAGGGTGGTTCTCTGTATGGATTACTCACTACAGTATCTTTAAACAGGAAGGGAAAATCCACTGGCCAAAATTCAACTGAAATCTGCCCACAAGTCACCCAAACAATTTCCACTTAGAAAAGCATATCACAGGCATCTTACATCCAGCTTGGAAGAAAACAAATTGTTCAGGTATCTCAATATCAGAGTTTTATAAATCTAACTCCACTGACCATGGCAGTATGTGCAATATCTGATTGGTGTGATGTGATTAAGAAAGTTGTTGCTAGTTTAGAAAAACATCTGTTGAGACGGACAAGTCCCTCACATGGGGATGGATATGTACCCCTTAAATCATGGAAGTCATGGGTAAACACAGATCATGTGTGTAGACCATGACATAGGCCTGTTTCTTGGATTGTGGTCTTGTTGGACCGGGAGGAGCGCCCAAAGCTGGTGAAAGGTTATTGCCTTTACCAGGAGTTAAGTAGAACGAGTGCGGTGGTGGCAGCATACCCTGTAGTGATCAGTGGGACTGAACAGGCCTTTTTACCTATTTCACTGGAGTTAGGCCTACAGTCCCACTCATGTAAAGTTCTGTTTCTGTGTGCTTACCTCACCCTTGGCCTACATCAAGTTAGAATGTAGTGTTGTGCAACATGTGTGGGGTTGCATGTGTGTGCTGTGCGTTTGTGTGCCTGTGAGTGGACAATACATGGACGATTCTGGGTTCCAATTTGGGAGACCAAGGGCTGGCTGGAGGAGCTTGAAGAGATAGAGGATTTGACCTAGACAGATTTGTGGATTGGTGCATTCTTGAGAGTTGGGTGGGACACACACTGGAGGAAGGAAGAGCCAGGGTCTTCGGTACACTTCAAACAGTGCTATTTGATTCTGGGAGTTTACAGGGAAGGGGCATGAGCTCATCTCAGGAAAGAGACAGGGCTGATAGAATCATAAAGAGTAGGGCTCATAAAGAGTAGGGCTGGGGCACTGGGGTAAACTCATGATGCACATATCACTATGGCTGACATCCAGGTGTGAACCTCTAGTCACTCCGATGGCCATTGTTGTAAGACTATCAGATATGGAGTTGCTCCTGCTGTGACAGATTGCTTTTAGGAGGAAGAGCAGAACAAATGAGTAGGCACTTCAAAAGGAAGCAGACACCAAAACACACTTCAAAGACTCCAACCCTAGATAACATTTGCTGTCTGGAAATGGACAATGAAAAGGGTAGCTCGAGACACACAAAATTATCAGCTGTTAAGCCTCCAGTCAAGCTATCACTGCAGGATAAGCACTGCCAGTCTCCTAGCTGGGTGAGGGGACATCACCCAGGGAAATCCGGGACCACCTGCCATTGGAGCATGGAGCACCAGTGTCTGCCTGCTTGTCAAGACCAATGTGCCCTGCGAGGAATAGGAAAGTGCTTGCAGAGAGCAAGATCCAGCAGGGGATCCTGGCGAGTGGATCCCAGAAGCGGCTTCTGCACTGATCGGGCCATCACTCATGTATGGATTCAAGTCTGGAACCACGTATGCCAGAGGGGTCTTCCGTGAAGATAGCTGTGACTTCACTGATCGACGCATCCTCCGTGTGCAGGTTAAAGTTGGCAGCTCTGTATGCCAGAGGGGGCCAGTATAAAGAGCATTACTGCCGTGCTAATACGGTCCTAGCCTGTGTGCAGAGTAAAGTCAGTGATTTTGTATGCCAGAGAGGAATACCATGAAGAGTGCAGTATTGCTGAGCCAATCGGGCAGTAGCCAGTTTGCAGAGTAAAGTTGGTGACCCCGTAAGCCAGAGGGGGCCACCTTGAAGAGAGCATTACTGCAGTGTCGATCAGGCCATAGCCCATGTTCAGAGAAAAGTCGGTGACCCTATATGGCAGAAAGGAGGTTGTAAATAGTGTATTAGTACTGAGGTGACTAGGCCAGAGACCTTGTGTGGAGTAAAGTACAGCAGTGACGCTATATGCCAGATGGGCTGCCGTTAAGAGTGGATAACTGTTGTGCCAATTGCCTGTAGCCCATGTGCAAGGTAAAGTTGGAGACCCTGAAAGCTAGAGGGGGTTGTCATCAATCAATCAATAACTCACTCACTATTTGTATAGCGCAACACTTGCACACCCCTAAGGGTATCTGGGAAATGGGAGTGCTGTGTCTCTGTCAAAAAGCCATGTCTTGAGTCTCTTTCTGAAGTCCACCATGGAGGGTGCTGTTTGGAAGCGGAGGGCCAGGTTGTTCCAGGTCTTGGCTGCAATGTAGGAAAAAGGAATGTCCCCTGCTGTGGCTGCGATGGATGTGTGGGTGTGTGTGAGGGCGAGTGAGGTGGAGCGCAGGTGTCATGCAGTGAAAGCCCAGTCGACGGTTGATGTAGGAAGGTCCTTGGTTGTGTAGAGCTTTGTATGCAAGCGTGAGGGTCTTGAAGTGGCACCTCTTCTGGATCGGTAGCCAATGGAGGTTTCTGAGGTGAGGGGTGATGCTGGTGAATTTTGGGACGTTCAGGATGTGCCTGGCTGCTGTGTTCTGTATGGTCTGGAGTCTTTTTAGGAGCTGAGTGGAAATTCCGGCATAGTGAGCGTTGCCGTAGATGAGGCGGCTGGTGACAAGGGTGTGCATGAAGGTCTTTCTGGTGTTGGTTGGGCTCCATCTGAAGATTCGGCGGAGCATGCGAAGGGTGTGGGGCAACTGGGCTGAATTGTCCTTTCATGGTCAGTTGGCTGTCGAGGATGATGCCAAGCTTACAAGCTTGGTCTGTTGGAGCGGGTGTTGGCTCTAGTGCTGTGGCCCATCAGCTATGGTCCCATGTGGAGGTGTTCTTCCAGAGGATCCAAACTTCTGTTATGTCGGAGTTTAGTTTGAGGCAGCTGTCTCTCATCCATTTTGCTACATTGGTCATGGCATTGCAGAAGTTGGTTTTGGCGTTCTAAGGGTCCTCAGTGTGTGAGAGGATCAGTTCAGTGTCATCGGCGTAGGAGATTTGTTGGGCCTGATTCACAGAACTAACTTACGTCAAAAACGTAAAGTTAGTACTTTTTGGTATTCACAGAATACACTTACTCATTTTGGTATTCACAGAATGAACTTACTCATTTCGATATTCACAGAAGTTAGTAGTCCTAACTTTAGGACTCCTAAATGCCTTCTGTGAATACCGAAAGTCTTAAAGTTAGGATTAAATTCTAACTTTACTACTCCTAAACTGAGAAAATCCTAACTTTAAGACTTTCGGTATTCACAGAAGGCATTTAGGAGTCCTAAAGTTAGGAGTCCTAACTTTACTACTCCTAAACTGAGAAAAATCCTAACTTTAAGACTTTCGGTATTCACAGAAGGCATTTAGGAGTCCTACAGTTAGGACTACTAACTTCTGTGAATACCGAAATGAGTACGTTCATTCTGTGAATACCAAAATGAGTAAGTGTATTCTGTGAATACCAAAAAGTACTAACTTTACGTTTTTGACGTAAGTTAGTTCTGTGAATCAGGCCCGTTGAGTCTGTGGAATCTGACGTCTGTGAGGGGGGTCATGAAGATATTGAACTGGGTGGGGCTGATGGATGATCCTTGGGGTATGCTGCATGTGATGTCCTTGGGTGCTAAGGTGAAGGGAGACAGGTGGGTGCTCTGTGTGCGTCCTGAGAGAAAAGAGGTAATCCACTTGAGGGTGTTTTGCTGAATGCTGATGTTGTGGAGTCTATTGAGGAGGGTGTGGTGGGGGACTGTCTGGAACACAGCAGAGAGGTCGAGAAGGATCAGGGCTACTGTTTCTTCGCAGTCAAGGAGGGTCCTGATGTCATCAGTGATGGCAATCAGTGCGGTCTCCATGCTATTGTTGGCAAGAAATCATGATTGTGAGGCGCAGAGAAGGTGGTTAAGTTCTAACTATTCGGTAAGCTGTTGTTTGATGGCTTTCTTGAGTACTTTGGCTGGGCAGGGGAGCAGGGAGATCAGTCAGTAATTCTTAAGGTCGCAGGGGTCGGCAGAGGGCTATTTTAGTAGGGGTCTGATCTCCATGTGCTTCCATCTGTCAGGGAAAGTTGCTGTGGAGATGGAGGTGTTGAGAATGCTGGTGAGTTCAGTGCTGATAGGGTTGGTTACGAGGTTAAAGTGATGGTGGGGGCAAGGGTTGGCGGGTGCTCCGGAGTGGATGGACGACTTGATGGCTAGGGTGGTCTGAGTGGTGATCGGGGACCAGGTTCTTATCATGCGGCTGGTGTTTTCTGTTTGAAAGAGGTTGTTAAGGATGAGAGTGATGGGTTGTGGGTCAAAGTTGTTGTAGATGGTGGTAATCTTGTGCTGTGGGAGTAGACTGAGAGGGTGTCGCATAGTTCTTGGGAGTGGTGAATGGTGGGCTCTGTGGCTGTCAGGTTGGAGAATTCCTTGACGATTTTGAAGAGTTTGTTTGTATGGTTGGATGCGGTGTTGATGCGGGCGGTGATTGCTGCTCTCTTGGCTACTTTGATGTGGACGTGGTAGTTGCTAAGGGCTGCTTTGTGAGCTGCTCTGTCAGAGGGGTCCTTGGTCATGCGCCAGTGCTTCTCGAGTCAGTAGCAGTTGCATTTAGTAGTTCTAAAGTGTACCCTCTGGCTTGCTTGGAGGTGTTGTGACTGGTTTTGGTGGGGTGACTCTGTCGGAGCATTCGGTGATCCAGGCGGTGAAATTCTGCATGGCCTGGTTGAGGTCTGCCGTGGGCTCAGGTTGTGAGGTGCCGAGGGCCTGCAACCATTGGGTCTCGGTTACCTTGCCCCAGCTCTGGTTGGTGGTGCTGTGGTGTGTGGGGATAGTGTGCTGGGCGTTGAAGATGGTAAAGTGGATGATGTTGTGGTCGGTCCAAGTGAGTTCTGTGGCGTGGGTGAATCTGAATCTTTCGCTGGAGGTAAAGATGGCATCAAGTGTGTGTCCGTCTTTGTGCATGGGTTCGGTAACCAGCTGGGTGAGGCCGATGTTGCTGAGGTTCTCCAGGAGGAAGTTGGTGTTGTTGGGGTCATTGAGGTGGAAATTGAGATTGTCGAGTAGGACGTAGTGGAGGGAGCCGATGACAAGGGGGGCAATGAGGCTGGAGATGGTGTCACAGAAGGCCGGTCGGGGTCCCAGGAGTCTGTAGGCGAGGGTGCCTCGCATTGTGGTCTTAGTGTCAGTCCGTAGTCGGAAGTTCGTGTGTTCCATGAAAGGCGTTGGGTCGTCGTTCTTGGCAGTGCATCGGATGGTTTCCTTGAAGATGATGGTGATGCCCATGATGTGTTTGTTGGTGCTGTCTCAGTGTATCATCTTTTTTAGCCATCAGGGGTGGCAGTGGCGATGCTGGGCTTAGAGGAGGGGTTTAGCCACGTTTCAGTGATGAAGGCGATGTCTGGGGAGTAGGTGGTGATGGTATCCCAGATTTATGTGGCATGATTGCAAATGGAGCAGGCGTTGAGCATTCCGAGTTGTTTGCAGTCTTCTGCGTGAAGGCAGCGCTGGTGTCAGTGTGGGCAGGTGGTCCAGAGTCGCAGGAGGAGAGGCAGTGGCTGCAGGTGAAGGGTCCTTTGGTCGACCGTGGGAAGGACGTTAAGCAGCTGTTGTTGTGGTGTCCAGGGTCAGGAGCTCCTTGGTGGTGTAGCAGCAGATGTTGGGAGGAACAGGGGTCCTGACGCTGGGCGCGGGCCAGGTATGGACGGGTGCATACAGGCTTTCCTTTGGCGCGGTGCAGCCACGCTGAAGCCTCCATTATAAGTCCTGGGAGGTGGGAGGGGCCAGGGTGAAGGCGGGAGGGTGATAGCAGCAGCAGCGGGAAAGTGGCGTCCGCAAAACGCAAATGTAATGCGGATGGTAGCTATGCAACAAGAGGCAGGCTGGTCGGCAGAGATGTGGCTGAGGAGCTGTGCCTGGCCGAAGAAGTCAGGTACTGCTCACGAGACTGCACTCAGGCCTCCATTATAAGTCCTGAGAGATGGGAGGTGGGAGGGGCCGGGGGAGGCAGGAGAGGCAGCAGCGAGGAAGTGGCATCAGCGAGACGCGAATGTAAAGCAGGTGGTACCTAGGCAACAAGAGGCTGGCCGGCCGGCAGAGTTGCGGCTGGGGAGCTGACTGGCCCAAGAGGTAAGGCATTGTTCACTGAGACCACACTATGTCCTCTTATTATAGGTCCTGGGAGGCGGGGAGGGGCTGGGGGAGACAGGAGGGCAGGAGCGGCAGGAGCAGAAAAGTGGCATCAGCAAGATGCAAATGTAATGCAGGTGGTAGCTAGGCAACAAGAGGGAGGCCGGCACAGATTCAGCTGGGGAGCTGTGACTTGCCCAAGAGGTCAGGCATTGCTCACCGAGACCGTGCTGAAGTCTCCATTATAGGTCCTGAGAGATGGGAAGGGCTGGGGGTAGGCAGGAGGCAGGAACGGCACTGGCGGGAAAGTGGCATCAGCAAGAGGCAAATGTAATGTGGGCGGCAGCTAGGCAACAAGAGGCAGGCCAGCAGAGATGCAGCTATGGAGCTGTGACTGGCCCAAGAGGTCAGGCACTGCTCACCGAGACTGCTCTGTGGCCTTCATTATAAGTCCTGGGAGGTGGGAGGGCAGGACCAGCAGCTGCAGAAAAGTGGTGTCAGCAAGACAGGAATGTAATTTGGGCATTAGCTAGGCAACAAGACACAGGCTGGCAGAGATGCAGCTGGAGAGCTTTGACTGGCCCAAGAGGTCAGGCACTGCTCACCAAGACCATGCTGCCGCCTCCATTATAAGTCCTGGGAGGTGGTAGGGGCCTGGGGAGGTGGGAGGACAGGAGCAGCAGTAGCGGGAAAGTGGCATCGCAAGATGTGAATGTAATACAGGAGGTAGCAAGGTAACAAGAAGCACGCCGGCAGAGATACGGCATGAGAGCTGTGACTGGCTCAAGAGGTCAGGCACTGCTCACCCAGACTGAGCTGCGGCCTCCATTATATGTCCTAGGAGGTGTTGACAGGCCATGGGGAGGGCAAGATCGACAGCGGCTGGAATGTGGCATCAGCAAGACGGTAATTTCATGCGGGCAGTAGCTTGTCAACAAGAGGCAGGTTGGCTGAGATGCGGCTGGGGAACTCTGGCTGGCCCAAGAGGTCAGGCACTGCTCATTGAACAGCAAGGATCGTGATCGGGTTTCACTGGTGCAGAGAGTGAAGGCGGCCGTGACCAGCAAATGCCCGCGTCCCCAACTGAAACATCAGAACCCATACGATCACCCCATACCTGCCAGGGGGATCAAAGGAACTTACAGCAACACCAGAGGGAGCGAAATGGACCACCAGCTGCGGCCACTGCAAACCCAAAAGTGCTACTCACTGCTGGCAGCTGCTGCAAACCTCTGCGACATCTGAGTGTGGAACTCTCCTTGGGACTCCAGTAGAGGAACCCCGGCAGGAGCAGGTAAGACTGATCGCAGGATTGGTCCCAGGGGAACGTGTTCTGACTCATTGCGCTATAGGTATTGGAACACTTGACTTTGGACGAGCCTGATTGGGACTCCTAGGACTCGAACTGCTAATGGGGCCTAACCTTTATGTTGCCCATTGTGAATAAGGAATAACCACTACCAACAGACAGGGAAATGGGACTCAAGGGCCTGCCTATCTAATACTAAAGTACTGACCTAGGGAGATCTGTGTGTATTAATTGGGTATGCCGTATTTCACTTTGTGTTTGTATATAAATACTCCTTTTTAATAAAAGCAAGTATTTGATAGGACAATCATTTATTGCTGCTATTGAACATATTTTGAGTTGCAAGCCTGTGTTCACCCCCCCCCCCCCATCTACCTCTCTCAGAGAAGCCTTTGACTGCTTACTATCAGTCTTAAGAGAACTACACTGTTACAGTTGGGCAAGGGTGGAAACAGATTCCGATGGTATCGTACCAGATATAATTCATGTGAATAAGGCTTGAGTCAGGGGTGTGTGCTTGCCCACCTTATATATAGCTGATCTATCTATTACAAACATTCACTTTATCCCCAAATGTTCCTGGGGTCCATGTTTTGAATGTTTTTAAATGTAGACGACATAGGGGTCGATTCCGATTCGGGCCGGAAAAAGCACCGACCGACTCGGAGCCGGAATTTATTCCGACCGACACGTACCTGTGGCGCCCGACACGCCAAGTACGATGCAAAGTGTGCAAAATCCGACCGACACGTACCGAACCCAAGCCGAACGACCGAGCCGCACGGAAAACAGCAATCCGGCCGGAAAAACACGCGAATCGAACCGACCGACACGCACCCGGAACAAATCCGACCGAAACGTACACGCGAACTCCAAACCGCAAAGTACGATGCAAGGCGCGAAAACCACGACCGAGTCGGACGGAGGACAAGCGGTACGACCGACACGCATACAAAACCGAGCCGAAGTAACACAAAACACCGCGACCGACGCGTACGCAGCATAGAAAACTGCACAAACACAGCGTGAACGAAACGGAGAACACCGTACGAGACAAATGCAGGGTCCGACTCGGTCACAAGAACGTTTCCAACATGCACAGACAGTACAAAGGAAAAATTACACAAAAAAGGCCAAACAAGCAATTACAAAGCCAATAAATACTGTGGGGGGGGACAGAGAACAAAGACACACCCACAACTCCACCCATATAAAGGACACAAATCACAACCATGATCCTTTGCAAATGCCATTCTACTGCCAGCACCCAACAGACAGCAACCACACACCCACAGCTCATCCCTCACACAAGCCACACACCATCAGCACACCAACAAATACCTACCGCACATACACCCAGCAAAACACACACTCACACACCCTCACCTGCACACCAACACACACATCACTCACCATCACCACCCATCACCATGCCCCCCAAGAAGAATCACAAGTTCCTAGATTGTGAATTGGAAGTCATGGTAGACGAGATCCTCAGGGTAGAGCCACAGCTGTTTGGCACACTGGTCCAACAGACCCCCATCTCCCAGAAAACCAAGATGTGGGAGAGGATCATCAACAGGGTGAACGCACAATCACCATGTCTGCGCACAAAGACCGACATCCAGAACAGGTGGTATGACGTGCGCAGGAGGGTACAGGGCCTGCTCAAGAAAGACTACCTCCTGAGCCAATACACCGGCAGTGGCCCTCCTGCCAAGCCATTATACCTCAGGCCCTGGGAGGAGAAGGTGCGGGCCATCCTTCCGCCAGTGAGCGTATATGGACTAGAGAACATCCCAGAGCCTGGTGAGTACACAACAAATGTACACAATATTCTGCCACAATACACACACACATCACTGTCAAGGGGAGAGTCAAACCATGCACTCATAGCAATTACACAGCAACCAGAACAGAATCATCCCAAAATGTGTATGTCAGTCAGAGAAACACAACACATGCCATCTCAAAGTTACATTCAACCGTGCCATCACATGTACAAACACAACTACAACTACAGCTAGGCAGTGGCACAAATAGAACTAACAAACACATCCAGACATGTAGCCACCACAACAACACCAACACACAGTGAAGACCACTGAAAGGAAGGAATTCTGTGTATGCTGGCCAAGTCAGTGTAGCCAATAGCATCATGGGAGTCGTAGTCACACATATTGCCCCCCACAACTGTCCCATCAACACCACCATGAACCATGCGCACATCACAGGGAGTGGAGAAGGACTCACAAGATGGCTGACACTGGCTACTGCTGTGGGGAGCACAAGGCCCTGCTGGCAACTGTGCACCAACAAACAGCAGGACACCACTGACTGACATCCTGAGAGACAACTTCCACTCCCTGCAATGGAAGCACGTTCCATGGTGGGATATCTGGCTGGCTGGGTGGGAAGGAGGACTCGCACCACTGACCATAGTCACAAACACCTCCCCTCACACACACCCTCAACACATACTCCACATAACCCACCTGGGAGAATGCAATGCCACACATCCTAACTCAAGATCCCACAAAGAACCTCCACCCTGGGTTATGTCGTGTGAAGCACAGGGACACTCATGGGACTTTCAGCCAAACAACTGCCGGGACAACACTCCCAGCCATCCTGTCAGCACAGGCAGCCCACCCCACAGGGAAGCAGAGTCAAAAGGAAGGAAGCATGGGCATGCTGGGAAGGGGGGTGGAGGCAATAGCATGATGGGAGTCGTAGTCACAGCTCTACATCCCCCACCACATGGCCCAGCAAGCTCACACTCACGCATGCACATCCCACAGAGAGTGGAAAGGCCCATCAAAGATGTCTGACACTGTTGCTGTGTCGTGGGGAGCACAAGGGAATGCTGGGAACTGCACACCAACCAACAGCAGGACACCACTGTCAGCCATCTTGCCATTGCTCTCACACCCACACACACTGAACTCCCCACAAAACCAAGTAAGTATGGGAATGCTGGGAAGTGGGGTGGAGGCAATAGCATGATGGGAGTGGTAGTCACAGATATTGGTCACCCCCACAACTGTCCCATCAACACCACCCTGAACCATGCGCACATCACAGGGAGTGGAAAACAACTGACAAGATGGCTGACACTGTGCACTGCTGTGGGGAGCACAAGGCCCTGCTGGCAACTGTGCAACAACCAACAGCAGGACACCACTGCCAGCCATCTTGCCATTGCTCTCACACTCACACACACTGAACTCCCCACAAAAGCAAGTAAGTATGGGAATGCTGGGAAGTGGGGTGGAGGCAATAGCATGATAGGAGTCACAGTCACAGACATAGCTCACCCCCACAACTGTCCCATCAACACCACCCTGAACCATGCTCACATCACAGGGAGTGGAGAAGGACTCACAAGATGGCTGACACTGGCTACTGCTGTGGGGAGCACAAGGCCCTGCTGGCAACTGTGCACCAACAAACAGCAGGACACCACTGACTGACATCCTGAGAGACAACTTCCACTCCCTGCAATGCAAGCACGTTCCATGGTGGGATATCTGGCTGGCTGGGTGGGAAGGAGGACTTGCAGCACTGACCATAGTCACAAGCACCTCCCCTCACACACCCCCTCAACACAAACTCCACAGAACCCACCTGGTAGAATGCAATGCCTCCCATCCTACCTCAAGATCCCACAAAGAACCACCACCCTGGGTTATGTTGTGTGAAGCACAGGGACACTCTTGGGACTTTTAGCCAAACAACTGCCAGGACAACACTCCCAGCCATCCTGTCAGCACAGCCAGCCCACCCCACAGGGAAGCAGAGTCAAAAGGAAGGAAGCATGGGCATGCTGGGAAGGGGGGTGGAGGCAATAGCATGATGGGAGTGGTAGTCACAGATATTGCTCAGCCTCACAACTGGCCCATCAACACCACCCTGAACCATGCTCACATCACACGGAGTGGATACGGACACACAAGATGGCTGACACTGGCTGCTGCTGTGGGGAGCACAAGGGCATGCTGGGAACTGCACACCAACCAACAGCAGGACACCACTGTCAGCCATCTTGCCATTGCCCTCAAACCCACACACACTGAACTCCCCACAAAACCAAGTAAGTATGGGAATGCTGGGAAGTGGGGTGGAGGCAATAGCATGATGGGAGTCACAGTCACAGACATAGCTCACCCCCACAACTGTCCCATCAACACCACCCTGAACCATGCTCACATCACAGGGAGTGGAGAAGGACTCACAAGATGGCTGACACTGGCTACTGCTGTGGGGAGCACAAGGCCCTGCTGGCAACTGTGCACCAACAAACAGCAGGACACCACTGACTGACATCCTGAGAGACAACTTCCACTCCCTGCAATGCAAGCACGTTCCATGGTGGGATATCTGGCTGGCTGGGTGGGAAGGAGGACTTGCAGCACTGACCATAGTCACAAGCACCTCCCCTCACACCCCCTCAACACAAACTCCACAGAACCCACCTGGTAGAATGCAATGCCTCCCATCCTAACTCAAGATCCCACAAAGAACCACCACCCTGGGTTATGTTGTGTGAAGCACAGGGACACTCTTGGGACTTTTAGCCAAACAACTGCCAGGACAATACTCCCAGCCATCCTGTCAGCACAGCCAGCCCACCCCACAGGGAAGCAGAGTCAAAAGGAAGGAAGCATGGGCATGCTGGGAAGGGGGGTGGAGGCAATAGCATGATGGGAGTGGTAGTCACAGATATTGCTCAGCCTCACAACTGGCCCATCAACACCACCCTGAACCATGCTCACATCACAGGGAGTGGATAAGGATACACAAGATGGCTGACACTGGCTACTGCTGTGGGGAGCACAAGGGCATGCTGGGAACTGCACACCAACCAACAGCAGGACACCACTGTCAGCCATCTTGCCATTGCCCTCACACCCACACACACTGAACTCCCCACAAAAGCAAGTAAGTATGGGAATGCTGGGAAGTGGGGTGGAGGCAATAGCATGATGGGAGTCACAGTCACAGACATAGCTCACCCCCACAACTGTCCCATCAACACCACCCTGAACCATGCTCACATCACAGGGAGTGGAGAAGGACTCACAAGATGGCTGACACTGGCTACTGCTGTGGGGAGCACAAGGCCCTGCTGGCAACTGTGCACCAACAAACAGCAGGACACCACTGACTGACATCCTGAGAGACAACTTCCACTCCCTGCAATGCAAGCACAGTCCATGGTGGGATAACTGACTGGCTGGGTGGGAAGGAGGGCCGGCTGTCAACCAAATACAACCAATGCAGACCATGTTCACACCCCAACAAATACATAGAAATGCCCAAATAATGCAGGACAATGTGCCACACCAATATCAACCCCTGACTGTGACGACTTAGGACAATGCAATGTACAGGCCCGCACCCAGAGGCACAGTCACAACTGTCAGGTGTGTCAACCATTGATGCCTGCAGAAATATAACATACATTGTGTGTGTCTCCCAAAAACAGGTGATGATGGGGACACAGCAGCAGACGCTGAGGAGTCCCAGTCCCAGGCTCAAGAGGATGCGGAGCTCACTGGTGTCTACAGCCTCTGCCCTCCTCGGACGAAGAAGACCAACCTGGCACATCCGGTGCAAGTCTACATGCAGCACCAGCAGGACCACCAGCTGCAGCACCAGCAGGACCACAAGCTGCACCCCCTGCACCCACCCCTCCAACAACTGTCACCACAAATACCATCCCTGCCGACATGGACAGAACAAGGAGCAACACCAGCACAGGGACCCTGGACCAACCTGGGGCCATGGACACCACCACCACCACCACCACCACCAACCCCCAAGGTGGACCAGGGTCATCTGTGCATGCCACTGCACGCACTGCACATGTCAGCAGGGGTGGTGGGAGGGGTGGGAGACAGAGGTCGCTGCTTGCAGAGGTTGCTGGTGTGCATGATGACCCACAACTGGTACGCATAGCTGATGCGTACCAGTCCAGCACCGGAGATCTCAGCCAGGTAGTGGGGCTCCTCAGAGACATGAAACAGCAGCAGGCTGCCCATCATGCCCGCTTGGACTCTCACATGTCCCACGTTGAGTCACACATGTCCCGCGTGGACTCACACATGTCCCACGTGGACTCACACATGTCCCGCGTGGAGTCCAAGTGGGATGCACTGCATGAGATGACGGCGGTGCACAGGGACATTTTACAATGCCTCCGCCAGATGAACAGCAACCAGTTCACACCTCCCTGTGTGCCAACAACATCTGCTGCTGAACAAACTGCAACTGCCACAGGGAGGGAGGATGACTCTGGCGGAGAGTCCCCTGCACCGCAGCAGCCTGTACTTGAGGGGCCCCCCAAAGAAGAGGGGTCGTCCGAGGAGGGGCAAGTGAGAGGCCGATGGCCAAGCGCAACTCCCAGGAAGCCTGAACCTGTTCTGGATGTTCACCTTTGTGCACAGACTGTTCACCCTGTTGACGGCAACACTACTCCCACACATTGCATGGGGAGTACTTGTTGGACCAATGTCTCAGACAACTGTGGTCCCAATACTGGGGATTTTGTCTACCAGGACTTTCAATTCACCTAGGAACTTCTGATTGCAAGATTTATGTACAGCACTACCCATCCTATGCACTATTCACACAAATGTATCACAATAAACACACTAATACACCATACTTGCCTCTGTTGTTATTCCAACCTCGGTGCTGTTATGGGGATGATGAACTGCAAAATTACACTGTGTATGCGAACTGCAACAGCAAGTACAACACAGGCATGTGAGTAAAGGCAACGTGACACATATGAGGGAGACACACCACCAGGGCTACACAACACATACACACCTAGGCCATCTGACTCATTGCCTACACTGATGTTGCCAGGGAAGACGGTGCAATGCACAGACACCACACCCATTCCCAGTTGTAGTCAAGTAGCCCACAGGTGCAGTAAGCAAATGGCAGTCAAATGTGTGACCACAGACAACGCACATCACAAAGTGAAGCACAGGTTTATTACACAGTTGCAACATGTCGTAACCACTACAGATGCAAGGTAATCCCACCTGGCAGCGGGCACACAGTCAACAACTGTAGATGGAAGGAAGTCCATGGGTGTGGCGCACATCACCTGTAGGGACACAAAAGCTACCACCCTGGAAGTGCAATCACGTCGTCGGTGGACACAGTTGACCAAACGAATCTGAAAGTACCCTGTGAAGGACAGAAATGACACCGAACAGCAAAGCTCATGCACAATACATGTTACAAGATACCCACCCAGAACCAAGTTAGCATGTCAACACTGTTGGGGAGTACAGCCCACCTGTAAGCACACATCGCAACACACATCCAGTCAAGTAGCCCATTGACACACTCCAACAGCACCAGAGCACCACCTACACATATCATGCCAACTCACATCATTGACATGACACCTCAGGATACTCACATTCAGCTAAAGAAGTTGGTGATGAGCTGTGTGCGGACATCACCCTCATCATCATCATCATCATCACTGGCATCGTGGTCCAGGCCAGGATCCTCCACAGGTGGCGGATGTTGGTCATTGTCATCCTGGATGAGAGGCAACTCCTTCCGCACTGCCAGGTTGTGGAGCATGCAGCAGACGATGATAATCTTGCACAATTTCGCAGGGGCATATGGGAGGGACCCTCCGGTCTTGTCCAGGCAGCGGAAGCGGCTCTTCAGGAGACCAAATGTCCGCTCAATCACTCTCCTGGTCCGACCATGTGCCTCATTGTAGCGCATCTGGGCTGGTGTCACAGGGTTCCTGAGGGGTGTCAGCAACCACGGCATGTTGGGGTATCCCGAGTCACCTACGGACAGACAAGTGCACATTAGCTGACTTGGAAAAGTGGGCGGAATACTACAGATCAGATCACACACAATGGCACAAAGTCAGTACACACCGACAAGCCAGGCACGCTGGTTCTGCATCTGTGCCATCATCCTGGGGATGCGACTACTCCTCATCACAAAGGCATCGTGTGCTGAACCAGGGAAACGGGCACACACGTGTGTGATGGTCATATCTGCAAGACACACCACCAGTGCATTGACCGAGTGGTAGTGCTTGTGGTTCCTGTAGGCCTGCTCCTGGGCCTGTGGTGGTACCAAAGCCACATGTGTCCCATCAATGGAGCCAATGACATGCGGCATCCTCCCCAGGGCATAGAAGTCACTCTTCACGTCGCAGTCTAGGGAAATAGATGTACCGGTTCAGGAATAGCAACATTGCCGCCAAAACATCGCGGAGCACACGGCTCAACATGGTCTGTGACATCCCACCAGCAGTCGCCACAGTATGTTGGAAGGTACCGGTGGCAAAGAAGTGTAGGGCTGCCATCACCTTCACCTTGGGGGTCAGCGCTGTAGGATACGGCCGGCCAGGCTGCAAATGTGGGGCCAACTGCACTGCCAAATCCTCAATCAGCTGCCTGGTGAAGCGGTACTGTCGGATGCTGTCCCGTTCCACCATCGTTGCCAGGTCTGGGAATGGTCGATGGACAGCAGGAGCCCTGCAGTGCAGAGGAGAAGTAAGCAAGATTGTCAGTCAGCCCACATATGCGGCATTGAACACACTCAATATCCCAACATACATCATTATGAGGCACAACTACATGAAGTGTGCAGTTCCGTAAGGACATGTATGGTACATACATGGCCAACATCTGTCATCACGGTCCAACAAGTGGCATCAATAAGTCCCAGGTTGGTCCATTGGATATCATGAGGCCGTGTCACAGTTCCCATCTCCTGCTGCCGTGTCACAATCACCCCCCACAGTGACATGTGAGGACAGATGTGCCCCAGGCATCACAGCTCAATGACAGGTACATTCCCAGGGACCCTGTATTGCCACATGGACACTGGCATTACATGGAGTATCATGTATACACCATAGCTAAACAACTATGACCCCCACAGGTAGTGGTCCCACTTGCCACTGCAGGACAGACATGGACGTCTGTGACACACACACGCACAACATCAAAGTCCATGCACACCCAACGTGGATGTGGAGACTGTCTCCCATTGTGCACATGAAATCAGAGACATTGTAAACACTACATGCACACAGACTGTGGAGGACCATCACTATTGTGCCACTGGGACACCCTGGCTCAAACATACCGTCCCACATGGGACTCACGGGGTATGTGACATGACATACACATACACCACCGTGAAATGTGACCATGGCACATGCACAGATATGAACAGTTGCACATCACAGTGGTCATGTACACGTAACACCCAGGATCCTGTCCCCATGAACACGTGCACAGCCTGGGGGTGGCTGCCCCGAGGTGACACCCACAGGACAACATGTACACCAACATACACACAATAGGAAATGCAGCCTTACATGCCTTATCATACAGATTGGACAGGCTGTCGTGTTGTAGGTGTGCCCCTCACTCCCTGGGAGCTATCTGTGGCTGGCATATGTCCATCTGAGACAGGCATGGTGACATATGCCAGTCACTTGTACAGGGATGCGTTGAACAGCAATGGACCGATCTGTGCACCCGGCCGGCCCATTGCATTCAATGTGTGCAGGTACGCGTTGTACCCCTGTACGCGTTGATCAGCAATGGACCGATCGGTGCCCCCGGCCGGCCCATTGCATTCAATGTGTGCGGGTACGCGTTGTACCCCTGTGCGCGTTGATACACGCAATGGACCGATCGGTGCCCCCGGCCGGCCCATTGCATTCAATGTGTGCGGGTACGCGTTGTACCCTGTACGCATTGTACCGCAATGGACCGATCGGTGCCCCCGGCCGGCCCATTGCATTCAATGTGTGCGGGTACGCGTTGTACCCCTGCACGCGTTGATCAGCAATGGACCGATCGGTGCCCCGGCCGGCCCATTGCATTCAATGTGTGCGGGTACGCGTTGTACCCCTGTACGCGTTGATCAGCAATGGACCGATCGGTACCCCGGCCGGCCCATTGCATTCAATGTGTGCGGGTACGCGTTGTACCCCTGTATGCGTTGATCAGCAATGGACCGATCGGTGCCCCGGCCGGCCCATTGCATTCAATGTGTGCGGATGCAGCGTTGTACCCCTGTACGCGTTGATCAGCAATGGACCGATCGGTGCCCCGGCCGCCCATTGCATTCAATGTGTGTGGGTGCAGCGTTGTACCCCTGTAGGCGTTGATCAGCAATGGACCGATCGGTGCCCCCGGCCGGCCCATTGCATTCAATGTGTGCGGGTGCGCGTTGTACCCCTGTACGCGTTGTACCGCAATGGACCGATCGGTGCCCCGGCCGGCCCATTGCATTCAATGTGCGGGTACGCGTTGTACCCCTGTAAGCGTTGTACCACAATGGACCGATCGGTGCCCCGGCCGGCCCATTGCTTTCAATGTGTGTGGTGTACGCGTTGTACCCCTGTACGCGTTGATCAGCAATGGACCGATCGGTGCCCCGGCCGACCCATTGCATTCAATGTGTCGCAGTGCAGCGTTGTACCCCTGTACGCGTTGATCAGCAATGGACCGATCGGTGCCCCGGCCGGCCCATTGCATTCAATGTGTGCGGGTACGCGTTGTACCCTGTACGGCGTTGATACGCAATGGACCGGTCGGTGCCCCGGCCGGCCCATTGCATTCAATGTGCGCGGTGCGCGTTGTACCCCTATGCCGCGTTGTACCGCAATGGACCGATCGGTGCCCCGGCCGGCCCATTGCATTCAATGTGTGCGGGTACGCTTTGTACCCCTGTACGCGTTGTACCGCAATGGACCGATCGGTGCCCCGGCCGGCCCATTGCATTCAATGTGTGCGGGTACAGCGTTGTACCCCTGTATGCGTTGTACCGCAATGGACCGATCGGTGCCCCGGCCGGCCCATTGCATTCAATGTGTGCGGGTACGCGTTGTACCCGTGTACGCGTTGTACCGCAATGGACCGATCGGTGCGCACCCATTGACAATGGCCTTGCCTGGCAACGGACGCGTTTTCGAAATTCGAACGAGTCGGTTGCTGGAAATTCAGTTGGTCACCCACAACAATGTTGCACAATCATGTATGTCATGAAGTTGAAGATTTGAAGGATGCCGTGGGCGTGTATTGGTGCTGCTATTCCATGGATTGGCCAGATTCAGAAGATGCAAACGACTTGGACCTATCACTTTGGACACAAGGGACAGTATCTGCCTCTCCAGCACATATATATTGCTGGCTGTTCCCCTGAGAGCTCACTTGCCTGCACTACATGCTCCAGGACGACATCTGCCACTGCACTGCTGCTGTCTCTGCCCCTCTGGACCCTGCAATGGCACGTACTGTGGAGAGAGCCCCAGCCTTCAGCCTTGAGGAGAACCAGGCCCTGCTGGACAGCCTACTTCCACAGTACAGCAAGCTGTATGGGACACCAGGGGAGCAGGTGAGTGTTCTGTGCACTGCCTTTCTGAATGTGCATTTTGTCTGACTAGCAAGGCTGAAAGTCTGCACGCCACTGGCTAGCAGGCTCACTGAGTAGTTGTCACCCCCATAGTGTGTAGTGACATGCACTGGACAGGTATGGTGCAGTGACAGTGCATTTGAACAAGGTTTTACTTCCCATGCAATGATACCATGTAGTGACGTCTGGCAAACTGTCCATGGGCAGCGTTGCACTGCCTGTGTACATCATGTGCCCCTGTGAATGAGACATGTATATACAACTGTGTCATGCACGGATATGTTGCATGTGTAGTAATGGCCTTTTCACTTTGTCATCCTGACAGGTTAATGCCCATCGGAAGCAGGAGATCTGGAAGGACATCGTCCGGGCTGTCCGGTCCGTGGGGGTCTACAAGCGCCGGATCCGCAACTGCCAGAAGAGGTGGCAGGACCTTCGTGGCTGGACCCGGAGGATTGCACGGGTCCAGCTGAAGCTGTCGCCTCCTCGCAGGAGGGGCGGAACACGGACCCTGACCCCCACATGCTCCAGATCCTGGCGGTGGTGTTTCCAGACCTGGATGGGCAGCTGAAGGCCAGACAGCAGCAAGGAGGGGGTGAGTCAAAGACTGCACTGTGAACTCTGTATTACATGCTTTGTGCCCTCCTCTGGCCTGGTTCAACTGCCACAGTACAGCAGTCATGTTGTCCAGGAGCCATGTCCCTCTATTGTGCACTGCTCACTCCTCATCTGATACCCAGGTGTGGCCCTTACATTCAGGGAATTGTGTCACTTGGGACTGTGTCCTTGCAGTTTGCTTCACTAAAGGTGGGGGACAGCATCTGTTTCCCTAACTCTGTTGTGGGCATCATGGGTGGGTCCATTGTTCACACAACGCCTGTGTTCGGACATGTAATCTGCGTGTTGCTTTGATATGCGGTCCACTTGCTGAGCTGAGCCACCACATGTGCCTGGGGTATGTGGCACACCCCCATGCAGCGGGTGGGAACAATGTTTGGGCCCCAGGAGTATGCAGATTACGTGTGTCACACATACTTAGCCAGCTATCCACTGTCCAGGGCTCATCCCTCATTCATGTGGGACAGGACAGTCATGCCTACTCCAGGCCATGCAATGCACTCTGTACTCCCACTCCCGTGTATCAGCTGACACATTGTGCGCAGTGATTTGACCCCTCAGGTGTCTGCCTCTGTGTCAGTGTGCTGTGGATTTGTTGCCAGGACTGCTGGGGTGTTTCTTGGTAGGGGCTCAGCATGCCACTGGAGATGTGACCATAGGAGACGATACTTGTGTGTCACATAGGTGTTTGATCAGCTGCCCGTGCAGACTGGGGTATGCGAATGTGAAGTTCAGGCAGCTGTTCCCCATTCACAGCAGATTGTGAGGGGCTCAGGTTCAGAGGGTAGTGTCACAGGTCTCCCATATGTCCAATCGGTATGACCTGGACAGATGAGGGTTAAGATGATGTGTTGTGTGGGGGATGTACATGTGCACTTGTGCAGCTCCAGGACTTGCATTCCCCATGACCTACTATTGTGACACAGTGCAGAGTGTTGTTGTCTGGCTGCCAAGTCATACATCACTGAGACAGTGATGTAAGACTTAGCAGTCATGCCTCCGCCATGGCATGTGTCTACTTATTGGTGATCCTGCAGGGGAGTGACATGTGCTACATGCACACCATTGTGGCGATGGCTATCAGGACATGGGTGCATCATGGTGTCTGTCGCTGGTATGCATCACATGCATATCCTATTTGACTCTGGGCGTCCCTTTCATCCGGAAACCTGTACTGACTCAGTGGCAAGAGTTGTGATGTGTGCATGTCCACATGCTACACCGTGTCCTCTGCACTGTCCAACTACTGTGTAGTTGGTGCATGTGTCCACACTGGGGTGTTGCTATCCAACAGACACCAGACAGATGGGTGCAAGGCCATGTGGGATGTGAGTGCCATGGTTGGCATCAGACTGACAATTGGCTTCTCCTGTTCAGTTAGGGCACTTTTAGCAATGTACAACTAATGATGCCAGGGCTTGCTCTGTAATGTGCTGTGCTCACAGTGGTGTGTGCGTTTGGTGCAGGTGACTGATGTCTGTCTGTTTCCCCATTGTTTGCAGATACATCCACGGCCACGGAAGGGGACAGCTCCATGGACCAGGAGGAGCCGGAGAGCCAGACTGGGTCAGCAGCCGAGGAGTGGTCGGAGGGACCCAGTGGCACGGAGGGTGAGGGGAGCCACACCGAGGAGTCCTCAGCACCATCCACCTCAGCTGAGGACCAGAGCAACTCGGAGGATGACTCCCTTATGGAGGCGGGTGTCAGCAGCCACCACACCCCAGCTAGTGTTGCTGTCCCCGCCACCACCAGCACCACCACCGCCCTCCCATCGGCTCCCATTCCCCAGGTCCGTGGAGGCTCCCATGTTCGGGAGCGTGTCTCCTTTGGGCCAGGCACCGCACCCCTGCCCCTGTGTCCCCTGCTGCCCTGAGTGAGGAGTCTGTGTACCTCCTTCGCCAGCTCCATGTAGGGCAGACAGCCATGCTGAGTGTCCTCCATGCGCACACCGCTCTGTTGACTCAGCTGGTGTCGTTCATGGAGGGCATCTCATCGGGCATGTCTGACCTACAGAGGGGCAATAGGTCCATGGACTCCTCCCTGACGGCAGCAGTGTCCCTCCTCAGACAGTCCCTCACCCCTCCTGCCTCCTGCTCCATCCACACTCCTCAGCACCTTACCCGTCCCAAGCACACACACACCGGCACAGGCACACACCAGCACACACACATCCAGCACACAGACACACACGCCACAAACAAAACGCACACGCACGCACAGTCAGGGGACTGAAACCAGACTCACAGGGGATGGGGCCCTGGAACACACACACGCATCCACGAGCACTGCGCAGTCCTCAGTTGCCTCTCCCTCCAAAACACCCTCCCTTGCCTCACCTGCAACCCCAAAGACCCAGCGGCTCTTCCTCAGTGACCTCGGCCTCTTCCCCTCCGATCCAGCTGATACAGCATTCAGGGGGAAGAGGAAGCCCACCCACACGGAGCAGAGTGCCCCTCGCCCCGGACACCCTCCCCCAGGCGCAGACAGACTGAGGCCCCCACCCGCAAGTCCCCCGGAGTCGTAAGAGCAAGACCCCGCCGCCGCCCTGCAGCTCAGGCACCAGGTCTCCTTCCTCCATCCCTCAGGCCCCCACTCCACAGGTGCCCCCACCACACCCTGCCCTAGGTTCCCCCACCCACAGATATACCATCCCCAAGAGGATCCGGCCTTCTCCCCCTGCCACTTGCTCTCCCGGCACCACACCCCCGCTGCGCTTGTCTGTGCCACTGATGTGGTGAGGGTGTCCTCCCCCTCTGTCCAGCCCACCTTGCCTGTTCCCCATTCTCCTCCCCTGGTGGTAGGCACTGCAGTGGAGTCCACTACCACCCTGTCTGACTTGGGCACTGCAGTGGCGGACCTGTCCACTCCATCTGCAGGGTCCACTGCAGTCGTGCCGGCACCCACAACATCTGATTCATGCCCCCCAGTTGTGCCGGCACACACCATGTCAGACACCTCCACTGCAGTTGTCAGTGGCTCTCCAGCACCCACCACCCCTTCCCTGCTTCCTCCTGGTGAGCCCTGATCCTGTCCCTGCGGTGCCTGGCCTGCCCCCGGTTGCCCCTCCTAGTGGATTGTCCCTGGTTTTGTGCAGGCATGCGTAGGGTGACATCTGCCACTGTCACCCAGTTTGGACTTTGACAATGGATTGGCCATTGGCCTTTGTGTTTTTCTGGACTTTGTTTTCATTACACACATATGCTGAATAAAGCAACTTTCTGTTCTCTAGTGCTTATGCTTCTGATGTACATGTTGTTGATGATGCTAACCATGCCCTTGCTGCAGTGATGGTGATATTTGGTCTCATGATAATGAAGTGTTACTGTGCAGGAACCCATGTGGTCCAGGGGGAATGTGTCCTATCCTGTGGTGTATCCATGTCATCCATAGCAGCATCTGAGGGTGTCATGTGTTCAGTGTTTGGCAATGGGATTTCCTACTTAGATTAGCTATTTCACATCTGTGGCTTCCACCCCTGCACATCTGTTGTGCCTGCCATTGTTCAATTCGTCTACTTCCCTGACCGTGTGGCCATCTCCACTGGACATGCAGGTTTGGGCATCAATGGGGAAGGACTCATCTGTGTTGTCAGTGCAACATTGCTATACAAGTGTGTTGGATCTGTGCTGATGATTACGTTGGCACTTCCATGACCAGGCTGATGTGACGGGAGCCCTCATTTGGTGCTAATTGTTGATTGTGTGACCAAGTGCTCAGCTGACATGATGGGGCCCTACTGAGGCAACATATGGCACAGCTTTCCTCACACAGGAGTGGAGTCCCCTCATGGCAGTGTGTACTCCTGTGACATTGCCTGCGCCCAAGGTGTGTGTTGTATGTGCATGTCAGTGTGTTCACTTCCGTTTAGCTGTGCATGCTGTGATCCCTAGTGTTGTACCTGTTTGTGATGCTTGCGGAGTTGACCTATGTTCCCCCAAAGTCTTCTCGCTGGGTTCTCTGTGATGTGGGTGCATGGCACATTACTGGTCATCAGGGTGTCACCCATAGGTGTGTTTGCTGTCAGGGCTGAGTTTGTGTGCAGACGCAGATGGGTCACAGTCAGGTTTCCCCTTGGCACTTGTTGTTTGCCCCTGTCATGTGATTTCCAGTTTGTGTTATCTTTCAGTGATTGTGACACGTTGTGTGTGTGACTGCTGGCACTCCTCAGGGTCCGGGCTGCAATGTTGGTTGTTGTCTATGTGTGTTCTTTGTGGGTGACCTTGGCTTCTTCATTGGTGTGTGACTGTGGCTGGGATCCCATTGGTTGGTGTGGTATTGCCGTCATGTCCATGTACAGCGTAGTGTGCAGTGTGTCAGACATTCAGGAGTCTTGTTGAGTGGCCATGTGTGATGTGTTTCTGCACATTGGTTCCCACCCACCACCCTGGAATAGTCATGGGTGCATGTGCAATGTCACCAGTGCATGTGTGCTTCACTGCTGCACATTGTTGGAGGTCGAGGGTGTGGTGTTGAGTGTGTGCAGATGAGAGTTGTTGCCCGGCTAGGCCCCTGCCTCCATGTTGGCCTTGGCTTACTGGCCATGCTGATTGATTTGTGCTTGTGTAGGTGTGATGGTAGTTTGTTGCTCAGGACACATGACTGTGGTTCACAGTGTGAACGACATTTAGCTTTGTCATCACAGTGGGATTGTAATGCAGCCCAGGGTCACCACATTGTGGGGGCCCTGGGGGTAGTGCTGTGGTGTGTCTGTGTCTTGCTGTGTCAGTTGCTGTTCCTACGTGCCTGTGTGACATGTGTGATTTGTGCTCCCTCTCATCTGACAATGCCTGCTTGCCCACATAGGAGATTTGGATCCATGAGTTACCTTTGTGTGGCACTGTATGCACATCTGTATGATTGGTATTCAGGTCTCCTCATGTGTTGTGTGCTTGCCTGGGGACACTGGCACCCCCCTCACCTGTTGTGTATGATGTGCAGTGTGGGTCTGCCTGTTTGTGTTTGTGCATCTGCACCACTGCATTGGCATATCTTGGGTGTGCCATTGGCTGTATGTAGTTTGGTGGGTTTCCCATGCTGTCCCTGGGACTCCTAGGTCATCGGTCAGCACAATGATCATGGTTTGTGTGTCCCATTGCTGCCATGGTATGGTATCTGTTCACCTCACATCTACAGTCTCCACAGGGTATCTGCATTTGTGTGCCCATTGGTGCAAATATGTGGGTCTGCATTCTGATGGTCACTTCTGTCATTGATGAATGTTGACAGTGTCAGCCCCCATGGGTGTTGTTTGTCTGCACATGGCCAAAGGTATGTCTTATTTGCACTGCAGTATTTGGCTCCCCCAATTTATGTTGCAATGGGACACATGCACTACTTTGCCACTGATGTGTTTTTTGTTCTGTGACCAGGAATCATCCATGCAGTTTGGCAGTTGCAGCTCTTTCTTTGTCAACACTTACCTTTTGGTCACTGTGATGATGGGGGTTTGGACCCCATAGCCACAATGTTCAAAATGTGCTTCAGCTATGGACCCCACACTTACCTTTTGGTCACTGTGGTGATGGGGCGTTAGACCCCATTGCCACAATGTTCAATATGTGCTTCAGCTATGGACCCCACACTTAACTTTTGGTCACTGTGGTGATGGGGCGTTAGACCCCATTGCCACAATGTTCAGAATGTGCTTCAGCTATTGACCCCACACTTACCTTTTGGTCACTGTGATGATGGGGGTTTGGACCCCATTGCCACAATGGTCATGGCCTGCTTGCATTGTGGGGGCCACACACATATATGTGTGGCACATGTGCTAGGGGGTCACATTGTATGTTCAAAGTCATGTTCAGTGTTGTAGGCATTTGACACAGTCTACACACGCTTGTCATGGTGTTGGGGGGATGTCTTTTTCTTGCATTCCCTAGGTTGTGGTGTGCTGGTTGTGTCATGCATTTTCCATGCTATGAGTGGGGGTGGTAGTGGTGGTAGGCATCCAGCCCCCCCTGGCTAAGGGTGGTAGTAGTGGTAGGCATCCAGCCCCCCCTAGGTGAGGGTGGTAGTAGTGGTAGGCATCCAGCCCCCTGGCTGAGGGTGGTAGTAGTGGTAGGCATCTGGCACCCCCATGGCTAAGGGTGGTAGTGGTGGTGGGCATCTGGCACCACCCTGGCTAAGGGTGGTAGTAGTGGTAGGCATCCAGCCCCCTGGGTGAGGGTGGTAGTAGTGGTAGGCATCCAGCCCCCCTGGGTAAGGGTGGTAGTAGTGGTAGGCATCTGGCACCCCCTGGCTAAGGGTGGTAGTAGTGGTAGGCATCCAGCCCCCTGGGTGAGGGTGGTAGTAGTGGTAGGCATCCAGCCCCCTGGCTAAGGGTGGTAGTAGTGGTAGGCATCTGGCACCCCCATGGCTAAGGGTGGTAGTGGTGGTGGGCATCTGGCACCACCCTGGCTAAGGGTGGTAGTAGTGGTAGGCATCCAGCCCCCCTGGGTGAGGGTGGTAGTAGTGGTAGGCATCCAGCCCCCTGGGTGAGGGTGGTAGTAGTGGTAGGCATCTGGCACCCCCTGGCTAAGGGTGGTAGTAGTGGTAGGCATCCAGCCCCCCTGGGTGAGGGTGGTAGTAGTGGTAGGCATCCAGCCCACCCTGGGTGAGGGTGGTAGTAGTGGTAGGCATCTGGCACCCCCTGGCTAAGGGTGGTAGTAGTGGTAGGCATCCAGCCCCCTGGGTAAGGGTGGTAGTAGTGGTAGGCATCCAGCCCCCATGGCTAAGGGTGGTAGTGGTGGTGGGCATCTGGCACCACCCTGGCTAAGGGTGGTAGTAGTGGTAGGCATCCAGCCCCCCTGGGTGAGGGTGGTAGTAGTGGTAGGCATCCAGCCCCCTGGGTGAGGGTGGTGGTAGTAGTGGTAGGCATCTGGCACACCCATGGCTAAGGGTGGTAGTGGTGGTGGGCATCTGGCACCACCCTGGCTAAGGGTGGTAGTATTGGTAGGCATCCAGCCCCCCTGGGTGAGGGTGGTAGTAGTGGTAGGCATCCCGCCCCCCCTGGGTAAGGGTGGTAGTAGTGGTAGGCATCTGGCACCCCCCTGGCTAAGGGTGGTAGTAGTGGTAGGCATCCAGCCCCCTGGGTGAGGGTGGTAGTAGTGGTAGGCATCCAGCCCCCCTGGGTGAGGGTGGTAGTAGTGGTAGGCATCTGGCACCCCCTGGCTAAGGGTGGTAGTAGTGGTAGGCATCCAGCCCCCCTGGGTAAGGGTGGTAGTAGTGGTAGGCATCCAGCCCCCATGGCTAAGGGTGGTAGTGGTGGTGGGCATCTGGCACCACCCTGGCTAAGGGTGGTAGTAGTGGTAGGCATCCAGCCCCCTGGGTGAGGGTGGTAGTAGTGGTAGGCATCTGGCACCCCCATGGCTAAGGGTGGTAGTGGTGGTGGGCATCTGGCACCACCCTGGCTAAGGGTGGTAGTAGTGGTAGGCATCCAGCCCCCCTGGGTGAGGGTGGTAGTAGTGGTAGGCATCCAGCCCCCTGGGTAAGGGTGGTAGTAGTGGTAGGCATCTGGCACCCCTGGCTAAGGGTGGTAGTAGTGGTAGGCATCCAGCCCCCTGGCTGAGGGTGGTAGTAGTGGTAGGCATCCAGCCCCACCTGGGTGAGGGTGGTAGTAGTGGTAGGCATCCAGCCCCCCCTGGGTGAGGGTGGTAGTAGTGGTAGGCATCTGGCACCCCCCTGGCTAAGGGTGGTAGTAGTGGTAGGCATCCAGCCCCCTAGGTGAGGGTGGTAGTAGTGGTAGGCATCCAGCCCCCCTGGGTGAGGGTGGTAGTAGTGGTAGGCATCCAGCCCCCTGGCTAAGGGTGGTAGTAGTGGTAGGCATCCAGCCCCCCTGGCTGAGGGTGGTAGTAGTGGTAGGCATCCAGCCCCCTGGGTGAGGGTGGTAGTAGTGGTAGGCATCCAGCCCCCTGGCTGAGGGTGGTAGTAGTGGTAGGCATCCAACCCCCTGGGTGAGGGTGGTAGTAGTGGTAGGCATCCAGCCCCCTGGGTGAGGGTGGTAGTAGTGGTAGGCATCCAGCCCCCTGGGTGAGGGTGGTAGTAGTGGTAGGCATCCAGCCCCCCTGGGTGAGGGTGGTAGTAGTGGTAGGCATCCAGCCCCCCTGGGTGAGGGTGGTAGTAGTGGTGGGCATCCAGCCCCCTGGGTAAGGGTGGTAGTAGTGGTAGGCATCTGGCACCCCCATGGCTAAGGGTGGTAGTGGTGGTGGGCATCTGGCACCACCTGGCTAAGGGTGGTAGTAGTGGTAGGCATCCAGCCCCCCTGGGTGAGGGTGGTAGTAGTGGTAGGCATCCAGCCCCCTGGGTAAGGGTGGTAGTAGTGGTAGGCATCTGGCACCCCCTGGCTAAGGGTGGTAGTAGTGGTAGGCATCCAGCCCCCTGGGTAAGGGTGGTAGTGGTGGTGGGCATCTGGCACCCCCTGGCTAAGGGTGGTTGTGGTGGTTGGCATCCGGCCCCCCTGGGTAGGGGTGGTGGTGCGCATTCAGGCCCCTGTGTGCATATGTGGCATTGGTGATGGGCATCTCGCCCCTATGGTGCTGCTGTTGCTGGTGTAAGTATATTCTGCATCCCTCTGTGTGTGTGTGTGATGTGTGGTGTACGTGTTGTATGTGTTTTGTGGTTGGTGTCTGACTTACCTTCTGCGCCGTACGCGTCCGTGCCTGTTCCGGTAGTAAATGTAGAATATTGGTATGATCGGGACGAAGGGATTCATGGTTGGTTCGTGTCGTTCGTCCTTCTTGTTGCTTCGCGTCGTCCTCGTCGCTTCGCGTCGTCCTCGTCGCTGGCGTGTTCGTCTCGTAGCTGTGGATTGTGTTGTGGCGCGAATCAGAGCTTATGTGCGCCTCTCCCGGATGCTTTGACGTGCCGTGCGTAGCAACGGGTTCGGCGCGTACGGGAAGCGCATCGTACTTGTTCGGCCGGACGGAGCTGCATTTTCCCTTCCGTGCGACTCGATTCTGCGTTTCCTGATTCGCCTCGGTCGGAGAACAGGACCTGGATTGGGTGAGTACGTCTCGGCCGGATTCTGTGCTGTTGTGCGCATCGTACTTACTCGTTCGGTGTGCTGTACGGATCGGTCGGGAAACAGGCATTCGCATCGCTTTTTTCCCGACCGAATGGTATTGGGTGCGCCTCCGACCGAGATCGGAATCGGCCCCATAGTGTTAATGAGTTCCACTCAAATAGTATTGCAAAGGGAATTAAAAACTGTTCATAACTATTGTGTGAAAAACTTTTTTATTAAATATGGATCAAACAAAAGTAATGGTATTTGGCTCCAAATGTAGTCATTATTCGTAGTTCACAGGGGAGGCTAAAGTTGAGCAAGTGGACTCCTATAAATTATTGGGGGTAAACTTAAAATGGAAAATGTAGCATGAACTTTCTGAAGTTTGTGCCCTAGCCACCTCTGCAGGATTTCAGAAATGTAATAAAGATCGTGGTGGCTGATCTTTTGCCCTTCACGTTTGTCCTGATTATACATGCTTTTGAAGCTAAAACCTTGCACCGGGTGTTACATGGAGCCAAATTATATGTTTAGTTGAAAAAACGTTCTGAGGTCAAACAGAGAGCATTTGCCTGAAATATTTGCTATCGCTTTCCTGCTCTGGCACAGTCTACCTAGAAATGAAGTTGACAGCTTGGTGCACCATGGCAGCATTGCCAATCTTGAGGTTTTGGCATCAGTTCTCACTCTCTACTTAAAGGAAAATATCCACCAATTGTTTTAAACAATATTTAAATAATATTAAATAGTGAATTGTAATGGGTGCAGGCCACTATAAAATAATATAATGTTCAATGAGAAGTCTTTATCATACGGATTCAGAAAATCTATCAACCACATTAAACAATTTGAACTAAAAACTCTTGTCAGTCACTTTTCAACTCAAAGTGATGTCAAATATTTACATTAGAAATGGTCAGTCTCTTTGGTAAGACTCCCCTGGGGTGATGATAGACTATTTTCGTACAACTCAGAACTCCCTAGCTACAAAATGGGGCAAGAAATCTAAAACTTTGTACTGGACTAATGCTCTTGTATGCAATTCCCGTGCCTGTCCACAAATTACAAATGAATAGAGTGCATTTGCAGTGTGCTATTGTGGGGAAATGTTCAAGTACTCATTTTTTATTCCAGATTGTAAGCTTTGTCGAAGTTTAAGACAATGTTTTTTAAAACCTATTTTTATAAAATATGATTCTATGTCTTGTGAGCCTGTCAAGAACCTTTTGTCTGATACACGATCTTAAGGCATTGCGTGTGGTTTGGGTTGTTTTCTAAAGCATTTAAAAAAAATGTAAATTTTAATATAGTTTCATTTTTAATACCCTCAATTTTGTGTGGAGCAATTTGCTGTGAAGATTTCTAACTATTTATTATAAATGTTGTTTTATGGTAATTTTAGGCAATAATTTCAAATTGTATTTTTACTATGGGGTAATAGACTGTTGTAAACTTACTTCTAAATCTGAGTCTTTGTGGAAGATCAGAGAAGTGTAGCATATTAGGTATTGCGTGGTTGTAGTATGCTCTGAGTGAGTATGCTTCTGACGTGCTTTCCTTTGAATTTCATGTTAGGCTGAAAGTTTTGCATGTCTGAGAGGGCTGTACTGTGTTCAATCAGAGGGTTTAAGAACAAGGGGTCAGCTGGAGAAGCCTATAACTCCTAGTGTGGTGTAGTTTTAACACCCTCCCCCATACACTGTGAATAAATAACTTTCTTCAGTAAATCATCCTTACATGACATAAAATGATTTACTTTATAGAGAATGCTGCCTTACAATTTAACCCTATTGACTACATCGTAGACGATACTTGTCTTGTTTTGTGGCATGAGTGCTTATGTACTATGAACTTTAGTTCCTGTCCATGAACATGGATGTTAGACCAGTCAGCCTTAGGGTGGGCTTCCTCCCAACTTTTTGCCTTCCTCCTCCATTTTTTCTGAAACCGTTTGTGCTGGCATTAGGACTCTGCACACTTCACCACTGCTAACCAATGCTAAAGGGCATGTGCTTGCTCCGTAAAACAAGGTATTATTGACTTATCCCCAATTGGCATATTTAATTTACTTATAAGTCCCTAATAAAGTGGTACTACAAGTAACCCAGGGCCTGTAAATGACATGCTACAAGTGGGCCTCCAGCACTGATTGTGGCAGCCGCTTAAGTAGCCCTTTAAACTTGTCTCAGGCCTGCCATTGCAGAGCCTGTGTGTGCAGTTTTAAATTGCCATTTCAACCTGGCAAAATAAACCATTTGCCAGGCCCAAACCTTCCTTTTTAATACATATAAGCCACCCCTAGGGTAAGCCCTGGACAGCGAGAGGGCAGGGTGCAATGTATTTAAAAAGGTTTGACATGCACGTCTAAGTTTTATATGTACTAGTAGTGAAAGACTCTTAAATTAGTTTTTCACTACTGCAAGGCCTATCTCTCCCATAGGATAACATTGGAGTTGCTTGATTTGATTTGATTTTAATATTTATAGAGCGCAACTGTCACTCTGAAGGGAGCAACCTGGCGCTAAACGTAAAGAAGCTAAGGGTGTCCGGTAAGCATGAGAGGTGTTTCAGTTATACCAGTGAGGAACAGAATGCCTCAGTGGCCCCAAATATCCAGGTCTTCAAAGCTTTCCTAAATTGGGTTTCTGATTCCATCGCCCTTAGTTGTGAAGGCATGAGATTCCATGCAATTCCAGGTGATTACATATTATAAGTGTAATTTCCAAATGGTAAGAGATAACTAGATCATGTTTGGTGTCTCTGGAATCCTAATTTAAATTCCTAACTTATGGTGAAGTCAGACTTTAAATTGCAATTTTGAAAATGCCCCTTTTAGAAAGTTGGCCTTTTCTTGCCTTGGCCATTTGGTACCTGCAGCCTGTCTTTGGTCACATGACTGGATGTAGTTGGCAGTTGGGCTTTGTGCATTCCTCTTAGACAGCCACACACAAGGGGAGCTTAGATGGGACTGGATGGGCCATCATTGGCAGAATGGGAGGTAGGAGCTGGGCCCAGACTCACTTAGACCTAAATAGACTGTGTCCTGTCTCCACACAAACGGCTTAACAATCATGCACTGTCAATTCAGCCAGCTTGGAGCCAGGGCAGGGGAGGCAGGAAATTCCTTGCACTTCAAAGTCACTATCTAGAAGCTTCTCCTACCTTCCAGAACCAGGCATTACCACTTCAGTACAATTCTGGACCTGTCGATACTCTGCCAGGAAAAAGGACTGCTGTGCTGCTGAAGGACTACCACTCTGCTGGACTCCTGCTTTTCTGTATTGACCTGCTGCCCTCTTGCCTGGGTGAGAAGGACTGGAACTCCATCTCTTGAACCCAGAACCCAAAGTAAAGCCAGGGGCTAGTTGACTGGCCTCCTGATCTGAAGCCTCAGGGACATAACAGGCTTCCTACAACCATCGATCTACACCTGGACTCTTCCATCTGTGAGGCTGCCCTGTCAAGTGGTACTACCCCAGCCCTGGACTCTTGGAAGTGGGCCTACGGTGCTCTATGGATCCAGCGGAACCGCCACGTCTCTGCTGCACAGCGCAAACCGGTGCAAAGACTTGCATCACCGCCACAACTCACTCGGAGGAGTGCCTAACGCTCTTCTTACTGAGTTTGATGTCTTCCTCCATCCTCCTTCGTGCTCCTCTGCTTTTGTGCGGAGGACAGGGGACAAGGGAAACGTTGAAATGCCAGCTGCAGTGATCCTTCGTCTCCGTGCTGCACATACTTGCAGTTGCAGGAGCCCTTCCTCTCCTTTCCCGGTTGATGCTGTCTGCATCAGGGTGTCAGGTTTACACCTGTTTCCTCATTCCTCTGGCACTGAAGCTTTTACACCCCCGCTATAGGGGTCTCAGAATGCTTTCTCTCCACAAAGGGTGTCAGAGCAGCCATCAGCAGTGTGGCGAGCAAGCGGAGTGGCAGCATCACCGGAAACGGCCTCCTAGGCGCAGGGCATGGTGGTAACTATGCACAAGTACATTCCTGACCAATACTTTCCAGTGCTATACAGATTACAGATTTACCAGTAAAACTGCATGTCTATGCAAATTTGGTGCCCATTTCAATGGAAGAAGTGCTGTCTGTAAATGACAGTGTGCTACCTCACCAGTGCTCCAAAATGCACCACCAGCAACACACCACAACCTTACCACCCTCCCTGCTGAGTGGACATGACTCATTTGCTACACTTGTGTTTTTTGTACGACGCTTGGATTTTTTACAGTCCCTATGACTTTAGTAATATAATATTAATGGCAGCACCCCCACTCTGAGAGTTCCAGCACCACTGGCTTTACATAAGCAACAGTTACATTACATAAGGTTAGATTCATTTTTATAGGCACAGGGAGATTAATTGATTTGCCCTGAATCACAGGATGGTACCCAGTTCGAAAGTCTGCAGGCAAAACCACACCCTCTGCCTTAAATTTCAGAGGAAGCATAAAAATAGAGGTACTTTTGGAGACATGGACAGACGAGGACGCATTGTTGGTTTCCTGCCACCATCATTTTCGAGAGTCACTTTCTGTATGCAGGTTTTACATACATGATAGGGCTTGGCACTCAACCAGGTATCCATCAGGCCTGTGTTATTTTTATCACGTACTAGCCAGACTCGGTTCTAGAGAGGGCCAGGTGGACCAGGCCCTCCTAAAGCTGTCCCATGACTCACCCAAGGTCATTCCCAACTGGACAGGTGTCCATTGTTCTTGTTTGTAATGCTTCATGTGTGGCCTGCAGTCATCTTTCTTTGTCTAATTACTTAACTTTCAGGTTAGCAACCAATGAATGGGCTTTGCTGAAGGTGGAAAATAGGCCTGGGCGGTGAACTTCGCTCCGTTCACGGAGTTTGCGGAGCTTTCTGCACTCCGCACTCCGCGGAGCTCTCGGAGTGCAGAAAACTCCGCTTCGCGATGTGCAGCTGAGTTTTTTCCCTGCTCGCGATCGCGAACGGTAAGTTTGCGATCGCGAATGGTAAGTTCGCGAGTGCGAGCTGCCGCTCGGCTAGAATTTCTACCCGAGCGGCAGGAATACCAACACAAACTGCAGTTCGCACTGCACTCCGCTACTCGTGGAACTTCGCGGAGTATGTTTGAAACTTCACAGAGTTCCGCATAGCAAAACTCCGCGAACTATGCCCATGGTTAGTGGAAAACCAGTAGAGATGGAAGCTGCTGATTATATGCAAAAATTAACAGTAGTGGTATTATGCTCCCACTGTAGACAGTATAGACTATAGACAGCAAGCACTTCTCACAAGGTAATTAAAAGACAAATCAGTGACATGATAGAAACAATGTGGAATCGAGGTTACCTTTCCAAGAAAAGTAAGTAAGAATGTACAAACATTCGGTACATATATAAGTTAGTGGCGGTTTGGTTTATTTTCTTCCTGCTATGAGGCAATTACTAACATACAGAACAGTAATGAAAATAATTTTAATAAAAATAACTTGTTTTTATATGTAGCCTTAAACACCACACTTCCAGCATTTCTAAATGCTATAAAAATAACAAATATTACTATACCCAATTTGTGTCCCTCCATTTACCCACATTAAAAGGATGAAAGGCTGAGTCTGTCTAAACAAAAAATTAACAAAATTAATTATGTATTCTGACATCAAGTAAAAGTCGGAACATTCTAGCGATCATTTTGCTAAAATCACATGATCTCTGTGTGTGTGCGGGTAGGTATATACTCATGGGTGTAATTGCCAGAATTGTACCTTCTGCTGTAATATGTATGTAACTTGCAGGGCACTGGCTCAAAGCACTGCAATGGTACTTTAGAATTTCATCCTTCTGTGATAGATAAAGTACATGTAACTCAGTAAACAGTAGGAACATTGGTCATTTATAGTAGTGCAAAATAGCAACATACACTAAACCAAGCATCACTTAAACACAAGTCAAATATTTGTGTAATGAAAAACAAGAAAGACAGAAAGGTATTCATGGAAGTTAAAGTTGCAATTGTGCAGGCTACAACACATTAAAACAATTTTTAAAAGTACTGAAAAACACTAGAAAAGGTGCTTTGCAAATGGAAAAAGCATAATAGCATCATACAAATATCTCAACTATTCCTGAACAATATAGGGACTTTGTATAGCAATGTTATACAAACAACTTTGAGATATTTTCTTAAGCAATGTAGTCTGCACCCATCATACACTTAACTCCTGATGAATCACGCGAGTGAACAGTGATTAAGGGGTCTATATGGCACACATTGAGGAGTTATCGTTCGAGTTCTGGTTAGTCATGGGCATACACTTGCAATATTTATGGTCAAATCACTTGGTACATGTGTAGTTGTAGCATGTTAATGTAATGTTGTGTGGATACCGTTTGAATGTACATTTGTTTTTGTGAATGTATACTCATTGTTCTAAATATACATTCTTTGGGTGATTGTACAATTGTAGGTTCAGATTTACATTGTTCGTTCAAATGCACATTGGTTAGGATGAATCTACACTTGTTTATTCAAATGTTCATTCATTACAGCAATTGTATGTTCAGTTTTAGTGTTCACTTTCTGTCAGTTAATGAAGTATATGTTTAACAGCTTCTTAGAGCAATGCTATTTCAGTTCAGAAAACTTTATTTCGGCTGTTATGACCATAAATGTATATGTGCAATATAATACACTTCATTCGAAGTTAAAATAATTAAAGGGAGTCCATTCAACTCACAAAGATGCATGTACATCACATGAAAATAGCATAAAAGCAGTCTGTGTTACGACCAGCCCACACCCTAAAACCTCATTAAAGTGCATGTGCAATATATATACAATACAGAAAACGATAACAAGGAGCGGTAAGCACAGTGCAATCCACGAAAGCACGAGCCCAAGCCCGCTAGCCCTCCATTACGATAGCTTTTATAAAGTGCTTGTGCCTAACATATAATCTGATTACATAAGCATACGCCCTAGCCCATAAACCACCATTCGGCTTATTGGTGATTTTGTACAGTATTCATAAAACCAAATATACATCAGTAATATAATAAAAACATCTCATAAAAAAGTCATAAATGTTTAAATACAAGTTAAAAAACATCCAGAATCCATTTAAAAATATTTTAAGATAATCAGCCAGAGCCTATGGGGGTCAACTTCAAGAGAGCTCTACGTATGCACCACATAGAAAATAAAAAGCGCGATATCGAGAATACAACAGGGAGGCGAGTATCATATTTCAATATCCTAAAAGCCTTTATGCAGTGCCTAGTTCCCGGGTTTCTACATAGCTGAATCAACCATCGTTGTCTTGCCTTCTTGTAGCCTGGGCAGAAAAACAGTACATGGTATTCCGTCTCCGCTGCGTTATCGCAGGCCGGACAGACCAAAATTTGTGAGCCCGCCCATTTGTTTGTAAAAGCACCCAGTGGGAGTACCCCATGCCTGAACTGGAGGTATAAATTCCTAGCAAGAGCCGGTTTGATGTCATCTAGTACGGGCTCTAATCTGCATCGATCTTTGATTACTAAAATCACTGTTGTAAGCTTGCCTATTGTGGATCTCCCCTGGAGGCGGGCAAGTTTTTTCTCCCGGTAACTCCCTATCAGATCCTTCCTTGATAATGTAGGGCAAGTTACTTCTGGGTTGTGCCACAGATTTCCCCTTCCCATGGTCAAAAATGTGTCCCGAATGATGGCCAACCACAGTAGTTTTCCCGCACCTTGTATACTCAACACCTATCTATCTCTTCCCTATACTCAACCAGTTGTGGGGTGACCCACAAACGCTGCCAGAATAGGGGGGATCTGGGGGCGGCTTTGTCTGTGATTGATCTGACCCCAAGGTCTAGGCAAAGCGGTCTAAGGGGGGAGCTGGGAGGGAGGCCAAATAGTTGCCTGGCAAAGGGATTCTCGATTTTTGCTCTGTTGCCAGATGGACAGTGGCCCCAGATTTCGGCCCCATACAGGGCAGCACCTCTAGCTTGTACTTTGTATATTTCAACCACCGGGCCAACAGGTTTGTGGGTGGAATTTTGAAATACCTTTGTCAGGCCCCCCGTTGTCTGGGCCAGCTTCAAACTGGCTTTCTAAATTTGGGCTCCCCAGTCCATTTTTTCTGTGAGCGTGATGCCAAGGTACTCAAATACAGAGACCCTCTCCAGGGGTCTGCCTTCCAAACACTGATTTGGCCGGGTACTGTTACCTGAGTTAAACACGATAAATGTTGTTTTCTGTAGGTTGATCTAAAGCCTTCTTTCCTTGCAAAAGGCGTCAAACTTATCTAGGACCCTCTGTATACCCATGGGTGTTTTTGAAAGTAAGAGAGTGTCGTCAGCGAACATCATGGCCGGTCCTTTTTGGCTCGCCAGCTTGGGGGCATCTATGTCCTTCCCTGCAGTTAAAGCCTTGACTAATCCATTTATGAAAAGACAAAAAAGAGTCGGGGCAAGGACACAGCCCTGACGAACACCTCTGTCTACGGGTATGGGCTATGAATGCTATTTCATTTGTCCGGATAGGCAAGGTAGGACTTGCTTTTTGTTCCACCCTGGCATTTATCCAGTGCGCTGCAGGCCAGGGGCACTGCTTTTAGGCCAGGTGTGGCTGCCTTGACAGAGTATACAGTTTCCTGCAATTGGATGTGCGGTGAGATACTACATATGCAAAGTTTACAATCTGCATACAACCAGTTTTATAATGCCAATTTGGGATTCTTGTGACATGATAACCAACCGTGAGGCATAATAGTTTGTAATTGTTAGTAAAATTCAAGAACATGGTATCCGGTATGTATTTTTCTTTGAAATTGCTTAAAATAGGAAAATGTACATTTAAAACACTACTACAGACAACTACACCCTTCTGCTGTAATACTATTTAGCCATATCACTGATTGAACCCTGTAACTGGCAGGGCTAGTGTATTTGCCACAATTTATTGAAAATAAATAGCTCATAGGCTTGGCATAAATCTTGTGAAATAGTTGTTTTGAACCCATTGCTGTAGGCACATTATATTTATGATTACAAGTTGTAAAAATATGGATAGTCCGCATTAATGGTTAGGTTTGGTGCCATGGCACCCAACTATTAACAGGTCATACACTGAGGTAATGGTAGATCATGTCTTTACCTAGTGGACACAGGCACAGATAATGACCGGAGCCCAGACCTTGTATTCAGTAACCTACCTTCAGAAGCCATTGGCAACAGCCTTCCACAATGTCCCATGGGAACTGGACATGATCTGCACCCATGCTCTGTGGCAAATATCCTTTCTTGTAGTACAAATTAAGCACGGGACACAGGGCGTGGCTAGTGTTCCTACATATAAAATTCCTGTAAGAATTGGATTGTTGGTTGACTGGGGTGTGAGCCCTGGTCAAGCAGCAACCATAATCCTTGTCATAGTGAAACACAAGACAATCCTAAATTGACCTGTGCTCAACCATGTGGTAGCTTGGCACAGAGCAGTCAAGCTTAATTGAGAGGCAATGTATAAATTATTCGGACAACATTTCAAACAGTAATAAATTGAAAACAAAAATCCAATCAGTAGCACCAGAGACATGCAAGTTTAAGGATGTCAGTAAAAATAGCGGCAAAAAACACAAAGTGCCAGCTGTGGCCATCTGGTCGTGCCAGACCGGGACAAAGTCACCAGTTCAGCACAACCACGATAGAGCATGGTCCAGCTACAAGGACCCAGTTAGGCCACTGAACAAAGTACCTTAAGTCCTGGTTGACGGAGCATTGCAAGTTCTCTCTCCGAGGATGCATTGTGCAGCCGAGGCTATGCATCAGTTTCACAGAGTGGTGAAGCTGCGATGCAAGGTCCTGCATGGTCGCCAAGGATCGCATCGATGAGGACTTGCGATGTGAAGTCCGGCATGGAGGAAACATTGCCCAGTCGAGGCAATACCTCAGTTCCGAAGAGGTGTGAGGCTGCGATGCAAGAACCTGCATCGTCGTCAAGACTGCTGTAGAGGGATTTGCGATGTGAGGGTAGCTTTGCACAGGTGGCAGTTCTGATGCAGTCTGTGGGGTCAATGCAGAGTCCTTGTGTGAGGAGAACCCTCGCAGCTAAGGCAATGCTTCAGGTCCAAATGCGATGCATCGAATAGCAAAGGTGATTTGACGGTTCTGCTGGAGATGCATCGAGCAGTGGAGGAGATGCGTCGGTTCTGCTGGATCGACAGAGGCTGGTAGAGCACCTTAGGGCCACTTCCAAGAGTCCAGGACTTGGGTAGCTCCCCTTGGTGGGGTAGACTCACAGATGGTAGAGTCCAGGTGCTAGGTTCAAGGTGGATGGAACCTTCTGTCCCTGAAGCTCACGTTAGGAGGCCAGCCAACTAGCCCATGAAGTCACTTTGGGGTCCTTGATTCTACAAATGTAGGTCCAGTCCTTCTCACCTAGGCAAGAAGGCAGCAGGCAGCTTATCAGCAGAGCAGGGCAGCAGTCCTTCAGAGCAGCAATTCAGTGGAGTGGTAGTCCTTTCAGCAGCACCAGGTCCTTCTTCCTGGCATCCACAGGTCTAGAAGTGTACTGCAGAGTTGGTGTCTGAGGTCCAATATTTACATTCAGTTCTGCCTTTGAAGTGGAAGAAGCTTCTAGAGGCATGCATTTGAAGTGTACAGGTGTCCTGTCTTCCTTGCCCAGGGTCCAGACGAACTGCAGAGGGGATTGCAGCACTTTGTGTGGAGGCAGGACATAGCTTATTCAAGTGTAAGTTGGGGTGTGCCCAGCGCCTCCCTCACATCCTGCCAGTGATGGCCCATCCAGGCACACCTAAGCTCCCTATTGTGTGTGGCTGTGTAGGAGAAATACATAAAGCCCAACTGTCAACTACACCCAGTATGTGACCCAAAGACAGGCTGCAGGCATCAAATGGCTAAGGTAGGAAAATGACAACTTTCTAAAAGTGCCATTTTCAAAATTGTAATTTAAAATCCGACTTCACAATAAGTTAGGATTTTTCATTACAAATCAAAAGACACTAAACATGAACTGGTTACCTCTTCTTATTTGGAAATTACAGTTTATTAAATATAATAAGCTAACTCCAATGTTATTCTATGGGAGAGGTGGGCCTTTTCATAGTGAAAAACAAATGTAAGAGTTTTTTATTACTTGGACATGTAAAATTTAAATGCGCATGTCCTACTTTTTGAATACTGGCAGGATGGTCCTCTCCCAGCTACACCCCGGTCCTATTGTTCAATGTCTGCGCCCAGTATGCATTCCTGATGCAGGAGAAATTAACAGGCCAAGGCAGCTGTAAACTCATAGAAGGCCACAGAAAGTTTGGGGCAGGAAAATCGCAGCTTTCTAAAAGTGGCAATTTCAAAACTGTGATCTAAAATCTGACTTTGCCATTAATGAGGATTAACTTACAAATCATTTGTGCTCAAACATGAAGTTTCCACCTGCTCCCAAACAAATGTTAGCACTTCTTACATGTAATAAGGTAACCCAATGTTATTCTATAGGAGCGGTAGGCCTCACAGTAGTGAAAAATGTATTTAGGAGTTTTTCACCACCAGGACATGTAAAACTTAAAAGTACATGTCCTGCTTTCTAAATACATTGCACCCTGCCCTCTGGACTGTCCAGGGCCTACCCTAGGAGTGACATATGTATAGAAAAGGAAGTTTTGGTCCTGGCAAAAGGTTTATTTTGCCAGGTCGAAATGGCAGTTTAGAAATGCACAGTCAGTGCTGCTGCCCACCAGTAGCATTTAATTTACAGGCGCTGGGCATAGGTAGTGCCACTTTACTAGGCACGCACAATTAAATTAAACATGCCCATTGAAAATAAACCAATTCTACCGTGTTTTAAGGAGGCAACACAAAATCTTTAGCACTGGTTAGCAGTGGTAAAGTGTGCAGAATTCTAAAGTCAGTAAAAATGAAGTCAGCAGAACAGGAGGTCTGAAGGCGAAAGGTTAAGAAGAAAACCACACCAAAGATGCCAGGTCTAACAATTCCTAACACATGTATCTTTTCTAGACATTTCAAAATTAGACAGATGTGTCAGTACCTCAAACAGCCGATGTTACGACACCCCCTCTTTTCTTTTTGCCTGCTCACCCTTGTATTCTCATGCTCGCCCAAGCATCTTCATGGCCCTACCAGAATTCAGGAGCAGAGTCTGATACTAGCACTTTGCCCTTGGGAGCGACCAGTTACTCGCCTTCTGTGCCGCTCTCCATGGCTTCTATGTCCTGGTTCCATGACCTCTAATGTTTGTAAAGTGATGCCTTAAATTTCCATTTCTAGTGTTATTGTGCTCCACCTTTGCATGAAAGAAACGAAGATGCATTTGACTATTTCCTGAAACCAAAAGCAAATACGCAGCTGGGAAGATAACCTTTACTCAGCACCAGATGCCTTTCGTAAGGAACATAACAATTACTGAAAAACAGAACACACGTTTACCAGAAAGCCTGTTCACGCATTTTGTCATACAAGCCTTTATAGCATTTGAAATACTGCACCGCTTCCCAATGGAAAATATAATGGGTTGCATTTTTTTACTTTCCCAAAACGTCGGAATGTTGATTATGAAAGCGTGCTCGGTAAAAATGTGAAAGTATTTGACAACCTCCCTCAAAGATGTACTTTGCTTTTCCAAAGGAAACAGTGGATTTCACAACGTAAGGTCGCGCAACCACACGCATAACAAGAAAGACACGTGACTTTCCACCAAGTTACTCATCAGATCTGCACACAGAGGGTAGATATTATTAACACCTGCTGCTCGAATCTTCATACTTAAAATTAGTAGTTTCCTTTCACTGGTCGATCGACTTCGATTGCTGAGTGGAATCTGTGTGTAAAATTAAATTCACGAGCCATTTGACACTCTTTCAAAATTGTGTAATTGCAACAGATGTTTTGGTTTGCGTGGGGTTTGGAAGAAAGGATTATGCTTTTTAAAGAAAAGTTAAAAAAAATTTTTTTTAGTGGCAGCACTTATTTGAAATCGTCACCTCACAACAACAAGCACACTTTACTGTCTGCACTGCACAACATCTTTATAACATTGTTGTGTTGGTTATTCTTTTCTATGAAATGTGGTTCTGTAAGGCTACCATGGTTCTCCTACCTTCCAAGTTCCAAGTGTACACAGGCCCGGACTGGGAACCCAAAGCAGCCCTGGCAAATATTTTCTGACCAGTCCCCCCCTACAGTGCGTAGAGAGAGCAGCGAGAGAGCCTGCCCACTACTAGGGGAATTTGGCGGGGTTCTTCCCCCAAGAAAAGTTTGGAGAAAAAAAGGCCAAAACGGTGCATTTTACAGTACATTTTTCATTACATATTTAATTGTATTAACTTTCAAAGCATAATAAATGATGGCCTTAAAGAGAACCAGGATACCCAGTAATACGTACCCATAGGCATTCTTATAGAGAACACCAAAAATAGACACATGAGAGTAGAGAATCAGAGAACACAAAGTAAAAGTCAGACTAGTATTGTACAGTGCTTCCAAGGCCAGAAAGCAAGGAAATGTTCCAAATAAACACCCAGGCCACTGAGGCCAGAAACCGTGAAGATGTCACACATTAGCACCCCCGGCCAGAAAGCATGGAAATGTCACACATAAACAACCAGGACAGAAACAGCGGAAATATCACACTTAAGCACCAAGGCTAGAAAGCATGAAAATGTTCCACATAAACACCCAGGTCACTGAGGCCAGAAACTGGAATTGTCACACATACAAACTCAAGCCTGTAAGCGTGGAAATATCATGCATAAGCTCCCAGGCCAGAAAGCATGGAAATGCCACACAAAAGCACCCAGGGCAGAAACAGTGGAAATGTCACACATAAGCTCCCAGGCCAGAAAGCATGGACATGTCACACATAATCACCCAGGCCACAAACTGTGGAAATGTCACACAGCAGCACCCAGGCCAAAAAGCGTGAAAATGTCACACATAGCACTCAGGTCAGTAAGCGTGGAAATGTCACACATAAGCACCCAGGGCAGAAAGTGTGGAAATATCACACATAAGCACCCAAGCCAGTAAGAGTGAAAATGTCAACAGAAGCACCCAGACCAGCCCACAAAGCATAAAAATGCCACATATATGCACCCAGGCCAGAATGCATGGAAATGTCACACATAAGCACCCAAGCCAGAAAGCATGGAAATGTCACACATATGCACCCATGCCTTAAAGCTTGGAAATATCACACATAAGCAAGCCAGAAAGCAAAGGCATGTCACACAGAAGCACCCAGGGCAGAAACAGTAGAAATGTCACACATAAGCACCCAAGCCAGAAAGCGTGGAAATGTTCCACATAAGCACCCAGGCCAGAAACTGTGTAACCATCACACATAAGCACCCAGGCCAGTAAGGCTGGATTTGTCACACATAAGCACCCATGCCAGAAAGCGTGGACATGTCATACATAAGCACCCAGGCCAGAAACTGTGGAAATGTCAATCATAAGCACCTAAGCCAGTAATCCTGGAAATGTCACACATAAGCACACAGGCCAGAAAGCATAACCACCCAAGTCTGAAAGCATGGAAATGTCACACATAAGCATGCAGGACAAAAACTGCAGAAATGTCCCACATATGCACCAATGCCAGAAAGCATGGAAATGTCACACATAGGCACCCAGGCTAGAAACTGTGGAAATGTCACACATAAGCACACAGGCCAGAAAGCATGAAAATGTCACACATATGCACCAAGGCCAGAATGCATGAACATATCACACATAAAAACTCAAGTCAGAAAGCACAGACATGTCACACATAAGCACACAGGGCAGAAACAGCGGAAATGTCACACATAATCACCCAGGCCAGAAAGCGTGGAAATGTCACACACAAGCACCCAGTCCAGAAACCATGGAAATGTCACACACAAGTACCCAGGCCAGAAAGCATGGAAATGTCACACTTGAGCACCCAGGTCAGAAACCGTGGAAATGTCACTCATAGCACCCAGGCCAGAAAGTGTGAAAATGTCAGACATAAGCACCAAGGTTAGAAACCATGGAAAAGTCGCACATCAGCACCCAAGCCAGAAAGCGTGGAAATTTCACACATAAGCACCAAGGTTAGAAACCGTGGAAAAGTCGCACATAAGCACCCAGGCCAGAAAGCGTGGAAATGTCACACAGAAGCACCCAGGGCAGAAAACGTAGAAATGTCACGCATAAACAATGAGGCCAGAAACTGTGGAAATGTCACACAGAAGCACCCAGGGCAGAAAACGTAGAAATGTCACGCATAAACAATGAGGCCAGAAACTGTGGAAATGTCACACAGAAGCACCCAGGCCAGAAAGCATGACAATGTCATACAAAGGCACCTAAGGCCAGTGGCGCTGGAACAATTTTCAGTGTGTGGGTGCTGCCATCAATGTTACATCACTGAAGTCATGGGATTGTGAAAAATCCAAGCATCACACAAAGAACAAGCATAGCAAATGAGCCTCGGCCATTCTGGCATAGGTGGTTAGGGTGTGGTATGTAGGCAGTGGAGCATTTTGAAGACCACTGTTGCAAATATATTACTAAACCATGCTGTGGTAGAACTGTCATTTACAGACAGCACATTTTCCATTTGAATTACCAAGAAATCCCAATGACGTGCAGTTTTTTTCAGATAAAACTATGTAGCATTGAAACGATAATGTGTTGTAGTTGGGCTTCAGAAAATATTTATAATTGTACACCATCATTTATTTTGATCCAATTAAAATCATTGTTTTCATCAACCTTCAGAATCAGAAAATAATGTGCTTTGCTTTTCTAAATGCTGATATACTTTGAAATATTTGTACAGTTCTTTTACACATATTTCGTTTTAAAAAATCTGTGTAGTCACAGAAATAAATGTAAACCACTCTCCATTTAAAAAAAAAAAAGAAACAGCAATTTGTCAGGTGACCTGGCCTGACATTTGACCTGTCTTTGAATGCACAGAAAATGTGGCAAGATGTAAACAAAAAAGTAAAGGCATTCTTATTGCCCATTAACCTTTTGAACTCTACCCTCATTATTTTGAGGATGCTGCAGCGGCGCCCGCACCCTTACTTGAGGCACCTATGACCCAGGTCAGAAAGCATGGAAATACGTAATAAGGAAAAGAAGGGGACCCCAATAAGTGAACCTGGGGCAGACTAATGTTTTAGAAAACAATGGTTCTTATGTGGCTAAAAAGGTCCAAAGAAAAGGCAGTGTCAGAATTAGGGACAATGCGCTAGAGTCGAGCTTGATAATGGATATCTCAGGGAGCGATAAGTAATATGAACAGGGACATGTAAGTCAAAATAACATTTGTTATTTATTTTATGAGAATATGCAAGAGAAAATTCAGGTGCTCACATAGGAAAGTGACAACAAGTGTGAAGTGATAAGTGGGGGTGACCTCAAAATATAAACATTGCATTGACAACACATAGAAGAACTCCTAATGAATAAATTATACAAAGTGTACAGAGTTCTTGTTGTAGGGGGTCGACGGCGTTTCGATCTCAGCTATTCGAGATCATCTTCAGGACATAGCAAATGTGAGCAAGCTGGATTCAAAACCGGGCAGTGCCGGGGAGCGAGAAATGAAGCAGAGCGCCGCAAGGGGCATGAAACCCTGATACTTGAAGCGGAGGGCGTGGAACTATTCCAACTGTGACTGGCGTCTGCCAGTGAAGGTACTGAGGAGATATGTAGCACGTGATTCGAACAATTACTTGGAGCTGCGCAAGGAAAGGCCGCTTATTCCGGCGTCATCCGAACCAAAACGGATTGGAAACCACAATGTGGTGCAGTGGATCAAGGCTGCAATGCGAAGTGCGATTCTTCGGTTGCCGATTATTTTCTAATCAGGACTGCATTAGTTAACCTGACAGCGAAGAACATTCAGCAGGCCCTCTGGAGAAGCAGGACACACAGCTCAGCTCTTCGCTGTAAGGAATCAAATTAATAATTTCAGACCTAATCCTAGACCTATGCAGTATGAAGCTCTTGAGGAATGGCAACATGAAGCATACAAAAGTGAAAGAGAAAGGTATCAGACTAGATAGAAGCATACTGTGAGTAGATATTCAGAAGCAAAGTGGGATGCTCAGAAGAAAATGTGGAGAAGAGATATACCTGAAGGAACACAAAGGATTCCAGTTACGGTAGCTGAGACTAATGAGGGAGTAAAATGTAAAGAGAAAAGGAAGAATGTTGAGGAGCAAAAATCTAGGAATACTGAATTTGCTGAGGGAGTTGATGATATAGATGATGAATTTTTAAATGAGTTGTTGAGGAATAGACCTCCGCCTTATCATGAGGAACAGAATCCAGTAGAGAGAAATTTCTTTCCAAGTGCTCCAAAAGTACATTCAGAAATGATACAGGAAAAAACAACCTTAGGACAGAATCAGATTCCAGTTAGAGAGGAGTTGTCGAGAATAGTAACACCAATGAACCCAGCTGCTTTGTCAGTTCCAGTGACTATTGGTCCTGTTGTTCCATTATACAATGATGGACAAGGAGTCTCTCGAGTACATGCATTGACAATACCAGATAGAAATATGAGTGGAGTCCATACAGTTTTAAGAAAAATAAATGGGGATAACCAAGGATCGATTGAGAATAGTGGAGCAAATGTGAGTGCAGTTACGGGAGAGGGATTGGAGCCATTGATTACAGAATAATAGCTCGAACATAGATGTGAGCAAGTTGAAAGCAGATTTGGAAGAGATGATTTTGGGAATGATTAGTTCAGAGAGATTTGCTTTTCATGTGTAAGAATATTATACGGAGAGCGAGAAATTTACATGAGAAGTTTGCTGAAGTGGCACAAACATATGGAATTGGTATAGAGAAGTCCAAAGCTCTACAAAAGACATATCGATTAGACTTTAGTGACAAAGATTTTGAGAATTTGAATGTTTCAGGAAAACGCTTGCAGATCAAAGAGTTAATTAGTACTCTAAGGCTTTAGGGTGAGTTGGATCGATGGGAAGGCAGATGGACGAAAAAGAAAGAGGATACAATAGTGACTTCAGTGGCTTTACCACTGTATCCTGTGAGGGAGACAGGAACTGAAACAGCTGATGTGACAGCATATCCTATGAGAGAAGTACCAGGAGTTGGGTTTGTTCACGTCCCTTGCTCGAGGCAGGATGTCTTATCATTTATGAATGATTTCTCTAGGTTGAGAGAAAAACCAGTGTAATGGTATAAACACTTGGAGAGGTTTGTTAATGTTTCAAAAGTTTTGTGGATGGATTTGGATGGCTTATTTGATATTGTAGTTCTGGGTGATTTGTGGGTCGAGTGTAAAATTACTGTGGATTGGCCAAAAGAAGAATATCCGAGAGATCCAAAGACAGGAGCACCATCTGAAGAAGTAATGAAAAAGTATAATCAGGCCATTACATATTTGAAAGGGAAAATATCACTGAAGGAAACAGATTGGATGAGAATAGACAGGACTACTCAGGAATTGAAGGAGTCAGTGCATGCATACTTTGAAAGGCTTTTACAGGTGTTTAAGCAGTACAGTGGTATTTTGTGTATTGATTTGTGTACGGTTTGAGACCAGAAATAAGTGCTATGATTCACCAGCATTTAGTTTGTTGGCAAAGCAAGTCGATTGATGAGATTCTTCGTTATGCAAAATATTGTGGTGATGATATTGAGTCGCGACATAAAAAGTTGAAAGAGAAATTGATGTTGGTCCAAATGAAAGCAGCAAAGAAAGGAGGATTTCTGAATATGAATACAGATTTTACAGAAGCTCATCAGGGAAATGGTCAGACTACTACTGGTGTGAAAAGTGTAGTGTCAAATGGAAATACTATGACACAAATGATACCGATACCACAAGGGAAAGGTCGAGGTGGTAATATAGATGAATTGAAAAAGAAGTTTGCTTGTCACGCGTGCGGCAAGTTGGGACATTGGAAGCGAGAGTGTAAAAGTATACAAGTAAATACAGGTGATACTCAGTTTGTAGATACAGGAGTGAATGGAATGAATCAGATGCAGATGAAACAACAGAATCAGAATCAGCAGATGATGGTTGGCAGAGGCCAGACTCAGCAGATACCTCAAGCTCCTTTGCAGAATATGAATGGTCAAGTACAAAAATACAATACGAGTGTGGGTTTCCATACAAATGATCAATTAAATTCAAGTTTGCAGGTGTCTTCGCAGTATTTGGTGCAGGTGGATGGAAATGATTCAGATCCATCTCAATGATGGTGCCTGAGGGGGAGGAGGAGTGCGTGCTTGGTGCATCCCTAGAGGTAGATCAGTGTGGTCCCCATGTGTATGGCGAGGTTGACGGAAACACAGTTACGTTCCTCGTAGATACTGGTGCTACCAGTTCCACTGTGAGAACTGTGGAAATTCCTCACCTACCCTTCTTGGTAGAAATTATAAAAGTTGTGGAAGTTTTGAACAAAATGATTAAGACCCCAATGACTAAACCAATAAAAGTACAGATTGGAGGATTTCAGGAATTACACAAATTTGTGGTGTGTGACACAAGTCCAGTTAATCTATTAGGAAGGGACTTGTTGTGTAAAATGAATTGTTCCATATACTGTACACCAGATGGAATAGCATTTCATACAAAAAATGCAGATGTAGTATTTAAAATGGCACGACAAGGAACAGAAGTGAATGATTTATACCCTTTATTTACAGTGAATGATTTACCTGTTGAGTTGAGAGATACAGTGCTGTTTGATGTGTAGGATTTTCAGGAAAAAAGACATTGGATTAATGAAAGGAGTAGCTCCAATTCAGATTACAGTTAAAACAGGTGCAGAATTTCCAAGAACACCACCTTACAAAATGAGTCCTGAAACAATTGCAGGAGTAACACCTTTGATTGAAATGTTAATCGAAGAAGGTATTCTAAAAGAGACCCTAGGCAGTCCATGTAATTCTCCTAATATGGAAATTCGCAAACCTAATGGAGAATATAGAATAGTGCAGGATTTGAGGAAAAATAATCAGATTGTAATACCTTGTTGTCCAATAGTGCCAAATCCAGCTGTGATCCTATACCAAATTCCATGTGAAGCAATATGGTTTTCAGTGATTGATCTATGTCAAGCTTTTTTCTCAATACCTTTGCATCCAGATAGCCAGTATTTGTTTGCATTCCGGTTCGGAAACCATGTCTTGGCATGGTGCCGAGTTCCTTAAGGGTATGCAGAAAGCCCCTCAATCTTCAATCAGATATTGAAGAAATGTTTTGAGTCATTGGTAATGCCTAATATTTCAGTTTTAGTGCAATACATAGATGACTTATTGGTTGCGTCGGAAACAAAAGAAGCATGTGTAACTGATACAATAGCTCTACTGAACCATTTGGCAGTAGGTGGGCATAAAGTATCACTGGCAAAACTACAATTTTGTCAAAAAGAAGTTCTTTACTTGGGTCATAACATTGAGAAAGTAATCAGGAAAGAGTCCCAAGATCGGATCAATGCCATTTTGCAAATTAATCCGCCGAGTACACAAAAAGAATTTCAAATGTTTCTGGGAATGGTTGGATTTTGCAGGCAGTGGATCCCAAGTTTTTCATTGATAGCCAAGCCTTTGCAAAAGCTGAAACACAAAGACGTGTCAGATCCTGTACATCTTGATGATGAATGCATGAAAGCATTTCTTGAACTGCGAGACAGTTTGTGTGGAGCACCCCCATTGGGGATGACAGACTTTAGTAAAGATTTTGCACTGTTTTGTAGGGAACCCGATGGTTGTGCACTTTCAGTTCTGACCAAAATGCACAGAACAGCACGCCGTCCAGTGGCATATTTTTCAGCCACGTTGGATCCTGTAGCTGCAGCCTTACCTGGTTGTTTGAAAGCAGTTCCTGCTACCTGTATGAGTTTGGAGCAGAGTGAAACAATTGTAATGGGACATCTATTGAGAGTGTATGTACCACATTCAGTTGAGATTTTGTTAACACGAACTCGCGCACAGCATCTTACAAGCAGTAGGTTAACAAAATATGAGCAAGTGATTTTGGGTGCAGAGAATGTGTCTGTGACAAGATGCACGAGTTTGAATCCAGCTACTTTGTTACCGATTCAAAGTTGTGAAGTGGTGGTGGAAGAAGCAGAACATGATTGTTTGGATGTGACTGAATTGTGTACAAAACCAAGACCTGACATATAGGATACTCCATTACCTGAATCTGATCATGTTTTGTTTGTGGATGGATCATGTTTGAGAGATTCCGAGGGTACCTTGCGAGCAGCATATGCGATTTGTACAGTGACGAGTGTCATTGAGGCATCATGGTTGATGGTGGCAGAGTTGATTGCGCTGACTAGAGCATGTTGTTTTGCAAAGCAAATGCAAGTAACCATATTCACAGATAGTCAATATGGTTTTTGGGTGGTGCATGACTTTGGGCAATTGTGGTCTCAGCGTGGATTTTTGACCTCTTCGGGTTCACCCATACGAAACGGAGAGTGTGTAAAAAATCTATTGATGGCACTACATTTGCCAGCCCAAATTGGGGTGGTAAAATGTTCAGCACATAAATCTGGTTGTGACTATGTCACCGTTGGCAACATATATGCTGACGAAAGTGCGCTCTTTTGTGCTCAAAATTCATATACAATAAATGGGGAACATTTGAAAGAACAATCTGATCAAGCAGAATGCAAGTTAATGTTCTTAACTGTTGAAACATGGGAAGAAATTATGAATTACAAGATGCAGTTACTGAAGCAGAAAGAGAAGGGTGGATCAAAGCAGGATGTACACGCAAAGCAGATGATGAAGTGTGGGTTTACACGGATGGAAGACCAATTTTGCCGGATAGTTTATCACAAATTGCAAGAGTTTGTCATTGTCCGACACATGTAGGCAGAGATGCTATGATAAGACTTTTCAAACAAACAAAGTTCAATCTAAAATTCAGAGTCATTGCAGAGAGTCTGTGCCAAAGATGCGTGACATGTCAACAACAAAATCCAGGGGAAAGACAGATGTTAGTTTGATTCAAAGTGGAAAAGCAGCAGGTCCATTTACGCGTATACAGATGGACTTCATAGACATGCCTCCTTGCAATTGATTAAAACACGTTTTGGTGATTGTGTGTCTGTTTTCACGCTGGGTTGAGGCATACCTAACAAGACGTAATGACAGCCTAACTGTTGCTAAATTGTTGCTTAGAGAGCTTATTCCTAGGTTTGGATTTCCAGTCTCATTAGAATCAGATAGAGGAACGCACTTCAATAGCAAAGTGGTTCGAATGATTTGTGCTGTCTTACAAATTGAGCAAAAACTGCATTGTGCTTATCGACCTGAGGCATCTGGTGTGGTTGAGCAGATAAATGGCACAATTAAATCACGACTAGCTAAGGTTTGTGCATCCACAACACTGAAATGGCCTGATGCGTTACCATTGGTGTTGATGAGTTTGAGAAGTATCCCAGACAGAAGAATTGGACTGTCCCCACATGAAATTGTCATGGGGAGGGCTATGAGACAGCCAACAGTCCCAGCAAATCAACTTGTGAACATATCTGATGATTTAGTGTTCGATTATTGTAAAGGATTGGCTGACGTAGTGCGTTCTGTGTCTCACCAGGTTGGAGAAGTCGCAACTACTGTCCAACAAGAACAGGCACATGATTTGAGCCCCGGAGACTGGGTGCTCATCAAGAAACATGTGATGAAGTCTTGTTTGGAACCTCGTCAGCATGGGCCATTTCAAGTGATTCTTGTGACAACAACTGCAGTTAAATGTGGTGGTTTGCCTAACTGGATCCATGCTGTACACACCCATCGAGTCCCATGTCCACTTGAAAGTACAGAGTCAATTGAAGGTGAATGAAGAGAACAACAAGAGCCTGAACAGACTGAGAATCAAGTAGACTGTGCGCAAGATACTGGGTCTCGCAACACTGTCACTGTCAGAGCTGAAAGAGAGTTGGTCCCTGAAAGAGACAGAGAAAAAGAAAAAAGGGAATCAGCTAAGCAGAGTCTTGAATCAAATGAAGTAGACAGTGTTTCTGGAAAACGAGCAAGAAAAGGTGATAAATGGCTTGGAGGAGTTAAGCAGTTAAAATATACTTTGAATGAAAAGATTCCAGTGACTATAATTGAAATCCCTAGCCAATCTGAACAAAGTGATACAGAGGGAGAAGAAAACACAGTACGCAGAACAAAAAGCAAGAATTCCAAATAAAAAGTACACAGCTCAAGATTGGACCTATTTGGCTGCGACGAATGATTGGGAAAAATAATTAATTGCGTTTTGTTCCAAAGGCAACTCATCATATGAGCGACCCTAAATGAACTGTTTATGAGAGAAGAGGGTGCAGAAAAAAAGAGGAGATTTGAAAATAAGTACGTGATACACAAACCTTGCTGATACATTTTCTTTTTTTAAAATCATTTTTATTTTTACTCTATAAAATGGATAGAATTGAGACTGGTAATCAAAATCAAAGCTTAAATAGGCGAAAGTGTCTAAATGCTTGCTTTATATTGTTTGTTTGGTTAGTGTTAGTACTATTAGTGCCTTATTTTATGTATCCTGTCAGACCTACTAATGATTATGTAAATACAATAACGGAAGTGGCAAGAGTCCTTAAAGAAGATCAAGAAATAAATATTAAGAAGCTAACAGGGAATGACTTACACCAAGATAAATCCATTAACGACTTTTCGTTAAATGTTTTTACTAAACTTTTGTATGAGTATGTCGATACTATGGACCAAGAGATTGTTATGTGTGCATGCAATTACTCTCGTCTGTGTTAGAAGGGGTGGCCTATCGCCACCTACCTTTAACTTATGGAATGTCTTGTAGTGTACTAACAAATTTGTTCTATGGCAAGGAGCAGTTTCAATATTACTATTCAAATTATGATTTAGTTTTTTCAGAAATTCCTGTTGGGAAGCATCTGAATATAGTGACTAGTGCAAGGAATGCTGAGTATATGGGTGAATTCTTTCTTTCTTTCTTTCTTTCTTTCTTTCTTTCTTTCTTTCTTTATTTATTTATTTATATAGCGCAACTAATACCCTAAGGCATCTAGGCGCTTGTCGTCCAACATCCTGCCAGCCATGAAGTAAAAAAGTGCTGAATATTAAAAAATAAAAATATAACTGAAGTTAAGCCTTAAAAAGCCAAGTCTTCAGACCCTTCCTGAAAGAAATCAGGTCAGGTGAGTTTTTAAGTGTGAGTGGCAACTGATTCCACAATCTGGCAGTGATATTTAAAAAACTTTTGCCACCCCAGTTAGAAAGTCGTGCTTTGGGGACCTCCACCAACATATGTGAAGAGGACCGCAGCATTATGGTTGGTGTGTACCAGTGGAACTGGTCAATCAGACATGCAGGGCCCTGGTTGTGCAGTGCCCTAAAGGCAATGCAAAGTGCCTTAAAATTGATCAGTTTTTCCATTGGATGCCAGTGTAGGGTATTGAGGGCTTCCTTTGCAGAAGAGTATTTTGATAATCTAAAGAGCAGATGGGCGGCTGAATTCTGTATAACCTGCAGTTTGACAAGGAGGGCTTTGTTAATTCCAATCAGAAGGCCATTGCAGTAGTCCAGCCTTAATAGGACTAATGCCGAGACCACTGTTTTCTGCAGGTCCAGTGGTATGAAAGGGAAAATTTTCCTCAGGACCTTCAGAGAATAGCAGGTAGCTGAGTTAATCGCATTCACATGGTGGGAGAAGGAGAGGGTGGTGTCAAAGATGACTCCCAGATTTTTTGCCTTGGAGACTGGAATGGGGAGAGGGTCTAGTTCCGTGGGCCACCAGTCCGAAGACCAGAGGGAAACATCTCTGCCAAAACGAAGAACCTCCGTCTTATTCGAGTTCAACTTAAAACAGTTCTCTGACATCCAACTACTCACCTGTCCCATATAGGCGTGAAAGTTATGGACTGTGTTTCGGGAGTCATCTGAGATGGACACTATAATCTGGGTGTCATCAGCATATGACACCATAGCAAATCCATAGGATTTGATAAGCCTGGCCAGGGAGACCAAATACAGATTAAAAAGAATCGGGCTTAAGGACGAGCCCTGTGGAACCCCACACAGAAGATTGAAACTCTGGGAGCTAAGGCCGTCCATCTCCACAAATTGTTCCCAGTCCGAGAGGAAGGAATTAAACAGTGATAAGGCGGCCCCAGCAATGCCTATTTCTTGGAGGCGATGTAATAGGAGGCCATGGTCCACCGTATCGAACGCTGCCGAAAGATCCAGCAGGATCAATGCCGCCATCCCTCCTTTATCTACAGAGCGCCTGATTTCTTCAGACGCCGTGATCAGTGCAAGCTCGGTGCTATGTCCACTTCGGAAACCATATTGAGATGGATCCAGAATGTCATTGGTAAGGATAAATGAAGTTAATTCTTGGTTTATATATTTTTCAAGAAGTTTTGCCGGCAGTGGCAGGCGAGCAATGGGACGATAATTGCCTGGGTCTGCTTTATCCAAGATGTTTTTTTTTAATAGTGGTAGAATTGAAGTCTTTTTCCATTTTTTAGGGAAAATACCAGTTTTAGGAACAAGATTAAATATCTCTGTAAGATGGCTCATACCACTAAGCCTATAGATACTGTACACGCACATAGAAATAATCTTAAATGAAGTTTACACAGTGTAGAAATAGAGTTTATAAATACTGATTGGATAGATGACAAGAGCTTAAGAGAAAAGCTGCAGAACAGAAAACTAATATACCTTCATAGGCTCATAGGGAGGGTAATTATAAGAAAGGTGAGACATATGCTGCAATGACTCTGGATTGGCATCACAAAGGGAAACTTTGCTTACTAAGATAGAAGACTGAATATAATAATTATTTCATTGGTTCTAGTGAATGTGAACATACCTTTCTAATTAAGGGAGGTTGGGGATTAAGAGGTGGTACTGATCCAGTTTTTCCTGGAGTATATTATGTGTGTGGTAAAAATGCTTATTATAGATTGCCACAACATTGGTATGGATGTTGTTATGTGGGCATAGTTTTTCCAAAGATATATCACGTGAATGAAAATCATGGAACCAATGAAAAAAAACTAACACAGAATAAAAGGGAAATAAGTGTTGCGGAAATTGTGGGTGATATTTTTGGAGCATTAATACCCTCATTGGGAGTAATTTTGAATTCCCATAAAATTTGAAAATTGTCTACAGTGGTTGATCGTTTATCAACAAATACTGCTGGTGGGTCTTTAATGATTGATACTGAAATGGTTGCTATGAGATCTATGGTTTTGCAAAATAGGCTTGCATTTGATGTATTATTGGCAAAGAGGACGGAGTCTGTAGTATGCTGAAAATTCATCAATGTTGCACTTATATCCCTGACAAAAGCAGAGATTTGGAGGTATATATAAGTAGCATTACTCATTTGCGTAGTGATTTAACAGAACTAAAAGTTGATGGTGCATGGGAAAAACTTGGTAAGGGTTTTTCCTTGTTAGGTAATTGGTTTACATCACTAAGTAAAAGCATGCTAGGACAAATATTAACACCAATAATTGCTATTGCTGCTGGTATACTAATCATATTACTGATATATAGATGTTGTAAGAGCAAAGTAGTAGAGACAAAACGAAAGGCAAGAAAAAGGAAAAGGGATGAAATTGAAATGGAAGACAAAAGGGTGCTTATTATGAAGTGTTAAGGGATATAGAGGGTGTTAGACTAAAACAGATGAGAACAAGTGCATTCTGAGATAATCAGATCGTAATCAGATTATGTGGATTGTGTGATGGCTTGATTTGCCATCACATAGGGGATTGATGGAGCATGATTATTTGAGACCAATTTTGCTTGAATCAAGTCTGCTCATTTAGTGTGAAAACGAATTTGTATTTTACAAAATTACTAATGGTGTGGTAATTTCAAGAAACGTGAGAGTTTTTTTTAATAAAAGCACAATGTACAAATGTGCAAGAATAACACAACATAATGATTTAGTGTTCAAAAGCTGCAATGAGAAACAATGCAGAAGGGTTGCAGACTGAAGTGATGAGAGATGTCTTTCTTTTTGTCACAGGAGAGAAACTTATTAAATATACTAAAGAATATAGTGCAAAAGTAAATTGCAAGTAGTAATAGAGAAAATATGATAACGAGCATGCTTAATAAATAACGATTCTTGCTTATGTTTTCCCCTGAACATGAAAGCCATAAATAAAATTGGTTGCATATACTTTTAGAAAAATGTGTACTAGACTATGCTTCTAAGTTTATTTGAAAGATGTTCTTTATTGTATCGCTTCTTATGTATTCACTATTTATCATGCATTATTAATAGTGGTGTGTTTTTATTCCTTAGAAAATGATGATTTTGTGGTTTTCCATGTAGGCCTCAAAACCTGTTAGTGTATTATTTCTTTCCTAATGTAGGCCTCAGGAAAATGTATTTAGGCTTTCATTATTTTAACAATGCTGATTTATTTGCTTCAGTTATGAGTGTTTATCTTTAGAGTTTCCTTCCTACGGTTAGAATATTTCTTTCTATGAAAATTGTGTCAACTATGTTGCAAGCTAATGTGGAAGCGAGCGCGTGGATATGAAAAGTTTGGATGTGCTTCCAATTTCCGAGGTGACATGACGTTTTGCGAGTGAACAAAAGCATCTTGTTAAAGTTCCGGATGAACTAGGCTGGAGAACGATCACACCATGGATTCTAACCAATGAAAACGTGTAAAATTGTGCAGAAGCTACATTTGGGGGCCGGAATTGCGAACATTTATGGGGTATAACTACTCCGTGAGAAAAAGAAGTCGGGCTGGCTGGTTCTCTCTGACTCGCTCAATGCTTTCCTGGCTGCTGGCTATTTCCTTGTGACTCTGGACGTGACATGCTGTCAGTCCGAACTTTGACTCTTTCCCAGAACTGAACTATCCTGATTTTCCTTGCACCTCATCAGCTGGTGATGTTACACAAGCTAGACCTTTTCAGCTGAAGGGTTAGCTGATTCAGATCTTTTGCACGCTGTGCAAATAGTTCTTTGACCTTAGGTTCATATGAATCTCGAATTCGCATACTGAAATTGCAATGTGTATCTTTTCTTTGTCTCTCTCTCTCTCCCCTCATGCCAGTTATTGATGTATGATGTATTTGCCATGATTTGTATTTTTTATTGTGAATTTACCTGTAATCATTTGAAATAACAAAAGCACGGAGTATACTAATGTACTCTTGTGTATTGACCATTCATCTTGAATCTCAGATAAAGGTACCTTGATAAATATACTGAGTTTGTTTTTATTGATGAGTTTTAACTGACATAATATTATTTTGACTGATTGTTATTAGTTAGGCATTTTCTTCATTACAGGTCCTCATGAGGAAATTGCATCCATCTCTAATTATCTGAGTCCCTATTAGCTCTTACAAAGATCTATGGGCGGACCTCATGATTTGTAAGTGGTTATAGAGTTTCTATGGGGCCAAACTCTTGGTTTTGTAAATGATTGTATAGTTTGGTTCAGGATATAGTGGATATTGTGAAATTGTTTATAAAATTTACATCGCTTCCGCTGGATCACCCCGCGCCCCGAGATAAAAAATAAAATGGTAATTCATTACCATTTTATTTTTCATCCTCCTGTCCTGAACCGAGGGTCAGGACAGGGGCGGGGCTTATTGAGATCAGCAGCAGGGAGGAGGGTGGGCTGTATGTGCACTTTTCAAAGTGTGCATGTCTCTTTGCCTGGCCGTCTTGAGACGGCCAGCCAGACATGCACACTTTGAAACCTCTAATCGAGCTGTCTTAAGACAGGTGGGTTAGAGCAAGTGCAGGCCTCCAGAGCACTGTGGAGTGCCGAGTGACTCTGTTTCCTCCAATCGGAGCGTGTCACTCTCACAGCATGAGAGCAGCACCAGCATTGATCAAGGGATTTCTTGGTGGCCGGGCTGCAGTCAGAAGAGGTCCAAAGCAGGAGGTCCTGTCTTAAGGTAAGTTTACTTTTAATATATTTTTAGTTTATTTGTCCGTGTGCGCCTTTTTATTTTTATATATTTTTTTATTTGTTCACGCGCTCCTGTCCCCACTTCCCCATTGATGCCAGCCGCCACTGTCCAGTTGATAAACAAGCAAACATGTAAATAAGCAAATATAAAGAAATTGTGTCAACAAAGTAAATACATCAAGAACACACCCTGGATATCAGTTACCAGGTACACTTTATGTCACATCTGCAGGCTTCATGATGTCCCATCACAAAACCCTAATGGGAACACAAATTGAACAATGCAAGCATTCATGAAATGCCATTGTTACGTAATGACTGTTTACAACCTTCCCCAAGCCTGCATTCTTACATCCTCTGTTACTTCATGGCAAGGCAGCTGTCTAGCATTATGCATAACTTCCTTCATTCAGCACTTTGTAGCATATCACAGTGAACAGAAGTACTCAGAACCAAATATAAGCCCACAATGATAATTTGAACACTCATGTCACCTGCATCTTCAGCCTCTGTTTGCTGCTCTGACTAAATCTTTGATTGTGAATTTAATTGGATGACTTGAAGCTTACATGTAGTTGGTAATAAGTGTATACTTTGAATAATGGGTTTCCTGCTCGCATTATTCAGGATCATTCTTTAGAAATAATTTAAAAGTCATAAGAAAGGGCAAAACAAGTTAGAAAAAAGTGGTTACGATCTTACAGAATTTCTGTTTATAATTAATATTATCTTTGAGTGGTAGTGGTAAAGTGGCATTTCTAAATCTTTAAATGAGACTGTTTAGAAATGTGTTGGGTTTAAACAAGCTGCATAGGGCCACGAGGGCATGCTGCATGGGCCATGATTGCAGGATGTGCCATTTTGAGTAAGGACAATCGTCATACTTATGACGCGGTGAGGCCCTTCATTTTCTGAAGTTGTTTGGGTGCACATGCTGACATTGTGATGCCCTTATTTCTAAAGAAGAATGGGCACGCTTATACTTGTGAGTTTTATTTAAGGCCCATTGAACATATTTTTTTCATTGTGCATGCAATCTATTTATTTCTCTATTGGAGTGCACTGTGCATCCTCACACAGAACAAAATGGCAGTTACTGGTCAGAGAAAAACAATGCTAACGTGAAATAGAAATTTGTAAGTCGAGCATATATTTTATTTTTTGATTGAGAACAAGAGTATTGTTAGGTATGTGAATACTTCTGTTTGAATATTTAGACAATATTGTGTTGATTTCTAACTGCCTCTTCTTATTAAAGATTAACTGAACTGAAAGGAAATATATAAGGGAGAAGCGAGTGCCTTGAATGCAGGTGTACAGGAGGAAATTATCAAGAGATCAGTGAGAAACGAAATAAGGGAGTCGTTTCAAGATGCTATTCAGTCATTAATGGCTAACAATAGGAAGGAGATTTGTGAGAAAAACGATGAGTTGTGGTCACTTACTGAAGATGATGAGAGGTTGCTAAAAGGTCCTGATGGTAAGTGTATGGAAAGGAGAAAATATTTGGATGAAAAAGAACAATCAAGTGGGTTAAGGATAGGTGCCCAAAGCATCACAAAAGGAATGGGTGCCTTAAGTGGCAAGTAAAGAACACAGGTTTCAATGGGCCTGTGGGCATGATAGTCTGAATTTAAAGGTTGATGAATATAATTTAGATCAAACAAATGATGACTTGGGATGAATTTGGGGAAGGAAATGTATTAAAAACACAATCATCAGTCTTTTGGGTTAATTTGGTTATTACCGATGTATATTTTTGAGAGATTTGAAACCATGTATCTTAATGGCTCCTTATGCATCTTTGTACATTACAAATCTCAATAAAGAAAAATAAAAAAAATAAAAACACAATCATCAGCAGTACTGAAATACTGTTTAATCCTGGTGAAGTCATGAAGCTTATAAGACTAAATAGGCCACCTCTCTCGAGATACAATACCATGTGGGAGGTGAATCTAATTTTGAATTTGTTTGAAAGTTGGCCATCGAACAGCTGTGGGAGAGTTTACATGGAAACTAGCTACTTTATTATGGTTGACTAAATTTGAAAGAGTCTGGGTGTGAGAGCTTTGGATTTCTCTGATAGGTATCACCAACCTAATGAAGTATTTTTTGGAAGTATGGCGATTCAATTTTCTATCCAAGTTTTGATAATCCTCCTACATTTTGTGTGCTTCTTTGTATGAAGTAGTACTAGTAACATCTGAGTGAGAGAAGCAGTGCTGGTGTTGATCAGTTGTTAATGTCATATAGGAAGAACTTTAGGGTTGTAGTTCCAATGACTATTGCTAGATGGGTCAAGACTGTGAAGCAGGAGGCTGGTGTTGATCAGGGCCGGACTGGCTACCGGGCGTTTTGGAATGCTGCCGAGCTGGGGGCTGATTTCGTTGATGGGGACCTGCGTGTGCTGAACGAAATTCGTTTTGCTTTGTTGATTTCGAAGCACACGCAGGTCTCCATCAACGAAATTAGCCCCCACCGCAGTGACATCAGCCCCCAGCTCGGCAGCATTCCAAAACGCCCGGTAGCCAGTCCGGCCCTGGTGTTGATACGTTTGTACTCAAATTGGATTCTGTCAGGGGTGATATGTTTAGTAAAGTTTATTTTACAGGGGAAGAATAGAAGATATTCTTAAAGCTGTGGACTGGTTGAGTGAAGGAGGTTTTAATACTTTTTATTTTAAACCAGTGGCGCATGTTTCAGGCTATGCTTTAAAGGACTTTGTACATACATAATGGTAGCCTCCTGTCTTGTCTAAAATACTGATTCTCCAAACTTAAGTAATAAGAGCAGTGAAATTGTGTATATGACAAGGATGCTAGCATTATCCCTCCCACCAAGCCAGTGTTTTCTATAGTGGAACAAAGGGATTTGAAAAATAAAAAAACAGATAATTTTCTTGTTTTTGTGGAGAGCTGTATTTTCAAGAATTAAATATTTTATTCTAGTTAATTAATGAAGGAAGATTGCAGGAGATGGGGAGAGGAACAGGAAGTAGATATTACGGAATTTAGAATGAGTCAGCAACCAAAAGAGGATGAAGATGGTGGACACAGAGCTTATATGGCACATGAGTCTTCTAACTTTCATTATGTGGTTACATTTAGTCTTGCGTTCTTGTGTGTACTGTGAAATGCTGCAGATTAGTGAATTAAGAATGTTATGCGTAACACTATCCTCCTTGCCTTTTAGAAAATCTTGATTCTCTTGTTACGTAAGCCCGGACAATCAGTATTTTCTCTCATGTGTTTCCTGGTAGGCATGCTTGTGTCTGCTTATGTAGATCCTGTGTCTCATACTCAATGACCGTTGAATTTTTAAAAACAATATTAAGGAGGATGATCCAGGAGTCAACTTGGAGTTATTCATGTTCTTGTGCTCTGTATTTCCTGGAATGTTACATACTTAAACTATCTTGACCTGAATATGAGTGATGACTAGTACCAAAGTTTGAAGCACTCATTACACTGCACGGTTCCTTGAGTCTCTTAATTAAAACTCTGAAGGTTGGTATAAAATTGTAGACAACCCTTACAAAACATTACAAGGATGCGATATACATCAAAATCCGAACAAAGGTAGGTTAATTTTTGGAAAGTACATCATCTACTAACTTATCTACAGTAACAGCTTACCAAGAGGATGCACTTCCATAATCGATCCCAAACACTCTATGACTTGTTATTTACCCTTAACCAATCCACATTCCACACTCTCTGTGCACTCACATCACAGACGTTTCTCAGAATATCACACGCCTCCCTTTTATAATTTAACAGGCAGAAACTAAAGCCAAATGAGGTATGTAGATGTGAAGTTAAGAATAGTAAATCTATATTTACCTATGTACACTTACCTTATAGGTTTCATCCGTATTCCACGCATTTCACATGTGGTTTCTTGAGTGGGGTACTTCTTAAAAAAAAAATCTAAAATAAGGCTCAAATGTACACCCTAATCCATCATCAGTGCAAAAAGTATATCATTCAATTTCACCTCATTGTCAGGAGGGCCACACCCTGCACCACCTTTGACAGGTAGCACAATGTCTTCACAATCGCCCTTAACTCCATTTATTCTCCATTGTTCTTACTTCTCCAACACTAAAATAACAGCCATTTTTATTGAAACTCTTACAGAACACTTTTAAGGCAGGATATTACTTTTTAATTGCAGCATGCCTTACATTGTCTAAAACAAGCTTCATTGAAAATTTTAATTTCTTCCACTTGAACAACATCCCTATGTCTCACATCTGCAGTTTTTACATCCATTTTACTGATGTCTCCCTCTCCTATTTCCTCCCTGCATACCAAATAATATATATTCCATCTCTTAAGTAATGATGAACATTTAATTAAGGATGGCATTCTCTTTGAGTCAATGATATTCCCTCACTTTATCACTACTACAACTTAACATGAACTGGTATCTAATTCTGCCACCAGCATTCACCCCCACATTTACATAAATATGTAATTTTCCTCCTGTCATATTATTCAATGCTCTTACAATCCATCTGTATATTCATAGCAAAATGGTATCTTTATAATTCAGTGCTGATTCTGGGCACGTTATGTCTGTCCATTTTTTGTGCAAGTCTCATATTCATTTAAACTCTTGTTCTTATCATCAAATAGGTAAGGTAAGCTGTTGAAGGGAATCTTAACCCTGTACCCTAAGGCAGTGGTATTAATAATGTTTTATTTTTCTGCTTTGCAGTCATTTGAGGCAACATCTTTTGCATAGTACCCAAAGACTTGGTGCCAGGTTTAAAGATTAGCGAACAGAGTGCTCCATCACTAACATGACAGAGTATCCTGTCCGCCAGATCCTCGGTCCTCCCCCCTCATTTTGAGTTAGCCCACTATCAGATTTTTTTCCACTGAGCTCCGTCACTTGAATGCTTACTCTGATGGCCAAACAGAGCAAAGGCCATCAAAGATGGGCATTACTCTGCCCACCTGTTTACAGCAGACCATTGGATGTCCTTTTTTCTATCTGTCACTGGAGCAGCGCAACTTAGAGTCCACTGTCGCAAGTCACACAAAATGCTAAATATATACGTGCACTTGACATTATATTTTAAATTGGTGTTCTCACAGTTAGTGTTAGGAGAGATTTCCTTTAAACTTAGAGAGGTACAGACCTCTCTGCTAGCCCTATTCTTGCAAGTGTGAAGCTTTATGCAAAATACTTATTTCTCTTTTCTTTAGACTTCTACTGAAGTCTAATCATGCTGACACCTTCTTTTCCTATGCTCCTGATTTAGAGACCCTTGATAGATGATCCTATATCCGATTTATGTTTAGAAAAGAGAAGGTAAGTTTCTTTATGGAACACGTCTGCTTTAATTTGTGTTTATACAATTGTGATTGTTGCAATTCGATATGTCATATTATTGCACCTTAACTTACTGAGATAATTCAGCTTACTTAATGCATTGCTGCATCTATTGAATTTAATCTTGGTGTATGTATTTACTGGATTGATTGGTAATCCAAAATAAAACCCTTTAACAATATTCAGCGATTCCTAGTCCTTATTGTGAGGTCACATTGGCTTCACAAGATAGAAATGTGCTGTTTATGTTTACTCCCTTTCGGTGCTTCACCTATTAACTGTCCATATTACCAATGGGGGAAAATCTTTTACGGCTTGACTAAGACATTACATTGTAAGGCCCAGTGCAGCATTATCACCATCTGGCAGTGAAGAAGAGCAAAAACAAATACTGACCCTACACACTCACTCATTGGAAAAATTCCCTGAGTGTGGGGGTCATTACTTATTTACTTTTCACTCACTAGCCCCCACGTTAGGAGTTTATTTTTGGAAAAGAAAAACTTTGTTACAGTTTGGTGAATGGTCATCCAACTCAAAGGCGGCCATCCGCCAAACTTTCTGTCCCTTGATAGAAACCACATTGATGTCGATTCCTATCAAGGCACAGAGATCACCAATGGCCCAGCATTGATCTAAAACATGGCAGATGGTAGTTCATGTGGGTGGTGGGCATAATATCCTCCACCATCCTGACACACTGTACTCCTTCCACCAAACTTTAATTTGGCTCTTTCATCCCCTTTGAGCAGTAATATTCTGCAAATTATTAGACTGAATGCAAAAGACTCAAACTTAACAGTAGAAACATGACTACATCACTATACAAAGAAACCACTGGTATCTGAAATAATATTCAAGAATTACAGAAAAGCAGAAGTTTTCTTTGAAATTCTACTTAAATATGAGAGGAATTTCAGTGATGGACAACACAATGTAGAAAAAGTGACTTCCATTGAATATAGTGGAATTATGAAACCAGGAAAGAAGGTCTCCAAAATCACAAGATCAACACTGAAGTATCCTCCAATTAAGTATTCATAGAGAGGAATGGTGATAATCTTTGCAAACAGCTCACCAATTAATTTTGAACATTCTCTAGTGACATCAGAAGATGAATCGTGCTAATCCAAAACACAACAGCACTGTTGCTTCCACAAGGCTAGCACCATAAAACGAATGATACTCATAGCCAGATTTATCAATGCTTTGTATCAGTGCAAAGTGATGAAAAGTGAAGCAACTCAGTTCAAAGTATTGATTTGTTATTTACAAAAAGTGCTATGCAATTCCTTGCATTACTTTGTGTCAAGGGGAACTCCCATGCTACCACCCTTCATACGCACACAAAGCCCTATCGACTAGCATTTGTAGGCAGGGCTTTGTCTCCTTGAAGCAGATGAAAAACTTTACGAACTTGAACGCGTGCTGCACTGTGCAGCACACATACAAAGTGAGAAAAGTTTAGAAAAGTTTAGAAAAGTTTACCCTCCGCTACAAAACTTATGCTACACATAATGTACACACCGGTGTGTACACAGGGATGTGCAGGGTCAAGGCAGCTTAATTGTGTGCCAGCATTTGGGAAGAGAGCAGCAGCACCAAATCCTTGTAGATTGGCTACTGTCCTGCTCTCTCCCGCTCATGCAATGCTGCACAGTAATTTTGTGTGAAGCACTGCACTGTGTGAATTTTTTGTAAATGCGCCTCTCAGAGTACATGCTGCCAAGTAACCAGCACACATGGTTAGAGGAGCAGGACGATGGTAAATAAAGAAATGTGACATATTCACCCAAAAACTGTTGAATCTGCTAGTGAGAGCTGAATAAATATGCAGCATGACATCCCGCCCATACTATGTAACCCAAACAAAGAGGTGTCATATGCAGGGAATGCTGGGCCCAGGGAGGTTTGAAATGCTGACTGTGAGGTCAATCCGCTGGCTGGGGGTTCAACCATTATAAAGTTAACAAGTGTGTTGTAACTTATGTACACTGTTCCTTTAATGCTCTTGAAGGAACCATGACATATGTGTTGGAATGTTGAGGACCTGGGACAGTTGGAAAGGAAAGGAAGCCTGGACAAGATGTTGCTGTTATGCTGTTGTGCTGTAACCTGGGTGGATACCAATAAAGACCTATGAAGACATATGGTGTAAACATCTTTCATTGTCGGATGCCACAATTGTAATGCGACATACGCAGAGCTGCAGGAAGTCACGAGCAGCAATACGTTGTCTTGCTCCAAGGAGATCGTGAGCAATAGCCCATCTCCACACGTCGTCTTGAGCAAAGGAGATCGTGAGCAGCAGCTCGTGTCTACTCTTGAGCTGCACCACGTCACCACCCGCCTGATGTGCCCATTCTCTCACAAGTGATTTACGGTGAGGAGAAGGAAATGGCTTTTGCCTCAAGGTCACTTAAGGGGGCTGAGGGGTGCTACTCTCTAATTGAAGGAAATACTTTTACTCTTTGGAAGAAAAAAACATTGGATTAGCAGTGTACGGTGTAATAGGACAGAACTGGAGGAATTGTCACATACCCATGACTGAGAAAAGGTTACAGCAAAGTGATACTCTATTAGAGTAAGAAAATGCCAACATAGATATTGTAATGTGATATAACAAAGTTCCACACAGAATCTGTGTGTTTATTCAGGAGTTAATTGTGACACAACTTTGCAGTGGAGCCACTGAGCCTGACCAGCAGTAACTATCATCATATTAGAACCCGCTGACCGCATGCAACATATAAAATAAAACAATATATACCATGAATGATATTCCTTAATAGTCTCACCTTATAATGACCAAGACAATGAATTTCATGATCAAAAAGGAAACACAAAATCCATAAACTTCAATACTTAGTTAAGATAGTTCTCTCTGCATCTGATTAGAGTCATACACCGTAGTCTATTATTGATATCATACTCAGAAATGTCACAAATCTCATAAACCAGTCAACACCAGTGTTGACATAAATAACCTAAATACCTATGTGTGATATACAGTCAACCATCACCAGTGTTCTTGTAAACAAACAAGGAAATAGAAAAAAGGTCAAATAAAGTCCAGACCCAAGTTCCAATGTTTTCAAAGTCTTAATTACGTTCTATGTCCATGACAAAACATAGCTTGCCAACCATACTAAATCCATAACAAAGAGATAAAACAAGGGACTGTGGCATAAATATTTTTGGGAAACCCAATACTTTTAAAGTCTGTCTCTTTTTGGTCAGCTTCCCTTAGATGTTTTTCAAGCCCAGTGCCCCTAGTTGAGAGTGTTGATACATTTTGACCCCACAGTTTTGGGGGTCTCCTCGGGACAATGAACTAGAGAATTTGTTATGTAAAAGATGAAGGGTATGCTCTAACCTTACAGTCAGTGAACCACCGAAGTGAGTAGTGATGAAATCGATTAAAAGGGTACCTTGAATAGGACTGCCAAGCGGGTGGATGCCAGTAAAGCCAGCAATTTAAAATCAGAAATTTGTAGTTGCCAAGTATGTGCCCATGCTGCATGGGGAAAAAAGGTTATTCTTGGAAAATATTATTTGCACCTAGTCAATAAATCAATGTCCGGGCCTAATTAGCATTCAATTTGGAACCCGAGGTCACCAAATGCCTCAACGTGGACGGCTGGTAACCACAATTATCATATATTTATGTGAAACGTCCTGGAAGAAGAATCCCGTACTTATTTTTATATCACAAATCGGATTCTGATTTCGAGAACCATAGGCGCACAGGAGTTTTTACCTACATGCGATAAACCCACAATGGCAGAATGTGGCACCTTCTTCGTGAATCAGACTTCAAATAACCCATTGCTTCCACCTGTGCCAAAAGCTATTACAGTGGCATTGATGAAAGTGACCATCTAACAAAAGAACTAGCCAGCCTCTGAGTTGTAGAATCCTCCATTTCATTTCACTGTATGTTTGACATTTCTGTATGTGATGTGTCTGAGGAAATACTGTCTTGATCTCACCTGGCAGTGCTGTACGTAGATACAGCTTCCTATCTTGAAACCATAGTCACACTACTGGAATCCAAGACCAACAACTATGCTTTATTTGAGAGCATTCCATCACAGACATAATACAATTAATAGTGTTCCATGATCTTATAGGCTCTGATTTAGATTAGAGTGGTTCCACTTATTACATTAACCACAAGAGCCCTGTAATTGGTATTAAGACTGTCCCCTTACCCAGGGGTGTCCTCTCTTTTGGAGATATCAATTTAGAGCTTGTGGCTTTCCCTTCTGCAACCTTCAGTTAGACAAAACAGTCTGTGTCTAAATCTGAAACCTGGGGTTTTGTGTTAAGACTATAAGATTGATGTTAAAGGAAATCTTTCCTTTCTATAGCCAATGCCATTACGCTAGTGTCATCACATGCCCATAGTCCGCTGGCATCACACCTGGATCTTCCCTGCCCACTGATCCTCAAGACAACTTTACCGCTCCTCCTAGAGTGTCCAGCCTCGGTGTCCAGTTAAAGTGTGAATCAGTTAAGGGCATATTCCTATGGTGTCTTCCCGGTTAGGACCTGTTCAGGTTAAAAATCATACCCCCTTGTGCCCTCTTCTTGTCTCTTTAATTGTCTTTTTCTAACTATAATTTTCCACTGGTTTAGTAAGGAGAGGTGGTCTGTTCATTAGAGGTATTGACTTTGAAACATGGGGAGTCAGATTCAAATCCCAGCCTTGATGTAACAGTTTGTGATTCTAGACAAATCACTTAATCTCCCTCTCCCTAAAAAATGAAATAAATGTGTATGATAGTCTAGTTTTGTTGTAAACAGCTCTAATAGTCTTGGGCCAGCTTTGAGCTTTAAACAACTGCAACAAAAAAAACCTCAACCTCTCCTAAACCCAGTAGCACCTAGTCCTGTAGGTTGCTCCGCTATCGTTCATGGGTGCCTCTGCATAGTATATACTAAAACTGATAATATACACAATTTCCTGGATTTCTCCTCATTTGATCCCAGGTTGATCCCCTAGAGCATATACTGTGGTTGGCTCTGTAATGCCCATTCACATGTAATGCTCCTTTGCTGCTCTGGGCTGGTTTCATAATACTCGATCCACTGGGTTGCTCCTCAGCCACTTCTGTGTGGACATGAATGTTTATAATATAGTTAGTGGAAGCATATACCATCAAAAGTTGTCATATACCATCAATGGATGTTCCATCCTTAAAGTAGTGTAAAACGTATGCTTCGGAGCACTCTAATGTTAGAAGGTATCTGCCTGCTTGCATGGTGGCATCAGTTCTTGCTTTTTTTCTAATCACTTGGGGGATGCAACCTCACACTTCCCACATAGACCACAATGCACTTGCACTGTACCTACACATCCTGCCACTGGCTCCAATGCTTAAGTGTGCCACGTGGCAGTTCTTTTTGCTTCAGCTTCATGTCGAGGCACAGCAATAAAATATAGTCAGGGCACAACTCTAGTCCTCATGCACTGACATTAAAACACTTATAGGTCACATGACAGACACACTCTAGAATAGTATTGTACCCATATACAAATGCAATCTAACAATTTGTCATTTTTTTCAAGCTTTATATAAACGCTACTACAATATTTTATTAGAAAAACGTTCTGAAAGAGCCAATTTGTTCTGTGCAGAAGGCCCAGACTATGAGGTCTGTCTGGACTCATATTCCAATCCATGTGTTTGTTGGAGCAAATTGTATTCACTAAGAAAATGCTTACATTAATAATATGCTTTTTAGAAAGAAGCTAAAAACCTTCCTGTCCCCCAGATACTGACCCTATAACTGATTTAACTTAGAATAACCTGCTTCTCTCCTCACTACATTGCCTTTTGGTCCTAGCGCCGTGATGTCCCTCGGGATGAATGTTGCGCTCTACAAATACTTTAAAATACAAATACAAAATACAAAGATTATGTTTAAGTAAAACATATAAAAAATGCAAAATTTGTAGCAGGTAACCATACTTAAATATTGTAGACCTGAACATCAAAAATAAGTGCTGATTTAAGTTAGTCTAACTCTCGATGCTATGTTAACTGGGAAACCAATTTTGTAATAACACTGAAAGGCCTTTTTTCACATTGAATAGTTGTTTGCGCCCAATGTTTCATCTCTGTTTCAGATGTATTTTTTCAGAAGCCTTCAGTTAGCTAATGAATAGGCAATTATTTTGTATTAGACAACTGATAGAGAGTTCTCACTGGGAGGAGAAGCGCCAACAGGAAAAATGAGTCATGAGAAGAAAAGTCTTGACAACAAAATATATAAGATATAACTTTTCAAGGTCTAATGTCTGAAAGTCTATTATGCCAGTATGTGAAAATGGAGAGTTTGCTTATTCTCAACAGTTTGCTGAATTTCTATTGGAGGGTTCAGGAGACGAAAGAAAATAATGTTGCAACATAGAATATTGTGTGTTAATATTAGGGCGTGTTCCTTGAGTATATTAGGATTCCTTCCCCAACTCTCTAACTGGAGATTCACTTTTGATTTTCTAATGGCTTTCTGCATGAGAGGCTGCCTTACTTTCCAGCTTATTATGCAAAGGCTTATGCTTGCATATTGATTCTCTCATCAGTACTCTTTATGGGTATCTGAACTGACACCTTTTCTCATGTTATTCCAATTTATTTAGAATAGGAAATTTTCCTTTATGGAACATGCTTCTTGCATTATAACAATAATTACAATTGTTTGGACGAATGTATTATTTTACCTTATACTGAAATATAAATTATTGGACTATGTTAATTTTGTAATGCTGATGCTTAAAAGACTAAGGGCCCGATTTAGGTCTTGGCGGAAGGGTTACTCTGTCACAACGGTGACGGACATTCCGTCCGCCGAAACATAAATCCCATTATAACCAATGGATTTATATTTCGGCGAACGGAATATCCGTCACCGTTGTGATGAAGTAACTCGTCTGCCAAGATCGAAAAAAATTCCCTAATTCTTCTTGAATAACATGAATACAAATTAGAAAGAACTTAAAATAAAACCCTTTAACTTACACTAATTGTCTGTATTGACTGTTCTAAAGGTAATTAATAATTGTTGCTATGTATATTTGTAGATGATCGCTCCTTATTACTCTTTGCTGACAATCAAAGGTCCAAACGACCAGTGGTGAGGGTTATTTAATGACTATACCCAAAGATTGAGATATAGAAAATCCCGCTCCCTCAAATGGTAGCCAGAGGACGGTTTATGTCCTAAGAAAGAGGAGTTGAAATATTTGCCCCAGTTTAGAATTGCCCATGTCCCACAAGTGCAAAGCCTGAACTTGAAGACTTGAAGACTAAAGGGGTTTGTGTATTTGAGAGCTGTTAGTAATGGAGGTGTGAGTATGAATAGGGCTTTGCATTGCAATTATCTGATTAAGAGTCTGTTACTGTGTTATAAAGTTGGGTATTTCGAGTAATGGTAAAATCGATAGAATAGTTGTGTTTATGCTTGATTTTGAGCAGTTGAAGTTGTTATCAGACTCAAAGTAGTCCAAGATCCCGGGATAAGTTGATAAATATTGTCAAGAGATAAGTTGAAGTTGTGGTGTTATTTGTCTGAAAAGATTTTATGGTGTAGATTCGTGAGGTACTATCAACTGCACAATTGATATAGAGACTATAAGTATTTAATGTGAGTGTACTAATATTGATTGGTATTAGTGGAACCTATTGCATAAAGGGGAGACTATAATAATCAGGGTGATTTCCCACTGGTTGAGATGTCATTCGTTTGTATGTATGTTTGTAGGGAAGTCAGAGGGTGTTAAAACCTTATTTCCAATAGTTTTTTGTAAGGATGAACTTCTTTGAATTCTTTAGTGGAGGAGACAAACGTTATTTGTTTATTGTGCTTGCTTAGAGAATTACACCACAGCGTGCTTAGCTAGTATAGGTGAGATGGTGTGAAGTATCGCGCTGAGATTGGTTGACAAGTTATCAAGTATTAAGCTGCAATAGGCTAGTGAAAGAAAATTATAACGAGAACGGAGGAAAGTATTGACGTATACGTAATTCTAAATTGAAGAAAAACATTGAAATTTTTGATTGGATTACTACTCAGTTATTGTTGAATTTCAATTATGAAATGTTTCAAAGTTCTTAGAGATTTGCTGAGGGGTGATGTGTGAGTCCCAGTTCAGGAGGGTGAAGAGGCACCACCGGAAGGTACACCAGCTCATTATATGGCAACAAATGTAAGGCTTCATACATGTTTGTGGTTTCGCCAATGGTGCAAGATCACTGAAAATGAAGGACCATTCAAATTTCCACAATACGGTATTTTTGCTTTAAAGATTATTGAAAACGTAAGAGAAAAATTATAAGAAATGAAGCCACCACCTACGACTACACAATATGAAGCATTACATTCTTGGGAGTAGCAGCTCATGAAAAAGAGAAAGAAAAATATCAGAATAAAGCAAAGAGGGCATTGTGAAATTACACAGATGATCAATGGGGTGAAGGGCAGCAGAGGTGGACAGAATGCGTTGTTGAGGGAACTAGAATGTACCCAGCTATACCTACTGAAAAGTCTAAAAAGCATCAGAAACAGGAAAATTATGAGGAAGCTGCGAGGAACTGAGAGTGATTCAAGGGATGACATTTTAGATGCCTTGTTATCTTCACCTCCACCACCATATGTAGCCGCTACTACAAACACAGAGCGTGTTACAACCACTAGTGCCACACTGGCTACAGCTCCTGTTGATCTGAATACAATTCAGATTGAAAGCCCACTTCCTACATTTCTGATTGCACCTGCACATGCTGAAGCAGCCCCAACGGTATTTGTTCCAGATATTACCGCTTCTATTGTGGTTGTCCCTACCCCCAGTGTCACAAGTTGTGTCAGCTAAGACATTGGTAGTGCCTGTTACAACTGCACCAATAAATATTGTTCTGAATCCTACTGCTCTGGGTGCTATTGAAGGAGTAGCTGCGACAGGGTTTATCCCAAGGTCTCAAAATTCACAAATTGCTGACTGGACACAACCACAAAATGTTCAATCATTGACAGAAGGAAGAAGAATTGTCTTTACAACACCAATTGCACAGAAAGAGACCATTTGACGATGGGATTTTTCCCCCATGATTTGAAGAAACGTCTGAAAATAAAAGACTGGGAGAAACAGAGAGACCATATACTAGTTAGGAAAGAGCCAGACCATAAGATGTACCAAAATGGAAGGTGTAATTTGAAGAGATTATTAGTGGCTGCCTAGGCATTTCCCATTTGAATCAATATCAGGAAAATGAATTGATTTATCTGAGAAAAGAAATCACAAGATGTGCGCCAGCCACCCCAGATAGATTAACTGAATTGGCAGGAAAATATAAGGTGGATCTCTCCAAAATCCCATGGGATCGGAAATCTGCTACTTTCCTACCAGCATCTAGGAAGTCCTTACAAACTTGGTTATTCAAACAATGGAAGTGTTAGGGCCTTCTGATCTTATCATTCATAGTGCCAAGACACCTCCGGGTATTCATTGCACTCAACAAGTTACCTCATTCTTTCATTCATTCAAGAGTGTTACCTTACAGAAAAGTTTCAGGGCACAGTCATATGATGAGGCTAATGTGACAATGCGATCTTCAGAGAGGGGGTTACGTATTGCGGAATTGGTAAAGTTCATCCGCAAATGGAGCAATATTGACAGATTAGAGAGCAAGCAGGAAAGAAATGGAAAGCAAAGAAACAATCAGATGCTACAGAGGCAAATGTTAAGCCACCACCAGTACCACCAGATGAAGATGAGGCTTTACATTTTTCCTATGAGGGAAAAACCAGGTGGAGGGTATTTTCATGTACTATAGAGTTGGGGTGATCTCGCAACATTTACTAACAACTTTCCAAAGCTGAGAGAGAATCCCGCTCAGTGATATAAACAAGTAGACAGATTTGCAAAGATTTCAAAAGTTTTGTGGACAGACTTGAATACTTTCTTTGATATTGTGGTACAGAGTGATCGATGGGCTGAATGTAAGATACCTGTGCAATGGCCACATACTGAGCCTCCAAGAGATGCGCGTACTCGTGCACCTTCACCTGTGATAATGACCTACCATGATGAGGTAATTACCTATTCAAAAGGAAAAGTTCCAGCAAGGGGCTTTGACTGGTTAAAGATCAATAGAACTACCCAAGTTGCTCAAGAATCAGTGCATGCTTACTATGGATGACTGTTGCAGGTGTTTAAATAGCACAGCAGACAAGATAATCCCAAAAAAAGAGATATAGAAAGCTTTGTGTCACAGTTCATTCTTGCGTTGCGACCCGAGATCAGTATGGACATACAAAGAGAATGCGATTTGTTGGCAGACAAAACCTTTAGATGAGATCCTGTGGTATAAAAAATACTGTAGTGATGAGCAGGAAATGAAGCAGAAGCGACTTATAGAGACGTTTATGCTAGCTCAAACTAAGTTGGCTCAAAAGTGATTTCAGAAGGAAGGTGACCAGGGGGTGAAAAACACAGGGAAGACAGAACACGAGGCAGACAGAACACGAGGCGCACAGAAAGGGAGAACGGAGAATGGAGTGATGGTATTTGCAGTTTCTGTCTTTTCCGCCGTGAGGGGAACGGCTTCAACTTCTACCACCTCCACGCCATGAGGGGAACGACCTACACTTCTCAGCTGCCCCCGCATCGGCGCTGGGAAACAGCATCAGCACAGGCGCCTCCCGCCAGGACAAAAGCGCGGCTGCCCTCCTGCAGCGAGGGACGCACTCACAAGTTGCTTATACCTGCCGTGAGGGGAACGGCTTGCAGTTTCTGTCTTTTCCGCCGTGAGGGGAACGACTTCAACTTCTACCACCTCCACGCCGTGAGGGGAACGGCCTACACTTCTCAGCTGCCCCCGCATCGGCGCTGGGAAACAGCGTCAGCACAGGCGCCTCCCGCCAGGACAAAAGCGCGGGTGCCCTCCCGCAGCGCGGGACGCGCGCGGGCAAAGCCCGGGCCAAGGGCGGGCCCGTCATTGCCAGGAAGAGGCAGGGCAGGGCCACATCCCTTTTTCTTGACTTTTTGGACCCTTGGGACAAACTCATGAACTTCCTTAAGGTATTGTGCTGTTTCGTGGACAATCAGCCTAACGTATCATGTTATTATGAATTCCTTTTTATAGTTTCGAAGTTGTTTAATTGTAGTACAAGTGTACTAATGTTTTAAATTACGCTGCATTCTCTTCCTCCAAAATACTTGTTTTATAGAGATTTATTGTAGAAGCAAATTTATCACCTTTTGCATTGTAATGGGCAAAAGGAAATCCATGGAGGGCATAGGGGGGTTGAATGGTTTAGTAAGTGGGGCAGGTAAGGGGAAGAAGGCCAGAAAAACAACCAAGATCACATCTATAGCTAATAATTGTGTTATGGACAGAATTGATGATCTTATTACTGAATGCGAAGGGTTATTGGGAGCAGATTCTACAGCCCCCCCTGCCTGCGCTGATCCTGCATCTGCAGGGGAACATACTTCCTCGCGCCTACCTATTGTTCACCCTATGTTCCAGAAATCCCGTCGCAAGGATCTAGTGTCCAGTCAGGAGTCCACACATTTAGGCCCTGGTCCGCTTCCGACGACTAACATCTCCACCCATCTGTCTATTGCTTCTACCCACGACATTACATGTCACATAGAGCCTCCAATTATTTGCACTAACCGATTTGCAGCATTGGCTGAGGAACATGACTCTCGTGATGACGCACAATCCTTATATTCCAACTTACTCACAGAGATGACCCCATCAGAGCCAGATGCCATCCCCTCCTCCTTCTCACAGACCCTTGTTCAGACTGTTAACATACTGAGGGAGGAGGTTGGGTTCTTGAAAGCAATGATTGGGGAGCTTATTGTTACTGTTAAATTACTAGTTCCGAACAACATAATGCACGCACCATCTATTTGTGTTCCATCCAATTTACATCCGGTTGTAATACCAAGAGTCTCACCAGACAATGATCCTATAGCCTGTTCTAGGGGAGCCGTTATGGCTCTACCCGTAAAGTCGGTAGGCCCTCCTAGAATTTTCTTGTCCAATACTAGTCAAAAACAACTTTACTCAGATGCCACCGTACATCGTGGAAGGTCAACTGATGTTCCACCAGCTTCATTTATGGCCAGTGACATTTCTTCTCAACAGAGCAAACAACCAACCCTTCCCCCAGTACAGACCCGGGCAGTTTTTATGGTTAACGTCCCTAAACTTGGCTTAAGAAGCAGATTCGAGAACCACGACTCCCTGATAAATAAGTCCATACACTGGTTACGCCACGTCAGGTGTTGTCGTTCCATAATCAGGGAGGACATAGTCGGGGCACGGAGATGCACGTCCATTCATGAACCCTTGGACTGCATCGAACTTACCCTGACTAATCCTGACCTGGCGGAAAACCTTTTAGCACTGGAGTTTAGGACCTGTTCCCCTGATTCTTCATCTATTCATGTCAGATGTTCCCCCACAACTTCAGTGCTCAGGGCTCAAGACAGCACAAAATCTACACCTGTACCAAGGGGGTCTTCACTTGAGTCTGTTGACTGACTAGGTCAGGCTTATCAACCCTGGCTGGAACTACAGCTCCCCATGACCACCAGTATTCAAAGTGCACTTAACACTGTTCAATCAAACATAACCTCAGATGGATCTCCAACTCAATCGAAACTTAATAGTACTGCGAGCGATCAGGGTTGCATTCTGGGGGACTTGGGTATCATAGCACCAACTAATGCTCTTATCTCATCTTCTGTCTTACCTTATTTCATACAACGAATTCCTTCGAGTGACAGAACCTTGGGAACACAGATCAAAATTCTCTCCTGGAATGTTGCAGGTCTCTGTAGTAAAATGCAGTGTCCTGACTGGAATGACCTGATAGAGGAACATCACATATGTATCTTCCAAGAAACATGGAGCTTAGGCCCACAATACAAATCAGGTTATACTTGCTTCTTTAAACCTGCTATTTCCATGGGAAGGGGTCGCCCCTCTGGAGGCCTTGCTGTCTGGGTTAAGATATACAAAAGGGGATGATGGACGGAACGTTTGAGCCAATCAAACACTCACCCCCAGTCAACTGATCTGGGTTTAATCCATCATCATTCTTTAGCTCACTCCACCACCCCAGTTCAGACATGGCCATATGCAAATCAGTCTGACCCTGTGCCTCATGGGAACAGTCCAGCCCAAACTGCCAAGCCATGTCTTCCCTGGACCGGAAACAAGCATCCTAGGACCGGTTTCTGGCATTCCAGCCGTCATCAGCCAGGCTTGCTTGAATCCAGTGGCAAAGTGAGCAAGGGACCCACGTCTGGGCATACCCCCGCCAACCTAGGGCGAACAAAGCGATACAAAAGGGGATGATGGACGGAACGCTTGAGCCAATCAAACACTCACCCCCAGTCAACTGATCTGGGTTTAATCCATCATCATTCTTTAGCTCACTCCACCACCCCAGTTCAGACATGGCCATATGCAAATCAGTCTGACCCTGTGCCTCATGGGAACAGTCCAGCCCGAACTGCCAAGCCATGTCTTCCCTGGACCGGAAACAAGCATCCTAGGACCGGTTTCTGGCATTCCAGCCGTCATCAGCCAGGCTTGCTTGAATCCAGTGGCAAAGTGAGCAAGGGACCCACGTCTGGGCATACCCCGCCAACCTAGGGCGAACAAAGCGATACAAAAGGGGATGATGGACGGAACGTTTGAGCCAAGATAGACATGGGCTGCCAAATTACTGAACATCATTGTAATAGCCCAGACATCATGTGGCTCTCGATTAAGGGGAGTAGGGGTGGACAATCCCTAGAGCTGTTTAATGTCTACATAAGGGGAACAACAGGGGGTAAACTGTCAAATATTGTTCTGACCCTAGAGCAAGAACTATCTAACTGTCCTCCAAACTCACATATCATGATTGCAGGTGATTTTAACTGTACCTTTGAACCACTAGGCAACGAGGACTTGCTAGGGACAGAGAAAGAAGATACTAAATGGGGTGTTCCACAGTTAAATATTCCTCCCATCAAGAAATGGTCCCAGATAGCAATCCAAATAATCGCATTGGCCCTCGAAACAGGTCTTAGGGCTGTAAATGGAAGAACTATCTCGGATGCCTTAGGAGCTAACACGTTCAATAGGGTTAATTGTCCCTCTCGAATTGACTATATATTACTAGATGTGAGAATCTGTAGACTGTTGATAGACATGGAAGTGGTCCCCACACCTGATAGTGACAATAATGTATTAAGCCTGACAATGGGAAGTCCATGGGCTCCCCTGGCTCTCCTAATCCAGGCCCCAGGGTCTTTTATGGTAACCAAAGAACTGTTGCCCTCTAATTGTAGAAGGTTTCTAAAATGGCCCAAAGTTGCTGCACAAGAATCTAAAATGGCAGCCATTAGGCATGTCTTGTGTGAAAACATCTCTGGGCTAAAAGAGGCCCTTGGCGAAACAGATGGCTTGGCAATTATTCCAGAAGCATACGATAAAATGATAGCCCAGGTAGGATCCTTCTTTAGTATGACATCTAAAGCCGGCAAACCAAATGCAGGCAGTAAAAAGCGCCATTCCTGGTTTAATGGGGATTGCAGACGGGGGAAAAAGGCTTTAGTTTTAGCAATAAGAAGCAAAAATTGCCTCTTAATTAGAGAATCTAGAAAAAACTATAAAACTGCTGTCTCTCGTGCGAAGCTTGAGTGGGACGAGTCCCACTGGCAGAACCTAAAAGATGCAAGTACAGCTAGAGATCCCAACCTCTTCTGGAATTTGGTCAGGCGGTCTGGTCATACAGATCCTGACCTTATCCCCAACCATATCACTTGCCAGGATTGGTACAATCATTTTCGAAACCTTTACACTGGGTCCAATCCATCTTTAGAACTGGGGTCCCCTCATCAATTAAGCCTCTATCTCACGTCGGACTTTACCGACCTTTTACATTAGATGAAGTAGAGGCGGCTGTAAAGAAAATTGTTCCATCAAAAGCCCCGGGACCTGATGGCATCCCTGGGGATCTTTTTCTTGCAGATTCCCATAACTGGGCTAGTTATATCACACTCTTAATTAACTGTCTTGCCCAGGGCAGTTTAGTACCCTAGTCATGGAAGGGCGCAGAGGTGATACCCATTTACAAGAAGGGTCCCAGGGATGACCCTGCCAACTACCGCCCAATCAGTTTGATTGACGCTATGCAGAAAGTAGTTGGCAGGGTGTTATTACAGAGAATCCATTGTTGGGTGGATGAAGAAAATATTCTTTCCCAATATCAAGCGGGATTTAGGGCCTGCACGGGGACAGTGGACCAAGCATTTAGGTTACTCTTAATTTACTGGAAGGTGGTCCTTATTGGCAAGGGCAGTCTTTACTTGGCATTTATTGACCTAAAGACTGCCTTTGACCTGGTCCCCCGAGAGCGGCTGTGGCGCCTCTTAGGCGATATGGGGATTCCACCGCTGTTGTTGAACCTGCTGATCCGCCTACATGAGGGCAATTATGCACAAGTGAGGTGGGGGTCTCAAGGCCAGAAAACAGATAAAATCCCGGTTAACAGAGGAGTCCGCCAGGGCTGTGTTTTGGCGCCCACCCTGTTCTCCCTGTACATGAACGGGGTGGTCAACTTTCTCCAAGAGTTTCCAGCTGATGCCCCAGCCCTGTTGGCTGATAGAGTTCCCACTCTCCTCTTTGCGGATGATACCCTGCTCATTTCAAAGACACCAGCAGGGCTTCAAAAGCTCCTGGACAGATTTCATCTCTTTTGTGAATCTAGGGGACTTATTGTTAACATCTCCAAGACTAAGCTTATGGTATTCAATCCCTATAGGCCATTCAGAAGCAACTTTACCCTAGACGGAATACGTTTGGAAAAAGTTACAACATTTGACTACTTAGGAATTCGGCTTGCCGAGAAAATGCAGTGGAGAAACCATGTTGATAAAATGCTCTTAAAGCACAAGCGCACGACAGGAGCATTAATCAGAGAACACCGCTCCTCAGCAAGCAGACCAGTAGCCCCTGCACTTACTATCTATGCAGCCAAAGCATCTAGCTCAGCCCTTTATGGTGCTGAGCTATGGGGCTTCGAGAATGTAGATAACATCAGCAGATCAGAACACAAGTTCCTAAGAGATCTAGTGTCGCTCCCTTCTAATGTTCCACTGAAACCATTGATGAGCGACATGGGTAGACGTTCTTTTAAAGATGTAGCTAGGCTGCGGCCACTACTATTCTGGGCTCACTTGTGCCGGACTCCTGAGCTTTCCAACTATGCTTCTGCATTGGCAGAAGTTATGGCCTTAGATGGCAGCCAAAGAATTTGTTGGGTGCTGACCTTAAAAAAAATGCTTTTTGCGCTCGGCTTTAAGGAATCGTGGGATACGCAAATTCCGCCCAGCAAGGCCGAGCTCAAAAGACGCTACTGGGCTTGGATAAATGACCAGGAACTTAACAACCCTAGGGTAGGTAGGCTTACAGAAGAATTTTATTTCCATAAGCAGGTTATCTCATTAGAACCTTACTTAGATTTTATCCAGACACCGCGCGATAGAGCGCTTTACATACAGTTCAGGATAGGATCACTTCCAGTTCGAGAGCTAACAGCAAAATGGTGTGTGCCATACCAAACACCAGAGGAGTGTCCCTGCTGCAAGGCCCCGACTGAGAGTGTAGCCCATTTCATGTTTGCCTGCCCTTTCTACAAAAATGCTAGGATGAGATGGCTTAAACCTATCTGTAGACAATTGGGAACTCAAGAACATTGTACTGCTCTGCGTATTTTAAAATCAGATGCACGGACCCTTTTCGCTTGTGGCGTGGCCAAGTATCTTGGTCGCGCCTGGATAACAAGGCACAAATCTTTGCTTGGGGCTTCATGATGAATTAATATGTTTTTATGTTAACTATTAGCTAAAATGGTTTGTACATTTTAAATTGCACTGTCACTTTTTTTTTTCCTGTAGCCCGTTGGGGCAATTTGATGAATTTTATCTTTTTATGCTATTTTTAACCAGAACGATTTGTATAGCTTAAGTCGCACTCTCACTTTAGATGTGGAGAGCTAGAACTGAACTTACTCTTACTATTGTACTGTGTTCTTACATTCTGCAGCTCACCCTTGTTAGCTTTGGGCTATCGTGAATCATATGCACTGATGGATTTTTATGCTTTTATATAATGTTTTATATATTTTGTATATTTCTTTTTTTTTTTTTTTTTTTACAGATGGAAGTAAGAATGCTAATGCTTTTAAGATACTTTGTTATCGAAATAAAGCTTTGATTGATTGATTGATTGATTGATTTCAGAATCAATCACATGGAGGGAATGTTGGTGGAATACAAAGTGCTGGTTTTCAGGTTGGAGGTCAAATTGCATAGGGCGGAGTTGGTTTTTCACAAGTTAGAGGTCGAGGTGTTGTGGTTGTAGATCTAAATTTAGGAATAGGCATTGAAACGTGAAAGAAATCAACTCCTTGTCACAATTGTAACAGACTTGGGCATTGGAAGAGGGAGTGTAGACAGAATCCGAATCGAGCGAGCGGTGATGGGCAAATGCAAGGGGTAAATCAAACGCAAATGCAAAATGTTCCAGTTCAGGTTCCATTCCAATGAATGCAGATGCAAACGCCATCACAAGTTCCTATGATGCAGGTCCCAGAAGCTCCCATGGCTCACAGAATATGGGTAATCCCAGATTCAACATGAATCAAGTACCAAGAGCACATTCAAATAGGCTCCAAAATCAGAACCTGTTTCAACAGTTCCCTATGTTGGAGAACGACAGTTTAGATTCTGAAAATTTCCAATGACGGTGCCTGAAGAGAGCGGAAGATTGTCTACTTACAGGTAGCGCAAAGAGGGCCATTTGTAGGAGGAGAGCTTGATGACCACCTAGTGTCAATTTTCATCGACACAGGAGTTACTCTTTCCACTGTTAGATCATCGGAAGTCCCAGACCTACTACTCTTAAGAAAGAAGATCCAAGTTGTAGGTGTCACATATAAACAAATAACTAATCCTGTTTCAAAGAAAGTGCCCATTAAATTGGGGTTCATTTGATAAAGGTGATGAGTTTGTGGTTCAAATCTTGTAAATATATTAATGAGAGATCTTTTGTGCAAATTAAATCGCACTATTTAAATCACACCGGAAGGTGTTGAATTTCAAACACACGGTGAAGATGTTGAATTTAAAATGCCCCGAAAAGAAACAGTTGTAGGATTCTATCCTATAGCAACAATAGAGGATTTACCTCCCAATTTGAGAAATATTGGAAAATCAGAATTATTGGACTTTTCAGGGAAGGACATCGGACTAATCAAAGGTGAGGTACCAGTCTGCATCACTATAAAACCAAATGCAGTTTTTCCAAGAACACCACCTTATAATCTAACACCAGAGACAGTGGCTGGAATAAGCCCAATGAGTGAAAACATCCTAAAAGAAGGGATTTTGAAGGAAATTGTTGGAAGTCTATGCAATTTGCTGATTATAGGTTTACAAAAGCCCCCCAGCAAGTCTCAATTTGTACAGGAGCTTCGAAAAATGAACAGCATAGTTGTCCCATGTTGTCCTGTGATACAGAATCCAGCAACAATACTATTTCAAATTCCTTGCACTGCAGGAGGGTTTACTGTTGTGGATCTCTGTCAGGCCTTTTTCTCTAGAGGACAGTCAATTTCTGTTCTCATTCGTGTTCAGAGATAGAGCTTTGGCATGTGCCGAGTTCCACGGGGGTATAGAGAAAGTCCCTCAATATTTAATCAGATCTTGAAGGAGAATCTTGAGACTCTGCAGATGTTTTGCAATTCAATTCTTGTGCAGTACATTGATGGCCTGCTTGTGGCAGCAAGTATGCAAGACACTTGTAGACAGGACACAATTGTTCTTTTCAATAATTTTGGCTGAGAACAAACACAAAGGGGACGATTCCGATTCGGGCCGGAAAACGTACCGACCGACTCAGTACGGGAATTAAGTCCGACCGACACGTACCGGCGCTGCCCGAACCGGGTAGTATGATGAAATGCATGTGAATCACGACCGACTCGTACGGAACTCAAGCCGAACGACCGACCCGGACGGAAACAAGCTATCCGGCCGGGAAACCACGCGAATCGAACCGACCGACACGCACCAGGAATGAACCCGAACGAAACGTACCCGCGAACTCCGACCCGCGTAGTACGATGCAATGCGTGCAAAATCAGACCGATTCGCACGGAGCTCAAGCCGTACGACCGACACGCATACAAAAGCCAGCCGAACCAACACAATACTCCGCGACCGACGCGTACGCCGCACATGAAACCTAGCTGAAACACAGCGGGAACGACTCTGAGAAGCGCGCACGAGACAACTGCAGCGTCCTACTCGGTCAGAAGAACGTCTCCTACATGCACAAAAATCACAAAGGAAAAAATACAAAAAAAGAGGGCCAAACAAGCAATGACAAAGTCAATAAATACAGGGGGAAAAAAAATGGAACAAGGACACCCCCACAACTCCACCTATATAAAGGCCACAAATCCCTACCATGATCCTTTGCAAATTCCACTGACCTGCCAGCACAGAACACCATCAGACAGCAACCACAGACACACTCACAGCTCATCCAACACACAAGCCACACACCATTAGCACCTCAACAAATAGCACCCTCACACACACCCAGCAAAACCTATACTCACCCACCCTCACTTGCACACACACACACATCAATCACCACCACCACCCATCACCATGCCCCCAAAGAAGAATCATAAGTTCCTAGATAGTGAATTGGAAGACCTGGTAGACGAGATCCTTAGGGTAGAGCCACAGTTGTTTGGCACATTGGTCCAACAGACCCCCATGGCGCAGAAAACCAAGATGTGGGAGAGGATCGTCGACAGGGTCAACGCACAATCACCATGTTTGCGCACAAAGGAAGACATCCAGAACAGGTGGTATGAGGTGCGCAGGAGGCTCAGGGACCTACTGAAGAAGGATTATATCCTGAGCCAGCACACCGGCAGTGGCCCTCCTGCCAAACCACTATACCTCAGGCCCTGGGAGGAGAAGGTGCGGGCCATCCTACCACCAGTGAGCGTATATGGACTAACAAACATCCCAGAGCCTGGTGAGTACACAACAAATATACACAATATGGTGTGACAATACACACACATCACTGTCAAGGGGATAGTCAAACCATGCACCCTTAGCAAATCCACAGCAACCAAAAGATAATCATCCCAAGATGTGAATGCCAGTCAGACAAACACAATACCTGCCATCTCATAGTGACATGTAACTGTGTCATGACATGTACAAACCTAACAACAAATAGAGCAAGGCAGTGGCACAAATATAACCAACAAACCCTGTCTGATATTTTGCCACCACTAGAACACCACCTCACAGGGAAGCTCACTGAAAGGAAGGAATTCTGTGTATGCTGGTGAAGTCAGTGTAGCCAATAGCATGATGGGAGTTGTAGTCACAGATAATGGTCAGCCTCACCATAGGCCCATCAACACCACCCTGAACCATGCTCACATCACAGGGAGTGGAAAAGGACTGACAAGATGGCTGACACTGGGTACTGCTGTGGGGAGCACAAGGCCCTGCTGGGAACTGTGCAACAACCAACAGCAGGACACCACTGACTGACATCCTGAAAGCCAACTTGCACTCCCTGCAATGGAAGCACGTTCCATGGTGGGATATCTGGCTGGGTGGGAAGGAGGACTGACAGCACTGACCATAGTTACAAGCAGCTCTCCTCACACACCCCCTCAACACTAACTCCACATAACCCACCTGGGAGAATGCAATGCCCCACACTCTAATTGAAGATCCCACAAAGAACCACCACCCTGGGTTATGCTGTGTGAAGCACAGGGACACTCTTGGGACTTGTAGCCAAACAACCGCCAGGACAACACTGTCAGCCATCCTGTCAGCACAGGCACACTACCCCACAGGGAAGCAGAGTCAAAAGGAAGGAAGTATGGGCATGCTGGGAAGGGGGGTGTAGGCAATAGCATGATGGGAGTGGTAGTCACAGCTCAACATCCCCCACCCACATGGCCCAGCAAGCTCACACTGATCGATGCACACCTCACAGGGAGTGAAAAGCCACTTCAAAGATGTCTGACACTGGCCTCAGCTGTGGGGAGCACAAGGCCCTGCTGGGAACTGGGCACCAACAAACAACAGGACCACATTGTCAGCCATCTTGCCATTGCTGTCACACTCACACACAGTGAAGTCCACTCAAAAGGAAGGAAGTATGGGCATGCTGGGAAGGGGGGTGTAGGCAATAGCATGATGGGAGTGGTAGTCACAGATATTGGTCAGCCTCACAATTGGCCCATCAACACCACTCTGAACCATGCTCACATCACAGGGAGTGGAAAAGGACTGACAAGATGGCTGACACTGGGTACTGCTGTGGGGAGCACAAGGCCCTGCTGGGAACTGTGCAACAACCAACAGCAGGACACCACTGCCTGACATCCTGAAAGCCAACTTGCACTCCCTGCAATGGAAGCACGTTCCATGGTGGGATATCTGGCTGGGTGGGAAGGAGGACTGACAGCACTGACCATAGTTACAAGCAGCTCTCCTCACACACCCCTCAACACTAACTCCACATAACCCACCTGGGAGAATGCAATGCCCCACACTCTAATTGAAGATCCCACAAAGAACCACCACCCTGGGTTATGCTATGTGAAGCACAGGGACACTCTTGGGACTTGTAGCCAAACAACCGCCAGGACAACACTATCAGCCATCCTGTCAGCACAGGCACACTACCCCACAGGGAAGCAGAGTCAAAAGGAAGGAAGTATGGGCATGCTGGGAAGGGGGTGTAGGCAATAGCATGATGGGAGTGGTAGTCACAGCTCAACATCCCCACCCACATGGCCCAGCAAGCTAGCACTTAAGCATGCACACCTCACAGGGAGTGAAAAGCCATATCAAAGATGTCTGACAATGGTGCTCTGTTGTGTGGAGTACCAGGCCCTGCTGGGACCTGTGCACCAACCAACAGCAGGACACCACTGAATGACATCCTGAGAGTCAACCTGAACCCACTGCAAGGGTGGCATGCTTCATGGTGGGATAACTGGGCTAGGTGGAGAAGGAGGGCCGGATGTCCACCAAATACAACCAATGCTGGCCATGCACACACCTCAACATTCACATTGAAATGCCTCAGGTTTGCAGGACAATGTGCTACACCAATATCAACCTCTTACTGTGACAACTTAGGACAATGCAATGTACAGGCCCGCATCCAAAGGTACAGTCACAACTGTCAGGTGTGTGAACCATTGATGCCTGTAGAAATATAACATACATTGTGTGTCTCTTCCAAAAACAGGTGATGATGGGGACACAGCAGCAGGCGAGGAGGAGTCCCTGTCCCAGGCTCCGGGGGACACTGAGCCCACTGGTGTGGAACAGCCTCTGCCCTCCTTGGATGGCGAAGACCTACCTGGCCCCTCCAGCGTGAGTCATCATGCAGCACCAGCAGGACCAACATCTGCACCCCCTGCACCCACTGCTCCAACAACTGCCAACACACAGACCACCCCCGCCGACACGGACAGACCAAGGACCACCAATGACAACAGCACAGGGACCCTGGCCCAACGTCGAGCTACGGACAACGAGCCCAGTAACAACCCCCAAGGGGGCCTAGGGTCACCTGGGCGTAACACCGCAGGTCCCGCACGTGTTGCCAGGGGTGGTGGGAGGGGTGGTAGACATAGGTCGCTGTTTGCAGAGGGGTCTGGACTGCATGATGACCCACAACTGGCACGCATTGCTGAGGCGTACCAGAATAGCACTGGAGAGGTCAGCCAGGTAGTGGGGATCCTCAAGGACATCCAACAGCAGCAGGCTGCCCATCATGCCTGCTTGGACTCCCACATGTCCCGTGTGGAGACACACATGTCCCGTGTGGTGACACACATGTCTGGCATGGAGTCCAAGTGGGACACATTGGAAGAACTGACAGCGGTGCATAGGGACATATTGACATGCCTCCGCCAGATTAGCACCAACATGGCCACACCTCCCTGTTTGCCCACAACATCTGGTGCTGCAACAACTGCAACTGCCACAGGGAGGGAGGAGGACTCTGGCGGAGAGTCCCCTGCACCGCAGCAGCCTGCACGTGAGGGTCCCCCCCAAAGAAGAGGGGTCGTCCGAGGAAGGAAAACTGAGAGGTCGATGGCCATGTACATCCCCCAGGAAGCCAACACCTGTTCTGGAAATTCTCCTTTGTGTGCAAACTGTTCACCCTGTCGAATGCAACACAACTCTCCCAAATGACATGGGGAGTTCAAGTTGGACTAATGTATCAGCTGACTGTGGACTTCACTCAGGACATTTCTGCTACCAAGACTTGCAACTCATCTGGGAACTTTGGATCACAATCCCAATGTACAGCACCCACCATCCTGTGCACTATACTCACACATGTATGTAAATAAAATCACTAATACACCATACTTGCCTCTGTTGTGATTCCAACGTGGTTACTGTCATGGGGATGATGATCAGCTAAATTACACTGTGTATGCTAACTGCTACAGCAAGTACAACACCGTCATGTGAGTCATGGTGACGTGACACATATGAGGGAAACACACCACTAGGGCTACACAACACAGAGACACCAGGGCCATCGGACTCATCGCCTACACTGATGTTGCCAGGAAATACTGTGGAATGCACAGACACCACACCTATTCAGAGTCTGTGTCAACTAGCCCACAGGTGCAGTAAGCAAATGTCAGTCAGATGTGTGACCACAGACAACGCACATCCCAAAGTGAAGCACAGGTTTATTACACATTTGCAACATGTTGTTTCCACTACAAATGCAAGGTAATCCCACGTGGCAGTGGCCACACAGTCAAAAAGTGCAGAAGATATAAAGTCCAGGGGTGTGTGGCACATCACCTGTAGGGAAACGACTGCTGCCACCCTGAAAGCTGAATCATGGTGTCGGGGGATCCAAGTTGACCAAACAACTCTGTAAGCACCCTGTGAAGGACAGACATGACACACAGTCAAAACCACTGAAGAACAGGACAGAACTGCAATACTGAGGCCCAATACATGTCACAAGATAACTACACAAAACCAAGTTAGCATGTCAACACTGTTGGGGAGTACAGACTACCTGTAAGGACACATCGCTGCACGCATCCAGTCAAGTAGCACATGGCCACACTCAAACAGCACCAGAGCACCACCCACACATATCATGCAAACTCACATCATTGACATGACAACTCTCTGGATACTCACATTCAGCTGAAGAAGTTGGTGATGAGCTGTGTGCGGACATCACCATCATCATCATCACTGGCATCGTGGCCCAGGCCAGGATCCTCCACAGGTGGCGGACGTTGGTCATCGTCATCCAGGATGAGAGGCAACTCCTTCCGCACTGCCAGGTTGTGTACCATGCAGCAGACGATGACAATCTTGCACACCTTTGCTGGGGCATATGGGAGGGCCCCTCCTGTCTTGTCCAGGCAGCGGAAGCGGCTCTTCAGGAGACCAAATGTCCGCTCGATCACTCTCCTGGTCCGACCATGTGCCTCATTGTAGCGCACCTGGGCTGGTGTCACAGGGTTCCTGAGGGGTGTCAGCAACCACGGCATGTTGGGGTATCCGGAGTCACCTACAGACAGACAATTGCACATTAGCTGAGTTGGAAAAGTGGGCGGAATACAACATAGCAGAACACACACAATGGTACAAAGTCAGTACACACCGACAAGCCAGGCACGCTGGTTCTGCATCTGTGACATCATCTTCGGGATGCGACTACTCCTCACCACGTAGGCATCGTGTGCCGAACCAGGGAAACGGGCACACACATGTGTGATGCTCATATCTGCAAGACATACCACCAGAGCATTGATCGAATGGTAATGTTTCCGGTTCCGGTATGCCTGCTCATGTGCCTGTGGTGGTACCAAAGCCACATGTGTCCCATCAATGGAGCCAATGACATGTGGCATCCTCCCCAGGGCATAGAAGTCACTCTTGACGTCAGTGAGTTGTTGACGTGTAGGGAAATAGATGTACTGGTTCAGGCATCTCAACATTGCCTCCAAAACATCGCGTAGCACACGGCTGAACATAGTCTGTGACTTCCCACCAGCAGTCGCCACAGTGTGTTGAAAGGTACCGGTGGCAAAGAAGTGTAGGGCTGCCATCACCTTCACCTTGGGGGTCAGCGCTGTAGGGTACGGCCGGCCAGGTTGCAAATGTGGTGCCAAGCGCACTGCCAAATCCTCAATCAGCTGCCTGGTGAAGCGTCACCCCACATATGTGCCATTCACCATACTCAATTTCACATGATACATCATTACGAGACACAAGTACTTGATGTGTGTGCCGTTCTGTTCGGACATATCTGGCACCTACATGGCCATCATCTAACATCTCAGTACAACATGTGTTGACAACAGGTTCCAGGTTGTGCTATGGGAAACCATTAGGCTGTGTCACAGTACCCATTTACTGCTGTCACGTTCCACACACACACCACAGTGACATGTCTGGACAGATGCGCCATAGGCATCACAGCTCATTGACAGGTAGATTCCCAGTGACCCTGTCTTGCCACATGGACACTGGCATGACATGGCGTATCATGTACACGTCAGAAAAACAAACATGACTCCCACAGGTAGTGGCCCCTGTTGCCTCCGCAGGACAGACATGGACGTCAGTGACGCACAACATCAAAGTCCATGCCCAAACAACGTTGATGTGGAGACTGTCTCCCATTGTGCACATGGAATCAGAGACATCGGAAACACAACATGCACACAGACTGTGGAGGGCCATCACTATTGTGGCAATGGGTCACCCTGTGATGTACATGCCTTCCCACATGGGACCCTGGGGGTATGTGACATGTCATACACATACACAACCTGGAAATGTGACCATGCCACATGCTCCGAAATGAACAGTTGCACATCACAGTGGTCATGTGCACAACACACAAAGGACCCTGTCCCCATGAACATGTGCACAGCCTGGGTGTGGCTGCCCCCAAGTGCCACCCCAAAAACTACATGTTTACCCCCATACACAGAAAAGGTAATGCAGCCTTACATGCCTTAGGATACAGTGTGGACTGGGTGTGGTGTTGTAGGTGTGCCCCTGAGTCCCTGGCAAGTATATGTGGCTGGCATACGTTCACCAGTGACAAGCATGGTGACATATGCGAGTGAACTGTACAGTGACGCGTTGTACAGCAATGGACCGATCGGTGTACCCGCACGGCCCATTGCATTGGTAGTGAGCGGGTACGCGTTGTACAGCAATGGACCGATCGGTGTGCCCGCACAGCCCATTGCATCTGTTGTGAGCGGGTACGCGTTGTACAGCAATGGACCGATCGGTGTGCCCGCACGGCCCATTGCATCGATAGTGAGCGGGTAAGCGTTGTATCCCGGAATACGCGTTGTACAGCAATGGACCGATCGGTGTGCCCGCACAGCCCATTGCATCGGTAGTGAGCGGGTACGCATTGTACAGCAATGGACCGATCGGTGTGCCCGCACGGCCCATTGCATCGGTAGTGAGCGGGTACGCGTTGTACAGCAATGGACCGATCGGTGTGCCCACACGGCCCATTGCATCGGTAGTGAGCGGGTACGCGTTGTACAGCAATGGACCGATCGGTGTGCCCGCACAGCCCATTGCATCGGTAGTGAGCGGGTACGCGTTGTACAGCAATGGACCGATCGGTGTGCCCGCACGGCCCATTGCATCTGTTGTGAGCGGGTACGCGTTGTACAGCAATGGACCGATCGGTGTGCCCGCACGGCCCATTGCATCGGTGGTGAGCGGGTATGCGTTGTATCCCGGAATACGCGTTGTACACCAATGGACCGATCGGGGTGCCCGCACGGCCCATTGCATCGGTAGTGAGCGGGTACGCGTTGTACAGCAAAGGACGGATCGGTGCACACGCATTGGCTGGGGCCTGGCATGGCAACGGATGCGTTTTCGAAGCCTCAATGAGTCTGATGCAGTGAATTCAGTTGGCCAGCCACAACAATGTTGCAAATTCATGGGTGTCATGAAGTTTAACTTTTGAAGGATGCTGTGGGCGTGTATTAGTGGTGCAATTCCATGGATTGGCCAGATTCAGAAGATGCAAACGACTTGGACCTATCACTTTGGACACATGGGACAGTATCTGCCTCTGCAACACACATATAATGCTGGCTGTTCCCCTGAGGGCTCACTTGCCTGCACTACATGCTCCAGGACGACATCTGCCACCAACACTGCTGCTGTCTCTGCATCCTCTGGCTACTGCAATGGCACGTACTGTGGAGAGAGCCCCAGCCTTCAGCCTTGAGGAGAACCAGGCCCTGCTGGACAGCCTCTTTCCACAGTACAGCAAGCTGTATGGGACACCAGGGGAGCAGGTGAGTGTGCTGTCCACTGCCTTACTAATTGTGCATGTTGTCTGACTAGCAAGACTTACAGTGTGCACACCACTGGCTAGCATGCTCACTGAGTAGTCCCCCCCCCAAAGTGTGTAGTCACATGCACTGAACAGGTACAGTGCAGTAACAGTGCATTCCAACAAGGTTTACTTCCCATGCAATGATACCATGTAGTAACTGCTGGCAAACTGTTCATAGCCATCGTTGCACTGCCTGTGTACATCATATGCCCCTGTGATTGAGACATGTATATCCAACTGTGTGATGCACGGATATGTTGCATGTGTAGTAATGGCCTTTTCACTTTGTCATCCTCACAGGTTGATGCCCACCATAAGCAGGAAATCTGGCTGACCATCGCCCGGGCAGTAAGATCCGTGGGGGTCTACAAGCGCCGGATCCGCAACTGCCAGAAGAGGTGGCAGGACCTTCGTGGCTGGACCCGGAGGATCGCAAGGGTCCAGCTGAAGCTGTCGCCTCCTCGCAGGAGGGGCGGACACCGGACCCTGACCCCCACATGCTCCGGATCCTGGCGGTGGTCTTCCCTGACCTGGATGGGCAGCTGAAGGACAGACAGCAGCAAGGAGGGGGTGAGTCCATGACTGCACTGTGCACTTTGTCTGACATGCTAGGTGCCCTCCTCTGGCCTGGTTAAACTTCCACAGTACATCAGTCTTGTGGTCCAGGTCCCATGTCCCTCAATTGTGACATGCCTACTCCTCATCTGATACGCAGGTGTGGTCCTTACAGTCAGGAAATTGTGTCACTTGGGTACTGTGTCCTTGCATTTTGCTTCGCTCAAGGTGGGGGACAGCATTTGTTCCCGTGACTTTGTGGTGTGCTTCATGGGTGGGTCAATTGCTCACACAATGCCTAAGTCCTGACATGTAATCTAGGTGTAACTTTGATATGTGGTCCACTTGCTGATCTGAATCACCACATGTCCCTGGGGTATTTGGCACACCCCCATGCTGCGGGTGGAAACAATGTTTGGGCCTCAGGAGTATGTATATCAAGTGTGTCACACATGCTTAGCCACCTGCCTACTGTCCAGGGCTCATCCCTCCTTCAAGTGGAGCAGGACAGTCATGCCTACTCCAGGGCATACAATACACTCTGTACTCCCACTCCCGTGTATCAGCTGACATGTTGTGATCAGTGAAATGTTCCCTCAGGTGTCTGTCTCTGTGTCATTGTGCTGTGGCTTCGTTGTCAGGACTACTGGGATGTTAATCGGTTAGGGCTCAGCATGCCATCTGAGATGTGACCATGAGAGATGATACTTCTGTGACTTATAGGTGTTTGATCACTTGACTGTGCACACAGGTGTATGCGACTGTGAATTTCAGGCAGCTGTTTTTCATTCACAGCAGACTGTGAGGTGCTCAGGTTCAGAGAGTTGTGTTTCATGTCTCCCATATGTCCAATTGGTATGACGTGGACAAATAAGAGTTCAGATGATGTGGTTTGTGGGGTATGGACATGTGCACTTGTCAGCTACATAACTTGCATTCACCATGTCCTAGGATTGTGACACAGTGCAGACTGTTGTTGGCTGGCTGCCATGCCCATGTGACTGGAGACAGTGATGTATGACTTTGCAGGCATGCCTGTGCCATGGCATTGAACTTCCTAAGAGTGATCCTGCAGGGGAGTGACATGTGCAACATGCACCCCATTGTGGCATTGACTATCCGGACATGGGTGCATCATGGTGTCTGGTGCTGGTATGCATCACATGCATTTCTAATTAGACTCTGGCCATCCCTTTATCCGGACACCTGTACTGACTCAGTGGCAAGAGATGTGATGTGTGCATGTTCACATACTTCACTGTGTTCTCTGCAATGTCCAACAACTGTGTAGGTGGTGCATGTGTCCACACTGGGGTATTACCATCAGACAGGCACCAGACCGATGGGTGCAAGGGCAGGAGGGGTGTGAGTTCCATGGTTGACCATCAGACTGACAATTGGCTTCTCCTAATCTGTGAGGACTTTTGGCAATGTTCAACTAAGGATCAATCAATCAATCAATCACGGCATTTATAGAGCGCGCTACTCACCCGGGAGGGTCTCAAGGCGCTGGGGGAGGGGGTAAGTTACTGCTCGAACAGCCAGGTCTTGAGCTGCTTCCTGAAGGAGAGATGGTCCTGGGTTCGCCGAAGGTGAGTGGGGAGGGAGTTCCAGGATGCCAGGGCTTGCTCTGTAATGTGCTGTACTTACTGTGGTGTGTGCAGTCCGTGCAGGTGACTGATGTTTGTCTGTTTCCCTAATTGTTTGCAGATACATCCATGGCCACAGGAGGGGACAGCTCCATGGACCAGGAGGAGCTGCAGAGCAAGACTGGGTCAACAGCCGACGAGTGGTCGGAGGGACCCAGTGGCACGGAGGGCGAGGGGAGCCACACCGAGGAGTCCTCAGCACCATCCACCTCAGCTGAGGACCACAGCAGCTCAGAGGATGACTCCCTTGTGGAGGCGGGTGTCAGCAGCCACCACACCCCAGCTAGTCTGTCTGGCCCCGCCACCACCACCACCGTCCTCCCATTGGCTCCCATTCCAGAGGTCCGTGGAGGCTCCCGTGTTCGGGAGCATGTCTCCTTCGTGCCAGGCACCGCACCCCCTGCCCCTGTGTCCCCTGCTGCCCTGAGTGAGGAGTCTGTGTACCTACTTCGGCAGCTCCATGTAGGGCAGACAGCAATGCTGAGTGTCCTCCATGCACACACCACTCTGTTGACACAGCTGGTGTCGTTCATGGAGGGCATCTCGACGGGTATGTCTGCCCTACAGAGGAGCAATAAGTCCATGGACTCCTCCCTGACGGCAGCAGTGTCCCTCCTCCAACAGTCCCTCACCCCTCCTACCTCTGCCCCATCCACACTTCCTGGCACCCTACCTGTCCCAAGCACATGCACACCTGCACGATCACCCAAACACACAGACACGAGCAGCACAGAAACACCCAAAACAAAGGCAAGACGTGCACACAAGCATCCTCAGGGGACTGATACCACACCCACAGGGGATGGGGAACAGACACACACACGCATCCACAGTCACTCCGCAGTCCTCCAAATCCTCTCCCTCCAAGACCCCTTCCCTTGCCTCACCTGCAACCCCACCTACACAGAAAATCTTCCTCTGTGACCTCGGCCTCTTCCCCTCCGATCCCGCTGATCCAGCATACAGGGGGAAGAGGAAGTCCACCCACACAGAGGGAGTGCCCCTCGCCCCCGGACACCCTCCCCCAGGCGCAGACAGATGGGGGCCCCCACCCGCAAGTCCCCCCGGTCCCAAAAGAGCAAGACCCCGCCACCGCCCTGCAAGTCAAGCACACAGTCTCCTTCCTCCATCACTCAGGCCCCCACAACACAGGTTCCCCCACCACACCCTGCCCCAGGTTCCCCCACCCACAGATACACCATCCCCAAAATGATCTGGCCTTCTCCACCTCCCACTTCCTCTTCCAGCACCACACCCCCGCTGCACATGTTAGTGCCACTGGTGTGGAGACCGTGTCCTCCCCTCTGTCCTGCCCACCTTACCTGAACCCCATTCTACTCCCCTGGAGATGGGCACTGCAGTGGAGTCCACTAACACCCCGTCTGACTTGGGCACTGCAGTGGAGAACCTGTCCTCTCCATCTGGCCAGCCCACTGGAGTTGTGCCGGCACCCACACCATCCAACTCATGCCCCCCAGTTGTGCCAGCACACACCATGTCAGACACCTCCACTGCAGTTGTCAGTGACTCTCCAGCACCAGCCACCCCTTCCCTGCCTCCTTCTGGTGAGCCCTGATCCTGTCCCTGCGGTGCCTGGCCTGCCCCCCGTATACCCCTCCGAGGGGAATGTCCCTGCTCCATATCAGTGCAGGCAAGCAGAGGGTGACATCTGCCACTGTCACCCTGTTTGGACTTGATTCATGGACTGGACATTGGCCTTTGTGTTTTTTCTGGACTTTAATTTTCAATATAACATATGCTGATTAAAGCTACTTTCAGTTCTCTAGTGGTTTTGCTTCAGATGTACATGATGTTGATGATGCTAACCATGCCCTTGCTGCAGTGATGTTGATTTTTGATGTCAGGTAAATGAAGTGTTACTGTGCAGGACCCCATGTGGTCCAGGGGGAATGTGTCCTATCCTGGTGTGTAGCCATGTCATCCTTTGTAGCAATATGAGGGTGTCATGTTTTCCATATTTGCAAATGGGATTCCCTACCTGTTTTTTCAATATCACATCTGTGGCTTACACCCCTGCACATCAAATGTGCTTGCCATTGTTCAATTGGTCTATTTCCCTGACCTTGTGACCATCTCCACTGGACATGCATGTTTGGGCATCAATGGGGAAGGACTCATCTGTGGTATCAGTGCAACTTGCTATACATGTGTATTTGATCGGTGCAGATGATTTGGGTGACAATGCCATGACCAGGCTGATGTGACATGAGCCTTCATTTTGTGCTAATTGTTGACTGAGTGACTAAGTGTTCTGCTGACATGATAGCGCCCTGCAGAGACAACGTATGGCACAGCTTTTCTTACACAGGAGTGGAGTCCCCTCATGGCAGTGTGTAATTCCGTGACATTGCCTGAGCCCAAGGTGTGTGTTGTGTGAGCATGTCTGTGTGTGTTCACTTCCATTTTGCTACGCAGGCTGGGGGCCCTAGTGATGTTCCTGTTTGTGATGCTTGCTGAGTTGAGCAATGTTTCCCCAGATCTTCTCCTGGGTGCTCTGTGATGTGGGTGCATGGCACATTACTGGTGATCAGGGTGTCATCCATAGGTGCGTTTGCTGTCAGGGCTGAGTTTGTGGGCAAACGCAGATGAGACACAGTCAGGATTCCCCTTGGCACTTGTTGGTTACACAATTCATGTAATTTACAGTTTGCGTTAGCTTCCAGTGATTGTGACACGTTGTGTGTGTGAATGCTGCCACTCCTCAGGGTCAGAGCTGCAATGTTGGAAGTTGTCTATGTGTGTTGTTTGTGGGTGAGCTTGCCATCTTCATTGGTGTGTGACTGTGTCCGGGATCCCATTGGTTGGTGTGGATTTGACGTCATGCCCATGTACAGCGTACTGTGCAGTGTGTGAGACATTCACAAGTCTTGTTGGCTGGCCATGTGTGATGGGTATCTCTGCCTTAGTTCCCCCCACCACCCCTGGGATTGTCATGGGTGCATGTGCAATGTCACCAGTCCATGTGAGCTTCACTGCTGCACATTGGTGGAGATCAAGGTGTGTGGTGTTGAGTGTGTGCAAATGAGAGTTGTTGCACGGCTAGACCCCTACCTCCATGTTGGCCTTGGCTGACAGGCTGTGCTGTTTTATTTGTGCTTGTGTAGATGTGATGGTAGTTAGTTGCTCAGGACACATGACTGTGGTTCACAGTGTGTACGACATCTACCTTTGTCATCACAGTGGGATTATCATGCAGGCCAGTGTCACCACAATGTGGGGTCCCTGGGGGTAGTGCTGTGGTGGGTCTGTCTCTTGCTGTGTTAGTTGCTGTTCCTACAAGCTTGTGTGACATTTGTAATTTGGGCTCCCTCATCTAACAATGCCTGATTGCCCACATAGGGGAATCCGATCCATGAGTTACTTTTGTGTGGCACTATGTTGACATCTGTGTAATGGGGATTCAGGCCTCCTCGTGTGTTGTGTGTTTGCCTGGGGACACTGGCACACCACCCCCCTCACCTGTAGTGTTTGATAAGCAGTGTGAGTCTGCCTGTTTGTGTTTGTGCATTTGCACCACTGCATTGGCATATCTTTAGTGTGCCATTGGCTGTATGTTGTTTGGTGGCTTACCCCTGCTGTCCCTGGGACTCCTAGGTCATCAGTCAGCACAATGATCATGGTTTGTATGTCCCATTGCTGCCATGGTATGGTATTTGTTCACCTGACATCTACAGTCTCCACAGGATATCTACATTTGTGTGTCCATTGGTGCAGATATGTGGATCTGCATTGTGATGGTCACTTCTGTCATTGTGTTATTGGTGAATGTTGACAATGTGAGCCCCCATGGGTGATGTTTGTCTGCACATGGCCAAAGCGATGTTTCATTTGCACTGCACTGTTTGCCTCACCCAATCTCTGTTGCTATGGGACACAAGCACTACTATGCCACTGATGTGTTTGTTGTTGTGTGACCAGGAATAATCCATGCAGTTTGGCATTTGCAGCTTTTACCATGACTACACTTACATTTTGGTCACTGTGGTGATGGGGCTTTCGACCCCATTGCCACAATGTTCAAAATGTGCTTCAGCTATGGACCCCACACTTACATTTTGGTCACTGTGGTGATGGGGCTTTAGACCCCATTGCCACAATGTTCAAAATGTGCTTCAGCTATGGAACCCACACTTACCTTTTGGTCACTGTGATGATGGGGGTCTAGGCCCCATTGCCACACTGTTCAAAATGTGCTTCAGCTATGGAACCCACACTTACCTTTTGGTCACTGTGATGATGGGGCTTTAGGCCCCATTGCCACACTGTTTAAAATGTGCTTCAGCTATGGAACCCACACTTACCTTTTGGTCACTGTGATGATGGGGCTTTAGGCCCCATTGCCACAATGTTCAAAATGTGCTTCAGCTATGGACCCCACACTTACATTTTGGTCACTGTGATGATGGGGCTTTAGGCCCCATTGCAACACTGTTCAAAATGTGCTTCAGCTATGGAACCCACACTTACCTTTTGGTCACTGTGATGATGGGGGTTTAGGCCCCATTGCCACACTGTTCAAAATGTGCTTCAGCTATGGAACCCACACTTACATTTTGGTCACTGTGATGATGGGGGTTTAGGCCCCATTGCCACAATGTTCAAAATGTGCTTCAGCTAATGACCCCACACTTACATTTTGGTCACTGTGATGATGGGGCTTTAGGCCCCATTGCCACAATGTTCAAAATGTGCTTCAGCTATGGAACCCACACTTACCTTTTGGTCACTGTGATGATGGGGTGTTTGACCCCATTGCCACAGTGGTCATGGTCGGCTTGCATTGTGGAGGCCACACACATTTATGTGTGACACATGTGATGGGGGTCACATTGTATGTTCAATGTCATGTTCAGTGTTGTAGGCATTTGACACAGACTACACATGCTTGTCATGGTGTTGGGGGGATGTAATTTTCAGGCATTCCTTATGTTGGAGTATGCTGGTTGTGTCATGCATTACCCGTCCTATGAGTGGGGGTTGTGTGGGTGGTAGGCATCCATCCCCCTATGAGTGGGGGTGGTGTTAGTGGTAGGCATCCATCCCCCTATGAGTGGGGATGGTAGTAGTGACAGGCATCCAGGCCCCCATGAGTAGGGGTGGTGGTAGTGCTAGGCATCCATCCCCCTATGAGTGGGGATGGTAGTAGTGACAGGCATCCAGGCCCCCCTGAGTAGGGGTGGTGGTAGTGGTAGGCATCCATCCCCCTATGGGTGGGGATGGTAGTGGTGACAGGCATCCATCCCCCCTCAGTAGGGGTGATGGTAGTGGCAGGCATCCAGGCCCCCCTGAGTAGGGGTGGTGGTAGTGGCAGGCATCCAGGCCCCCATTAGTAGGGGTGGTGGTAGTGACAGGCATCCAGGCCCCCCTGAGTAGGGGTGGTGGTAGTGGCAGGCATCAAGCCCCCATTAGTAGGGGTGGTGGTAGTGGTAGGCATCCAGGCCCCCTGAGTAGGGGTGGTGGTAGTGGCAGGCATCCAGCACCCCCTGAGTAGAGGTGGTGGTAGTGGCAGGCATCCAGGCCCCCTGAGTAGGGGTGGTGGTAGTGCAGGCATCCAGCCCCCATTAGTAGGGGTGGTGGTAGTGGTAGGCATCCAGCCCCCCCTGAGTAGGGGTGGTGGTAGTGACAGGCATCCAGGCCCCCATTAGTAGGGGTGGTGGTAGTGGTAGGCATCCAGCCCCCCCTGAGTAGGGGTGGTGGTGGTGACAGGCATCCAGGCCCCCCTGAGTAGGGGTGGTGGTAGTGGCAGGCATCTAGCTCCCCATGAGTAGGGGTGGTGGTAGTGGCAGGCATCTAGCCCCCATGAGTAGGGGTGGTATTAGTGGTAGGCATCCATCCCCCTATGAGTGGGGATGGTAGTAGTGACAGGCATCCAGGCCCCCATGAGTAGGGGTGGTGGTAGTGCTAGGCATCCATCCCCTATGAGTGGGGATGGTAGTAGTGACAGGCATCCAGGCCCCCTGAGTAGGGGTGGTGGTAGTGGCAGGCATCCAGGCCCCCATTAGTAGGGGTGGTGGTAGTGACAGCCATCCAGGCCCCCCTGAGTAGGGGTGGTGGTAGTGGCAGGCATCCAGCCCCCCATTAGTAGGGGTGGTGGTAGTGGTAGGCATCCAGGCCCCCCTGAGTAGGGGTGGTGTTAGTGGCAGGCATCCAGCACCCCCTGAGTAAGGGTGGTGGTAGTGGCAGGCATCCAGGCCCCCCTAAGTAGTGGTGGTGGTAGTGGCAGGCATCCAGCCCCCCATTAGTAGGGGTGGTGGTAGTGGTAGGCATCCAGCCCCCCCTGAGTAGGGGTGGTGGTAGTGACAGGCATCCAGGCCCCCATTAGTGGGGGGGGTGATAGTGGTAGGCATCCAGCCCCCCCTGAGTAGGGGTGGTGGTGGTGACAGGCATCCAGGCCCCCCTGAGTAGGGGTGGTGGTGGTGACAGGCATCCAGGCCCCCCTGAGTAGGGGTGGTAGTAGTGGCAGGCATCTAGCCCCCCATGAGTAGGGGTGGTGGTAGTGGCAGGCTTCTAGCCCCCCATGAGTAGGGGTGGTATTAGTGGTAGGCATCCATCCCCTATGAGTGGGGATGGTAGTAGTGACAGGCATCCAGGCCCCCATGAGTAGGGGTGGTGGTAGTGCTAGGCATCCATCCCCCTATGAGTGGGGATGGTGGTAGTGACAGGCATCCAGCCCCCCATTAGTAGGGGTGGTATTAGTGGTAGGCATCCATCCCCCTATGAGTGGGGATGGTAGTAGTGACAGGCATCCAGGCCCTCCTGAGTAGGGGTGGTGGTAGTGGCAGGCATCCAGCCCCCCATTAGTAGGGGTGGTGGTAGTGACGGGCATCTAGGCCCCCCTGAGTAGGGGTGGTGGTAGTGGCAGGCATCCAGCCCCCCATTAGTAGGGGTGGTGGTAGTGGTAGGCATCCAGGCCCCCCTGAGTAGGGGTGGTGGTACTGGTAGGCATCCAGGCCCCCATGAGTAGGGGTGGTGGTAGTGGTAGGCATCCATCCCCCTATGAGTGGGGATGGTAGTAGTGACAGGCATCCAGGCCCCCATGAGTAGGGGTGGTGTTAGTGGTAGGCATCCATCCCCCTATGAGTGGGGATGGTGGTAGTGACAAGCATCCAGCCCCCCATTAGTAGGGGTGGTGGTAGTGCTAGGCATCCATCCCCCTATGAGTGCGGATGGTAGTAGTGACAGGCATCCAGGCCCCCCTGAGTAGGGGTGGTGGTAGTGGCAGGCATCCAGGCCCCCATTAGTAGGGGTGGTGGTAGTGCCAGGCATCCAGGCCCCCCTGAGTAGGGGTGGTGGTAGTGACAGGCATCCAGCCCCCCATTAGTAGTGGTGGTGGTAGTGGTAGGCATCCAGGCCCCCCTGAGTAGGGGTGGTGGTAGTGACAGGCATCCAGGCCCCGCTGAGTAGGGGTGGTGGTAGTGACAGGCATCCAGGCCCCCATTAGTAGGGGTTATGGTAGTGGTAGGCATCCAGCCCCTCCTGAGTAGGGGTGGTGGTGGTGACAGGCATCCAGGCCCCCCTGAGTAGGGGTGGTGGTAGTGGCAGGCATCTAGCCCCCCATGAGTAGGGGTGGTGGTAGTGGCAGGCATCTAGCCCCCATGAGTAGGGGTGGTATTAGTGGTAGGCATCCATCCCCTATGAGTGGGGATGGTAGTAGTGACAGGCATCCAGGCCCCCATGAGTAGGGGTGGTGGTAGTGCTAGGCATCCATCCCCCTATGAGTGGGGATGGTGGTAGTGACAGGCATCCAGCCCCCCATTAGTAGGGGTGGTATTAGTGGTAGGCATCCATCCCCCTATGAGTGGGCATGGTAGTAGTGACAGGCATTCAGGCCCCCCTGAGTAGGGGTGGTGGTAGTGGCAGGCATCCAGCCCCCCATTAGTAGGGGTGGTGGTAGTGACAGGCATCTAGGCCCCCCTGAGTAGGGGTGGTGGTAGTGGCAGGCATCCAGCCCCCCATTAGTAGGGGTGGTGGTAGTGATAGGCATCCAGGCCCCCCTGAGTAGGGGTGGTGGTACTGGTAGGCATCCAGGCCCCCATGAGTAGGGGTGGTGGTAGTGGTAGGCATCCATCCCCCTATGAGTGGGGATGGTAGTAGTGACAGGCATCCAGGCCCCCATGAGTAGGGGTGGTGTTAGTGGTAGGCATCCATCCCCCTATGAGTGGGGATGGTGGTAGTGACAGGCATCCAGCCCCCCATTAGTAGGGGTGGTGGTAGTGGTAGGCATCCAGGCCCCCCTGAGTAGGGGTGGTGGTAGTGGCAGGCATCCAGGCCCCCCTGAGTAGGGGTGGTGGTAGTGGTAGGCATCCATCCCCCTATGGGCGTGTATGGCATTGGTGATGGCCATCTTAAACAAGAAGGGGGGACTAATGGGGCTTGTTAACGGGGTCCAGCACACATGCCCAAACACTACGTAACACGAAAGGTGAGCTGTTCCCCAATAAAGAAGGTATGGACAACATGTGACAGAGGTGGGGGGTGAGGGAAATACTCCTTTTCGGAACTAAAGTCCTCACACACCCAGCAAGCTAGGTGTCATGCTTCATCATATGGACTTGCTCCTCGTCGGGTCGGCGCTGCAATACCCGACGGGCACCCATAAAGGGGCTCTTTGGCGGAGATCTTCAGTTCCTTGCCGTATGGTGCTGTGGGTGTGAGGGCCCTAGAGAACAGTGTAGATGTGATGTGAGTGGGTGATTATAAAAAAGGTTGGATAATCCAAATAAGCTTTTTATTAGGGTGGCTATCCACCTTATTAAAAGAGAAATGGAGTGGCTGCTCGCTGGCACAATGGTCCAGCGGAGCAGAGCTCAACTCTTACAAAGTGGTCAACATGTTTCATGCATTGCGGTCAATACTGATCCATTGCATTTCATCAGGACCTAGGTGTAAAACTATCTACACTTGGTGGTGGGTGGAGGAGTTCCTACCTACCACTCTACGTGGAGACGAGCACGAAGTCCCGCCAATCCTAGTTGTAACCTAAAAGGAGGATGACAAGAAGCAGTATATAATTACTCGATAGATAGATCTAGTCAGCAGATCATATCATCCCAACAACCTCATACCAGTTGTCCACCTAGTGAGTGCAAAGGGGTAGTGTAATACACCCCTCATCTAAAAACATAAATTCAATAAAAAATTCAATAAAAAAGAGAGTGACTGGATTAAAACACCGGCTAGAGAAAGAAAGACTAATGGTGCCATAAAACTAACACAAAACCTAGAGAGGGAGTCAATAGCCTGCGATGCAACTCACCTATCTGGAGGGAAACACTCACTCCATTCGGTCTTGTCAGCTCCAGACACCAATGTGGTGGTGTCCTGCATAATTAGAGGTGAGAATAGCAGTAAGGGGAGATGACAAAGCAGAAGAGGCAAAACATGGCCCTCACTAGTTATCCACGCAGAGTTATGGAACACAGCCCAAGTAAGTGTCCCAATGTGGGGGAGTGGGAGACCCAAACGAACACCCCTCCCCTTCCCTCTAGCACAGAAATCATGCAGACCGGTCAACCCCCCGTGTGATGCAAGCCCAGTCCGTGGTAACACCGGCGGGGCCACCCGCCAACCGAGGGGGGCGGACAGGGTAGCCCCCCCGGTGAAACCCCCCGCACATGAGCGCGTCCACAGGAGTCATACTTAACCCAGACCATGCAAGTATCTGCGGTCGGGGACCGAACGATGCCGAGGAAACCCAATCACCAACTAGACTAGGACCTACTTGGTCCGTGAACCAATGCCGTCAGTTGCACAGCCGCAAAGAGCTACCAGTTCACTCACCTGCCCAAGGAGGACGTGCGCCGGTAATCTACCCGCCGCAGAGCTGGAAAGCCGGATAATATCAAGGCTGCCACCCGGGTAGCACTTATAAGTCTCCCTCGCGTCCTCTCAAACAGTCACGTAGCGCGCCGGCGTCACACCATGTCACGTGATACAGAGGGCGTGTGGGTAGTCTAAGCAGGGCCGGCAATGAGAACAAGGCGGCCATCTTAGGAGGGTAGGGAAGTAATGCGAATCCTGGTGATCCAAGAGCATTAATCATGCTCTGGCTGCTCGAAATGTATGTGTAGTCTAGATAGCCAACATGCGATCGTCTACCTTTATGCTCTTCGGGGGCGACGATGCCATTTAGCTAACCATTGCCCATCTCCTGGCTAAACAAAAAGTGTGGGTGTAGTATAGACGGCAAAAATACCATTGTGTGTTATGTGCCAGGATTATGGGGCCGTGGAATCATACACAGATGAGTCCCAATCTTGCGAGCAGTGCCCCTACTGCGCCATCATCCAAGTGCTTGTTGAGTACAACACGGGTGTGGGTATCAAAAGGGGGACCCATGGGGTCCAGAGAGTGTGTAACAGGTATGCTATCTCACGGTAGTGGCCCAAACCAGGGAGCCCCTACAAAGGTGTGAGGTCGGGAGATAGCTATCTCCTAGCCAACGCGGCCCAAGGTATGTCATCATTAAGACCAAGTGTGTTTGTAGACAGGCGGTGCACCCATCTCTGTTCAATTCTGAAGAGGGCATGCTGTGTAATTCTGGGATGTGCCTCAAGAACCACCCATTTGAGAGATTCCGCAGAGTGGTTAACATCTTTGCAGTGTGTGTACATCTTAGTGGTTACTCTCATACACCTCACATTGCTCTTATGCTCAGTAATGCGTACCTTTACAGGTCTCATCGTCATCCCTACATATTTTCTGTCGCAAGGACATGTGATCAGGTATATACACCTAGGTGTGTTGCAGTTGGTGTGTCGCTTGAGCCTCCATGTGAACGTATCAGTCAGTGTGATCTCTCTGACAGTGCTAGTTTGTTCGCATACTGAGCACGTACCACACGGATGGTGCCCGATCACAGGTGGTAGGTCCCAAAGCGTCCTCTGGACCCCCAATTCCTTGGCCTTAGGCCTGGTGTGCGTTAAGATATCTTTCAGATTTTGTGTACGCTTGTAAGCAAACCTAGGTCTAGGGAGGTCAAGATCCCCTGTGTTCACTATACCCCAGTGTTTGTTAATGATCTTCTTAATCAGTGTAGAGTGAGATGTGAAAGAGGTGACACACGTCAATACTTCAGCCTGTTCCTTGGTGGTGACTTGGAGTAGTGAATCACGTGGATTGTTTAAAGCCCTTTTATAAGAGTTCCTGACCTGGCGTGCCGGGTAGCCTCTCTCCCTAAGGTTCTGTTGTAGGTGCTGGGCCTCTATTACATAGTCATTCAGGAAACTGCAGTTTCTCCTAATACGGAGGAACTGTCCAAACGGTAGGTTGTTCCTGAGGGCCCTTGGATGGTGGCTATTGTAGAGAAGGAGACTATTCCTATCTGTAGCTTTTGTATACAGTGTCGTACTCAATCCATCATTGGTAAGTCTTATCCTTAAATCTAGAAAGGGGATGCTCGTGTCTGATATAGTGTGTGAGAATTTGAGGAACATGTTTTTCGTGTTAACCCAACGGCAGAACTCCTCACAAGTTGTTAAGTCGCCCCTCCACAGGATAAGGATATCGTCTATGAACCTCCGCCATAGTGTCAAGTTTGCTCTATACGGGTTGTTCGGGTTCATGATGACCTCCTCCTCAAATGTTGCCATATAGAGGCAAGCCACACTAGGGGCGAAGGTACTCCCCATGGAAGTCCCCTGGGTCTGATGAAATAGTTGCTTCTCATATTCAAAGAAGTTCTCAGTAAGTGCTAAGGTAGCACACTCCATAATGAAAGAGACCGGAGTCGGAGAAACCCAATCTCCCTTCAACAGACTGACCTCCACGGCTTCCAAGGTTGCTCGTTGTGGAATGTTTGTATACAAAGCTTCCACATCCAATGTCACTAGGAGATTAACCCCATTGAGGGTCTCGGTGTTGTCAATGATGCGTAGGACGTCAGTCGTGTCCTGCACGTAAGATGGTATCTTCCTCACCAGGGGCTGGAGGAAGTGGTCGCAAAATCTAGACAAAGGTTCCAGCAGGGACCCTATCCCAGACACTATAGTCTCCCTGGGACTGGTGTAATGTTTTTATGAATCTTTGGGAGAGTATAGAAATACGGTGTCTTGGGATTCTTAGTTATGAGGAAATCAGCCTCCTTCTTTGTGATCCAGCCGTTATTCTCCGCCTCGAGGACCATAGTTGCTATCTTCAGGGTGAGTCTGGGAGTAGGGTCTATCGAGAGAGTGTGTAATGCCTGGTGTTCCCAAGTTGGCGCCTACACTCTCTATCATAGTCAGTAGTAGACTGGATTACAGTTGCCCCACCCTTATCGGCCTGTTTGATGGTAATGCTGGTATCGTTGGCCAAACTCATGGCCGCATTCCTTTCATCGTTACTGAGATTGTGGAAAGGGTAAGATGTGGAGGCAACGGATAGCTCTTTGAGTACTGCCCCCTCAAAAGTCAAGATCTCAGGTGGAACCATGCTGTTATTCGGGGTAAAAGTTGAAGGGTTGCGCAGGCCGGTGTCGCCGTGATCGGGCGGGACCCTGTCTTGAAAGAAGGCCTTAAGGCGCACCTTCCTGAAGAACTCCTGGACTTCACAAATCTCACTAAATTTGTCAAGTTTGGGGGTAGGGACAAAACCAAGGCCTTTTTCAAGGACTATCTTCTCCGAGTTAGTTAAGTCCCTATTAGAGAGGTTGACCACTAGGCCCTCTTTCCCCTGCTCATGCTCCTGGTCTCTACTGCGCCCGGGGTCTGATCTTGCCACTGTACACCTTTCTGAGTTCCTCTTCTTCTCCCTTTTCCTCTGCCCCAACCTCTGCCTAAAAAAGGAGGGTTACTCATGGGGAAATATTGTGGTGGCCCTTGAGGGTATATCGGGTACTGCCACGGGGTGGAACCGGTCCTGAAAAGATCGGACCATTATTATAGTTAGGGTAGGGCTGGTAGTTGGGTCTACGTTGGTTATGATTACCCCAGCTACCTGTGCTTGAATCGCTGTTTGAGGATCCCCTCCTGCTGGTATCAGAGCTCTCATCAGAGGAATAACTACTCCTGGGTGCAGCGTAGTCATCTTTGAGATAAGGATAAACCTTCTCCTTGTCGAACTTGGCTACATCCTTTTGCAGTTTGGAAACCTTCTGTTTAAGGAGGTACTCCCTGTTCTCAGCGATTTCATTATTTATCTCCATTAGCTTGGAGGAAAAGGTCGTTTTAGGAATAGAGGATTTTAATGCGGCTTCGGCTACCTGTATTCTGGCAAGAAGCGCCTCCGCCAACCTTTTGGCGGTATTGATAATCAGGACTAGTAGATCTTTGGTACATTTCCAAGACACTTGGCACCAGTCTTTTTTGAAGGGACCATCTTCCAGAAAAATCCTGGGCAAGATGTTAACTATGAGTCCATGGGGCGCAATGTTGGCCATTAAATACTCTGTCATAAGAGCCCCATGTAGAGTGACTTTAAGCCATTCTCTCTTCATTGCCGCTATCGACGTCCAGTCATCTAACTGTGACCCAGAGGCCACAGCTCCTCCTGACCCAAGCAAGGAGGGTGCTGTTCTTAAAATATCAGCTATAGCTTCCTCATTGAAGCTAAGACCCGGGGTATCCTCCATCACTGATAGGGAACCCCCGCTATCCACGCTATATATAGAAAATTATTATTTGTGGTATAGCGAACCGAATGATGGACCAGTATGTGGAATGTACACAATATGGTAACCTAGTTGCTGCTGTCCCACGTGGGTCACCCGTGCAGAATATCTTAAACAAGAAGGGGGGACTAATGGGGCTTGTTAACGGGGTCCAGCACACATGCCCAAACACTACGTAACACGAAAGGTGAGCTGTTCCCCAATAAAGAAGGTATGGACAACATGTGACAGAGGTGGGGGGTGAGGGAAATACTCCTTTTCGGAACTAAAGTCCTCACACACCCAGCAAGCTAGGTGTCATGCTTCATCATATGGACTTGCTCCTCGTCGGGTCGGCGCTGCAATACCCGACGGGCACCCATAAAGGGGCTCTTTGGCGGAGATCTTCAGTTCCTTGCTGTATGGTGCTGTGGGTGTGAGGGCCCTAGAGAACAGTGTAGATGTGATGTGAGTGGGTGATTATAAAAAGGTTGGATAATCCAAATAAGCTTTTTATTAGGGTGGCTATCCACCTTATTAAAAGAGAAATGGAGTGGCTGCTCGCTGGCACAATGGTCCAGCGGAGCAGAGCTCAACTCTTACAAAGTGGTCAACATGTTTCATGCATTGCGGTCAATACTGATCCATTGCATTTCATCAGGACCTAGGTGTAAAACTATCTACACTTGGTGGTGGGTGGAGGAGTTCCTACCTACCACTCTACGTGGAGACGAGCACGAAGTCCCGCCAATCCTAGTTGTAACCTAAAAGGAGGATGACAAGAAGCAGTATATAATTACTCGATAGATAGATCTAGTCGGCAGATCATATCATCCCAACAACCTCATACCAGTTGTCCACCTAGTGAGTGCAAAGGGGTAGTGTAATACACCCTCATCTAAAAACATAAATTCAATAAAAAATTCAATAAAAAAGAGAGTGACTGGATTAAAACACCGGCTAGAGAAAGAAAGACTAATGGTGCCATAAAACCAACACAAAACCTAGAGAGGGAGTCAATAGCCTGCGATGCAACTCACCTATCTGGAGGGAAACATTCACTCCATTCGGTCTTGTCAGCTCCAGACACCAATGTGGTGGTGTCCTGCATAATTAGAGGTGAGAATAGCAGTAAGGGGAGATGACAAAGCAGAAGAGGCAAAACATGGCCCTCACTAGTTATCCACGCAGAGTTATGGAACACAGCCCAAGTAAGTGTCCCAATGTGGGGGAGTGGGAGACCCAAACGAGCACCCTCCCCTTCCCTCTAGCACAGAAATCATGCAGACCGGTCAACCCCACGTGTGATGCAAGCCCAGTCCGTGGTAACACCGGCGGGGCCACCCGCCAACCGAGGGGGCGGACAGGGTAGCCCCCCCGGTGAAACCCCCCGCACATGAGCGCGTCCACAGGAGTCATACTTAACCCAGACCATGCAAGTATCTGCGGTCGGGGACCGAACGATGCTGAGGAAACCCAATCACCAACTAGACTAGGACCTACTTGGTCCGTGAACCAATGCCGTCAATTGCACAGCCGCAAAGAGCTACCAGTTCACTCACCTGCCCAAGGAGGACGTGCGCCGGTAATCTACCCGCCGCAGAGCTGGAAAGCCGGATAATATCAAGGCTGCCACCCGGGTAGCACTTATAAGTCTCCTCGCGTCCTCTCAAACAGTCGCGTAGCGCGCCGGCGTCACACCATGTCACGTGATACAGAGGGCGTGTGGGTAGTCTAAGCAGGGCCGGCAATGAGAACAAGGCGGCCATCTTAGGAGGGTAGGGAAGTAATGCGAATCCTGGTGATCCAAGAGCATTAATCATGCTCTGGCTGCTCGAAATGTATGTGTAGTCTAGATAGCCAACATGCGATCGTCTACCTTTATGCTCTTCGGGGGCGACGATGCCATTTAGCTAACCATTGCCCATCTCCTGGCTAAACAAAAAGTGTGGGTGTAGTATAGACGGCAAAAATACCATCGTGTGTTATGTGCCAGGATTATGGGGCCGTGGAATCATACACAGATGAGTCCCAGCTAATGGAGATAAATAATGAAATCGCTGAGAACAGGGAGTACCTCCTTAAACAGAAGGTTTCCAAACTGCAAAAGGATGTAGCCAAGTTCGACAAGGAGAAGGTTTATCCTTATCTCAAAGATGACTACGCTGCACCCAGGAGTAGTTATTCCTCTGATGAGAGCTCTGATACCAGCAGGAGGGGATCCTCAAACAGCGATTCAAGCACAGGTAGCTGGGGTAATCATAACCAACGTAGACCCAACTACCAGCCCTACCCTAACTATAATAATGGTCCGATCTTTTCAGGACCGGTTCCACCCCCGTGGCAGTACCCGATATACCCTCAAGGGCCACCACAATATTTCCCCATGAGTAACCCTCCTTTTTTAGGCAGAGGTTGGGGCAGAGGAAAAGGGAGAAGAAGAGGAACTCAGAAAGGTGTACAGTGGCAAGATCAGACCCCGGGCGCAGTAGAGACCAGGAGCATGAGCAGGGGAAAGAGGGCCTAGTGGTCAACCTCTCTAATAGGGACTTAACTAACTCGGAGAAGATAGTCCTTGAAAAAGGCCTTGGTTTTGTCCCTACCCCAAACTTGACAAATTTAGTGAGATTTGTGAAGTCCAGGAGTTCTTCAGGAAGGTGCGCCTTAAGGCCTTCTTTCAAGACAGGGTCCCGCCCGATCACGGCGACACCGGCCTGCGCAACCCTTCAACTTTTACCCCGAATAACAGCATGGTTCCACCTGAGATCTTGACTTTTGAGGGGGCAGTACTCAAAGAGCTATCCGTTGCCTCCACATCTTACCCTTTCCACAATCTCAGTAACGATGAAAGGAATGCGGCCATGAGTTTGGCCAACGATACCAGCATTACCATCAAACAGGCCGATAAGGGTGGGGCAACTGTAATCCAGTCTACTACTGACTATGATAGAGAGTGTAGGCGCCAACTTGGGAACACCAGGCATTACACACCTCTCTCGATAGACCCTACTCCCAGACTCACCCTGAAGATAGCAACTATGGTCCTCGAGGCGGAGAATAACGGCTGGATCACAAAGAAGGAGGCTGATTTCCTCATAACTAAGAATCCCAAGACACCGTATTTCTATACTCTCCCAAAGATTCATAAAAACATTACACCAGTCCCAGGGAGACCTATAGTGTCTGGGATAGGGTCCCTGCTGGAACCTTTGTCTAGATTTTGCGACCACTTCCTCCAGCCCCTGGTGAGGAAGATACCATCTTACGTGCAGGACACGACTGACGTCCTACGCATCATTGACAACACCGAGACCCTCAATGGGGTTAATCTCCTAGTGACATTGGATGTGGAAGCTTTGTATACAAACATTCCACAACGAGCAACCTTGGAAGCCGTGGAGGTCAGTCTGTTGAAGGGAGATTGGGTTTCTCCGACTCCGGTCTCTTTCATTATGGAGTGTGCTACCTTAGCACTTACTGAGCACTTCTTTGAATATGAGAAGCAACTATTTCATCAGACCCAGGGGACTTCCATGGGGAGTACCTTCGCCCCTAGTGTGGCTTGCCTCTATATGGCAACATTTGAGGAGGAGGTCATCATGAACCAGAACAACCCGTATAGAGCAAACTTGACACTATGGCGGAGGTTCATAGACGATATCCTTATCCTGTGGAGGGGCGACTTAACAACTAGTGAGGAGTTCTGCCGTTGGGTTAACACGAAAAACATGTTCCTCAAATTCTCACACACTATATCAGACACGAGCATCCCCTTTCTAGATTTAAGGATAAGACTTACCAATGATGGATTGAGTACGACACTGTATACAAAAGCTACAGATAGGAATAGTCTCCTTCTCTACAATAGCCACCATCCAAGGGCCCTCAGGAACAACCTACCGTTTGGACAGTTCCTCCGTGTTAGGAGAAACTGCAGTTTCCTGAATGACTATGTAATAGAGGCCCAGCACCTACAACAGAACCTTAGGGAGAGAGGCTACCCGGCACGCCAGGTCAGGAACTCTTATAAAAGGGCTTTAAACAATCCACGTGATTCACTACTCCAAGTCACCACCAAGGAACAGGCTGAAGTATTGACGTGTGTCACCTCTTTCACATCTCACTCTACACTGATTAAGAAGATCATTAACAAACACTGGGGTATAGTGAACACAGGGGATCTTGACCTCCCTAGACCTAGGTTTGCTTACAAGCGTACACAAAATCTGAAAGATATCTTAACGCACACCAGGCCTAAGGCCAAGGAATTGGGGGTCCAGAGGACGCTTTGGGACCTACCACCTGTGATCGGGCACCATCCGTGTGGTACGTGCTCAGTATGCGAACAAACTAGCACTGTCAGAGAGATCACGCTGACTGATACGTTCACATGGAGGCTCAAGCGACACACCAACTGCAACACACCTAGGTGTATATACCTGATCACATGTCCTTGCGACAGAAAATATGTAGGGATGACGATGAGACCTGTAAAGGTACGCATTACTGAGCATAGGAGCAATGTGAGGTGTATGAGAGTAACCACTAAGATGTACACACACTGCAAAGATGTTAACCACTCTGCGGAATCTCTCAAATGGGTGGTTCTTGAGGCACACCCCAGAATTACACAGCATGCCCTCTTCAGAATTGAACAGAGATGGGTGCACCGCCTGTCTACAAACACACTTGGTCTTAATGATGACATACCTTGGGCCGCGTTGGCTAGGAGATAGCTATCTCCCGACCTCACACCTTTGTAGGGGCTCCCTGGTTTGGGCCACTACCGTGAGATAGCATACCTGTTACACACTCTCTGGACCCCATGGGTCCCCCCTTTTGATACCCACACCCGTGTTGTACTCAACAAGCACTTGGATGATGGCGCAGAAGGGGCACTGCTCGCAAGATTGGGACTCATCTGTGTATGATTCCACGGCCCCATAATCCTGGCACATAACACACAATGGTATTTTTGCCGTCTATACTACACCCACACTTTTTGTTTAGCCAGGAGATGGGCAATGGTTAGCTAAATGGCATCGTCGCCCCGAAGAGCATAAAGGTAGACGATCGCATGTTGGCTATCTAGACTACACATACATTTCGAGCAGCCAGAGCATGATTAATGCTCTTGGATCACCAGGATTCGCATTACTTCCCTACCCTCCTAAGATGGCCGCCTTGTTCTCATTGCCGGCCCTGCTTAGACTACCCACACGCCCTCTGTATCACGTGACATGGTGTGACGCCGGCGCGCTACGCGACTGTTTGAGAGGACGCGAGGGAGACTTATAAGTGCTACCCGGGTGGCAGCCTTGATATTATCCGGCTTTCCAGCTCTGCGGCGGGCAGATTACCGGCGCACGTCCTCCTTGGGCAGGTGAGTGAACTGGTAGCTCTTTGCGGCTGTGCAATTGACGGCATTGGTTCACGGACCAAGTAGGTCCTAGTCTAGTTGGTGATTGGGTTTCCTCGGCATCGTTCGGTCCCCGACCGCAGATACTTGCATGGTCTGGGTTAAGTATGACTCCTGTGGACGCGCTCATGTGCGGGGGATTTCACCGGGGGCTACCCTGTCCGCCCCCTCGGTTGGCGGGTGGCCCCGCCGGTGTTACCACGGACTGGGCTTGCATCACACGGGGGTTGACCGGTCTGCATGATTTCTGTGCTAGAGGGAAGGGGAGGGGTGCTCGTTTGGGTCTCCCACTCCCCCACATTGGGACACTTACTTGGGCTGTGTTCCATAACTCTGCAGTGGATAACTAGTGAGGGCCATGTTTTGCCTCTTCTGCTTTGTCATCTCCCCTTACTGCTATTCTCACCTCTAATTATGCAGGACACCACCACATTGGTGTCTGGAGCTGACAAGACCGAATGGAGTGAGTGTTTCCCTCCAGATAGGTGAGTTGCATCGCAGGCTATTGACTCCCTCTCTAGGTTTTGTGTTGGTTTTATGGCACCATTAGTCTTTCTTTCTCTAGCCGGTGTTTTAATCCAGTCACTCTCTTTTTTATTGAATTTTTTATTGAATTTATGTTTTTAGATGAGGGGTGTATTACACTACCCCTTTGCACTCACTAGGTGGACAACTGGTATGAGGTTGTTGGGATGATATGATCTGCCGACTAGATCTATCTATCGAGTAATTATATACTGCTTCTTGTCATCCTCCTTTTAGGTTACAACTAGGATTGGCGGGACTTCGTGCTCGTCTCCACGTAGAGTGGTAGGTAGGAACTCCTCCACCCACCACCAAGTGTAGATAGTTTTACACCTAGGTCCTGATGAAATGCAATGGATCAGTATTGACCGCAATGCATGAAACATGTTGACCACTTTGTAAGAGTTGAGCTCTGCTCCGCTGGACCATTGTGCCAGCGAGCAGCCACTCCATTGCTCTTTTAATAAGGTGGATAGCCACCCTAATAAAAAGCTTATTTGGATTATCCAACCTTTTTATAATCACCCACTCACATCACATCTACACTGTTCTCTAGGGCCCTCACACCCACAGCACCATACGGCAAGGAACTGAAGATCTCCGCCAAAGAGCCCCTTTATGGGTGCCCGTCGGGTATTGCAGCGCCGACCCGACGAGGAGCAAGTCCATATGATGAAGCATGACACCTAGCTTGCTGGGTGTGTGAGGACTTTAGTTCCGAAAAGGAGTATTTCCCTCACCCCCCACCTCTGTCACATGTTGTCCATACCTTCTTTATTGGGGAACAGCTCACCTTTCGTGTTACGTATTGGTGATGGCCATCCCACCCCTATGGTTCTGCTGTTGCTAGTGTACGTCATTTGTGCATCCCTATGTGTGTGTGACATATTTCGGGTACGTGTCGTTTGTTAGTGTTGTTGGTGTTTGACTTACCGTCTGCACCGTATGCGTCCGTGCCGGTCCCCGTAATAGATGTAGAGTATTGGTAGGACCTGCGCAATGTCATTCATGGTTGGGTCGTCTCGTTCGGGTTTCTCGTGTCTTCGACTCGTACTCGTCGCACGCTTGTTCGTCTTGTAGCCGTGGATCATCTTGTGACGCGAAACGGAGCTTATGTACGGCTCGCCCGGATGCTCAAACGTGCCGGACGTAGCGATGGGTTCGGCGCGTACGGAAGGCGCATCGTACTCGTCCGGCCGGAAGGTGCTGTGTATTTGCTTCCGTGCGACTCGAATCGGCGTTTACGGATCCGGCTAGGGCGGGGAACAGGAGCTGAAATGGGTAAGTACGGCTCGCTCGGAATCTGGGCTGTTATGCGCATTGTACTTGTTTGTTCGGACGAGTGTTCGAATCGGTCGGGAAACACGCATTCGGCTGGTTTTTTTTCCGGACAAATACTGTTAGGTGCGCTTCCGGCCGAGATCGGAATCGACCCCAAAGTGTCCACGAGCAAATTGCAATACTATCAAAAAGAAGTCCAATATTTAGGACATCTCACTGAGAAGAGAATGAGAAAGTTGGCACAGGAAAGAACAAAGACAATTTTGAAGATGAGGCCACCCAGAACTCAGAGAGAAGTCATGAGGTTCCTGGGAATGGCTGGCTACTGTAGACAGTGTATACCAAACTTTTCCTTAGTGGCCACGCCTTTACTCAGGCTGACGCACAAAGACATGCCCGATCAACTTCCATTGGACAAAGATTGCTTGAAAGCTTTCCTAGAGCTGACAGAAAGACTCTGTCGTGCCCCGGCGCTAGGAGTGCCGGATTGCAGTAACATGTTCACACTGTTTTGCAGTGAGATGGAGGATTGCATTCTCTCAGTACTTACTCAGTTGCATGGAGACTCTCGTAGACCTGCGGCATATTTTTTTAACTTCACTTGACCCTGTTGCTGCAGGACTGCCCAGCTGCCTTAAAGTTGGACAGTTAATATTGAGAGACGGGAGAGCATAGTTCTGGATACCCTCTTACGGTGCAGAATGCAGCACGCATAGAAACAGGAAACAAAAACGAGGAGAAATGAATACATTTCTCCTCGTTGCGCCTCACTACGCCTCCCCTGGGGAGGCGTAGCATTCACATGTATTTCCAGATTTACGATTCCTCGTAAATCTGGAAATGTGTCTGGTTCCGTGGGTGCTGCGTGGGAACACCCACAGCAACACCCATGGAATGCCCCTTTCACGCAAAGTGCTGCGTGTTAAGGGGCCATATTTGCAAGGACAGGAAAAGCCACGCAGGGTGGCTTTTCCTGTCCTTGTAAATATGGGGCAGTGTATTGCGCTGCCAGTGCGTCACAAAAAGTGACGTACTGGCAGCGCAAGGGGTTTGTAAATCTGCCCCACAGTATTTGGCAAACAGCAGACTTACAAAGCATGAACAACAAATACTTGTCCCTGATAACGTTGTTTGGAAAAGATATCATACACTCAAACCAGCTACATTGTTACCGTTGACTGAAAGTGAAATTGATGGAAATTAGGTTGAGCATGACTGCCTGGATGCTATGGATTTATACACTAAGCCAAGGCCAGACATTAAGGATGAACCTCCCAACTATGTTAACTTTGTCATAGAGACAATGAAGGAACTTTGAGAGTAGCTTATGCTGTCTGCACAATTCAGGAAGTGTTAGAAGCTTCTTGGCTTCGAGGTGTTACCTCTGCACAAGTGGCAGAATTAATTGCCCTTACAAGAGTTTTCTGTCTTTCAGCTCAATTAAGAGTGACTATATTTACAGATAGTCAATATGGCTTTGATGTGGTCCTTGATTTTGGGCAGTTATGGTCACAGAGGAGATTTATTACATCATCTGGGTCCCCAATTAGAGATGAAGAACATGTAATGAAATTGTTAGAGGCGTTGCAGTTGCCCCAGGAGATTTCTCTAGGTAAATGTGCAACTCACAGAAGTGGCAATGACTATGTCACTGTTGGAAATTGATATGCTCATGAAGTCACATGATATTGTGCACTTGTGGCATGCACATTTAACTGAGTATATACAGGTCAATCTGATGAGGACACTACCTTTTCTATGTTGCTATCAGTAGCTGATACTTGGCAGGAAATAAAAAGACTGCAGAAAGAGGTTTTAGAGCCAGAACAACAAAGATGGATCAGTGCAGGATGTGTTAAAAATGCTTACCACATTTGGGTTTCAACTGATGAAAGACAAGTGTTGCCAGATAGCCTATTGTTTCTCATAACACAACATTTACATGGTCTTGCACACATTGGAAGGAATGCAATGAGCAGACTCTTTAGACAGAAATGGTTTAATCCCCGATTCAGAGATTTAGCTATACCATGGATGTGTTACATTTCAGCAGATGTATGTAGGAAGGAGAACCTCTCTAACACTTAGCCACATTGGAAGATCAGGAGAACCCTTTAATAGGATGCATTTGGACTTTATTGAAATGCCTGTTTGTAATGGGCTGAGATATGTCCTGGTTATAGTGTGCAATTTCTCCCGATTGGTGGAGGCCTACCCAACATAGAGAAATGACAATCTCACTGTAGCTAAACTGCTGTTACGTGAACTCATTCCACAGTTCAGATTTTCAGCTTCTCTGGTGTCAGACCGAGGGACTCATTTAAAAAATGAGGCTCTTAGAATGCTGTGAATGGCTCTTCAAGTGAAACAGAGATTACTCTGCACAGCTATTGTCCAGAGGCTTTGGGGATAGTCGAACTGTTAAATGGAACGTTGAAGTCTCGATTGGCCAAAGTCTGCGCATCCACTTCTTTGAAATGGCCAGATGCTTACCATTGGTTTTGATGAGTCTTCAATGCACCCCTGACAGTCCCCTAGTCTAGGGAAAGGAGCTTCATTCACTGGCAACTGGTTTGGAATAGTGGGGGGAGGACTTTTTAGAGTCATATTGAGACCTATACTAATCATTGGTATTTGCTTGATATGCTTATATGTTTTATATAAAGGATTTTGATGCTGTTTAACAAATGAAGAAGAATAAAGAAAGAAAAAGACAAATCAGAGAAGAAATACAATTGGGAGAGAGAAAGAATAGAAAATATAAGGAGTTGAAGGAAATTGAAACTCTGAAAAATAAAAAGGATGATACAACAGAAAATGAAAGTGCCCTCTAAAGATCCATTTGGGAAGAAGAAATTGTGAAGGTTTTTTAACCATCAGATGGGGGAACTGTTGGAGCTAATTTTATGTGCTAACAAAATGCTTACATTAATAAGGAGACTAATTAATGTTTAAGTAAAATAAATACTAAATGCTAAATTTGTAGCAGGTAATCATACGTAAATATTATAGGCTTAAACTTGAAAAATAAGTGCTGATTTAAGTTAGTCTAACTGTCAATGCTATGTTAACTGAGAAAAAAATGTATTAACACTGAAAGGCCTGTTTTTACAATGAATAGTTGTTTGTGCACAATGTTTTCTCTCTGTTACAGATGCATTTTTCCAGAAGCTTTCTGTTAGCTAGTGAATAGGCATTTGTTTTGTATTAGACAACTGATAGAGAGTTTTCACTGGGAGGAGAGGAGGCAACATGAAGAATGAGTCATGAGAAGGACAGTCTGGACCACAAAATATCCAAAATGTAACTTTTCAAGGTCTAATGTCTGAAAGTCTATTGTGCCAGTTTGTGAAAACGGGGAGATTGCTTATTCCCAGGAGTTTGCTGAATTTGGGTTGGAGGATACAAGAAATGAAAGAAAATAATGTTGCAACATAGAATATTGTGCGTTTATACAAGTGCTTGTTCCTAGAGTAGAGTAGGTTTCCTTCTCCAACTCTCTGACTGGAGACTCACTTTTGAGTTTCTGATGCCTTTCTTCATGAGAGGTTGCCTTACTTAGATTTTGTTGATTGCCTGCTGATATCTTTGAGCTGAGAATATTTTTCAGCTTATTCTGCAAAGGGTTATGCTTTCATATTGATTCTCCAATCATTACTCTTTACGTTTATCTAAAATTATACCTTTTCTCATGTTATTCCAATTTAATTTAGAATAGAACATTTTCCTTGAATGAACAAACTTGTTGTGTTATAACAATAATTTCTATTGTTTTGACTAATGTATTGTCAGTCAGTCAAAAATTCTTTATTCGGCCAGTGTAGACCATAAAAAGCACTTAAAATATATACCAAGAAACAAAAATAAGTACATAAGAAACCATTAGCGCATATTTGCTTCCCATTAACATGAATAAAATCATCTAAGACCATTTATACAAAAGGGCAAGTTAAGGCTTGATAAAGTCACAAAATCAGGGGTTAAAAATTGGACATATAAAGTGCAGGTGCATCAGTGCATTTACAGGAGCAAAAAACATCAAATTCAATCTATAAAGTGTATTATTTTACCTCATACTGAAATAGCAATCATTGGACTATATTCATTTCTAATGCTGTTGCTTAAAAGACTAAGGGCTGCCAAACCCGTGGTAAAGGTGGGGTGGCGGTCTGACCGCCGTATTACGACTACGGCGGTTGGACTGCCATAAGACCACTGCAACTGCAGGGGATCGCCTATCCCTGGCGGTGGCATGGTGGTCTGAGGCTGCAATATGCTTGTCGGAGCCGCTGCGGCACCACCAAGCATATTAAAAGTTTCTTCACCTCCAGCGGTCTCATGCCATGAAAATGCTGGCACTGAGGAAACTTAGCCTCATGGCCTGGGGAAACATGCAGGGGGGCACATGTTGTGTCCCCTGTGTGCATGCACCTCACTTCCTGCCTGGACTGCACAATAAATGCCATCCAGGAATTGCTTTGGCGCTTCTTCGGCGCTGCAGTTCATAGGCTCACATATGAGTCTTCGAACTGAACCTCAACAGGACCGCTGCGCTGCCCACCCGCCAGACCATGATATGACTTGCAACCTGGTGGGTTAGGGGCAGTCAAATTTGCCAGTGTGGGAGCGGGGTCCTGGCATGGCGGACCGCTCCCTCACCGCCAAAGTAGTAATCAGGCCCTTGAATGATTAAAAACAAAAAAGAATGAAAAATAAAACCCTTTAACTTACAATAATTCTCTTTTATTGACTGCACTAAAGGTCTTTAATAATTGTTGCTATGTATTTATGTAAATGATCGCTCCTTATTTCTCTTTGTCGACAATCAAAGGTCCATATGACCAGTGGCGGGGGTTACTTAACAACTATACCCAAGATTGAAATATATAGAAAACCCCGCTCCCTCATGATCATTGCTACCACAGATTTCAGTATCTGTCATTGCTGCAGGTATCATATCACATTATTTTTACAATACTTGTCAGTAATATCATCCAAAAACATACAAAAATATTGATTTTATATTATATATATATATATATTGCCCCTCCTCTGCACCATAAATCAGAAGCACTCGCGAGCGGGTGCCGGCAACACGGTGATGCTCCGTGTAATAAATCAACACTCAAACAATCAATCATGTCACTTATAAAGCACACTACATACCCGCGAGGGTCTCAAGGCGCTGGGGGAAGAGGGGGGTGGTGCTGCTACTGATCGAAGAGCCAGGTCTTGAGGAGTCTTCTGAAGGCCAGTAGGTCTTGGGTCTGCCGAAGGTTGGTGGGGAGGGTGTTCCAGGTCTTGGCGGCGAGGTGGGAGAAGGATCTGCCGCCAGCGGTCGTTTTCCGGATGCGGGGGACTGTGGCGAGGGCGAGGGTGGTGGAGCGGAGCTGGCGGGTGGGGGTGTAGAAGCTGAGTCGTCTGTTGAGGTAGGCTGGTCCGGAATTGTGGAGTGCTTTATGTGCGTGGGTGAGGAGCTTGATAGTTATCCTCTTGTTGACAGGGAGCCAGTGCAGGTCTCTCAGGTGGGGTGTGATGTGGCTGCGTCGGGGGATGTCGAGGATAAGACGTGCAGAGGCGTTCTGGATGCGTTGCAGCCGTCTCAGGAGCTTAGCCGTCGTTCCTGCGTAGAGGGCGTTTCCGTAGTCCAGCATGCTGGTGACGAGGGCCTGGGTGACTGTTTTTCTTGTTTCGGTGGGGATCCACTTGAAGATCCTGCGGAGCATTCGGAGGGTGTTGAAGCAGGATGAGGAAACGGCGTTGACCTGCTTAGTCATGGAGAGGGTGGGGCCGAGGATGACCCCTAGGTTGCGTGCGTGGTCGGTGGGTGTCGGGGCTGTTCCCAGTGATGTCGGCCACCAGGAGTCGTCCCAGGCTGAAGGGTTGGAACCAAGGATGAGGACCTCCGTCTTGTCTGAGTTCAGCTTCAGGCGGCTGGTCCTCATCCATTCGGCGACGGCCTTCATTCCTTCGTGGAGGTGGGCTTTGGCGGTGTGAGGGTCTTTGGTGAGGGAGAGGATCAGCTGGGTGTCGTCGGCGTAGGAGATGATGTTGAGGTTGTGCTGTCGGGCGACGTGGGCGAGGGGTGCCATGTAGATGTTGAACAGCGTTGGGCTGAGGGAGGAGCCTTGGGGTACGCCGCAGATGATCTTGGTGGCCTTGGATCGGAAGGGGCGAGGCGGACGCTTTGTGTTCTGCCGGAGAGGAAGGATGTGGTCCAGTCCAGGGCCTTCTCTTGGATCCCGGCGTCGTGAAGGCGTGTTCGTAGTGTGTGGTGGCAGACCGTGTCGAAGGCGGCTGATAGGTCCAGGAGGATGAGGGCTGCTGTTTCTCCGTTGTCTAGCAGGGTCCTGATGTCATCGGTGGCGGCGATGAGGGCGGTTTCGGTGCTGTGGTTGCTGCGGAAGCCGGACTGGGAAGGGTCCAGGATGTTGTTCTCCTCAAGGTAGCGGGTCAGTTGTTTGTTGACGATTTTCTCGGTGACCTTCGCGGGGAACGGGAGCAGAGAGATGGGTCGGAAGTTCTTGAGGTCCTTGGGGTCTGCCTTGGGTTTCTTGAGTAAGGCGGTGATCTCAGTGTGCTTCCAGCTTTCCGGGAAGGTTGCTGTCTCGAAGGAGATGTTGATTATTTTCCGGAGATGGGGCGCGATGGCTGTACTGGCTTTGTTGAAGACGTGGTGAGGGCACGGGTCTAGCGGTGAGCTGGAGTGGATGGTGTTCATGATCTCGCTGGTGTCCTCGTCGTTGATGTTGGTCCAGGAGAGCAGGCGGTTGGTGGTTGTGGGGGCAGTGGTCTCGGTGGTTGCCGGGGCGGTCGTGGTGTTGAAGCTGTCGTGGATGTCGGCGATTTTGCAGTGGAAGAAGGTGGCCAGTGAGTCGCACAGGTCTCGCGACGGCGGGATGTCGTTGGAGTTGGAGCTGGGGTTGGAGAGTTCCTTCACGATGTTGAAGAGCTCTTTGCTGTTGTGTGCGTTGTTGTCTAGGCGGTCTTTGAGTGAGGCCCTTTGGCGGATCTGATGAGGTGATGGTGACTGCGGGTGGCGCTCTTGTGGGCGGCGTAGCTGTCCGCTGTCCGTTCGTGGAGCCAGATCTTCTCCAGTTTTTGGCATGTTCGTTTGGAGGCCTGGAGGTCTTCGGTGAACCAGGTGGCTTTCTTGCTGGTGTGGCTGTTGGGCGGATTCTTGAGCGGGGCGAGGGTGTTGGCGCAGTCATCGATCCACTGTCTGAGGTTGTGGGCGGCGGTGTCGGGGTCGGAGGGTTCGGCGGGTGGGCTCAGGGCAAGGGTTGTGGTTAGCTGGTCTTCGGTGACTCTGCTCCAGCAGCGGCGAGGCATTTGTTCGGTGCGGTGGTTCGTGGTGGGCTTCCTGTAGGTGAAGTGGATGCAGTGGTGGTCAGTCCAGTGGGGTTCGGAGGTGTGGTTGAAGGAGACGTGTGGGCTTGCGGAAAAGATGGAGTCTAGCGTGTGGCCGGCGGCATGGGTAGGTGTAGTCACGAGCTGTCTGAGTCCGAGGGTGGTGAGGTTGTCGATCAGGGTGGTGGAGTTGGTGTCCTTGTTGTTCTCGAGGTGGAAGTTCAGGTCCCCGAGGAGGATGTAGTCCGTGGAGGCGATGGCGTGTGTGCTGACGAAGTCAGCGATAGAATCGCTGAACTGTGGTCGGGGTCCGGGGGTCTGTAGATGAGGGTTCCTCTGAGGGTGGTGTTGGGATCGGTGTGGATCTGGAAGTGCATGTGTTCGGCGGTGCTGAGGGTGTCGTCGGTGTTGGTTGAGACTCTGAGGGTGTTCCTGTGGACGATGGCGATGCCTCCTCCGACTCCGTTGGTGCGGTCCCTGCGGGTGATCTTGTAGCCGTCCGGGATGGCAATGGCGATGTCGGGGACTGAAGCGGGATTCAGCCAGGTCTCCGTCAGGAATGCGACGTCTGGGGAGGTTGAGTCGAGAAGGTCCCAGAGTTCGATGGCGTGTTTGTGGGCGGAGCGGGTGTTGAGGAGGATGCATCTGAGGTAGTTGGGTTCTTTCCTGGGCGGTGGTTTGGCGGGGCGGGTGCTGGCGAAGCTGCAGTTCCGGCAGGTGAAGGGCCCTTGGGTGCGCTTCGGGGTGGCCCGGTAGCAGGCGTGATCTTTTCCGGGGTTGAGTGCGTGGAGGGTGATGGCGTCGTATCGGCGTCTGTTGATGTGGCGGGCACGGGGGATGCCTGGACCAGGGGTTCTGGCGCTGGGCGCGGTCCCGGCGCAGACGGGCTTGCCTTAGGCGCGCCTTTGACGCGCCAGCAGCGCGCCCGCTGCGCACGTCCGCTGCGCGGCCGCACAGCGGCCGCCATAAATGGGGAGGTGGGAGGGAGGAGCAGGGAATGGGGCAGCGAATGGGCAGTGAGGGGGCGGGGCCGCAGGCGCAGCGGCGGGAAACAGGCACGGAAAGGAAAAACGAGCACAATCAGGGCAGCAAGGGGGCACAGAAAGGAAAAACGAGCACAATCAGGGCAGCAAGGGGGCACAGAAAGGAAAAACGAGCACAATCAGGGCAGCAAGGGGGCACAGAAAGGAAAACGAGCACAATCAGGGCAGCAAGGGGGCACAGAAAGGAAAAACGAGCACAATCAGGGCAGCAAGGGGGCACAGAAAGGAAAAACGAGCACAATCAGGGCAGCAAGGGGGCACAGAAAGGAAAAACGAGCACAATCAGGGCAGCAAGGGGGCACAGAAAGGAAAAACTAGCACAATCAGGGCAGCAAGGGGGCACAGAAAGGAAAAAACGAGCACAATCAGGGCAGCAAGGGGGCACAGAAAGGAAAAAAACGAGCACAAGCAGGGCAGCAAGGGGGTACAGAAAGGAAAAAACGAGCACAATCAGGGCAGCAAGGGGGTACAGAAAGCAAAAAAAACGAGCACAATCAGGGCAGCAAGGGGGCACAGAAGGAAAAAAAACGAGCACAATCAGGGGCAGCAGCAGGGCACACAGACGGAGCTGTGTGGTGGGGGAGCGACCTACCAGTCAAGGTCAGGGGTCGCTCCACGCTCCACGTTTTTCAGAACAAAAGCCAGCACTCACGGCGTAGTTACGGAAGATTTTTATTTTCTTTTAACTACAAACGCGTTTCGGCATAACACCGACGAAGGCGCTTATGCCGAAACGCGTTTGTTGTTAAAAGAAAATAAAAATCTTCCGTAACTACCACATGGAGCATTGGAGCGTTGATATATATATATATATATATATTCACTGAAAAAACCATAGGTTTCAGGCACGTTAAAGTTAGAAATTAGCATGTAAAAAACCTTAGAAATTCACTGAAAAAACCATAGGTTTTAGGGACAGTTATAGTTAGTTGGACATTGCACTCGTACAAAACCCGTGAAATTCCCCCGTTATAGTTAGTTCAGCTAACTATAACTCGCGCCCCCGCAATGCACTGCTGATGATGTCACATATTACATCACTCATGACATGGTCAGTGACATCACTGATGACATCTCAAATGACATCACTGATGACATCACTGATGACATCATCCATGTGAAAATTTCATGCATCTTCTCACACCCTAATATAACTTTTGATACACCCACTCTAAATTACACACTACCATTCTCAAAACCATAGACACTCCAACACCAATAACTACATACCCACTCACTGATTCTTAGGTCTACACACACATCCACTCACTCACCCGTACAGTCACTCATACTTACGGTCACTCAGTACAGGACTATCATATGCACTCATACACCTATATAGACACTCACACACTGCCACTCATCCATAGAGGTACTCACACACCTAGTCAGTCATGCAAATAATTAATCACACTCCCATTTACTCAGATGTACAGTTATACACACACCAGCTCAATTACTCATATAAATACTAGCACATTCTTACGCTCTTATACAATCAATGATACAAGCACACACTCATCCATACAGCCACTCTCACAATAACACACTCTCATTTGTAAGAAATTATGTACTCCAACACACATATATACTACTTTTCACATATGTAGTTACTCACACATGTAACACTGAGATATACATTCACTCACTAACACACCCATACACACACTCACCCACCCATACAGTCCATCACAGATGCACTCTTGAAACCATGCACCCAGTGAATCACCCACTCACACATCTATGCTCAGAGTCACACACACCCCACCCACACAAACAATCAGGCACCCATACAGATACTCAGACAACAAATCAATAACCCATATAGACACTCATATAGCTATTCACAAACCCATGAGCCGCTTACACACCAACAGACACACGGATACAGACATTCACACAGTTTAGTCACTAACCCATGCATTCAGTAAGATACGTTTAATCACTCACTTATAGAGTCAGTCACGCACCTACTAAATCATCCATTCAGACACTTATACACCCACTCATTCTTCAATACGCCTTTCCCTATATATATTAAACATATTTCAACTTTACAGAAACACACAGTCACTGCATGATGTCATCAGTGATGTCATTTGAGATGTCATCAGTGATGTCACTGACCATGTCATGAGTGATGTAGTATGTGACGTCATCAGCAGTGCATTGCGAGGCGCGAGTTATAGTTAGCTGAACTAACTATAACGGGGGAATTTCAAGGGTTTTGTACGAGTGCAATGTCCAACTAACTATAACTGTCCCTAAAACCTATGGTTTTTTCAGTGAATTTCTAAGGTTTTTTAAATGCTAATTTCTAACTATAACGTGCCTGAAACCTATGGTTTTTTCAGTGAATTTCAAAGGTTTTTTAAATGCTAATTTCTAACTATAACGTGCCTGAAACCTATGGTTTTTTCAGTGAATTTCAAAGGTTTTTTAAATGCTAATTCCTAACTATAACATGTCTGAAACCTATGGTTTTTTTCAGTGAATTTCAAAGGTTTTGTAAATGACAATTTTTAAATGTATTAATTGTTATATTTATTTTTTTGATACTGATTTACTACATTTTTTTAAACTATTTATTTTTAGATATTTTATTTTTTAAATTACATTGTAATTACATTATACATTACATTACAAAATATACTTTCTCAGAATGAATTACTTTAGTTTAAATACTTTGCAAATAGACTTTTAAGTACAGTAGTTACAGTTGTTGCAATGGGCAACACAATTTCAGACACAATGCAACATTGAGCTCAATGTGAATTTCTAGTTAAATGCAATTAGTTACTTTATGGATTACTTTTCTAACCACAGGACTGGATCCTAGATTCAGTCCTGGGACATCTCCTGTAAACAGTTGAGTAAAAGCGTTTTGGTTACAGTAGTGATTTTTAAGGAATATTATTGTATTTTAAAAGTTGACACAGAAACTTTTTCACATAGAATCACCAATGTTATCCTATGGGAGGAAATTCACTTAGCAGGTAAGTAGTGTTATCGTTACTTTTTCTTACTCAGTAGTGGATCGTGGATCCAGCACTGGTGCATCTCCTGTAAACAGTTGAAAGAATGCGTTTAAGTCATACAGGCGATTTTTAAGGAATATTTGTAGTTTGTGAAAATCGACACTTTGAAACTTTTCTGCTGAAAACCAGACAATGGATTCCTATGGAAGGAAATACAAGTTACTGGTAAGTACGGTTAGAATTACTTTTCAGGATCTGTACTGGGCTCAAAGATGCAGCACTGAGTTCTCTCCTGATAACAGGTGAGTAAATTGGAATTCGTAGTTCAGCTGATTTTAGAGGAATATTATAAAGTTCCAAAACTCCACACTTAGAAGAATTTCCAAGTGAAACCAGTCAATGTAAGCCTATGGAAGGAAATTCAAGTTACTGGTAAGTACGGTTAGAATTACTTTTCAGGATCAGTACTGGGCTCAAAGATGCAGCACTGAGGTCTCTCCTGATAACAGGTGAGTAAATCGGAATTCGTAGTTCTGCTGATTTTAGAGGAATATTTGTATGTTTCAAAAATCGACGGAAACTTTTTCAGCAAAAAGCAGGCAATGATATCCTATGGAAGGAGATTCAATTTACTGGTAAGTACGGTTAAAAAAAAATTTCAGGATAAGTACTGGGCTCAAAGATGCAGCACTGAGGTCTCTCCTGATAACAGGTGAGTAAATCGGAATTCGTAGTTCGGATGATTTTAGAGGAATATTATAAAGTTCCAAAACTCCACACTTAGGAGAATTTCCAAGTGAAACCAGTCAATGTTAGCCTATGGAAGGAAATTCAAGTTACTGGTAAGTACGGTTTAAATTACTTTTCAGGATCAGTACTGGGCTCAAAGATGCAGCACTGAGGTCTCTCCTGATAACAGGTGAGTAAATCGGAATTCGTAGTTCTGCTGATTTTAGAGGAATATTTGTATGTTTCAAAAATCGACACTTAGAAACTTTTTCAGCAAAAAGCAGGCAATGATATCCTAGGGAAGGAAATTCAAGTTACTGGTAAGTACGGTTAAAATTACTTTTCAGGATCAGTACTGGGCTCAAAGATGCAGCACTGAGGTCTCTCCTGATAACAGGTGAGTAAATCGGAATGTGTAGTTCTGCTGATTTTAGAGGAATATTATAAAGTTCCAAAACTCCACACTTAGAAGAATTTCCAAGTGAAACCAGTCAATGTTAGCCTATGCAAGGAAATTCAAGTTACTGGTAAGTACGGTTAGAATTACTTTTCAGGATCAGTACTGGGCTCAAAGATGCAGCACTGAGGTCTCTCCTGATAACAGGTGAGTAAATTGGAATTCGTAGTTCGGCTGGTTTTAGAGGAATATTTGCACAATGGTGAAGGAAGGGGGTGGGGCCTGAGGTGACATGTCCGCAAACACGCCCTGTGGCGTGTTTTAAGTTGGAGAATTAATTCCTCCTCAATCCCGAGGGTCCCTAGGGGCCAACTAGCCCACCAGATACCTTCAGTATGCGCCAGAGAGCTGCGTTGCAGAGAGGTGTTCAGAGGCCACGCCCCTTTTTGCACCTCTCTGCAACGCAGCTCTGTGGCGCTTTCTGGACGTACCTGGTGGGCTAGTTGGCCCCCAGGGACCCTCAGGATTGAAGGGGATTTAATTCCCCATCTTAAAACGCGCCACGGGGCCTGTTTGCACACATGTCACTTTAGCCCCGCCCCCTCCCTTCACCACTGTGCAAACGCGCCCTGTGGCGCGTTTTAAGTTGGGGGATTAAGTCCCCTTGAATCCTGAGGGTCCCTGGGGTCCAACTATCCCACCAGGTACCTCCAGTAAGCGCCACAGAGCTGCGTTGCAGAGGTGTAAAAAGGGGCGTGGCTTCTGTACACCTCTCTGCAACGCAGCCCCCTGGCGCATACTGGAGGTTCCTGGTGAGCTAGTTGGCCCCCAGGGACCCCCAGTATTCAAGGGGAATTCGTTCCCCCTCTGCAAACGCGCCAGGGGGCACGTTTGCAGACTGCTGCAGGGAGGGGGCGGGGCCTCCGGCACAATGCCGGTCTTTTTTTTTTTTCTTCTTTTTTTCTTTCTATGGGAGGGGGCCTGCGTGGCCCCCCTTCCCTCGGCCACTTTTGGCCCCGGGGACCCCATCCCCCGGGGCCTGAGGATTTACTTTTTTTTAAATTTATTTTAAACGGGAAGGGGGCCGCGTGGCCCCCCTTCCCTGGGCCTTTATTGGCCCCGGGGACCCCATCCCCCGGGGCATGCCCTCTTGTTTTTTTAATAAAATATTCGGAGGGGGGCTGCGTGGCCCCCCTCCTCAGGCCATTTAAGGCCCCGGGGACCCCATCCCCCGGGGCCGGCCTTTACGTTATTTTTTTATTATTTTTTTAATTCCTTTTTTGGGGAGGGGGCCTGCGTGGCCCCCCTCCCGGGCCACTAATGGCCCCGCGGACCCCATCCCCCGGGGCCTGGCCACTCGTTGGGGACCGTGGGGGGGTCCCCAATCCCCGCACGGTCCCGCCGGCTCCCCGCGTGCTGCGGGAGCCGGCATTGCTTTTCTATAAGGGGAGCTGCTGACATGCAGCTCCCCTTATGGAAAAGCAATTCTGCTTTGCTTCATTGAAGTGAGAGCAGGTTTCCCTGCTCTCGCTTCAATGAAGCAAAGCAGTTTGCAATGACAGGGCGGGAGCCGCGAGGCTCCCGTTCTGTCATTGCAAACTACAGTGTCCCGGGGGTAGGCACCCCGGGACACTGCAGGAGCCGTCCCTGGGGGGTGGCGGTCCCCAGGTTCCAGGAGGGGGGCCGCGCGGCCCCCCTCCCATCCTGTGCACAGCCCCGGGGAGGTGGTGGTCCCCGGGGCTCGGGGTCCTAAACGGACCCCCACATTTTATTATTTAGTGCCCGGGCGTGTGGGGGCTCGAGCCCCCCACACAGGTAATTTAAATTTTAAAAAAGAAGCCCCGGGGGGTGGCGGTCCCCGGGGCTGCGGGGGGGCCGTGTGCCCCCCGCCACCATTATTTTTATAAAGCCCCGGGGGGTGGCAGTCCCCTGGGCTTGGGGGGCCTTAGAGGCCCCCCATGTTATTAAATTAAACACTACATGCCCCCGGGACTTGGCCCACCCGGGGGCCAATTAACCACGAAGCGCGTGAGCCCGCGCTTCGTTTTTTTTTTATATCCGCAGGATCCGCGCACCCAGCGCGTTTTTTGCCGATTTTTAAAAAAAAAGGCCCTGGGGGTCCTTGTAGGACCCCCTGAGCAGGCCTAGGGGGTCAGGGTGTTTCCACCCTGCTCCCTTTTTGCGTTTTGCGCAATTCTTTTTCCTCTTTTCTTGTGACTCGGTTCTACCGAGTCACAAGATGGCTGCCAACACTTCCTGGTTTGGAGTGTTGACAGCAAATTAGCATACAGCTCGTCATCGGGAGGGTGCGCGGATCCTCCGCGGCCATAGATATATATGTGTTTTTACTTTTGATTTTCTCAGCAACTACTGAACGGATTTACACCATTTAACAAAAAGGGTTCTTTCTGAACCAAGAACTACCGCTTTGCCAAATTTGGTGTAATTCCGTTCAGCAGTTCGGGCTGTAGCCGTGGCTAAAGTTTCATATGGGAAAATGAATGGGGAAAACACGTTTTGGGACCCCCCTTTTTTCTCGGCCCCCGCTTGACGAATCACCCCAAGACTTTCAGGATATGAGCGGACCGGAGCGGGCCACAAAGTTTGAAAATTTCGCGAAGATTCGTCAACCGACGCAAGAGTTATTTCAAATAGAATGTTGCGGATTTCCTATGGAAAATAGGTCCTAACTATAACTATCTACTGGCGACCGCCAGTAGATAATATATATATATATATATAGTTTGAAGTAGCAAATGTTAAATACTATAATAAATAAAATGAATATGATGTAAATTAAATAAATTCCACTGTTAATATATACATACGTGTTTCGGCGATTGCCGCCTTGATCACAGGTGAGTGTTATTTTGCTCCAAGTGGTCACGTCGCCCTTTCAAAAACTACGGGCCCCGAGATGCACCAACACAACTATTTCACCACGTGACATGGTACAAAATGTCATTTAGCTGAATAGCGTTACTCTCAACCACATGTCACGTAAATAATCAAAATTCAGGGTGCATGTTGTTTTCTCAATTTGCAAAGTGCCTTTGCTGCCACACTCCTGATACATACTTGAAATGAGGAGTTAACCAAAGAGAGGAATCGCACCTCCCTCATCTCCCCTTCTCAATCCCGTTGCCAAATATCCATGGAAGTCCAGTGGCTGGTACGTGGGTTGAGCGGGTCATGACCCCTCCGTCATGTATTCCAAACAAAAGTTCCATTTTGCCGGGGGGCCCCGACCCTGCAGGGCGGGCTCTGCGAGCAGGAATGGAGATCCTGTTGTTGTGGGTTTAACCAGAAAAAATGCAGAGCCACCACTTCGACTTGCTTTCAAGTGGACTTTATTCGTCCGTGTGAAACAGCATTTAAAACCACTCAATAATCTTTACGCGTTTCGGCGAGTGCCGCCTTGATCACAGGTGAGTGTTATTTTGCTCCAAGTGGTCACGTGGCCCCTTTCAAAAACTACGGGCCCCAAGATGCACCAACACAACTTCACAACGTGACATGGTACAAAATGTCATTTAGCTGAATAGCGTTTCTCTCAACCACATGTCACGTAAATAATCAAAATTCAGGGTGCATGTTGTTTTCTCAATTTGCAAAGTGCCTTTGCTGCCACACTCCTGATACGTACTTGAAATGCGGAGTTAACCAGAGAGAGGAATCGCACCTCCCTCATCTCCCCTTCTCAATCCCTTTGCCAAAATATATATATACATAATTGATACGATTATAGATTATATTAATGTTTTGTTTAATATTTCAAATTTAGTACTATAACACATATATGTATGATATACATATATATCATACATGCACAAATAATAATTATATAAGCAATTCAATAACAAAATATATTGGTTAATTTAGCCAATAAATAAAAAATTAAAAGTTTTAAACCCCAAAAAACACATTAACTAAAAGTACTATAAACATTTTAAATACATCTAAAAATAAAAGCAAGTAACAGAAAATTTACTATGAAATCTGTTTAACCAATATTAGGAAAAACATTGGAGTCTGAGATTAATAAAAAATACTATTTCCACTCTAGTTTATGCAACAGTAGGGAAAATGTTGGACTTTGGTAGGGGTTAACTTTACTATTCCCACTCCAATTAGCGCAACACTAGGGAAAGAGTAGTTTTGTTATGTTAAATTTACTTATAGAGTGCACGATTGCCCTGAGGTGTCTTGGTGCTGGCTCAAGCAGAAAACCTAACCCAAAATCAGAAAAATGATTAAAGTCGGAGGAGCGCAAGGCTTAAATCAACGCTCATAGAGAACTGGATAACCAGGTTTTTTAGGATTTCCTAAAGACAAGCACATTATTGACGGTTTTTAGATGGAGAGGTAGGGCATTTCAAGAAACCTATAAATCACTCCTATGGCAGGCCTTATCAATCCTGGAGGCAGAGTGCGTGGTTCCTATGTGAGAGGGTGCCCCTGCATGAGCTGGGCCCCTCTGCAGCGTTCGGAGACCCTTCTCTGATGCTGTTTGTAGTGCAGCCTGACCATATACTCTTAAGCGCATTATAACCTCGCGTTAAATGCTAACTTTGGGATGGCTGCACAGAAACATGTCGTGTTTGGTGTCAAACATCTTGGAATACTACCCCCTGCCAGTTCTGGCGGCGGGGGTAGCATTCCACCATTCTAGAGGGAGAGACATGTACACACCGGCCTGCCCGGTAACTTCTTTCCAAGCCCTGGCATCACAAAATGGATGCCGCTGCCACAGACACGAGTCTGGCCTCCTGCTGCTGACCGAAACTCCGGCAGGGGAGGCCTGGACAATAGGTTTCCTGTCCCAGGGAGGTGTAACCACCTCCCCAGACAGGATAGTGTGTATTGGGGCTGGGCGGGAGCACTCTCTGGTGCTTTGAAGTCCTGCACTGGGGGCACATTTGGTGTCCCTAGTGCATACCCCAGTTCAAACCGGCTCAGGGGCTTCCAGCCCCTGCTCTGGTGTGAAACTGGACAAAGGGAAAGGGGTGTAACCACCCCTCTGCCCTGACCCTCCCATAGGTGGGTCCCCAGAGTATGTCCAACCCCTATCTTAGTATAAGTATGGGACCCCAGTCCTTAGGACTTTAGATTTACCTGGACGAAACTCTGACACAGAATCCTGGACCTTTGACGCTCTACTTCAAGATTAGAGGACTGAAGAATCTCCCTTGGGGTCAAGGAGTGACTCCCCTGCTTGGCAGGCACCAAAGAAGCAATTGTCCGGTCTGCATCGCTGAAGCTCCTGCCGGACGCCGAAGTCTTTGCATCACCAGAGGTGGATTTCCAGACTTCCCCGAGGCTGCCCTGAGTCCCCAGCAAAGCTGAGGCCTGTAGCTGTCGTGGGTAACGTGGAACCGTGACCCCTGGACACCAATTCCATTTGCAAGTGCATCCTCTTCTGGGTCTCCCACAAAGTTGTGCTTTGGGCTCCGAGTAGCTACAGCCTCCAGCACTGACTGCACCGAAGATCACTGGCCTCCACTCCACGAGTGTCCGGTGAGCCAGCTCCACGTGCGTCAACTCGAGGCTCCTTCGCAGTCGCTAGTCCGTTGGCTAGTAGGCCCTCCCGAAGGCCAATCTTCTTCTGCTTGGGCTCCCTGGTTGCTCCAGGAGTGCCCTGACCTACCTTCGCTGGGTGAGTCCCACAGACCTTGCTGGTCTGCACCATCATCATTCTCCCATTTCCACGAGACTTGCCGTTGCCAAGGCTTGTTGGGTCCAATCCGGTCGCCGATACCCCTGCAATCGACAGACATCATGGGACAGCTCGAATCCAGCTCCTGGTTGTCGTCGACACCTCCTGGACCTCGTGGCTGAAGAGTCAAGACGACTGTCAACCTACCTGAAGCACTCGACATCGGTGGGCATCTGCTCATCGCCTTCCTGGTCACTGGCTAGTGACCCAGACTCTGTCCCCTCTGCTTTCAGGTTCTTCAAATCTTCGATCCACCTTTAGATCCACCCGAACACTTTCGACTTGGCCGCCAGCAGCACTTTGCAGCAGATCGCCATTGAAAACGACAACGAAACCCGACCCCGAAAGACACCTATGCACCCGGCTCCCCTGGGTGAGGTAACTCGAGTACTCCGGTGCTCCCGTGGGTATTGACACTAGAACAGCCTAGTTCTAAAAGGGTTTGCACCAAGTCCTCCTCTAAGTGTCCCTTTTCTTTTAAATTCCAACCGCGACTTTCCCCATAGAAGTCAACGGCGATTCGCGGCTGTGTTCTCACACTGCACGCGTCCCCCGTGGGTCCCCTGTGTCACTACCTTGGGTGGTTCCTTGTGGTCCCAGCACTTCTACCGGCTCTAGGCCCTGTGTCTAGCTCAGTCGTGGTTCTTATACCACTTTATTGGTATATGGTTTGGTACGCCCCTAGGGCTCAAACGTGTATTTGTGCTATTACTGTAGATAACTAACTTATAACTTATGTACTTCGAACTCTAGCCTCATAAAGAGACTGGAGGGGTGTGTTTAGCAATAAATACATATATTTTGAATATATACCTGGTGTGGTCCTCTTTCATTTGGTCACTCAAGAGATTATAGACTGGTAAAACAAGCTGCTTTACATTCCTTCAAGACTTAGCCTGAAGGCTGCTCTCCATAGCTACCACTAGGATAGCTTTCAATAAAGGTTGTCTTTAACCTATCTCCAATAAGGGGTTGTTTGGACTGGTGCAAGGTGCCCACTATAATTAGTGGACAGCATATACCAAGCCAACTTCTCACATTGGTGTGCAGCGTGTGGGATTCCAGCTTGCTATTGTTTTACCAGATAATCTCAATTGAATTGATCAACTGAAAACCACTAAGGGTACCTAAGGTACATATAAATCAAGCTTAGTATACAGTAAGTTCTACTGAACTTAGGGTTGTGTGTTAAGGGATAGCACACCCTTTCTACAACTCAAGAGAGTTTAGTAGGCCACACTAGAGTAGGTAGTGCATACACCACACCTCACTAGTAATGTCTTCAAAGCCAGGACCCAGTGAGTCCTTGCCAGAAGCCAGTGGGCTTCTTCCCTCCAAGTATGATAAACTCCCATTCTTGGAATTGAGAGCATTATGCAATACTAGGAAGCTGAAGGCAGGCAAAAGTGCCAGCACCCAACACCTCAGGGAGGTGTTACTGGCTGATGATCTCAGCAGGCCCCTAGGGTCTGAAGGGGTAGGCAGAGAGGGTGGGGCAGAAGATGAGGAAGGGGTCAGGGGTGAAGAAACCCAGGCCCCCCTCTGAAACTGGCCAGGAAGGTGAAAATGACCTTGACCTGGAGAACGCAATTCCTCCTGTGGAGGAGGAGGAGGATCAGAATGACCTCCCCTTTGTCCCCCAGGAAGAATTGTGAGTGTGCCCAGAAGGTCTAGATCTCCTTCTCAGGAGTCTAACCACTCTGACACCTCAATAGGGACCTCTGTCTCCTCTCATAGGAGAGAATCCTCTCATGACAGGAGAAAGAGACTGATTGAGTATGAGCAAGCCCAGCTTGAACTCAGAAAACAGCAGTTGGCTATAGACAGGAGTCCCTAGATCTCTACAAAGAGAGAAAAAGATGGGACTAGAGTCCCATGGTGGCAGCAATTTCCCCAGAGATAGGGAAAGGTCTTATGACCATAGAAACCTGAGCAAGATTGTCCCTCCCTACCAGAGTGGGGATGACATCCACAAATGGATAACTGCTCTAGAGAGGGCCTGTAAAGTACAGAGGGTCCCTCAGGAGCAGTGGGCAGCAATCTTGTGGCTCTCCTTTGCAGACAAAGGTAGAGATAAGCTCCTCACTGTTAGAGAGGAGGATGCTGACAATTACAAAGTCTTGAAGAGTGCTCTGATTGATGGGTTTGGCCTAACCACTGAACAATACAGGTTAAAGTTCAGAGATACCCAAAAGGCACAGACTCAAGACTGGGTGGACTTTGTTGATTGTTCTGCCAAGGCTCTGGAAGGTTGGTTATTGGGCAGTAAGGTATGTGACTTCACAGAATTGTACAATCTTATCATGAGGGAGCAGATCCTTAATAATTGTCAAAATCAGCTGTTGCATCAGCACCTGGTGGACTCTGATCTGACCTCTCCCCAAGAATTGGGAAAGAAGGCAGACAAATGGGTCAGAACCAGGGTGAGGCAGAAGGTACAGAACCAAGGTGGTGACCCTAAGAAGCAAGATTCTAAAAACTCTGATAAGGGTGGGGAGAAGGGTAAAGACCAAAAGTCTTCACAAGGCCCCCAAAAATCTTCTTCAGGTGGGGATTCACAGTCTAACAAGGGAAGAGGCCAAAAGAAACCATGGTGCAAGGTCTGTAAGCAAAAGACCCACTGGACCAGTGATTGCACCAAGTCCAAAGACTCTACTCCAGCCCCCACCAATGCCCCTAAGGCACCTGCTCCCCCTAGTGCAGTTACAATTGGTGGTGGGACTACACAAGCCAAGGGTTTAGTAGGGTTGACCCTGGGTAAGGAGATGAGCTCTGACCTAGTCAGAGAACTCACTCAGGCTGTCCTAGTCTGTGATGGAGGCATGGATGTGACCTCCTCTGTGAGTCCCAGTAATCTGGGCAAGTACAGGCAACAGCCCTTAATCAATGGAAAAGAGGCTTTGGCATTTAGGGACACAGGGGCAAGTGTCACCATGGTGACACAAGACCTTGTAGATCCTGGGCAGATTATACTTGGTGAAATGTACCAAGTGACCAATGCTAGCAACGTCAGAACAGACCATACTCTGGCAGTTGTTAACTTCTCCTGGGGAGGGGTAACTGGCCTTAAGAAGGTTGTGGTAAGTGCAGACCTACCCGTTGAATGCTTGCTTGGCAATGATTTAGAAACTTCAGCTTGGGCAGAAGTGGAGCTCAGGACCCATGCAGAAATGCTGGGCATCCCTGCAGATGTGTTTGCTGTGACCAGGTCACAAGCCAAAATGTCTAACACTGAACAGGCCTTGGATTCTGGAATAATGGACCAAGTGCCCTCCAAGAAGAGGAGTAGTAGGGTAAAGGCAGTGCCTCCCCCTTGGCTCAGAAGGAAGATCAGTCTCTTGAGGGGGATGATCTCAGTCCTGAGGAAGGAACTGTCCCAGAGGAGCTTGAACCTGACCAGGTTGAGTTCTTGGGGACAGGGGCCCTTCCAGGGCAGATCTGAGCCAAGAGCAGCAGAGCTGCCCCTCTCTTGAACCCCTCATACAGCAAGCTGCTGCTGAGGCTGCTGGGAAAGCTAGTGGTCCCTATACTGTGTATTGGGATGATGGACTCTTGTACTCAGAGTGTAGAGACCCCAAGCCTGGTGCCACCAGGAGGTTGGTTATACCTCTGAAGTTCAGGGGCTTCCTATTGACCCTAGCCCATGATATTCCCTTAGCAGGTCACCTGGGCCAGAACAAGACTTGGGACAGAATTGTCCCTCACTTTCACTGGCCCCACATGTCTGAAGACACCAAGGAGTTTTGTCGCTCCTGTGTAACCTGCCAGGCCAGTGGCAAGGCAGGTGGCACTACAAAGGCCCCCTGATACCACTACCTGTGGTGGGGGTTCCCTTTGAAAGGGTGGGGATTGACATTGTTGGTCCCATGGATCCCCAAACAGCATCTGGGCACAGGTTTATCCTGGTGGTAGTGGATCATGCCACCAGGTACCCAGAAGCTATTCCCCTTAGGACCACTACAGCACCTGTGGTGGCAAGAGCCCTCATGGGAATTTTCTCAAGAGTGGGCTTCCCTAAGGAGGTTGTATCAGACAGGGATGCTAACTTTATGTCTGGATACTTGAAAGCAATGTGGAAGGAGTGTGGAGTGACTTACAAGTTCACCACACCCTATCACCCACAATGCAATGGTTTAGTTGAGAGATTCAACAAAACCTTGAAGGGCATGATTAAAGGGCTCCCAGAAAAGCTTAGGCGAAGATGGGACATACTCTTGCCCTGCCTTTTATTTGCATACAGGGAGGTGCCTCAAAAGGGGTTGGCTACAGCCCTTTTGAACTTTTGTTTGGTCACCCTGTCAGGGGTCCATTGTGCTTGGTGAAGGAAGGATGGGAGTTACCTCTCAAGCCCCCAAAGCAAGACATAGTGGACTATGTACTTGGTCTCCGCTCCAGGATGGCTGAGTACATGAAAAAGGCAACTAAAAACCTTGAGGCTAGCCAGGAACTTCAAAAAGCCTGGCATGACCAAAAGGCTGTACTGACTGTTTACCGGCCAGGACAGAAGGTGTGGGTGTTGGAGCCAGTGGCCCCAGCAGCTCTCCAAGACAAATGGAGTGGACCCCATACCATTGTTGAACAGAAGGGTGAGGTTACCTACTTAGTAGACCTAGGAACACCCAGGAGTCCCCACAGGGTTCTCCATGTCAACAGGTTAAAACCATATGTGGACAGGGCAGACATGGGCTTGCTCATGGCTACTGATGAGGGACAGGAGGAAGAGAGTGACCCACTCCCTGACCTGCTCTCACAGAACCCTGATGATGGGTCAGTGGATGGTGTTGCCTTGGCAGGCAGCCTCACTGCCCAGCAGCAAACTGATTGCAGACAGGTGCTCAATCAGTTCAGGCACATATTCTCACTGACACCCAGTCAGACTACCTGGTGCACTCATGAAGTGGACACTGGGGACAGTCTGCCTATTAAAAATAAGATTTATAGGCAACCTGACCATGTCAGGGACTGTATCAGGACAGAAGTCCAGAAGATGTTGGATTTGGGAGTTATTGAACCCTCAGATAGCCCTTGGGCTAGTCCAGTGGTCCTTGTGCCAAAACCTCACACCAATGGTGGGAAAAGAGAGATGAGGTTTTGTGTGGACTACCGGGGTCTCAATGCAGTCACTAGGACTGATGCCCATCCAATACCTAGGGCAGATGAGCTAATAGACACTTTGGCCTCAGCCAAGTATCTAAGCACATTTGACCTGACAGCTGGCTACTGGCAGATCAGACTAGCTGATGATGCAAAGCCAAAGACAGCATTCTCAACCCCTAGTGGGCATTATCAATTTGTGGTGATGCCCTTTGGTCTGAAGAATGCACCTGCCACTTTTCAGAGGTTGGTGAATACAGTCCTTACAGGTCTGGAAGCCTATAGTGCAGCATATCTAGATGATATTGCTGTCTTTAGCTCCACCTGGGAGGATCACCTGGTCCACCTCAGAAATGTTTTGCAGGCCCTGCAGAAAGCAGGCCTGACTATCAAGGCCACCAAGTGCCAGATAGGGCAGAGTCAGGTTGTGTACCTGGGCCACCTTGTGGGTGGAGGCCAGGTTCAACCACTGCAGAGCAAGATCCAGACCATCATGGACTGGACTGCTCCAACTACCCAGACTCAGGTGAGAGCCTTTTAGGCTTGACTGGGTACTATAGGAGATTTGTCAAGGGGTATGGATCAATAGTGACACCCCTGAATGACTTAACTTCCAAGAAAATGCCCAAAAAGGTTCAGTGGACAGTTAGCTGTCAAAAGGCATTTGATGACCTAAAGCAGGCCATGTGCACTGCTCCCATTCTACAGAGTCCTGATTACTCCAAGAAGTTCATTGTCCAAACAGATGCATCTGAATTGGGGGTAGGGGCTGTACTGTCACAATTGAATGATGAAGGTCAGGATCAGCCAGTAGCTTTCATTAGCAGAAGGCTGACCCCTAGAGAGAAACGTTGGTCAGCCATTGAGAGGGAGGCCTTTGCTGTGGTCTGGGCACTGAAGAAGTTGAGGCCATACTTGTTTGGTACTCACTTCCTTGTTCAAACCGACCATAAGCCCCTCTTATGGCTAAAACAAATGAAGGGTGAAAACCCCAAACTGCTTAGGTGGTCCATTTCCCTACAGGGGATGGACTTCACAGTGGAACATAGACCTGGGAGTAACCATGCCAATGCAGATGGACTCTCTAGGTACTTCCACTTAGAACATGAAGACTTAACTGGGCAAGGTTAGTTTAATGTCCCTACGTTTGGGGGGTTGTGTAGGAGAGTAGGATCTGCTTCACATGGGTACCCCCACTTTTTGCTGATGCTTCACTGTTTTTCGACTTTAGTCTGGCTGGGGCCCTGCTAATCAGAACCCCAGCCTAGCTGCTTCCTCTCTAAAATGGTTTCCATGTGCCTTAGGCACATCTCTGATTGGAATCTGGAGTGCCCTTATAAGTCCCTAGTATATGGTATACTATGTACCCAGGGCATAGGTACCTCAGAGGCCTGCCAGGGGCTGAAGCATGTATTGTGCCACCCCTGGAAGGCCAGCCAAAAGGACACCACAGGTCTGCTACTGCAGCCTGGGTAAGGTGGTGCATGCACTCCTTACTGTGATATAGGCTACCTATATCACTACATACATACACACATATAAACCTATAAGTCACTCCTATGGCAGGCCTTATCAATCCTGGAGGCAGAGTGCTTGGTTCCTATGTGAGAGGGTGCCCCTGCATGAGCTGGGCCCCTCTGCAGCGTTCGGAGACCCTTCTCTGATGCTGTTTGTAGTGCAGCCTGACCATATACTCTTAAGCGCATTATAACCTCGCGTTAAATGCTAACTTTGGGATGGCTGCACGGAAACATGTCGTGTTTGGTGTCAAACATCTTGGAATACTACCCCACCGCCAGTTCTGGCGGCGGGGGTAGCATTCCAGCCTTCTAGAGGGAGAGACATGTACACACCGGCCTGCCCGGTAACTTCTTTCCAAGCCCTGGCATCACAAAATGGATGCCGCTGCCACAGACACGAGTCTGGCCTCCTGCTGCTGACCGAAACTCCGGCAGGGGAGGCCTGGACAATAGGTTTCCTGTCCCAGGGAGGTGTAACCACCTCCCCAGACAGGATAGTGTGTATTGGGGCTGGGCGGGAGCACTCTCTGGTGCACTGGGGGCACATTTGGTGTCCCTGTGCATACCCCAGTTCAAACCGGCTCAGGGGCTTCCAGCCCCTGCTCTGGCATGAAACTGGACAAAGGGAAAGGGGTGTAACCACCCCTCTGCCCTGACCCTCCCATAGGTGGGTCCCCAGAGTATGTCCAACCCCCTATCTTAGTATAAGTATGGGACCCCAGTCCTTAGGACTTTAGATTTACCTGGACGAAACTCTGACACAGAATCCTGGACCTTCGACGCTCTACTTCAAGCTAGAGGACTGAAGAATCTCCCTTGGGGTCAAGGAGTGACTCCCCTGCTTGGCAGGCACCAAAGAAGCAATTGTCCGGTCTGCATCGCTGAAGCTCCCGCCGGACGCCGAAGTCTTTGCATCACCAGAGGTGGATTTCCAGACTTCCCCGAGGCTGCCCTGAGTCCCCAGCAAAGCTGAGGCCCGTATCTGTCGTGGGTAACGTGGAACCGTGACCCCTGGACACCGATCGCATTTACAAGTGCATCCTCTTCTGGGTCTCCCACGAAGTTGTGCTTTGGGCTCCGAGTAGCCCCAGCCTCCAGCACCGACTGCACCGAAGATCACTGGCCTCCACTCCACGAGTGTCCGGTGAGCCAGCTCCATGTGCGTCAACTCGAGGCTCCTTTGCGGTCGCTAGTCCATTGGCTAGTCGGCCCTCCCGAAGGCCACTCTTCTTCTGCTTGGGCTCTCTGGTTGCTCCAGGAGTGCCCTGACTTACCCTTGCTGGGTGAGTCCCACAGACCTTGCTGGTCTGCACCATCATCATTCTCCCATTTCCACGAGACTTGCCGTTGCCAAGGCTTGTTGGGTCCAATCCGGTCGCCGATACCCCTGCAATCGACAGATGTCGTGGGACAGCTCGAATCCAGCTCCTGGTCATCGTCGACACCTCCTGGACCTCGTGGCTGAAGAGTCAAGACGACCGTTAACCTACCTGAAGCACTCGACATCGGTGGGCATCTGCTCATCGCCTTCCTGGTCACTGGCTAGTGACACAGACTCTGTCCCCTCTGCTTTCAGGTTCTTCAAATCTTCGATCCACCTTTGGATCCACCCGAACACTTTCGACTTGGCCGCCAGCAGCACTTTGCAGCAGATCGCCATTGAAAACGACGACGAAACCCGACCCCGAAAGACACCTATGCACCCGGCTCCCCTGGGTGAGGTAACTCGAGTACTCCGGTGCTCCCGTGGGTATTGACACTAGAACAGCCTAGTTCTAAAAGGGTTTGCTCCAAGTCCTCCTCTAAGTGTCCCTTTTCTTTTAAATTCCAACCGCGACTTTCCCCATAGAAGTCAACGGCGATTCGCGGCTGTGTTCTCACACTGCACGCGTCCCCCGTGGGTCCCCTGTGTCACTACCTTGGGTGGTTCCTTGTGGTCCCAGCACTTCTACCGGCTCTAGGCCCTGTGTCTAGCTCAGTCGTGGTTCTTATACCACTTTATTGGTATATGGTTTGGTACGCCCCTAGGGCTCAAACGTGTATTTGTGCTATTACTGTAGATAACTAACTTATAACTTATGTACTTCGAACTCTAGCCTCATAAAGAGACTGGAGGGGTGTGTTTAGCAATAAATACATATATTTTGAATATATACCTGGTGTGGTCCTCTTTCATTTGGTCACTCAAGAGATTATAGACTGGTAAAACAAGCTGCTTTACATTCCTTCAAGACTTAGCCTGAAGGCTGCTCTCCATAGCTACCACTAGGATAGCTTTCAATAAAGGTTGTCTTTAACCTATCTCCAATAAGGGGTTGTTTGGACTGGTGCAAGGTGCCCACTATAATTAGTGGACAGCATATACCAAGCCAACTTCTCACAATGATTGCGATGCATAAGGGTGGGGAGAGCCACCCTCCTCGCCAGTGTGTGGATAACCACTGATAAACCAAAACAACAGTCCCTTGCACACGCTGACAGTATATATTATGTATCATTGACAATTATAAAAAACACTCTTGTTCCTCCGTTGAAACAGTCACTTCAGTTTAATCTTGAGATCCTTAGCCAACACTAATTCGTGGCGCTTAATTGTTGGGCGCAGCGACTTCTTCAGGGCTAAGAAACAAACAAGTGTATAGAAGTTGGGAGTAAAAGATATCCATCACTAACATCAGATGTCCGTTACCCTGTGTGACAGTATGTTTATCGCAAAGAGCGGCTCAAGTATAGTCCTCGAGACTGTGGAAACGCATGCTGTTTTACTAAAACATATCACCATTGCTGTCTCTAGACCGACTTGTGCAGTTAAAAGATGATCGCTATTCCAAACAAAAATTGTCAGCAAATGAAAATAAGCCAGTTTCTGGTGACTTATTTAGTAACATCCAATCTCCGAACATTTAGCAGTGACTCTTCTAAAGTGATTTAAGGAACACGGCACCCCCTCAATGTTGCCTCAGATCAAGAAAAAGTATATTTATAATCTAAGAAGTACCTCTAATCTCTTTGTATGGATCCTATATGGAGAAAAGGTACAAGGGATGAAAATAACGTGGTATTAAAATAACGAATCCACTAGGACTGGTGAATAGTGATAATTGTGGAAAGATATTGTAGGGAAACCAACCTCAGTTCCGGTTATATTTCCGACCCGGAATGGGTTCTAGTACTCCAGTGATATTCGCACAGTAAAGGGCAACAGTGAATACTGTGCCCAAGATTTAGTGTATTCCAGAATTCTTTTCTGGAGATAAACGAGAAAGGCAGACAGAAAAGTCCCAGTTACAATTGTGAGTACACCCCACTTAAGTAAGGGCTTGTTATCGCCCCATTCGTAGCTGACAACAGGAAGTTCCACATACCTTAAGTGTGGATTTTGTGTGTATAAGTCATAAATCCATCATGAAGAATGACGACTTGGTATAGTAAAACCACTCTTTGGGGGCTAAGTGAGTCCCTCTTGCCAGCAACCAAGTCTTTGTTGGCGTAAACGCAAACCCTAAACACAATAAAGGGAAGATGGGGATTTTGTTACAATCACTATATATGTCCTCCCCAAGTAAAACTATTAAGGAGAGTACCCCAAGTTAAGGGTGCTCGTCTCAGTAGTGTAAAGTATGCCACCGCTGAGTGCTACCGGGTATCCTAACACGGGCGCTTACCTCTGTTCAGTAGCAGGGCTGCCTCCGGCGTGTCCGCAGAAGTGTTTGGCCTGATGAGGTTCCCGCCTAAATACTGGAGAGACCGCAGACATAGTCATAGGACTACACCCGCTTACTCTAACAAATCAAAGAAATGGCGTGTACAGCTTGAGTCCTTACCTGTTTTATTGAGGGCTATAAGTTAATTCCTATTATAGCAGAGTATGGGAGTGGGTTCTGAGACAAAGTTAGCTGGGGTTCAGCCCTTGGGCGTGGTCTGGGAACATACAGATGCAGACGGGCTTGCCTTAGGCACACCTTTGGTGCATCCACGGCACGGACGTGCTGTGTACTTTTGAAATAGCCCGCCATTGGAGGGGGCATGTCTGTGGGCTAAGCTGAAGACCTAGCCAGTGCTCGTTCCAGCTACAAAAATCCGGTGGGTAAAAGAAAGTTTAACGGGGTCCAGCAACCCCAAATCAATCATGCAGGCTCCCCTGCTGAATAAAATTACTGGTAAATGAAATGCAATTAAAATAACAGTGGCAAAAACACAAACCATAAAATTATTAAAAAGAGGAATTCAGCCCTTCTAATATGGCTCCCATACCACGAACAAGCCAGGCATCTCCTTAAAGAAATGCACGAGCGTACGAGTACAAGGAACAAAATGGGCTAAATGTTAGGTTTACTCATGAGCTGCAGTGAAGTTGGACTTCAGAGGGGTTAAATGTACTATTCCCACTCCAGTCTAAGCAACAGTAGCAAAAGTGTTGGACTTCGGAGGGGTTGGATTTACAATTTCTACTCCAATCAGCGCAAAAACTAGGGAAAGTGTTGTACTTCAGAGGGGTTAGATTTACTAATCAAACGACAGTCTAAACAACTGTTGGGAAAGTGTTGGTCTCTGGAGGAGGGAATAGATTTACATTTCCCACTCCAGTCTAAGGAACAGAGAAATTGTTTGACATAAAAAGGATTACATACATGAATACAAACCAAGTAAAACAATTTGAACACTTACTACAAAACATTATTATATTACAGTATACAGAAAAACTAGCTATATTTATATAAACATTTTAACATATAACTTAAAAAAGGAAGGAAACAAAAACAACATTACATACAATAATATCAACTTTATTAGTTACAATAATGAGATCATCATTTATTTATTGAATTTCAATAAACAAATAAAAAACTAATTTATTTTAAGTAACAAATATCATTTCAGAAACAACAACTCTCAGCCCATTTATCTTCCTTGTACTTGCACCCTTGTGCATTTCTTGAAGGAGCTGCCTGGCTCCTTCATGGCATGGGTGCCATATTAGAAGGGCCATCCAAAACCAGGTTGGGTCCCTCGACAGCTGAAGAAAGTTTAGATTAAGAACTAGGCAATTGATTGACAATTCTAAGAATGAAGGGAACCAAGGCGGCACCCTTCACAATGGAGACACCAATGTGACCCTACCTGTCTGTGGTTCTGCGAAATGTATTTTGGAATCATGTTAAATGGCAGAAAAGCATTCCCACTGAATCAATCCTGAAGAAAAGCATCTGTTGCTAGAACTTCGGGATCCGGTATACAGCTATAAAATGTTCCTAACTGTGTTTTCAAGCAGAATGCAAAGAGTTCTACTCTAAAAGGACTCCATATCTTCTTGAGAGTCTCAAATACTTGAGGATCCAGTCACCACTTGCTGGTGTCATATGTGGTCCTTGTATACCTACTGCATCATTTGTTCCTCGAACGTATTCTGCCACTAGAGGTATTTTCCTCTCTAGACTAAATTTCCAAAGGGACCTGCCTAGACCTGCCTAGAGCTTTTCCTCCCATTCGTTTTATGTCTTTTTATGTACCTGACTGCTGTAGTGTGTTCCTTGCATAGGAGGACTGCACATTTGACCCTGTTTTTTGCAAAGCTCTGGATTGCAACGGAGCCTGAAAGAAGCTCCAAACAATTTATGTGCATTAAAGATTCCTTCCTGGGCCACCCTCCTCAAGCCCAGTAACTATCAAAGTTTATGCCAAAGCCACCCAGACTTACATCTGATTCTAAGACAAGATCTGTGGACGTAGGGAAGATGGCCCCAATATCTAAAGGTGTCTTATCCTCAAATCTGGGGAAGCCCTGTTAAAAAGGGTTCCAGGAATAATTGCCTACATTGAGGGAAAGAGCAGTCCCACCAGCCAATTGGCTGAGAGAAATCTGATGTTGTGACAATGTCACCCTCAACTCCTTCTTTATCATCTTTAACTTTGTTACTGGCAACAGAAGAATCACCTTTTATAATCTACTGGAACCCCCAAGAATTTAATTGTTCTTGACGGCACCAACTACAATTTTTTAACATTGATATTGAAACTCAATGCAATGACTGAATGAACTCTATGGCCCTTGAATTTCACGAACTCTCTCTCCTGTCCCAGTAATTTGATACTGTCCAGGTGTAACACAATCCTCAGCCCCTGTGCACTGATGGCCGCTGCAATAGGCCTCATCAAATTGGTGAAGCACCAAGGTGCAAAGGATATACCGAATGGAAGGGACTTGAATCTGAATACCTGTCCTTGGCCCAGAAAATCATCCATGTACTCTTGGCATATTTGAACTTTTGGGTAGGCATCTTTTGAAACCAGACACACCACCCAGTCCCGCAAGAGAATTATGTCCCACAGACATATGATAGTCTCCATTTTGAAATGGCAGTACAGAACACCTTAGTTGAGCTCCTTCAAATGTATTACAGGCCAATATTTTTTGTTCTTCTTATCCACTACGAAGATGCTGTTGACACAACACCTGGGGTGTAAGCAATCTGGTTATATGGCCCCTTTATGCAACAACTCCTGTACCTCTGCGGAGACCAGATCCCAAGCATCCTGAGAAAAAGGTATGGGCAAAGGCCATCTGGTCTGTATTGGGGTTGCATAAAATTCTATTGGAAAACCTCTCACCATTGATAACAGCAAGGGGTCTTTTGATACTAAACCCCACCTCTGACTAAAAAGGGCCAGCCTGCCTCCCACTGTCACAAGGGGAGGTCACAACAATGCATCACACCCTTCTTCTTTGTGGAGAAAATGCTGGCCTTGAGTATCCATACTGCCAGCAGTAGAAGGGCCTGATGTTGCATGGTTTATACTTTCTCAGTAAAACTGTGCATTTGTTGGACAATATAAATGTCAAAATTGCGCAGGACTGAGTCCACGCACACCATCAGAATATGTTGGTCTTAGTCCTAGCTGGCTCCCAACCCACCGTCTGCACCCCTAACCTAGCAAGGTGGTATGTTCAACCTCAGAACATGACAAACCTGACTCCCAATGAAATCATGGAAACAGATATAGAACCCTTTTGTTTGGTAACTCATGCATGCCCAACTGGAGACACAAGAAATGCTCGAATTGGCATTTCAAACATTTATTGAAGGAATAAGATTCTTGTGTCAAACATGTGCACTGCAATTATCAATAGAAGGAAACAAAACAGAGTAACCAGCATCACGAGAATGGTAAAGAAAATGAACAGTTCAACCATTGTGCTGTTACATAGATTATATGCTTGCATATAGGTACAGTTATAATTATGCTCCTACCTAGCTCTCCCTAGTGTGGGTGAATCTGCCAGAATCCCTTCGGGTGATCTAATTTTTCAGTTATCTGTGGGTATTTTTCATCTGGGAGCCTGTCTTTGTGTGGAGCTGGGCACCATCCCTTTCAGGAGGTAAACAGGATTCAGCTGGACTATAACTTCTGTATGGGGGGTGAACTCAACAGAGCCAGTGAAGTGCTTCTGTGATTAAACAATGTTGTGATGTTGTTTATAGAAGAAACTGCACCCATATGGCCATGCCAAAGCCCCAATTATGCCTCCATACTAATGTTCAAGGTATGATAGTATGCCTACATAGAAATGTAAATGTAAGAAAAGTCATTTCAGTGAATATTATCCCATACGGGCACGCAAGCAAAGGTGTGTCAAGTGTCACCATGCAGGAAAAAACTTTAACGGAAGCATGTATAATGGTGGTGTTCTCACCCGGGCCTAATATGACCATATAACACCCACTCCCTGGATGATAGGCAACTAAAAAGCTTCCTAAAATCTATACTAAAACTTTACACTTAATCATGTATTAAACCTAAATGCATAAAAGCATTTTGTACTTTAGTAATAAAAGCATATCAAACCCAAATTGTAGTATACGGCAATACAAAAATCGAATAAAAGGACTGCATTTAAGAGCAATTTAGTGAGTAAAACATGGCCAAATTAAAAAAGTCTGCAGTTCTCGAAACTGCCAGATTGTTTACATTTTCTGAGGAGTAGACGCAACATTGCTGTCCCCAGCTACCACAGATGATGTTTCCGTTGGCACCCTTCTGACCAGTTCCAATGAACAAACTTTTCCAAATTCACCCCCTCAGCAGCCTCTGAAGGTGTGACGGCCAGTAGTGCATCCGCAGAGGACGAGCCAGGATCCAAAACACCATGAGCTGAAGCATCCCAGCAAGGCTCATAATAATCATTTAGTAGCAACGTCAATTGCGCAGGTCATCTTTGCAAGTGAGTTTTTAGAGGACCCACCAGAAGTTCTATGTCCATAGATTGGACCACTTGCATTCCCAAGCATATATCCAGGGCGCACTCAAAGTGCACAGCCGACAGAGGATTACGGGCTTCATGCAGTGTAGCCAAACAGGCCAAAAGAAAACAAGTTGTCATTCAGTTCTTGAAGCAAGGGTGCACCAAAAGCCTGCATTATTCTTCCATAACACAGTAGCACACGAGGCAGTGCCATCCCCATTTGGCCACGTGACAGAACATCCATTGAGGAGCAGATAAAATGAAAACAGTGCCAACAATCAAGGACAGGACAAGCGGTAAGCCTCCATAAATGCTTCCAAGCACGGAGTGTATGAAAGATGGAATAACCCGGAAGACCACCTGAAAGGTACTAACCAATCTGCAGCTAATTGTCCTAAAAAAGTGCGCTACTCCAGCTGTATTTGAAATGTTAAAAATTCGATGCACTGGCTCACCAAAATGGTGTAGGAGATTGGTGACAAGTAATAACTGTATCTCAGAAGAAGACCTTGGAACTTGAAGATCAAACATCTCTTGTGCAGATGTTAAGGTCACTTCCTTCTGAAACACAAAGGCTTTCAGTCAAAGTTCACATTTGAAATTTTAATCGAAAGTCAAACTAAGGGCAGGTGGAAAAAGTACTTGTGTACAACAGGTCACGGCCTCAGAAACAGTTTCCAGATATGGTATTCCCATCTTCATCCCTCAGCAAACTTGGTAATTCAACATCAAATTGCTCCCATTAGAAAGCAATCTGAATGTTGGATGAATCACAGCACCTGGGGAATTTTTCAAACAACATGACAAGTTTGCTGTGGATGCATTGCATGCTCCATGGAGTGTAATCTCCCTGCAAACTAGAGAATGACCTAAAGTATTCTCACAGTGAGTACCACTAAGAACAACCTCAGTCACAGCTTTCCTGCAACTATAAGTGAAAGGGTAGACCCATGCCTCATGTACAAACCTCTCCCCTAGTGCTTTATATCTGCCTATATGATGGTGCTGTAAGCAGTACTAAAAGTGAAAAGTTGAGATTGCCAGAGAAATAAACCCATGTATTATCCTGTCTTCTAATGGTGTCTCACCTGGAGGATCCACTGGATAGTGATGCTGTACACTTTATTGATATTGCAAATAGTATGGGCCTTACTCAGCAGGTGATTGGCAGTACACATTTGGGGGGTCATTTACTGGATGGAATATTTACCAGTAATGATCATCTAGAATGTCTTCCTCCATTGCCTATAATATGGTCGGACCATAAAGCTATTATGTTTTCGTTTCCGGTACAATACCCCCAGACAAAGAAATTGATAAATAGGCAGCGGAAAATGATCCGGCCCTGGAATAAGCTGCCAGTGGGTATGTTTGAATCTGCATTAGCCCAAAATTCTCCATCTCCCTCAGGAGACTCAAATGAAGCTGTTGCTGCTTTTGAGGACTGGCTAAAAAAGTCAATAGACCAAGTACTACCAGCTAAATGCATCTCTAGTCATAGGTCCAGACCTACCGAACCTTGGTACTCAGAACAGCTTAGGATACAAAAACAAAAATGTCGCCGTCTGGAAAGGAAGTGGATATCCTCAGACGATTTGGAGGATAAAGCTAACTATAAATCGGCGTTGCTTGAGTATAAAAAACTTATCGATAAGGAGAAAACCAGCTATTTTACCACAGCTATACTTTCAGCAAAAAACTGTCAAAGGAACTTTTTTTGACGGTTAAACGATTAGCCAATTGCTCTGTAGCGGCTGACTCACCTAAAACTCAGGCATTCTGCGACAGGGTTGCTACGTTTTTCCAGGATAAAGTTAAGGCGGTCTATAATGGACTCATCAAGTCCGCGGATCTAGGAATGGTTCCTTCTTTAGAGGCTGCTGCTAGACCTGGGATCACCGGACTCATTCCCAGTACTCACGCTGAATACAGGGACCATCCTGAACTATCAGCCTTTCCAATACTGACAAGGGAAGCAACAATGAACTTGTTGAGATCCACTAAATCAGGCTCTCCACTGGACTTATGCCCTCCAAAGATCTTTCATCTTCTACCAGAGATCTTTGCCTCTCATCTGTTGCCCATTTTTAATCAAATGTTCTCTTCTGGTCTATTCCCTACTAGTTGGAAATTGGCATCCGTGCTTCCCCTTTTGAAGAAGCCAAATCTTGATGAGACTGACCCCAATAATTACCGCCCAATTTCCAGACTTCCGCTGCCAGCAAAGATGGTGGAGAAGGCCATGAATAATACTCTATCAGACTATATTGAAAAGCATGGCCTTCTCGATGACACTCAGTTCGGGTTTCGAAAACATCATAGTACCGAACTGGCGCTGATCACATCATCTGAACTGATTAGGCAGACAGTCGACGCTGGGGGCAGTGCAGCACTTGTGCTGCTTGACCTCTCCGCCGCATTTGATACGGTGAACCATCAGAAACTTTTGGAAGTTCTGAGGGGAATTGGGGTCAAAGGAAATGCACTTTCCTTCTTGAATCATTCCTGTCTGGCAGGGAACAATTTGTGGCCCTAGAAAATTTTAAATCACCCAATTTTATACTTCCATGCGGTGTGCCACAGGGATCGTCCTTGAGCCCGACTCTTTTTAACATTTATGTGGCACCACTGGCGAAGTTAATCAGGTCCCTAGGCTTTTCGGCTGTATCTTATGCCGACGACACGCAGATCATCGTCTCAGTGTCAGGATCCCCACTAACACTATGGAACAGTTCCATACCTGCCTTCGTCAGGTTGGGGACTGGATGGCTGCCAATTGTCTAAAGCTTAACTCTGGTAAGACGGAGGTCCTACTTTTTGGTGCTCACACTGATTTCTGGTCACCTGATCTCTGGCCTTTGGAGCTTGGGCCATTTCCTACGCCAGTGACCAAGGTTAAGAATTTGGGAGTCATTTTTGATTCCAAACTCTCATTTGAAAACCATGTTAACCAGGTTACTTCTCTTTCTTTTTACACGCTAAAGCTTTTGAGAAAGATCCTCCCATTTATTCCAGCCGAGCTACGTAAACTGGTAATCTCCGCACTCGTTCTGTCAAGAGCCGATTACTGTAACGGGCTTTTTATCAATCTTCGGAAAAAATGCCTGTCTAAATTGCAGGTTGTACAGAATGCTGCGGCTCGGCTGCTGCTGAACATTCCAAGACACAAATCTGTGTCAAAGGTGCTCAAGGATTTACATTGGCTGCCTATAAAAAGACGTATAGAGTTTAAGGTTTTATGCATTGTTTTTAAGACCACACAGGATATAGGACCAGGTTTTTTAAAGAGGAACTTGTTACCCTACATTCCAGTCCGTTGTCTCCGCTCATCCTCTGCCCATGATCTGATTATTCCCAGGGTAAAGAAATGCTCCTGGGGGTAGAAGTTTTCTGTTTGGCGCAACTAAGTTATGGAATTCCCTCCCAATAAGATTGAAACAAGAAACACATCTGTTAGCTTTCAGGAAATCACTAAAGACATGGCTGTTTAATCTTTAACATATCTGCGAACCTCCTAGTTTAAATCCTGTTTTTGATGAGCAAGCGCCTTGACACCCTTGGGTGATTGTTTCGCGCTCTATAAATCTCTATTTCATTTCATTTAATTTCATTTCATTTCTGCAACAGTAAATGGCAATTTTTCTAACATTGCTATGTGTAACATAGTTTATGTAGCGTCTATTCTGGCCATGGTTGTCTGTTCTTTTGATAAATTTTATGGTAAAAACAAACTAGTGGCATTTATGCGCTTTCATGGAACAAGACCAGTGTGTAAAGTCTGTAGAGTATAACTTAGTAGCATGATAGACCTAAGCTGTGATTGCCCATGTTGCAAAAGGGACATGTCATTCTGTATGATGTCAAAAACAGATAACACAATGTTAACAAGAGAATATATTCTGTTGGATAGTGTAGTCATACCATTGTAAACCACTGCTAGAGCCTTCCCTAAATTTGCTCTGTCAATTTCACATGTTCTCTCTGCAGCTTCTTTCTGTGAAACTTTCCACACTTTATTGTATACTGTTTACAGTGAGCACAAATTGACGTGGCTTCCTAGGACCTAACAAGAACAAGAAACCGGCTGCTAACAAGATGTATTTGTAATACCCCTCCGAGTGTAAGGGTCTGCAATGGTCCAGATAACCACAAGCCAGAGGCTTGTTTAAGATCAAAAAAGGTGTCTGTGGTGGGCAAGCCATGGTTGAAACTTTTATCTGCTGTCAAATGTCACATTTAAGGACACTGGGCCTCATTTAGATCTCGACGGACGGGTTACTCCGTCACAAGGGTGACGGATATCCCGTCCGCCGAAATATAAATCCTATCAAATCCTATGGGATTTATATTTTGGCAGATGGGATATCCATCACCGTTGTGATGGAGTAACCCCTCCGCCGGGATCTAAATCAGGCCCATAGTCTTTAGCCTGTTTGTAAAGACCTGGCCACCAATAGTGTTGCTGCAATAGTGATATTGTAGCCCCCACCCCTGTGTGAGAAAATGCTAGACCCTCATGTGCTGCTAGGATCAGTCCTAACCTGAAATCTGAACTAGGTATCAATCTATTCCCCACTCCAGAAATATGAGTAAATGGAATGTTTTGAGCACTTATCTGGTAGGAGTATTTTAATGGAAAACCTTTCGGTAAGAGGGTGCCGTTGCAGGTAACATTGACAGCCTTCATGATGTTTCCATCTATTCTCATACTGGAACAAGTTATTGCAGTGATTGCAGCAGTTTGCACTATTGTTTTTGTAGCTTCATCAGTCATTGACTTCTCTGCAACATGTATTCCTACACATTAATGGCTCAGTGTGTGTATGTCATGAGCCTGTGGCAAACGTACTTTAAGTTTAGCCACTTGTCCCCAAAGCATCTTATGCATCATCGTGTACCCTTTGGAGTCTCTGAATTCATTCTGCCTCCAGTAGTGTAAATACTCATTGTAAGACTGCACACAATATTATGAACTGCACACTACAATTGTGCGGAACTCATGATCTGTATTCTCAAGTGGCAGAATTAGAGTTTTTAATTCAGCCGGCTTTGCAGTGCAATCACCAAGTGACTGTGTGAATGTTTGATGAGGTTGGAATTTTCTACCCCTCATTTTACTCTTTACCTCTGCGCAAGCGTAAGAGTGTTGGTGTTGTGTCCCAACTGCAGGCTGGGCAGAACCATTAGTGTAGATTATAAAATCTTACTGATCTAGAGGCATTAATTCATTGGGCAGAGGATAATCATGTTCATACTGGAGATATGCTTGTGTTTGTAGTATACAGTCAAATATGTAGTCTACATCTGTTGCTGTGAATGTGTTGGCCCATTGTATCCATATTGGATGTAAAGCTTTCACGCTGGGAATGCTGGCCTTTGTAACTGCCTCTAAGGCTGGAATGGGAGTCATAATAATTATTTGTTTTCCCTGAGTCAATGATCTTTCTTTCACTACAGCTGTCTTACTGCTGTCAGAATCTTTTCTGTCTGTGTAAAATGCATTTCTGCAGTTGTGTATAAATGTGATTTATATGCAATTGGTACAGTGTCTCCTTCATTGAATGTGACATATGTGCATCCTGATGTACCCGCAGTTCTACGGATCACCAATTTTGTAGTGTTTACACATGTGTGAAACATTTTTGAAAGGTAACATGTCAGCTTCTACTGCACATAAAAGTTTTGTGTGTTCAGATGTCCATTATGTACTTTTTATTTATTTATTTGTAAAGCGCCCGAATCACCCCATCAGGGTATCTCCGCGCTAAGACAGCCATAGTTAACCAAGGAGGGACATTTAGAACAGTGACGTTTTCAACAACTTTCTGAATGCCAGATAGTCCGTGCATTGACGCAAGTGTATGGGAAGTTCATTCCAGTAGCATGGGGCTAGGTGGTAAAAGGCTTTGCCACCTAAGCGGGTTTTTTTGAAACGCGGAACTTGGAGCAGTGCTTTAGCTCCAGAGCGAAGGGGTCTAGAAGGTACATATCTAATGAATTTGTCGTTTAGGTAGCTAGGGCCTAGGTTGTTTATCGACTTGTATACCATACAGCAGATCTTAAATTTGATCCTCTTCCGCACTGGCAACCAGTGAAGTTTTTGAAGCAGCGGGAGCGATGCGGTTCTGAGGGGGGCATTGGTCACCAGGCGTGTCGCAGTGTTCTGGACAACCTGTAATTTGCTTATGGAGCTATCGTTAGCTGAAATCAGCAGGGCGTTGCAATAGTCCAGATGGCTGAGGACTAATGCCTGGATCAAGGTTTTTCGAGTGGATAATGGCAGGAAAGGGAAAACTCTTCTGAGTAGACTAAGGCTGTGGAAGCAGGCTCCAGCGGTGGAGGTGGTGTGTTCCCTCCAAGTGAGTTTGTGATCTAATCGAACTCCCAGGTTTTTTACCACCTGTTTTGGACATGGGGCAGGACCTAGTTCATCTGGCCACCAGCTAGGGGACCACTTCACAGTTGCTTCACCGAACAGCATAATCTCTGACTTAGATGCATTGAGTTGAAGAACATTTTCTTTCATCCAATCCGCGATGACCTTCATACCCTCTGAGAAGGTGGTCTGAATATTGGAGTTGGTTTCTGTCAAAGGAGAGTAGAAGTTGGGTGTCATCAGCGTAGGATATAGGAATAAATCCTAAATTCCTCAGTAGTCTTGCCAAGGGAGCAACATAAATGTTAAATAAGGTAGGGCTCAAACATGAGCCCTGTGGTACTCCCTTGGTCACCTTGGTTGTTTGTGAGCGGAAGGGACCCAGGTTAATGGTCTGAGTTCTGTCAGACAGAAAGTTAGCCATCCACTTCAGGGCATTCCCTATGAGGCCTATATCTCCCAGCCTCCTAAGTAGAGTCTGGTGGGAGATGGTATCGAATGCTGCGGATAGGTCAAGCAGCACCAAAAGTACTGCCTGACCTTTGTCCAACAGTATCCTGATGTTATCTGTAACTGCCACCAACGCAGACTCTGTACTGTATCTGGGTCGGAATCCAGATTGCGAGGAATCCAAGCAGTTCGAGGATTTGACTTGAATAGTATAATGATGTATCAAGTCATAAAACGGTTTTACCAGATGGCCATAATCTGGTATGTATGTTCTGCTAAAATTTAGAAACCCCAATATTGATTGGAATTTTTTTCGAACTGTTCGGTGGTTTTAAAAGTGCACACTTCTCTAAGAAATGTGTTGCAAGACTTCTGCCTTCACTTGACAGCTCGTATACTAAGAACAGGAAACTGAGATTGGCAATCTTTGATTTTTTTAAATTGAATTGTTAGCCCATGTCAGCAAATCCTAGAAGTATGTGATTTACTCTGGTGTGTAGTTAAGTCATCATCCGTAAGTATATGTCATCGGCATAGGACAAAGCTTGATCATCAATTTCTTGTAACAGTTCTGTTAAACGGTCCCAGGGCTATTCCTATACCCTTGGGGTAATCAACAGAATTGCTTTTGAGAGCTTAGAGCTCTAAATGCAGTCAAGTACCTGCTCTCAGGTGCTGTGTTTTGGCAGAAAACCATTTGAAATGCTGAACGTAGTTTTATATTTTTTGCGCACTATATTGTTCATTAGTGCCACGCTATGCGCATTTTGTTCAGCAAATGCGCATGTGGCATTGTTCAAGTGTCTGTAATCTAAGACTAAACAATATGAATGTTCTGGTTTCATTGCTGGAAACAAGAGATTATTCATTGGTGAGGTGCAACTTTCTATTACACCCTGGTATTCAAGTTGTGTGATTAACTCTCTAACTTGTTTGTTTGTTTGTTGGACGTAGTCACTTGTTGTTACTGCTGCCAGACACTTCATAAGATTTTGGCGAACTATCGTTACTTTTGCCCTGCTCTCCAGCATGGTCAGAGCCCACTCCCCCCTCAGAAGCAGAGTCCTCAATATCTGTGGCATGCTTGGCTTTAATCTCAGTCACTTTCTTCTTTTTAAATTGAGGCTTTGACTGTGTAGGTTTCTCTTCCTTTTTTATTATGAAGTCTTCTCTGACCTGCGCTCTGATCATCCTCATCCCTCCGAGAATTTTTGGGATGATTCCTGAAAGGAACGAGAAGAACGTATATCAGTAGGAGGAGGGTGGGCACACACTGCCTCACATCCCAGCACTCAGTTTGCCCCGATGCATCATAGTAAATGCAGTGCATGATAACACTTACTTCGGTGTCAGGCTTTAGTTTTTCACCCTTGTTGGTGCAGCCAGTGCTGTGTATCTCTAGACACGTGTTTCAGGCTAGTTGTCCTTCTTCAGTAGAGAGCAACACATTCTTTTTGGGGGTGCTGGAGATGCTGCCCAAAGTCTTCTGAGGTCTCTGTACCACTCACTTGGCGCAGGTGCATCAACCAGAACTCGTCAGCTCATTAGCTCAAGGGAGCCTTTTCAAACAGGAGGAAGGTGGGCGCACACTGCCTCATATCCCAGCACTCAGTTTGCCCCGATGCATCATAGTAAATGCAGTGCATGATAACACTCACTTCGGTGTCAGGCTTTAGTTTTTCACCCTTGTTGGTGCAGCCAGTGCTGTGTATCTCTAGACACGTGTTTCAGGATAGTTGTCCTTCGTCAGTAGAGAGCAACACATTCTTTTTGGGGGTGCTGGAAATGCTGCCTAAAGTCTTCTGGGTGCAGGTGCATCAACCAGAGCTCGTCAGCTCATTAGCTCAAAAGAGCCTTTTCAAACAGGAGGATGGTGGGTGCACACTGCCTCACATCCCAGCACTCAGTTTGCCACAATGCATCATAGTAAATGCAGTGCATGATAACACTTACTTCGGTGTCAGGCTTTAGTTTTTCACCCTTGTTGGTGCTGCCAGTGCTGTGTATCTCTAGACATGTTTTACAGGAGAGTTGTCCTTCTTCAGTAGAGAGCAACACATTCTTTTTGGGGGTGCTGGAAATGCTGCCCAAAGTCTTCTCAGGTCTCTGTACCACTCGCTGGGCGCAGGTGCATCAACCAGAGCTCGTCAGCTCATTAGGTCATTAGCTCAAGGGAGCCTTTTCAAACCGGAGGAGGGTGGGCGCACACTGCCTTACATCCAAGCACTCAGTTTACCCCGATGCATCATATCCTATCAGGCTGTTTAATTGTACCATGGGTATGCAAGTTATATCGCTTTTTAGTGGACTCCTGTTGTGGAGATCCGCCCCTTATTTTAGTCTGTTCTTTGTTTTCTTATCATTCCCACCATTTTGTAGAAGGTTTCTAGTTACCCTTTTCAAAATTACCCTTAATTTGTGGTGTATTAGGTCTGGCTCCCAAATTATCTCTACCTATGGATGTATAGATTCCTTCAACACTTTTAGGTAGTTTGCACTCCTAGTCCACTGGAGCAACCTGTGTGTGTCACTTTCGTATTGCCAGCACTGCTGCTCCCCTTTTATATTACTTAGTATGATTGAGGATACTGGTGCAAAATTGCCCATTAATTTAATCTCCAAATCGAGGGGAAGGGCTGCCTGTATTCATTTTTGATCTGTTTAAGCACCTCAGGAAAAACAGCTAATGATGGTGTACCATGTGTTCTGGTATAGACTGCAGCAAAGACTGTACCCCAAGTGGTGCATTCTTCCACTTGGGGAGCCATCCCCCTTGGCAGGCATATCGTGAGAATTTTATGTTTTCCAAGGGTCCCTTATGAGGAAACACTGCTTCGGGCTTATTGTTTCTTGTGCAATCCAGAACCGAATCTCATCCAGTTTGCTGGGAACTTTACCCATTTTTGCATTAATGGTTTCTAGACTAATTCCAGTCATAGCTAATTGTGGATGTGCAGCTTGAGCAGCCCTTTGGGGGTTTCACTTATGGTTTGCATAACCAATTGTACTAGATGTCTATAGAGTGTAACTACATCTGTGAATAGTACTCCAAGCTCTAGGTCTGTAATGTTTGTAATATCTGGATATGGTGTATAACCGGCTTAGACTGACCATGTTGCTACCTCATTACAGAGGGGACCCGGTCTGACATTTTTATATGTATGTGGTAGGGTGCCTAGGAACCAGTTCATGTGTTCCTGATAATTGAGTGGGATTTCTAAATCCACAAAAGCTCTATCTTTGTGTGGTACTGCTACCTCAGTGTATGTATGAAAATTCCCTGTGTTAGCCTTTGCTGCCGGGAATGTGACCCATGAATAGAATACCTCTGTTTTGTATGCTTCGTGGGCCTCTATCACAAAGGTAACATCCCCTCCTGTTTTTGGGAGTGCATGCTGTAGTAACATTTGTGTTAGTGCATGTCTGCAATTTGCATTAAAGTATTGAAAATGTTGGAGTTCAGAGAGGGTACCTCTATGGGGTGGTCCTTTTTAAAGATTCAAGCTTGAACAACCTACAGCCAGAAATAGGGGTTCCCTACTTAGCTGAGGAGGATTGTTTTCCTTACACCACAATTGTCTCTAGTTAGTTGGTAAGTAGAGACTTTGGGCACACAAAAGAAAAACTACTTGGGAGACCAATTAAATAAGTACCAAAGCTAGAACATTGTTGATGCCATGTCATACAGTTAAACTTTTTCAGTAAAACTGTGCATTTTTTGGACAGCATAAATGTAAAAACTGTGTGGGTCTCAGTCCACGCACACCATCAGGATATGTTGGCCTTAGTCCTGGCTAGCTCACAGTGCACCATCTGTACCCCTAACCTAGCAAGGTAACAGGTGGTATGTGCAACCTCAGAATATAACAGCCCTGACTCCCCAAGGAAATCATGGAAACAGATCTAGAACCCTTTCATTTGGTAACTCATGCATGCCCAAAGGGAGACACAGGAAATACTCAAATTGGCATTTCAAATATTTATTGAAGCAATAAGATTCTTGAGTAAAATACGTGTGCTGCAATTATCAATAGAAGGAAACAAAACAGAGTAATCTGCAACACAAGAGTGGTAAAGAAAATGAACATTTCAACCATTATGCTGTTACATAGATTATATTCTTGCATATAGGTACAGTTATAATTACGCTCCCTATCCTGGTGTGCCTAGGGTGGGTGAATCTGCCAGAATCCTTTAGGGTGATCTAAATCCTCAGTTACCTGTGGGTATGTTTAATCTGGGAGATTGTCTTGATGTGGAGCTGGGCACAATCCCTCTCAGGAGATAAACAGCATTCAGCTGGGCTGGAATTATGGCATGGGGTGGTCTCAACAGTGTAAGCAAAGTGCTCCTCTGATTAAACAAAGTCATATGACGTTCATATAATAAAATGCACCCATGTGGCCATGCCGAATCCCCAGTCAGGCCGCTATTGTTGATTCTATCCTTGCAAAGCTGTCACAGAGTGAACAGCAACAAACATCAACATTGTGCACAGTGAACTTAGCCCTTGTACAGAATGTTCAAGGCTCTGATAATATGCCTACGATGAAATGTAAATGTAAGCAAAGTCATTTCAGAGAATATTATCCCATACGGGCACGCAAGCAAATGCGTGTCAAGTATCAATGTGCAGGAAAAGATATCAACTTTAACGTGAGCATGGGGTGTTCTTACCCGGGCCTAATGTGACCACATAGCATTGTAGAAGGTCCCCTGGCCGGTGAAATGATACCCATATCCACCAGTACTGGGAGAGGCCTGTCAAAATTTGGGTGACATATCCAAAACAGTCAAGTTATGATTTTGCCTTGTTCAGAGAGGGAAAGTTCTGAATGTACCGTAGAGTATGTTTTTATAAATTAAACAAGACAAAAATGACAAAAATCCAATTTGGGACACCGGAGGTATTGAATTTAAAAGTTTTAAGGTAAAATAGCGCCAAAAAGCACAAAGCCCCAGCAAGGTATATCTAGTTGCACCAGTCTGGGACAAAGTCACAAGTTCAGACCCACCACAAGGGAATGTGGGCTGGCTACAGGGACCAGGTTAGGCTACCTGAACAAAGTACCTTAAATCCTGGTTGCGGAGCGTTGTGTGGATCTGAGTAAAGAAGTGTTGCACAGTCGAAATGATGCATGCATCGGTTCCAAGAGGCGGTGAGACTGCAGTGCTAGGTCCTGTGTGTCATCATAGAGGACTCCGGCAACAGGGCTGGCGATGCGAAATCAGGGCGTCGTGGATGCGGCACACAGCTGAGACGATGCGTCGGTTCCAAGGAGCTACGAGGCTGCAATGCAGAGGCTGTCGTCGGCATTGAGCTACTGTCAATAAGAGATGTGAGGACCTGGGTCGGAGATTCGCTGCACCATTGGTGATGCATAAGTCCAAAGTTGCGAACTTTCTGTGCTGGGCCCAATCCATGCAGCAGTAGCAATGCATCAGTTCCGTCAGAGGGTGTGCCGCTCAGCCAAGGAGATGCATCTGTTTGGCTAGATGTTGCGCTGCTCAGCAGATAAAATGTGTTGGTTCCGCTGGTAAGCACCTTAGGCCCACTTCCAAGGGTCTAGGACTGGGGTGGCACCACTTGGCAGGGTAGACTTACAGATGGCAGAGTCCAGGTGCAGATGCAAGGTTGTTGGAATCCTGTTATTTTCCTGAGGCTTCAGATCAGGGGCCACTCAGCAAGCCCTTGTAGTCTCTCTGGGTTCTGGGTTCAAGAGATGCAGGTCCAGATCTTCTCTCCAAGGCAAGAGGGAAGCAGGTCAACATCACAAATCAGGAGTCCAGCAGAGTAGCAGTCCAGTAGAGTGGCAGTCTGTTCAGCACCACAGCAGTCCTTCCTGGCAAAGTATCCACAGGTCCAGAAGTGTACTGAAGAGGCGGTGTCTGAGGTCCTTCTTTTATACACAGTTATGCCTTTGAAGTAGGGAGAAGCTTCTAGAGGCATGCCTTTGAAGTGCACAGAGGTCCTGCCCTGCCAGTCCTGGCTCCAGACTAACTACAGAGGGTATGCAGCTCTTTGCGTGGGGACAGGACGCAGCCTATTCACGTGTAGGTGAGGATGTGCCCAGCTCCTCCCTCCCATCCTGCCAAGATGGCCCATCAAATGTAAAAAGAGCAATTGATGGATGGATTGCTGAACAATGTCAAGCACTCATCCTCAGTACAGAGATCTGGGCCTAAATCCATCATTTTTCTAGATCAGCATGCCAACCCAGTTTGGACATAGCCATGTGCAAATCAGTCTTGACCCTGTTACCCATGGGAACAGTCTAGCCCGAACTGCCAAGTCAGATGGCCCATCAAAGCACACTATAAGCTCCCATTGTGTGTGGCTGTATAGGAGGAATACATAAAGCCCAAGTGCTAACTACACCCAGTCATGTGACCAGAGAGACGCTGCAAGCACCAAATGGATAAGGCAAAAATATGCCAACTTTCTAAAAGTGGCATTTTCTGAATTGTAATTTAAAACCTGACTTCACCATAAGTTAGGATTCTAAATTAGGAGCCTGAATTGAGAGAGAGAGTAGGTCCACCAGCCTTGCCAACTGATGGAGAGAAATCTGATGTTGTGACATTGTCACCCTCAACCCCTTCTTATCATCTTTAACTTTGCTTCTGGCAACAGTTGAATCACCTTTTTAAAATCCACTGGAAACCTCAAGAATTTCATCCTTCTTGACGGCATCAACTACGAGTTTTTCAACATTGAAAATGAAACTCAATGCAATGACTGAATGAACTCTATGGCCCCCTGCGCTTCACCAACTCCCTCTCTGCTGTCCCAGAAATATGATATTGTCCAGGTATACCACCATCCTTAGTCCCTGTGCTCTAATGGCCACTACCAGAGGCCTCATCAACTTTGGGAAGCACCAAGGTGCAGAGGACTGACCAACTGGAAGGGACTTGAATCTGAACACCTGTCCTTGGTACAGAAAGTCCACGTACTCTTGGCATATATGCACTGTTGGGTAGGCATCTTTTAAAACCCGACACATCATTGAGTCCCCCAGAAGAATTATGTCCCACAGGCATTTGATAGTCTCCATTTTGAGATGGCAGTACAGAACAAATTATTTGAGCTCCCTCAAATTTATCATGGGCCAATATTTGTTGTTCTTATTATGCACTACGAAGATGCTGCTGACACAACACTTGGCATGTGAGCGACCTGGTTCTATAGCCCCTTTCTGCAACAGCTCCTGTACCTCTGCGGAGACCAGATCCCAAACTCCCTGAGAAAAAGGTATTGGCAAAGGCCATGTGGTCTTTATTGTGGTTGCATAGAATTCTATTTGAAACCTTCTCACCATCTATAATAGCCAGAGGTCTTTTGATACTAAACTCCCTCCGCTAAATAAAAAGAGCCAAACTGGCTCCCACTGTCACAAGGGGAGAGGACACTACAATGCATCACAGCCTTCTTCTTTGTGGGAAGAATGTTGGACTTGAGGATCCATATTGCCAGGGCCAGCTATAAGGCAGTGAGACTGGTGCTACCACACTGGGCGCTGACCTGGAAGGGAGGCAACAACCTTGGGGGCGCTGTGTTTAGCAATAACGTATGATTTAAAGCCCCTAATGCAGAGTTCCTTGTGCGTCGAGCTTTCAGGCAGGACTAAAAATGTCAAGATAACTCTTGTGATTAATGTTCCTGCTAGAGAGAGATTAGAGTTTCATCTAGTGGCAGTCTTGCACCTTATACTACCTTGAGAAGGAGCATTTTTACACAAATAAAAGTAGCATAAAGTAGCATAGAGGGTTAATTTGCCTGCTGCAACAAACAGATCTGTATTTTATGTGGATAGCTGAGTGGATTAGTAAAGCCAGCCTTTACCAGTGCTTTAAAACAAATGAAATGCATGTGACAGAGGGGCAATGGAGAGATGAGGAGCACTTTTTTGCAGGGTGGTAGTGAGGGAATCCGAGGAGAAGGTCATGAGGGTGGCGGGGGGCAAAGAAAGATTCTCGCACCGGGCGCCACCAGTGCTAAAGCCAGGCCTGCATACTGCTGGCGGTAGAAGGGCCTGGGCACACCAAATATGAACCAATGATATCTTCCAATTTGGAAATTACGCTTATAAGATGTAATAAGGTATCCCAATGTTATCCTATGGGAGATATAGGCCTTGCAGTAGTGAAAAACAAATTTTTCACAACCAGGACAAAACTTAAATGCTCATGTCCTGCCTTTTAAATACATTGCAACCTGCCCTCTGAGATGTCCAGGGCCTGTTCTATGGGGGACGTATATGTATTAAAAAAGAAGGTTTGGGCCTGGCAAGAGGTTTATCTTGCCAGGTCGACATTGCAGCTTAAACTGCACACCCATGCTCTGCAATGGCAGGCTTAAGACATGTTTATGGAACTACTTAAGTGGGTGGCACAATCAATGCTGCAGCCCACTACAGGGCCCATTTACAGGCCCTGGGTACAGGTAGGAAACATTACAAGGGACTTATAAGTAAATAAAATATGCCAGTCAGGTATAAGTCAATGTTATCACGTTTTAGGGAAAGAGCAATTTAGCACTGGTTAGTAGTAGTAAAGTGCGCAGAATCCTAAGGCCAGTAAAAAGAAGTCAGGAAAAACAGCAGGCCTGAAGACAAAAAGTTAGGGGAAACCATGCCAAGGATTCGAGGTGTAACAGGGCCTCCCATAAAACTCAGCAATAGAGTTTTGCCACATTGACATCAAGTCGGTTTGGTTCAAAATCTTTATTTTGGAACTATCAGCATAGGCCATAAAAGAACAGTTGTTAAACTACAGTACATCATTAAACAGGATAAAACATTAAAATGTACATCCAAGACTCAATATCACACTGAAAAAAGAGTGCTAAAATTAATCAGAAACACTTTTCCTAGCACATATTGCTTTCCAAATATAAGAGGTAACACTAAAACATACTGCAGGGGACTCCAAAGTGCACAGAAAATGCATTGCAGCATTATGATCCCTGACATTGTGTGCAATAAAAATTGGTTTTAAAAAGTGCTTCCTTATGTCCACATAAAATCGACAAAAAAGCATAAAGTGCTGGGTGGTCAATTTCTTAAATTCTGTTGCATGGGCATGGAACAGGTAATTCTTTGACATTGATTAATGATGGGAAAAGTGACAAGATGATATACAACATGTTATGTTATGTTAATTTCGACTTGTATAGCGCCTAATACCAACAGGTCTCTAAGCGCTTCAAGAAGATCAGCGTCAGTTCCAGGTGGGATGGTAATATAGTTAGGCCCAGGCTTCTATGTACAAGAGGGTTTTGAGTTTTTTTCTGAATGGAAGAAGGCGTCCTTCCGCACGGAGCTGACTAGGCAGCTTGTTCCAGAGTGGCGGTATCAGGACAGAGAAGGCACGTCCTCCTTTAGTAGTGTAGTGAAAGCGTGGGCATTTTAGGAGGCCCTCAGTAGAGGACCTAAGTGAGCGGCCAGGGACATATCTCTCCAGGCATTCTTTGATGTAGTGGGGTGCCTGTCCGAAGAGGGCCTTATGCGTAATACAGAGTCCTTTGAATTTGGCCCTCTGTTTGATGGGCAGCCAGTGAAGTTGTTGCAGAAGATGATGTACAACATCTAGCCGCAATCTAGACAGAACAAAGCGATGTTGCGTATTTGTCACCAAGAAAAGATAAGTTTGGAATCACTCAGGCAGTGTGTATGACAGATATGTGACAGCAGTGGATTTCCTAACATCATCAACAGCTCATTTTGCCGCCCACACATCAGATAAAACTGCCTTCACCTCGGACTTCTAGAGCATAAGAATTCCAGATGTCTCCTGAAGCCCAGAAAAACCAAACACTGATTTGAGATTGTCATTAATGTAAGACAGCCACATGATTTCAGAAGGCAGGATCGAAAGTTAAACAATCCCGTGTGATTGCCTTTATAAATTCTATCTCGGGTTGGGTCCATATTGAACGCCACAGTAGGAAAGGTTTAAGTAGCAACATGTCTTCCAAATAAGTTAACCCCACTTCCTTGTGGATGATGGAAGACAACGAAGAAGAAGGAGTGCACAAAAGACGCCTTAAAAGGCATTTTCACTGTTCTGTTAAGGGCTACTAGATGTGTGGCCCCATACACCCCCACCATAGGTAGCGGTTGCTAGTGCTCTCGCTTTATAGATGGTAATCATAACTCTCATTGGGCGACAGCCAAGCGTACATGAGAACCTAAGCACACCCTTACACACTCTGTTCATCCGGGCATTATTTATGTGTTGGACCCAAGACCCATTACTACAGAAAAGAATACCAACATACCAAAACAAATTCACCTTTGCAATGGGTGTGCCCTCCAAGAAAAAGAACCTAACCTTGTGTGGAGTTTTCCCACAATACATCATAAATGTCTTGGATTTGTTAATCTTCAATTTCTTTGATTCCATGAATCCAGCAAAGGAGTCCATTAAACGCTGCAGCCTCACAGCGGTCCTAGACAGTAAGGCTGTGTCATCTGCATACAAAAGTACAGGAAATAGGCGACCAGCGGCAATTGGTGCATCTACACAATTTATAAAAAGTGAAAATAAAAATGGGGCACGTACACACCCCTGTCTCATGCCCCGCCTAATTCTAAAAGGTGGGGAGCATTCTCCATTGGGACTGTATAGTACCTTGGCTGTAAGATTGTCATACAGCTGTGAAAGAAGGCAGACAATGTTTTCGGGAGGCCTATATAAAAGCAGGGTATGCCACAGAATTCAGTGGTCCATTAGATCAAAAGCTCTGCTAAGATCGGCTGAACACAAGTAAAGGGATCCTGGCATTGCCTTTGTGTATTTCCCAATCAGAAGATCGAGAATTACACATTTTTACACCGTCCCAAGTCCTTACTGAACCCATACTGGACATCTGACAGAATGGAATTATTGAGTGTCCAGTCCTTAAATCTCTGCGAAACAACCCTGCCCAGGATATTTGCAGATGAATCCAGGAGGGCAATAAGGCAGTAGCACTTCGGGTCAGACCTATCCCACCTCTTGAAAATGGGGACAATAAAGGAGTTAACCCATGTAGAGGGCACGGAACCCATTGCTACTGCATTGAAAACTCTAGTCAGAATTGTGCCCCATAGCTTACCCATACCAACAAAAGCATCAACCAGGACCCCATCGGTTCCTGGTGCTTTACCTTTGGTGCAGCCTTTCAAAACATCAAGTCATGATAACCCCTGCATAGCTGAGTAGACCCCAAATTCATCTCCGTCATACCCATGAGGGGAAACATAAATTTTCTTCAACATTCCTTTGGCACAATGGAGACATATTTCCCTTTGTTGGAAATGGAACTTGCCATCCGCAGGGTTTAAGGACCTTATAATAGCATTTGACACAGAATTTCCTAATTCAGTGGCCACACTTCTACATGATGAAGAGACCACTTTATGAATAGAATTAGAAACTGAATTGTCTATGAATTCACAAAGGGGTTTCTTAAAAACATCATCCTCATCTTTATTAACACTGAGGTCAACCATTTAAATCAACAAACAACAGGGAGTTGAACCCCCACAAAATTTTCTTTGAGCAAGTTATTTCAAATACATTAAAACTGGCACACTAAAAAAGGTTATGCCTTAAAATTGCGTTCACATAAATCCAGACAGCTGTTTGCATAAACACTTCTCCAGGAAAGCATCTATCTTGCAATAAGTAATACAAAGAATTTGACCATTAAATACATATAGGGAAATTCACCGCGGCCTTGTGCTGCAACAATGCAATTATTATAACCTGAGCCTTAAAAACAGCGAAATACAACCTTGAAGGAACAAACCAGCAACAGCGCGATGAAACACAGTTCACAATGTTCACACAACAAGCCTTAAAGGCAAGGCCCAATGGAAAATTAACTCAAAACAAAGTAACAATTTCACACAGAGCCTTGAAAGCAGGTACCTGTGTGAAACTAATTTAAAGAAATCAAAAGTTTAGTTAAACACCAAACAAACAATAAATAAATCTACAGTAAATCACAACCCGATGCTAGCAAGCAACTTATGAACTTATCCATAGCAGAGAGAAAATGATTTATGACCTACTGCTATTTATAGATGGGGATGTCCTTTATTTGTGTAATAACTTCATGACAAGGGGAGCAGGATTATGAGAATTGTAGTGTTTCTTTAAATGCTGTACAAAATAAAGCAAGAAGTGAGACTGCATAATAGATTCTCTTGTCTTAATATAAAATTAAACAGCGTCGTTTATCATTAGCAACAGACAGAAGCTACACCAGATATATACAAACTATAAATGGTTAATAAGTGTTTCAAGTGTTGTTCTATTCTGCCCCAAGTGACTCTCCTTATTCTCTTGTACCTCTTAATAGTCATGTTTTCTTTCATATTTATCCGAATAAATAAAAGAAACCTTGGTACAATGTATGATTAAAACAGAATTCAAAATAAATAAAATACAGTGCAAAATAAACTCATAAGTGTAACTAAAAACAACTTCAGTGAACGTAAATTCCCGAGATAATCCTGAAAGCCGCCAACAGTCCCTCCTCTTTCCCCACTTACTTCCCCCAAGGTAGACTTGATGTCCATAATTATGCGCCCTTTAGTGGCGTTAATATAAAAACTCACTATATACGGAAAGAAACCTGTTTAATTCCCTGCAAATTATGAAACCCTACTGATGTTCAGCAAAACTACACACATGCTGTGTGGTAGCTACGAGCCCCAAAAACGAAGGTATTTGCAAACCAGGTAGCTGGGCGGATGTTTCAAAGCAGAAAGATACATGGTTTCAAATATTTTTCAAAGCAAGTGTAATGTTCTGAAACTTCTGATTATATTGCATAATTTATGTTTTATTAATACTTTTTGCACACAGGAGACTTAATTCAAGGAAAAAGTGGCTTGTAGGAACTGTGAAACTGGATGTGTGAAGCACTCACATGCACGTTAAGAGCAACATTCACTGCATGCCTTTAGGAACTGTATGAGAAACTAATCAACTGACGTTTCACCGACCACCTCAGTAACCACTAGCTCCTCAATGCCAGGCAGTCGAGATTAAGGCCAAACCACAGTACAGAAACAGTACTCGTTGCCCGTACAGACGACATCCTTATGATCCTTGACAGAGGAGACACAGCAGCCCTCATTCTCCTGGACCTCTCTGTAGAATTTGACATGGTCTCATAGCCCATCCTCACCAGGCGCCTGCACGAGAATTGGCATCCAAGGACGTGCTCACCGCTGGATCAGCTCCTTCTTAACGGATAGAACGCAAGCCGTCAGCCTGGCATCTTACTCCTCGGAAGCCCGCAAACTGATCTGTGGAATGCCTCAAGGTTTATCGCTCACGCCCATCCTCTTCAAAGCATTCATGTTCCCTCTGGCCAATGTCCTCCATGCACACATCAACAACCTCTCCTACACAGATGACATGAATGACTCTCCCTCTCAGACAAGACCCCCAACATATGAAACAAGTTCACCCCCTGCATGACCGAAGTGACTAGCTGGATGAAGGCCACCTATCTCAAGCTCAACACCGACAAAACAGAAGTAGTGATCTTCGTCAAGAACATCTCACCATGGGACTTCAACTGGTGACCGGCCAAAGCCGGACCCACACCGAGAACCCACACCAGGAACCTTGAAATAATCATTGAGAGCAAACTGGACATGACTGCACAAGTCAACACCATCACTGCATCCTGCTTACACACCCTGAAGATACTGAGGAAGATCTTCAAATGGGTCACAGGCAATACTAGAAAAACTGTCACTCACGCCTTAGTCACCAGCAAATTGGCTTATGAGAACACCCTGTATACAACGATCACCAATCAACTCACTAAAATACTACAAATCATACAGAACTCGGCAGCCAGACTTATCCTCAACCTTCCACACAGATCTCACATCACACCACACCTCAGGAAACTACACTGGCTCCCAATACACACGTGTGATATATTCAAACTCCTAACACACACATTCAAGGCACTACACAACTCAGGCCCCCACATACTTGAACAGTCGCATCTCCTTCCACCAACCACCCAGACACCTCTGCTCCGCAGGACTCCTAATTGCACATATCCCATGCATGCACAGAATTAGATCAGGAGGACGGGAGTTCTCTACATCTCTTCTAAAGGGTGGAATGACGTCCCACTTCATTACAGAGCTTCTTCCTCTTTTTTTTGAATTCTGCAAAAAGCTGAATTCAATTAACCAAACCTCCATAGGCAAGGCTACGCACACCCACCTGCACAGCACCAGTATACCCTCACGCGTGAGAGTGTGCTTTAGAAATACACATAAGATAACATAACATGGGAAATTCATTGCAAGTGAGGGAATACCTCTCATAGAGTTCATACATTTATAGCACCCCAAAAGTGTTATATGCATAAAACCCTAAATTCTCATGAGATTTCAGCATCATACGCTCAAAGAAAAATCTAGATTTTACTCAGGGCTAATGTCGTGGCAGGAAAACAAATAAAAAATAAACCTCCTAGTGGAGTGGATTTCCACTCTTTGTGCCTCTAGGCACAAGTGTGAACTTAAGTGCCTGGTGCTCAATCAGTGCTCAATCAGTGTGTGATGAAATTATTTTGACCCTTCGTCCAAGCGCAGGAGAAAGTCCAGTCAAATCTTTTGTGACAAAGTTTGCATGCTGTCCCCGGTTCCTGGGTAGGTTTTGTGCATACTGAGCTTCTCAGTAAAAATATGGGTAAAGCCTGATCCACCAAGAAGGAAACTCAAGGCTTAATTCCACATTACTTAGTTGGTTGTCCATATTGTTGTGCACATAAATGAGGGAAAGCATAGTAACCTAATATCAATAAATAGGTCAACAAAAGCAAATATTTTACATCAGTTCTTAACTGGATCATGACTAACTATAGAGCTCCGGAATCCATAACTTTACTACTCCTAAACTGAGAAAAATCCTAACTTTACGACTTTCGGTATTCACAAAAGGCATTTTGTTGTATCCTCTTAATGTGTATCTACATGTTATCCAGCCTAGGTCCTCCTAGCTGCTCAGCCAGAGTGTGAGTTGGTTACGGAATGTTGGTGTGTCTGTGATGCGTGGAATGCCTGGGTGCCTGAGTGGATGAGTGTTGTCAGTTAGAGATGGACTGAGCAGCTAGGCAGGCTGCTCCTGGTGGGGCTGGTACTTGACCAGAGCTGGCTGGAGTTAAGATTGTTGTCACTTGGACCAGGAACTAATAAAGAAGACTTGAAACTCAACATGGCTACCTGTGTCAACTGGTGTAGGGCACAACATTATTTTGGGGACGAGCGGACTTACCCAAGCATCTTTAAAGATGGTACAGAAACCAAGAGGAACATAAAGACACTACAGAAACCAAGAGACTACAAGAAACAAGAGAACCAAGACAGAAGAAATCAAGCGCAAAAAAGTAAAGAGCGTCGTGTTTGGAGCATCAGGCAAGCCAGCGCCAGCCCCACCAGTGTCATTGTCATCGGACGGCCCCTTCCACGCCTGAACTTGCTCCATGGAATTGTCTACAGGTATGGACTGTTATGATATGGGCTGTCTGGATTAAGTCTCACCCCTTGTGTATGCTGTTATGGACTAACTCAGTGAATGGACTTCACAAGTACCACACAGGAACGATGTGGCTCAACAGGTTTTCCTATCTTCAGTGAAGTGTTTTCACTGGTACTATATAGGCGTGATGCTTTGGAGGAGTAACTACGACTGCCTAAGTGATGTCAGTGTGTATGTGGTGTAACACACACGACTACAACATCTATGTTATCCTGCCACATCGTTTGGAGTGATCTACAAAGACTGGATGACTGAAAACTCCAGCTCAAGTGTTATGTCCCGTATAGAGGCCCTAATGTAGACCCATTCATACATGCCCTAAAATGGACCTATTCGTATTTGCCCTAATACGGTCATATTCGTACTTGCCCTATTATGGTCAAAGCCGCATATGCCCTATTACGGTCATAACTGTACATGTCCTATTATAGTCATGATTCCTTATATAGGCATGATCTTTCACCTACATTGGTCCTCGCTAGTACACAACGAGCTCTGAGGGCTGAACGTTATCTAGTCTGTGGTTTTGAATACAGCAGGGTTTTTCCCAAACACAGGCCCACACTGTACTCATCAATTATGCATGGCTCTCTAGGAATACACCACCTGCATAATATGTATGTACAAAGTTCACCCCTGACGTCTTCCTCAAGTCTAACAAGGGCCAATACAAACCATACGAAGCAACTAGAGTCTTCAGGGTATAAATACACCACATCTTACCCCGGTAAGACAGAGGGAACCGAGACTTCCATGCTGACACACTGACCAGAGACGCTGAGGCTCCTGCATGCAGTGTTACGAGGCACTCACCTGTGCTCCAGATTGTTTCACCTTGATGACGATGTGAACGATGAGACGACAGGTCCCCAATCCCTCTAGAAACTAGCAGCGTGACACCAAGATATAACTTAGGATCAATCCGGTAGTCTCAGGGGGGAAAAGGGGTTGGGATGACAAGAGAAGAGAAACAAGAAGATTTCAGCGGTCTTCTTTTAGGGGGACCAGGGCTTCTGTGGGCTTGAGTATTCACACGATACAATAAACAGGAATGTAACTGGATAGTGGCTTGAGTTTTCTACTAGACTCCTAAGTACAAAACACAGAAGATAAACAATGTGTATATCTGTGAGGCAGTATCTTCTTACAGTTATCATAAACTTGTAACCAAAAGTCTCAAATAATTCTTACCTACAGACTACGTAGGTTTCAACAGAATTTTGGGTTGATCTAACAATCTACTTGTCGATTTATGCAATCTGCAATAAACAATACAATCATTAACATACTTTCAAATAAGTTTAACAATCATGATAGCATTTAGTTATGTTCATCAGCATAGGTACATGAATCTTTATATGCCCAGCTTAGGATCAGATGCCTTGAGTCCACAGAAGTTCAAATGCTGCAAAAACAACCTTCTGCCATAAAGGAACAAAATACTGCATACAAAATAATAGTAGTCAAAACCACATCTGTGCTGGTAAGATTCTTAAGGCTAACTTTGCTTTACAATAACTATTTTCACACTTTTAAAAAGGCACAACCTTCTATTTTAGTCTTTGTTTTATAAATGTCAATAGTTTCTGGGTACTACGGTAAAACTCGCCTATACACTCGAGATGAAGTGTTTTCCTTCTGTCCAAGAAATATAGTTCTAATAATATGCGCAGTTCAAAGAGCAATGTTCCAAGTTCTAAAGCAAACGTTCCAAGTTCTAATGTAAGCAGACTCACCGTGGGATAGTTGTCTTCCAAAAAATACCTTAAAGCATGTTTTCTCTGTGCGCTTCTTTTTTAGGGAACACGACACGGAAGAAGACGTCGGACCGGAGACTTAGCCCGGAACCAGGAAGCCAGGAAATTGCTGATGCAAGGCTGTCAAGCAGGAGATGCCGATCGGAAAAGCTGGAGCCAGGTAAGTGTGTTGAAGCAACGAGGCCAAGCCCTGAATAGTGAAGTGGAGCTGTTTAAATAGGCTCCTAAGCAGGTGCTGGGTGTGGTCCTCGGTGTGGCCCAACTGTCTTTCAGGCCCAGGGTTTGTGGCAAACTGGGTGTGGCTTCCAACTGTCTTTCAGGCCCATGGATTGCTGGGTGTGATCCTGGGTGTGGCCCAACTGTCTTTCAGGCCCAGGGTTTGCACAGAATAACTACACATTATTCTATTACTTACGGCATGGTGAAGCCACAGTTAAAGAGCATGACATAATACATGAACATAATTTACAGTAAACACATATATGAACAAGATGGCATTCCATGAGTTGTAATGGAAGAAATCCATACATTAACAGGATGCCTTATACAAGATTCCAGTGTTATATTACCATTAAATCTGTTTCTGCTGATATGTGTTCAAATCAAGGCGGACAGGGAAGGAGACGTGCATGGGACAATGCACCTGTAACATGCAGTCACTCCAGCTGACAGCGGTCTGACACAGCCCTTGCGGGGTGTCCAACTCGAGACCAGGACGGGGTCCCACACTCTCTCTATTCAGGTATGGAGGTTCGACTAAATCCTAGAAGGATTCTTGGCTCTTAGGCTTTTAGACCTACACATAAGCTAGGTACACTCAGGTATATCTAGTTAGGCATCGTAGGAGTACGTGCACCTTTCATAATGCTTTTTATATTCATGTATGTATTCATGATTATTGCAATATGGTAGAACTGTTCTATCCCTTTGCTTTTATCGTACTGCTGATAATATATCTCTGCTATTGTCTGCTGGTTACTGCAGCACATATATTTTACACTAGAATAACAACTGTTCAATAAATACTTATTGAAACGCCCAGACTGTTTATTTTGTGTAACTCTCTGAGACAAACCGAATAAGTAAGCACGAAAACTGAGCGCAAAGTAGTACATTGTTTCCACGATTCTGAGGAATTAGGGTTGTCATGGCCTAAGGTTGCCAGAAACTAATCTCTCCCCGATAAGAGGAGATTCTAGTGGCACTGTGAGCTAGCTAATGCAAATCCGCCTAACATACGCGGTGGGGGTGCACAGAGCCAGTCAGTCACCAAGCCCACAGTTTATGTTATCCAAACGCGCAGGTCCTGAATGGGTACTGTAGGAACTACACGACACAAGTTCACTAAAGTAATCTTTAGTCTTTCTTCTGAAGTGCACTTTCAGATTCTTGGTGTGGTGTGTGCACTGGATCAAGATGTTTTACTCTGTGACGGGTGACTGCACATATGTATGTTTTAACATACATATGTGCCTCAAAGCAACTTTGTGCTTTCTTTGTCAATTTCGTCTTGACATTCATCTAAGTGAGTAAGTGGTCTGAGCTTCATCACTTTCACATTTGACTGTCATTTTACCAGCAAGTCGTTAGGAGCAACATTGCACAATTCATGTAAGCATGCCTTTTTACTTTTTTCAAACGTGTGCAGCATTTGCATAATGACCGTTCTATATGCGGTCTTTGGTTTTGTTTTTTCTGAAGTGAAGCTTGGATAACGCGGCAGTTATGTTTCAAAGAGTTTTGGCTGTGGACATTTTCTGGATGTGGTTTCATCATCAAGCTTTAGACTGGTCGAGAGTGTGGGCCGTTAGGAGCGCGCGCATTTCTTTCACGTGGATGAACTTTTAAATTACAGTTATGCTCGAATTACCTCACCTTTTGCTTCACGCGCTGCATCTAGTAGAGTTTCTGTTTCGTCATCCACGATCCAATGTTACTGAGACGTTTTGGGAGCACCGATGTGACGTTAGCCACCCGGCACAGCGTCAAATGCGTGCCGCCATATTGAAGTCAGTGGCAAATCTCTAGAATCGGACCTTCATTGCTCTGTAGTACTCCTAAATGCCTTTTGTGAATACCGAAAGTCGTAAAGTTAGGATTTTGTCTCAGATTACTTTTGTGAGTGTAAAATGAAACAAAAGAGAAGTGTCACCCACGGTGGGGTGTACAAAAGTATGTCAATCAGGGATAACTGGTGCAAAGCAGGGCACATAGAACCAATTACATGTGTATAAGGCTAAACCAAGGTATTTCATCATTCAAACCATTGGTATTGGTGTGCAACCTGAAGACCCAACGTTGTTCTTTTCTGAATAGAAACTGGGTCATGTTAGCGATGGGCTGGGTGATGTTAGGTTTGTCTAAAACAACCCACAGAAAATAATTGTCATCATGTCTCGCTTCCAGCAAGTGTGTGGTAAGACTATTAATCTGTTTCCTACAACTTATCGTGCTCTTCTGTTCAAGCATGCGTGTTTTGACTTTTCTTGTGGTCATGCCCACATACCTAAGACTACAGGGGCAGGTGATGAGATAGATTAAACCCTCAGAGTTGCAGTTGGTATGTTGTCTCAACTCCCAAGGGTAACCCGTATCTATGTCTATGGAGGTTGTATGTGAGGTCTGTGCACACACGCTACAATTCCCACAGGGAAAATGCCCTGTAATTGGTGGGAAATTCCAAAGTATATTCTGCTGGGGCAACCGTTTCATCCGTGGTCTCGTGTGGACTAACTGGTCCCTGAGGTTGACACTACGTTTAAAGGCAAACATAGGTCTGGTTAGACTGCAGCTGCCTTTATTCAGAATGTTCCAGTTCTTATTTATACTTTTTTGCAAGAGACTTGACTTACTGCTAAAAGTGCTGGCACAGATCAATCTCTCTGTGGTTTCTTTTGCTGGATGCGGCTCAAGGAGAGCTTCACGGTGATTGTTACGCGCTCTTTTCATAGATTTATGGATCAATGAATGAGGGTATTGTCGGTCTAGAAGTTGTCCTGCCAGAGTGGATGCATGCTTTTTGTATTTCACCACAGCAGTAGAGTTGCGCCGAATCCTCAAGAATTGGCCAAAGGGTAAGTTATCCCGTAGGGATTTAGGATGGTAGCTAGAATATTGGCCATAGGTTTGGTGTACAATTCTGTACTTAGACTACCTTCCGTATTATAAATCAGGAGGTCCAGGAATGGGAGTTTATCTTTACTGAATTCACAGGTAATCTTAAGGAATTCATTGCAAGAATTGAGCCAGTTACGGAAGTCCTCAATATCTTCAACAGTGCCTCCCCATATCACAATGATGTCTTCTATATATCGTTTCCATAGGCGAATGTTGGACTGGAAAGGGTTATTCGACGTCAAGATGGTAGCAGCTTCTATCGAATGGACGTACCAATTTGCCAGAGTGGGGGCGAATGTACTGCCCATCGAAGTGCCTGAGATCTGAAGGAACAATGTATCCTCAAACTGGAAAAAGTTTTCCTTCATAGCTAGGGTGGCACAGGTCATAATGAAAGACACAGGAGTAATGGTGTCCAAATCTGTGTCATTGAGTAACATCTCCACTGTGCGTAATGTTTGATCGTGTGGTATACAGGTATACAGTGATTCTATGTCAAACGAGACGAGGAAGTCAGTGTCTTCATTAAACTCCAGACCTTCCAATGCACAGAGGACATCTTTGGTGTCCTGTAAGTATGTCCGGCATTTTCTTGACAAGTGGTCTGAGGAAGAAGTCGACAAACTGGGAGAGTGGTTCCAATAGGGAAATGATACCTGAGATGATGGGTAATCCAGGAGGCGGTCTTTGTGGCTTGTGGATTTTAGGAAGTATGTAAAAATACGGAATCACGGGATTCGTGTTTACCAAGAAGTCAGCCTCTTTGGCAGTGATCCAGCCTTATTCCTTAGCCTCATCTACAAGATTGACTATGATGTTAAGGAGTCTCTTCGTAGGATCCTTCTTGAGGGGCTTGCATGCACTGGAAACCGCCAGTTGTTTTATACATTCCTCACGATAGGAGGAGGTATCCATCAAAACTATACCGCCTCCCTTATCGGAGGGCTTGATGGTTATAGAATCATCTTTGGTCAGTTTGTCCAGTGTTTCTTGTTCCAATTTAGAGAGGTTCCTGAAGAAAGAGTGTTGGTTAGCTAGGCCCTCCTTGAGGTCTTTTCGGACTGCCTTCTCAAACGTTATGACTTCCGGGGGTATCGTGTGAAGCGGTGGCATGAAGGTTGACTTAATGCTCAGATTGGCATTTGGCGATGAGTCCACAGTGGTGGAGTTAGTGTCAGCAGAGAAGAAGAATTTCAGCATGACTTTCCTGAAAAATTTAGCAATTTCTTGGTTAAGCAGGAAAGGGCCCCCCTCATATGTGGGGACATAGCCAAGTCCTTTGTTGAGGAGCTGTGTCTCGATTGAGTTCAAAATGCGCTGACTCAAATTCACAATCAGATCATCTCCCTGCTTCTCTGGGTCATCATTTGGTTCATGTTCTATATCGTCCGTCGCGGTGGGCATCCTATGCACCAATGCCATCATGCCGTCTCTCTGCTCGTGCCTGGTTGGGCCGCAGTCCTGTTCGTACACCGTGTTGTGCGTGGTGACGGAGGTCCTTCCCAGTGGACTTGAGCCTGTGATCTTCTTCTGCCCCTGGATGTCCATGGCCCTGTTCTAAAAAAAAAGGTTGATGATAGAAAGGTTGAGGTGGTGGAGCAAACTGTGCAGCAGGCTGATGGAACTGTGGCATCGGATAAGCCCATGGACCTAGAGGCCACCATTGTTGATGTTGGTTAAAATTCGGGTTATTGGTCTGTCTCCTGCATTACCGTCTTCGCCTGTGGGGGTTACGTCTCCCGGATTTAGAGTCGCTGGACCCAGACTCCTGGTCAGTTGTCGAGTGTCCTGATCCCGATGAGGAATACCCAGAGGCAGAACCCCGTCCCTGTTGGTTAAAGTCCTATGGTTTAAAGTCGTCTGATGAATAAGGATAGACCTTCTCTATAGAAAAGCAAGGCAAATCCTTCTGCAATTTTCTGATCTTGGATGCCAACAGACTGTCTTTGAGTTCTTTGTTGGTCTTCTTGGTTTCTTCAAGATTCTTCTTGTATAGGCTCAGTGATATAGTTGCTTTAATCTGGCCCTCAAAGACTTGGATCTCGATGAGAATAGCATCTGCAATCCTTTTAGCGGTACTTATGATCAAAATGAGCCAGTCCTTGGTGCATCGCCATGCTATCATGGACCAGTCTTTATGGAAGGGGTTGTCCTCTAGGAACAATCTTGGGGCATTAGTCACTATTAGGCCATTAGGAGCACAATTACCTCTGAGATACTCCGTCATGATGGCTCCATGTGTCACAGTCCGTGTGTGTGTGTACGTTTCAAAGTCAACAATTTAGTCCAATCATCTGATTGTGTGATGGTTTGTGAAATGGGTGTATCTAGGAGACTAGGAGCATCAAGAATGTCCTGAACCATTGAATCATCAAAGTCCAGGCCAATGAAGTCTGCCATGATGGTTAGGAATGTAGAAACCACCCAAAAAAGGGGGAACACAGAAAGTCAACTGTATATGAATGTGTGTGTTGGCCCACGTCACCAAACTGTCAGGACAAAACAGGGGGGTGGGGGCCCTACAGCCGTAGCTGTAGAAAATGAAGCGCACAGAAAAGGCCTGAGAAGGTTTAATGACCAGCTGGGGGCAACTCCCCTCGTATTAAATATGGCAACACAAACAGGCCACCCTGGGTCGAAATAGTGCCAGCAGAGTGCAAGGGAGTCCCTTTTATAGGACGAATTCCCTCACCCACCAGTAGGTGGCATGCTATCCTTTTTTACTTGTTTCACATGTTTGACGTTTGTTCCCATCTATGTTGAGCCAGGCAACCAATGCGCATCCACATATTATGTGCTCTCATTTCTCCTCATGGCTGTACTTCTCCTAGTATTTCTTCAGCCCGTAGATACCATTTCCTTTTCAGGTGCTTCCCTTGGCCCCCTGTCTCTCTCTGTGGGCGTTTGCTCTGGTACTTTACACTTTGACAAGATGGCTGCCAAGCTTTGTTTCCCAGTAGGACGTGTTTGGAGCCCTTCATTTGTTTCTGTATCCGCTTAGTGCCCCTTAGACTCTCTCTACCTCTACTTCCGGGTAGGTGGAGCTCTAACTCTCCCAAATGCAATATACTTTGCGTCCTCACCGGTGTTCCACTCACCGCCCTGGTTGCACGAACCGGCGATGAGGATCCCATTGTAAGGTAGGTGGCATCCTCTGTACCAGTAGAGTCTCTCCCCTTGAGGTACTCCCCTTTTTTTGGGGGGGACTACTTTATTCATTTCCTTTAGGCAGATCCGGCTGTTGACACTATTTCCACGCAATCGCATCAGCCCGGGAGTTTTCACGCATGGCTGTGTACTCCCTGCGTCCAGCAGTGAGGGGTTAGCTCCACTCCTTTTCTACCCGTAGTAGCTTTCCACTAGGTTTCCCACGGTGGACTGCCAAGTTTCATTACCTCCAGGCAGATCCAGACGTTGACATTATTTTCTTGTAACTGTTACAGCTTGTGAGTTTTGACGGTAGGCTGTGTACTCCCTGGGTCTACTGGCGAGGGCGTAGCTCCCTCCATAGATTGCCTGTCCGACTGACAACTTTGACCTTAGCCCGGTCGAGATGGTCTAACTGCTTGACCCTGCTCCCGGCCCTACCTTCGGGCACATGCTTTATTCCCATCAGGTTTTTAGTAACCGCTTCTTCCTTTTTGGATGGACTGCTTAGTAGCTCTCTGTCCTTATCATCTGGCTCTATACAACCACCATTTTGGACACTTCTTTCCCATTTTCGGGCGGAGATGTTCCATTGTTTTTTCATCACTACAACGTGGGCATTTTATTTTCCTCTGGGGACAACCCCACAGATGCCAAGTTCCTTCCATCTTGCATCTCTCATGACGTGTGTGTTATCCCTGCTGATTTCAAATTCCCTTTTTGTTTACCACTCAAGACAGCCTGAGTTTGAGGTCACTTCATTTAATGTTAATCTTGGGTATTTCCATCCCATACCCAGGTATCTACACACGGTCCGTTTGGACAGTTATCAATGTATTTTGACACTGCTGCCTTCCATGCCTAACTGCATAGATCTGACTTTGTAGTTATACGCACAAGGGACAACAGCTTTTCACCTCTAACATTTTAAGTCAACTGTGTGATATGTGTTTGTATGACTGTACATTACAGTCAACTCCCACCCCCTTTTTCTTTGCTCTCTTTTTATATAGGTTTTGGAAGCCACCTCAAGTGCGTGCACTGAGGGTGAGTTGCCATTAGTGTCCCCGACAAGACGGGTAAGCACTTGAAGGAAAATTCTCCTCACTATTTCTGTAGCCACATTCAAGACTCATAATACAACATATATTTGTGGCATGATTATTAAGGAGTGTATGTGGAAGCATGTATCAAATCTCTGTTTGTAATATTTGTCTCTTTATAGGAATGACGCTGACCAGCAGAATTTTTCAATTGATGCATCAACCTATTAGTTGGCTGTATCCTTTTTCCCACCGTCCAGATTTGGTATGGTGGTAAGATTCACACACCCACACTGTCTCACACTTTCACCTGGTACTGAAGAAAGCCACGTCACCTCTACGGAGGGCATTGAAGCTGAAACATGTAGACCAATTGACCACTTTGAGACCATGCTAGGTTATATTTTCCTGCCATGGCCCATTTACATCTTTTAATCCTGACCCCTGGGTGCTTCATTAAAATTAACCTTTAACATACCAGGTAGCCAGTTTTATTTTCACCATCACTCTCTTCACACACTCCCTCCATGCCCAGCTCATCTGAAGGTTTTAGTATACCTCCCTACAATCATAAACAAAACATCCCTGAGCTCCTCCCTCACCGTGAGGGGGTTGTAGCCGGCACTGCAACTAGGTTCGCAGTGCGAGGAGGTTCCCGATAATGAAGCATGCCACCTACGGGTGGGTGAGGGAATTCGTTCTATAAAAGAGACTCCCCTGCACTCCGCTGTCACTATTTCGACCCAGGGTGGCCTGTTTGTGTTGCCATATTTAATACGAGGGGAGTTGCCCCCTGCTGGTTGTTGAACCTCCTCAGGCCTTTTCTGTGTGCTTCATCTATATTTTAAGGTCAGATAACAACAATAGCATAAACAATGTAGTCTGAATTGACGTATTTTTAGCACATTTGTTTATACTGATGTTTTTTAGGACTAACATTCTGATATATAAATTATGCTAAGAATTCCTTATTAACAAATCCGGTATTTGTAAAGCGCGAACTAGTCACCCATAAGGGTCTCAAGGAGCTGAGGACTGTCTGGAGATTAAGTGAGCTATTGCCCAGAGTCACATGATGCTGAGCTGAGCTGCCGCTGGGGTCAAAACATGAGCTCCGCGCTCTGGAGTCATCCACTCTGGCCGCTGCGCCACACCTCTCCCTCTTATGTAAAATAAGGTCTGTGGAAAACACTATGAAAGTCCCTGAAATGGTCACTGAGAGAGAGAGAGAAACTTCCTCCAGGTCATAGATGCAGATCCAGATGGTCACAGCTCCATATTCTACCTTAACTAAAGCAGATTTCAGCAAGACACTCCGAGACTCTGTGGAGCATTTGTCCTGCACTGACTGGTGCCATGATTGTGTTCTTGACAGACACAACATCCTTGGCCTTTTGCTCAAAATAGCTGTCAAGCTATTCCAAATAGACAACAGACCGTGTTGTTCCCAGGTATGCATACCACCTCTGAAGCCCAAGAAATAGGCTTACTATTTATTCGTCTGCTAGAATTAGCATAGCACCTAGAGATAGCACAGTGAGGGTGTTAAGGGCTACAAATTGTGATACAATTTTCCTATGCTGTTTCACTATTCTTGAAAAACCTTAGCTGCTTTCCATTCTTATTTTCTGTGATGTTACCAAACAATATTTTGTGGGCTTTAAAATAGCCATTCTAAAGTAAATATTCGTTATTTGTTGACCCCCTGGCCGATTGACAATGGCGTGGCCCGCTCTCACCTGGAGCCTTTGCAACTGTGCCTGATGTCCCTGAGTTGCTGAGGCCCCGGGGGGCTGCTGGGAGGCTTTCCTTCCATTTTGTGGTTCCTTCTCTCCCCCTCCAAACACAAGGGCCTCATTCACAAAAGGGTGGTCCTGTCTCTCTTGAAGAGAAACTGTAATAGGACTGTTGGTGGCAGTTACAACAAAAGTGAAGAAGGACTACATACCTAACCACTAGATTGAATCCCTTATATTCAAGCAGTGGCCCTCTTGGAATGGAATAGGGATAATAACTGCTTTTGTCCATTTTCTTCTCACCCTTACATTGCAGCCTCTCAATGCCACTATCATAAGGCCTCAGGACTCAAAGCACATTTCAACTAACATTAAAGCCTTCTCTTTACCTCCCATTGTCTTGCAGTAGCATTTGAATTTCAGGCTTTGAACTACATTTTGAACTACTTTTTATTTACTACCCCATACCTCCCAATATTTACTACTGGTTCACCTCCATGTGATCTGGAACCTTCCGGTAGACTGATTTGACCCTAATTAGGACAACCTCAACCCCATAACCGGTGCTTCTATCAGACGGACTGAATTTACACTACACTCAATAATAACTTCAAACCTTTGTCTCCACCCTACGAGCAATCATCACCTATTTGGAGCTGTGGGGCCGTTATGCATATAAAATTAAATACCCACCTAACTTAACTAAAAATGCACTCCTTAAATCTCACCCTGAAACTCTAATATCCGATCTATTTGAAAAAAGGAGCAATAATAAGTGATCTTACCTTCGACACGAAAAGAATAGCGCAATGGAGGAAAGCCTTGTATTCACTACTCTTGATCACCACATCCAGGAAAACTCCTCTTGGTCTTAGACTCTTGATAGCCCCCTCACATGTTTACAGCTTTATAACAATGGTATTATCCTCATACAATCATCAGACCATGACCTAGAAATCTTTGACTATCTTTTCCCCATCATTAAAAACACTGTGATTAGTACTGAATACGACCCCCCCCTCTCAAGGATGCCATAGTTACCCAGGATACCCTTTGGACCCTCAAGTAGTGTCCTCACAGAGACTTGCCATATCCAGCACCCCTCCCCTTTCCTTCAACACAAGCTCTTTGACACCACCTGGTAGGTCTGAGTCCCCCTCTAGCAATTGCCAACCCAGATTGCACGCTCACCACACCTCAATAGCAGCTATCTCTGAGTCACAAAGCTTTGGAAGTCCCCTGACTACACCCCTGACTTCCGAATTCACCATTGCAGACACTAAATAGCATGCCTAGGTCCCTCCCCATAGCTCAATCGATGACTCTCCTGAAGCCCAAACTCCCTAACCTGGCTAGAACCTCTATCTTTATGACCCCAGTACTCCCACCCAGCAGCTTTTGAGCTCCTCCTCTACCTTAACTCCATCCCCAACCTGTCTTCTCCTCCGCCGGTTCAACCAAGCCTACAGTTTTCTAACACCACACTCCTGAGCGCACCCCCTCCAACTAGCTCCCTGCTCCAAGACTATAAATCCTGTTCCCACACCTCATGTAAATCAAAACTTGAAGAGATCACACTGGGCCTTCAACAACTCTAGGCAGACTTACAAAGCCTACTACACATCACCTCAGAGCTGTCTAAAAATCGGTCGCCTAGCAGGACTCCGAGGATCAATAGTCACAACCCCGCCTAACCCACTAACTACTGCACTAGGCTTCCAGCAACCCCCAAACCTCTGTGATCTCGCCAACCCTGGCCTCTCCCCACCCTAGATTGAGATATTCACCCTACCCTAATGCCCCCACTCGGCCCATTAGACTGAAAGATCCACTGTCTGACAGTGATATTCACTCCTCTTCCTCCAAATTACTGCACTAACACAGACAATCTGTGCCAAATCTAAACAATTAATGAGGATCCGCACAGAGAAACCAGGCTTAACTCCAGATCCATAAACAATCACAACCTCATGCGAATTACCAACACAATCCATTCTAGCCGACACCAAAGCTCAACTGAAATGCATGCTACTCAACTGTAAATTGTCAGCAAGACACGCAGCGGACATCACTGACCTCATCCTCACACATGAGCCTGATCTCTTAATACTGATTGAAACTTGGATAAATGACTCCTCTGCACCTATCCTTGACTTATTAGTTCCCGCCTAGCCATGAAATCATTAGATTAGATAGATCTAGTAGACCTGGTGGTGGTATCACCTGCATTCACCGTAACAATCTCTCAGTGAAACAGTCACAATCCGCCGTTTCATCTTCATGCGAATACCTATGCATAGATATTGCATGTAACAACAAGTCACTATGCAATTTCACACGATGTACCACCCACCGGGAGACTACCTCTCTTTTATAAAATAAATTATGGAAATCATCTCAACTAATGCGGATCAACTGGCACCCAGATCTTCCTCGGAGAATTTCAACCTGCACTGGAATGGCCTGAATGACTCTGCAGCCAGCAGCCTTAAAACCTTCCTAGCAGATCTCAACCTGATTCAAATATGCGACAGCGCTACACACAACAAGGGAGTGACCTTAGATCTAACCATTGCAACGAACAATTCCATTCAACTTGAATCCATCATCCCTTGCGACTGGACAGACCACCAGTGCATCACCTTCCTCATCACAGAATCTGTGAGAACTATTAATGCTCAACTAAAGAAACCCAAATACTGGAAAAGAAGCTTAAGAAACATCAACCTGAATAAACTGACATCTCTCAGCAACAATATCTTGCCTTCCTCTGTGGACATGTCAGATGTCCATCAAAGATAACTATAACAGCTCCAAGGTGAACATTTTAGACTCAATTGCTCCCTTACAGCTAAAAAGAATGTCCACCAAAGACTCCAAATCATGGTTTAATGGCAGCCTAAATGCAGAAAGATGCAATCTTAGACTTGCAAAACAATCATGGAAATCCTTTTCATCCCTCGAACATCTAACGCATCTGAGATCAGTGAAGAACATCTATAACAAGCGTGTTAGAAGTACTAAAGCGAATTACTTCTGAAACCACCCATATCAAGTCAGGAACCAACCAGAAAATCTGTTTAAACAATCAAGCTACAATTTTATGGCCAACACAACACTTCCCCAGATGGATCTAATCCGCAGCCAAACTGCGAGGATTTTGCCACCTTCTTCTTTGAAAAGGAGAAAAAGGCTGAATATGACTTGCAGTCTGATTTGGAGCACCTGCCGATCATACCAATTATCAGTCTCCCCCCCCTCCATGGACTGCCGGGCCCCCTCCCCATTCACCCCCCCAAAAATAACGCCTTGTGGAACTTATTCAAAACCTTCAATGAAAGCACCATTCTCAAAATTCTTGCAGCACTAAAACCCTTAAACCACTTCAGTGAACCTCTGCCATCAAACTTCTTCAGCAAGATCAAATCATCCATACTCCCACTCTGGACCAAGATAGTAAATGCCTCACTACTTCAAGGCTCTATTCCTGACTGCCTAAAGTCCGGACAAGTCACCCCGTACTAAAATTCCTACTGCTGATCGTGTGGACATGAACAACTACCAACCAATCTCCAACATTTCGACTCTGACGAAACTCCTGTACACGTCCAACTATGTTACCATATTGACCAATTCCGACTTTTAGACCAATTCCAATCGGCTTGCGTCAGGGTCACAGCACCAAATCCAATCTCACACACATTGTGGATGACACATTAAAAATGCTTGATCAGAACAATTCTTGCCTTCTGATCCTCCTTGACCTTAATGGGTTTGCCTCATTTCTCCACAATAGAACTCACAATAGAACTCAAAGAGTCAAGGTTTGCCAGTCCCTGTCGGATTTCACATCAGTCACTCTAGGGGTCCCACAGGGATCCACGCTCTCACCCACTTGCTTCAACTTGTTCATGGAGCTTCTAACTGAAATTCTGAAACTATCCAACATCCATTATCACATGTAGGCCGATGACACTCAACTGTACTTTAAAGTCTCTTTCCCTGAGGACATCAGTTCCCTCAACATAACCCTACAAATAACCCAAACTGGCTGACCTATAACCACCCCAAATTAAACGCCCTCAAAATTAAATTCCTCCTAATCGCTCCTCCCAAACAGTTACCCACTATTAAAGAATCGATGAAGCAACTAACAGCTCTTAATTGCGTACCACACATTATAGATTCCACAAGATCACCAGGAATAATGCTAGACAAAAACTTGAACATGCAGAAGCACCTCAGTGCTGTCACTAAAGGAGCGAACTTCCAAATGAACATTTTAAGGAAAATACATCTTTTCCTCCCCCTTAATGTCTTCAAGTCTGTCGTGCAAGTCCTTGTGATTTCCAAGTTGGACTATGGTAGTGCAAGCCTCTGCCGTCTACCAAGATCTTAGATAGCTCCACTAAAGGCCTGTCTTAACTATACAGCAAGACTCATCACTGAATCAAAAAGAAATAACCACATCACTCCCGATCTGAAATCCTTAATTGGCTCCCATATGAAGCACAGATACAGCTTAAAATTGCCTGCATGACTCATAAAGCACTTCAACACCCCGATTTACCACGCTCAAAAACTAGAGCTTTCTGATGGCTGCAGATCCTCTAGAAGTTCCAGCACCTTACTGTTGGAACTACAGAAATTCTACAAAAAGAAAACTTACAGCCGAACCTTATCAGGTATCGTCCCATGAATTTGGAACTCCCTACCCCCTGAAATCAGACTGAACCCCCTCAACGACATCATTCAAAAATGAAGTGAAAGCGCTATTGATGAACAAATTTCTGCCCTAGAACCTCTCCTCCCTGGGCCCGATGTGACATGCCATCTTCACCTCGGTCTATTACTCTACTGTTATGACTGTGTTTTAATCTGTTGGTTTGATTTCTGACATACTGTACCTTTTTGCGTTTACTGTGTTATTGCTCTACATGCCTCTTCCTTCCTTACCAGTCCTAAAGCACTCTGATACCCCTGGGGTCAAGTATGCGCTATATAACAATTTTTAAATAAATAAAAATGTTGAAACGCATATTGCACTTCTAATGATCCTTGAGGAGTGTACCTCATTATAAATGATCATTTGGATTACCACTGCTCTCTGTTAGTAACGCAAAAAGTACGAACACAAACCATCAGGTATGCTCAGTGAGTTGTGTGGGGCTGAAATAACCTGGACTTTCACGCTCAAGTGTTGGTACACTGAACTAAGTTTAGTTACCCGTGTGTGGTAAAGCCAAACTTGCACAGGTAGGCCATAGACCTAGTTTACATAACATAATCTAACCCTGAAAGTGTTGTGACACATCCAGGAGGAAGACTGATGGGTTTAAATAGTGAACCTTGACCTGAAGTTAATCTGTGGTCTAGAAAGGTGAAAACCAGCATTTTGAATTGGGCACAAAATGCCCAACAATGAAGCACGGCGGCCCTGATGGTATGGGAAACATACGTTCAAGCCAACATGGCGCCACAACTATTCCCACAAGTCTCAACAGCGTCTGACCCCTGTGCCCAGGAGGGAAACATTCAAGCTAGCGACACCTGGCATGGATGGATTGCTGCTTCTGCACGCTTGAACTCAGCAGCCCTGTAAGGAGCTCCACAGAGCACGTCTGCACCCATGGAGAATTCTCACATTTTACCCCCCGAGGCTACAGGATTGTTAGAAAGGAGTGAAATAAAATCTAATCAACCTTGGGGCATGTACAGCAGAAGCCGGTTCCCAGGACTGTTCACTAATGGGATAACCCTTCAGACGGATCAAGAATTGAAGCTTACCATGGAAATTATGGGAATTGCAAATATCTGAACCCTCAAATTACAATAATACTAGAATATGAAATATCAGGTGGAAGAGTCTGGAAAAAAAGATCAGGAATAAAGGGTTTTAATTGTGAAACATGGAAAACTAGATGCACATGCCAGGTAGTAGGCAAGCGAACAGCAGCTGAATTAATAATTTTAGCGATTTCAAGGGGGCCAAGAAAACGTTGCCCAAGTTTGGGGTGTCTCCCTTAAGAAGTAAAAAAAAAGGGGGAGGACAGTCAGACCTTATTCGCAACAATGAAGGTAGGATTAGAATATCTGTATTGGTCAACCTCCTTCATTCTCTAATCCTTAGTCCCCACCAAAGCATCTTAAACCCTTCTCTACACATCCACAATGTTGTAAAAAATCTGAGGCCACAGGTACTTCTGAATCAATGAAAACAATCTCAAGACCCATCCTGGGATGAAAACCTTGGGAACAAAAATAGGTGAGATTCCAGTTGCACTGTAAGACAATAAAGATGTTCAATTGTTATTCGCAGGATTGCAGATGGATTGTTAAAATTGCTGTAAAGTTTGATTGGTGTGTTCAGTCAAGCCATTAGACTGATGATGAAATCCTGATAATAAGGCCCAAGAAATGCATAAAGCTGAGCAGACTGTTTTCCAAAACTTTGAAATGTACTGCAGGCCTCTTTCGGAACTGATACTTGATTGTAACCCATACAAGAGAAAAATATCTTTGATGAAACATCAGGCCATGACTTGAGCACGTGGTATTTTCTTGAAGGCAGAAAAATGTGACCTTTTTTGAAAATGTATCCACCATGGCCATAATGGCACTGCTGCATTCAGAGGTAGGTGCTTCTACAATGAAATCAGTCAAAATGGTATACTATGGCCTGGGTGCTACTGGTAATGGATGCAGCAAGTCATAGGTTCTTGAGTATTAGGTTCTAGATTGTGCATAGATAATACAGAATAAGACAGAACCATGCACATCCTTAGACACAGTTGCCCACCAAAATAACCGCAGAATGAGATCCAGAGTATTCTTTTCACTTCTAAGACCAGCACAGTGAGCATCATGACAAAGATTTAGTGCCATCTTTTGTAATCACACTGAAGGGATACATTTTTTTTTTTTTTTAAACTATACTTGATCATGTTTCTTGATTTTAAACATTTGGCAAATTACCTGTAAGTCCTTGTGTCTCATAGTATTACAAAAGGCAGAAAATTGACAGAGGATACGTTCTGGCGCTGTCATTTGTTGAGGAGTGTCTCTTGTTAAACACAAATTATAGCGAGACGGGGCATTCACTAAAACTTTGTCAGATCCTGTAATATAAGTGATGAAAAATTGGTACTGCGAGAAAAAATAAGCCCATTGGTTTTGACGACTACTCCTGCACTAAAAAGTCTGCAAAACCTGCAGATTCCGATTATCGGTCCTGATTTCAAAATGATGCCTTGATCCTTGTAAGAAATGTCTCCACTCCACACAGGCCTCTTTTATAGCCAGAATTATTGTTTGATAACTGAATATTGGCCTGATGGAGACAAAGTTTTAGAGCAATAGAAGACGGATGTTGTAGATTGCCATTATCTTGAAGTTGAAAAAGGACAGCCTCTATAGCTTTTTCTGATGCATCAATCATTAAAATACATTTCTTATGTGGGTCTGGCTGTCAGAGTGCTAGTGCAGAGGTAAAGGCTTTCTGTAAAGCTGTGAAAGAACACTGAGCTACCTCATCCCAGATGAATCCAGTTCTTAGATTCTCCTTTAAAAGTTTTGAAGTACTGCAAGAGTACTCTGAGAAATTTTGGATGAACTGCTGATAAAAATTGGCAAATCCTAAAAACGTTGTGTTTCTTTCAGAGTAAGGTGATAGCCAATTTAAGATTGTCTCTATCTTTCTTGGATCCATTGACAAATCTTAAGGAGACAAGATAAACCTTATTTAACCTCCGATTCTTTGGAAACACATTTTTCAGGCTTACAGGTTAAAAAATGATCCCTTAACCACTGAAGTACTCCATCAACATGCTTGCAGTGTTCATCCATAGATTTGGAGAAAATCAAAACATCATCCAGATATACAATCACATGATATACAATCACATGAAAATTCAGAAGGTCAGAAATATTTTATCCATGAATCGTTGGGCATTGCTTAGCTCAAAGGGCATAACTCGGTATTCGAAATGGCTGAATGCGGTCTGAAAAGCTGCCTTCCATTCATCGCCAGTCTTAATCCTTAGTAATGATAGGTCAGTTATGGTTTAGACTACAGCATCTCTTACTGACTCAAATATTTCTTTAATAAGAGGTAAAGCATAAAGATCCTTGATCGTAAATTCAATCCTCTAAAGTCAATGCCAGGTATCAGTTATTTTGATTTTTTCAGAACTAAAAATGAGGAGCTCTGGCTGGGGATGTGATGGTACAATTAACCCCTTCTCTAGATTCTCATCAAGGTATTCCTTTAAGACTTTCTCTGGCTCGGACAGGAATAGATTTTTCCATAAGGAACTTCAGCATCAGGAATTAGATTGATAGCACAAACATATAATCGATGTGGAGTAAATAAACATTTTTGAATGTTATCAAAAACATATTTATAGCCCAGCTATTGCTGCAGAACAGAAGAAAGGGTTAGACCCATTCTTTCAGATTATTCTGAGGGACTGGCCTTTCCTTGAACTGTGGCTTGTTTGCCTTTAAGGCAGTTTTGTACACAATAGTAGGGACTGAGTGACAGAATCCTTATGAGACAATTAATGAACGTTTTGTGAAGAATCAACCAATGAACAATTAATATGACTGGATGGTTAGGAGTTTCAATTAAATCAAAAGACAATTTCTCACTGTGATTAAACATTGATACCTGCAACGAAACCGTGCAGTGTGTTACTAGTCCAGAAACTAAAGTATGAGTAAGATCCACTTGGTCTTTAACTAGACTTGGAAACTGGTGCTTTGAAATTCAATTTACATTGACAAACATACCTGTGATTCTGGAGTGTAATAGTTCCAACAGTGAGGTTGAATTGCCACTATAGGAGTTGGTCACTGAAAGCAGGAAGAGCTGAAAATTCTCGGTGCTATTGGAAGGACTTGCAGATTTAATATGAGGAAATAATAGTTTGCCCAATCCTTTCTCCTCCCCAAATGAAGGGTTTATTTGTTTCCAGGGCTTTAATGGTGAATTGGACATTGTCAAATCATATGGCCACCCTCAACACAGTACAAAGACACTTAACTCTTCACCATTGCCTCTCCTCTTCCATCAAAGGTCCTTGAGTTTCTCCAATTTGCATTAGTTCTTCAGATGAAAGACTGGGACCAGGAGTCTCAATTCTATGGGAAGAGGCTGACCTTATCCTATAAGAAGCTATAGAAATTGTACTCCTCTCCTTGTCTTCCTTCTCACATTGAGACAAGGATCAATATTCAAGACTGCCTCAATTGCTTTTTTCAAGGATGAGAGGCAAGACATGTGTATTCGCTTTATCCCCCCATGGAAAAGTGCCAACAATGTCCGTTCAGCTGCTAACCTCTTGAATTTCATCACATAAGTTGGTATATCCTGAGACACTTGCACAAAGGGCCTCTTCTGCTGAACTTTCCGTATCCAGTCTCTCTTACATGTGTAAAAAAAACAAGAACATCGAATAATTGTCTGAACCTGAATCAGCAGAGTATCCAATGGGGTAGCTCAACACAGGACGGATCCAGACAGACAGTTAATGAGATACCCCACCTTAGTTTTATCCAGAGAAAATTGAGTGGGACAAAAGGCAAAATGGACTGTTAAAGAATACAGGAATTCGTTTAACTTGTTTGGGTCTCCATCAAATTGCATGGCTCCATTAGGAACTTTTGGTAGTTCATAGGGCACTCTTGTGGCACGCGCTTGACGTAGAACTGCATTTTCCTTACGTAATGCCTCTAACCCCATCCCCGCTGTTGAATGGTAGCTTGTAAGGCTTGAGTTAGATCCATCTGGTGCAAGCGACGCTGGCATCACAATCTATCAAGTGCTGGTCGTGCAGATTGCTTCACTGGTAAAAATGTTCATGACTTGAAGCGAGGGTGATCTCCTGCAGAAGAACAGGAAATACCAAGCAGAGGAAGGGCCCTTCAAAAAAAGGCCAAGAGCAAAAAGCCATCTACAGGAAAAAACTTCCAAAGTATGCACATGACAATAGTGTACAAACAAGATACTACAAAAGAGGAAGAAGTTGGACAGAACTCCAAACCTAACCCTGAGAACATTGCAACTCATCCAGGAGATAGACTTCTGGGTCTAAATAGTGAGCCTTGATCTGGAAGTGAAATTGTGGCTGGATAGATGAAATTCACCATCTTAAACTGGGCAGAAAACATGCAACAACAAAGTACAGCAGTCATGGTGGTTTGGGAAACAAATACAAACCATCATGGTGCTGCGACTGCTACTACAAGTCTCGATGGCGTTTGTACAATGATGCCACCAAGGTGCCAGAAATAGCCCGATAGCCCCACTCCCACGACGGAAACAGCAAAGACAGCAGCGACTAACACAGGCGTGGATGGATCGTGGAGCCGGCATGCTCAAACTCTACAGCCCATTAACGAGCTCTGTAGAGCGCATCTTCCCCCATGGAGAATTCTCAAACCTGATGTGGAACATTTTTTTTTATTTTTTTTTTTTAATATCCCCAACTGAAAGGAGACAAAAATATGTCTTATTGCTTTTTTTATTCACTGTCAGCTATTACCTCAATACAGGAAAATATACATAGACAGAGCATTTTTCATTCTTTCAGTGCTGGTAAAAAAAACACTTTCACAATGACAATGCTGCTGTTAACATTAATCAGCACACCTGTCAAACTCACCCTTGCAGGTCCAGCCTTGCACACATCTACCAATGAATCCTCCCCAGTATGTGCAAATAAACATTGTATATGCAGAACACAGTGTAACTGGTCAATTTCAGTAGTTTATTTGTTTAAAACAGTATGTTTTAACTGACATTTTCACCTAACTATAATGTCCTTTTAATCTTTGGGGGTCGTTTTCAGTGAACTTCTAAGTTTCTTTAATGTAAATAAAGATATTATTACAATTCCTAGCTACAACATGACTTTAACAGGTTTTTTTCTTTATTTTTTTAACATAAAGTAAGATGTCTAGCTCCATGTGCGGTAAGGAGTTGCACCCAGGGCATGCCATGTGGCCAGGCCCTCTGCGCAAACCCCACAGGCACCCAACACCCCACCGCACATGGGGCTTTGTCATGCAACAATATAAAGGGTTTCATTTTAAGTAAGTCACACCTACAGGCTTTGTTAAAGGGGCAGAACACCAAAATAAAAAAAGTAGGCCAATTGGCTTTATCAGGGTCAGCATATGAACATATATTAAGGAGCCCTATTGGCCTTGACAAAAAGTCACAAATAACTAAATCAAATGTATATTTTATAAATTCACACACTGCAATGTTTAATAATAGTGATTGTCACAAATTATTTTCAATAAAGCATTTTTTTTAAAATTACCATGTCTTAGAGACTTTTTAAACTTTTTTATCCCACAAAATGCAGCCATAGAACCAACCACAAGGGATCCCTACACCCCAGCTGAAGAGCATACAGCTCCAGCTTGGAGTGCTTTGAAAATAATGTTATGCTGTCCTGGGGTCATTGATTCAGTGGCTCAGGAGACTTACTGTATTTTTTTATGTTGTGAGGGGAGCTGCTGCGCTTCCTGTAGCCCCGTCCCCCACAACATTTCAAAACTCCTTGTTGGTGCCCATGCCCCTTCTAGGGACACCACTAGAATAAACAATATATTAAAAAATGCCTTTGCAAGGCATTATGTAGTGTTCACCAGCAGGTGCAGCGAAAGTGAAATGAGCGGCTGCCCCACTCATTTCGCATTCAGTGCATTTCTTTATTTTTTGTAATAGTGACGAGAGGGCGTGTGGACCCCTTCAATGAGCCTTCTGAAGGCCCTGTGGAACCCATCCCCGGGCCGATTCCTTTTTTAAAAAGGAGGGGGTGTGAGGCCCCTCTTCCTAAACCTCGGACAGGCCCCAGTTATATCTACGTTAGGGCACGAGTGGCCCTGAGGACCTCATCCCGAGCCTTTTTTCAACAAGGGGAGAGTCAAGCAGGTCCTCTATGAGCCACTATTGGCCCCAGGGACCCCATCCTCCAGGGCCAAAAACATTTATATTTGGGGAGGGGTGCATAGCCCCCTTACCTGAGCTCACATGGGCACTGGGGACCCCATCCCCGGGGCCAAACGTAGCTCACCTTCCTTAAGAGGCCCTATGGTCTCCAACCCCAGGGGCCTTTTTTAATGTAGGTGGGTGCCCCAGGTGCCTACCTGGGGTACCCACAAAACTTATCATTGGGGGACTTGGAGGAATCCCCAGGGTCCTTGTGCCCCCAACCGGCTCCCATACAGGAGCCGCTATTGCTCCAGCCTGGAAGGAGCAGCTATTTTTGGTTGCTCCCAACGGGCAGGAACAATCACAGTTTCTCTGCCTGCAAGAGCACGGGATGGGAAACAGAAGTGTGCTCCCACCCGGCGGGAGCTTTTTAAAAGCTCCCGCCGGGTGGAAGCACACTTCTATTCCAGCCCACAGTCATGTCGGCTGGGAAAAGTACTGTGCCTCAGGGGTGGGCTCCTCAAGACACAGGTAAAGAGCCAGCCCCAGAGCATAATGTCCCCGGGGCCTTGCAAGGCTCTGGGAAGGGACTACTTGCTCCCCTCTCCTATAATTATATATTTGGTATGGGGTTCCGTGGTCCATTTAGCATCGGGGAAGGGACTGCATGCTCTCCTGCCCTTAAACTAATATGCCTGGACCCGGGCAATAGGGTCCCCGGGACAGCGACAAGCTCAGGAAGGGTGCAGCACACCTCCTCCCTGTGGGGCTCACCTGGGTTTTCCGCAGAGGTGAAATGGATGGAACAGATGCTAGGTCCCAACTTCCCTCACCACCTCCTTTGCCCAACAAAGTCAAAGCAAAAGAGGAGAGGTGGGGAAGAGGGGGAAACAAAACACGAAAAGGGAAAAGGAGTAGAGTTCGCTGGTCTGTCCGATGTGATGTCGCAAGGTTTCCTAATGGGAAAAGACGCAAGCGTAAGTATGATTTTTTTTTAACTAGGAGACTGCTGTATAGATGTTTGGTTACTCTAGTAGTCTACCTGTTGAATGCTCTGCCAGTTGTATCTAGGAGGTATCGAACAAATAGAGGATGAGACTGATACAGTGTATCTTAAAAGGAAACATTCACTTATTATTCATAAGGACTGAAGAATTTAAACTTTAAACAATGATAAGGGTGAAACATACCAACCTTAACGTAAACCACCATTGAAATTCAACAGACCCATAAAAAAACTATACAATCGCCTGAAACCTAGGGAAAAAACAAAAAACCTATTTTGCTAGTCAGGAGAACCAAGAAGGGAAAAAATGTGGCACAAAAAGGTGCAGGGTCGGAGTGAGTAAATAGGTTCAGGGATAAGTGGTTAGCTCCTGGCCGTCCGACGCACCAGTCCTCATGTGCGTTGAACGGCCCCGGCCGTCCGATCACATGGCACAGGGAATCCCACTGGTGCGGGCACCAGAGGGATTCCCTTTCACCCCAACAACCTTGGGAGCAGCTTTGGTTTCCCTGAAATGACGATCAGCGTTCACGTCGCGCTGACGTCATTTCAGTGAAACTGAAACTGAAATGAGCCTAGAGGCTCATTTCAGTTTTGCTTTCTACGTGCTCAGGGGGCTATCTCAGCCCCTTGAGCATGTAAAAAGACTTGAGAGGTATCGTTGGAAAGGGGAGAATATCCCCTTTCCAATGGTACCCCTTGCTAGTGGATCCCGCTTGTGGATCGCCCCAGGAGGGCGATCCCCAAGCAGGGATCCACCCACTAGCCACCAGGGAGGAGGAGCGGCCCCTTGGGCAAAGGCCTTTGCTCCCCACAAAATTAAATGGATACCTTCAGTCATTGGAGCAGATGGGGGCAAATAGCCCACTAGATACCAAGGATTTTTTTGGGCAATTTGAATTAGGGGTGGAGTCTGCCAAAAACTAGCATGCCAATGCCCCCACCCCTGCAAAAATGATAGTCTTTCTGCCCCCCCGGGGGGGCCCCCTGGGGGGCAGAAAGCCCACTAGACGCCAGGGATTTTTTTTCCCCGTTAAATTTAGGGGTGGGGACTGTCCAAGATGGGCATGCCAATGCCCCCAACCCTCCCCCCCACAACAATTTCAGTCTTTCTGCCCGCCGTGGGGGCAGAAAGCCCACTAGATACCAGGGATTTTTTTCACTGCAATTAGGGGTGGGGGCTGCCCAAGATGGGCATGCCAATGCCCCAACCACCCCTGCAAAATGACAGTCTTGCTGCAGGGGGGCAGATGGGAGAAGTAGCCCCCACTCTGCCTCCCAGGATTTTTTTCCATTGAATTTAGGGGTGGGGTCTGCCCAAAATGGGAATGCCAATGTCCCCCCCCCAAAATTCCCACAGTCTTTCTGCCCCCCGGAGGCAGATGGAGGCAATAGTCTCTAATCTGCCCCCTCCCCGGGTGGCAGAAAGCCCACTAGGAGCCAGGGATTTTGTTGCTTTATTTATACATAGGGGCGCTTGGCTGGCGGTGTGTGTTTCCCTAGATGACCGCCGAGCCCGGGGCCAAAAACCCAGGTGACCCCCTTGCAAAACCAGGTCGTTTTGTGATAGGTAATTTTGATGTCTCCTCAATACGTTTTGGGCCCTTGCCTGTCGCGGGTACTTGGCCCACTCACACGAGTGAGGTACCATTTTTATTGGGAGACCTGGGGGAATGCTGGGTGGTAGGAAATTTGTGTAATCCCGGTCATCCCACAACTTTCCTACACAGAAATTTGAGAAAAAAGTGATTTATTCAGCTTCATTTGAGGTTTGCAGGGGATTCTGGGTAGGAAAACGTTGGGGCATCCACGCAAGCTATACCTCCCTGGACTCCCCCGGGTGTCTAGTTTTCAGAAATGTGTGGGTTTGGTAGGTTTCCCTAGATGGCCGCCGACCCTGGGGCCAAAAACCCAGGTGACCCCCCTTGCAAAACTAGGTCGTTTTGTGATAGGTAATTTTGATGTCTCCTCAATACGTTTTGGGCCCTTGCCTGTCGCGGGTACTTAGGCCACCCACACAAAGGAGTTATAATTTTTGCCGGGAGACCTGGGGGAACGCTGGGTGGTAGGAAATTTGTGTCAGCCCAGTGATCCCACAACTTTCCCACACCGAAATTGGAGAAAAAAGTGATTTTTTCAGCTAAATTTGAGGTTTGCAGGGGATTCTGGGTAGGAAAACGTTGGGGGGTCCATGCAAGCCATACTTCCCTGGACTCCCCCAGGTGTCTAGTTTTAAAAAATGTGTGGGTTTGGTAGGTTTCACTAGATGGCCACCAAGCCCTGGGCCAAAAACCCAGGTGACCCCCCTTGGAAAACCAGGTCGTTTTGTGATAGGTAATTTTAATGTCTCCTCAATATGTTTTGGGCCCTTGCCTGTCGCGGGTACTTGAGCCACCCACATGAGTGAGGTACCATTTTTATCGGGAGACCTGGGGGAATGCTGGGTGGTAGGAAATTTGTGTCAGCCCGGTGATCCCACAACTTTCCCACACAGAAATTTGAGAAAAAAGTGATTTTTTTCAGTTAAATTTGAGGTTTGCAGGGGGTTCTGGGTAGGAAAACGTTGGGGGGTCCACGCAAGCCATACCTCCCTGGACCCCCGGGTGTCTAGTTTTCAGAAATGTGTGGGTTTGGTAGGTTTCCCTAGATGGCCACTGATCCCGGGGCCAAAAACCCAGGTGACCCCCGTGCAAAACCAGGTCATTTTGTGATAGTTAATTTTGATGTCTCCTCAATACGTTTTGGGCCCTTGCCTGTCGCGAGTACTTGACCCACCCTCGCGAGTGAGGTACCATTTTTATCGGAAGACCTGGGGGAATGCGGGGAGGGTGGAATTTTGTGGATCCACGCAGATTCCAGAACTTTCCATCACAGAAATGTGAGGAAAATGTGTTTTTTTTTTACAACGTTTGAGATTTGCAGGTTATTCTGGGTAACAGAACCTGGTGAGAGTCACACAAGTCACCCCCTCCTGGATTCCCCTGGGTGTCTAGTTTTAAAAAATGTATAGGTTTGCTAGGTTTCCTTAGGTGCCAGCCGAGCTAGGGTTCAAAATCTACAGCTCGGCACTTTGCCAAAAAAGGGTCAGTTTTCACTGTAAAAATGCGGTGTGTCCACGTTGCGTTTTGGGCCATTTCCTTTCGCGGGCACTAGGCCTACCCACACAAGTGTGGTACCATTTTATCGGATGACTTTGGGGACCGTGGGGTGAGTGAAATTTTGTGGATCCACACAGATTCTAGGACTTTCCATCACAGGAATGTGAGGAAAATGTGTTTTTTTTTTTACAAAGTTTGAGGTTTGCAGGGGATTCTGGATAACAGAACCTGGTGAGAGCCACACAAGTCACCCCTTCCTAGATTCCTCTGGGTGTCTAGTTTTCAAAAATGTATAGGTCTGCTAGGTTTCCCTAGGTGCCGGCTGAGCTAGGGTTCAAAATCCACAGCTAGGCACTGTGCAAAAAAAGGGTCAGTTTTCACTGTAAAAATGTGGTGTGTCCACGTGGCGTTTTTGTCCGTTTCCTGTCGCGGGCACTAGGCCTACCCACACAAGTGAGGTGCCATTTTTATCGGGAGACTTGGGGGAACTCAGAATTGTAGAGCAACTGTTATTACCTATTGACTTTCTATGCATTTCTGCCTTCCTAATGTAAGACAATGTGTAAAAAAGAAGTCACTTTAAAAAATGTCCTACAATTCACAGGCTACTATGGGTAACCACAATTTCGGAGATGTGCAAATAGCTACTGTTTATAAACTCTATATTTTGTTCCCATTTCGGATATACATAGGTGTCTTTGATACCTATTTTTCACTCTTTATATTTTACCAAATTAATTGCTATATACCCGGTACACAATGAAAAACCACTGCAAGACGCTGCTCAGTTATTGGCTCTGGGTTCCTCGGGTTCTTGGTGAACCTACAAGTCCTATATATCCCCACAACCAGAAGGGTCCAGCGGATGTAACAGTATATTACTTTCAAACATCTGTCATACTTAGAAGAAGTTACAGGTGAAAATGTTGGCAAAAATTGCAGTTTTTTTCAACTAATTTTCAATTTTTTTTATTTTCAACTGTTAGTTTCTATAAAAAAACCTTTGAAGGATCTACACAAATGGCCCCTTGCTGAATTCAGAATTGTATCTACTTTTCAGAAATGTATAGCTTTCTGGGATCCATTATTGCTTTCACACCCACCTCTAACTGGAAGGAGGTTGAATGCACAAAAAATAGCAAAAATAGGCTATTTCCCAGTAAAATGCCAAAACTGTGTAAAAATGTTTGGTTTTCTGACAAAAGTCTGCTAGTCCCTGAAAGCTGGGAAGATGATGATTTCAGCACCACAAACCCTTTTTTGATACCATTTGCAGGGGAAAAAACAGAAGCTTTCTTCAGCAGCACTTTTTCCCCATTTTTCAAAAAACAAACAAAATTTAGCTGTATTTTGGCTAATTTCTGGGTCCCCTCCAGGGGAATCCACAAACCCTGGGTAACTTTAAAATCCCTATGATGTTGGAAGAAAAGAGCGCAAATTTGGCATGGATACCTTATATGGTCAAAAAGTTACAGGGGCCTAAGCGCCAACTACCCCAAATAGCCAAAAAAAGGCTTAGCACAGGGGGGGAAAAGGCCTAGCAGCGAAAGGGTTAAAATCAATCTCTTATTTACATTGTAGCAAGAGATATGAAGCAATTGTGAAGCAAGGCAAGTTCAGGGCTGAGAATACACTCCACAACAAGCGAAGGAGCACAGAATCGGAAAAGTATAAGGATTGCCACCGGATACTAAAGTAACTTGTATCCTACCTTTAGCCGAGAACTAAGATTCTTTAAATACCTTCTTTGTTCTTAACAATGCAGGTGCTGAGAATTTCGCAGCGTTAAGAAATGCTTCTCAAAGAGAAACAATGAGGCCGGCTGACGAGGGAGCTCGAAGGCTGGACTATGCCCCGGAAGAAGAAGCGGCAACCCGGAAACAACAGCACACAGAGGAACGCCAGGAGAGGAACGCCAAGGACGTCTTCACTCACCGACGCGAAATCAAGAAAGCAAGTAAGAATGGGAACAAGCGGGGAATGCTAGGGAGGCCTGGAGGGAGTATGTGATGGAACGCGAAGCGCGTTTCTCTTGCGGACCCCTCCCTTATGTTGTCCTCAAGCACCGCCTTCAACAGCTGGCAGGAGTCGGCATGCGGGGCGTGCGCAAGAGGATGCGGGCGGGATCGGAAGCACTGTTACGGGCAGTGCGGCACAACACTCCCCTCCCCTGATAATACAATTTCAGCTGCAGGAGATGGGGTCCCCAGGGTCACTTAAGGCTTTGGGGGAGGGCCATGAGCCCCCTCCCCTTATTGATTAATTTGACCCTTGGGGATGGTGCCCGTCCAGCGCTTATCTCTGGCTTGAGGAGGGGGGCTGTATGCCCTTCTCCTAAATAATGAAACATTTAAACATCGATGGGTGTTCTTTTATTTAAAAAAAAAAAATAGAAATCGTAATGTTTCGCTGGACTCCTGTGGGATCACGATTTAAAAAAATAAAAATATATTTAGGCCTTAGGGGGTCCATTTGGGATTCCTGCACAGGGCATGGGGGGGATGGTATCCCTACCCTGCCCCTTTATATTATCTATTTTTTTTAAGTTGTAGGTCAGCCAGTGAGGGAAGGCATGGTGTATTCCATATAGGTACCCTATATAGGCGCAGGTAACATCGCAACCTTTCACCTACATCCTTCCCTACATTGCATACATAACGGTTCTTAGGCACTGACCTTTTACCTAGATATGACACTGCACTCAGAACGCAGGTTTTTCCCTGGTTCGATTCTCATACATTATGCATGAGGCTTCTTTGAAGCACAGCAGGACTAACAGTAGGATTACCATCTCCTGTATAATATCTCTGTATATAGTTCAGGCCCAACGTCATCCTTTAGGCCGACACAGTAACACAGCAAGGTAGGACCCCTGGGGAGACCTACGGGTATATATACAGCACATCTTGCTTAGGAAGATAGAGGAGACCGTGACTTCCCGGCTGGCACACTGACCAGATATGCTGAGGTTCCTGCATGCAGACGCTCCAGCTAACAGTGGTCTAACATCCCTCGTGGGGTGTCCAACTCGAGACCAGGACGGGGTCCCACATTCTCTAAACTCTCAGGTAATGGGGTGGACTAGATCATAGAGGGATTCTTGGCATAACACCTACATAGATGCTAGGTACATTTAGGTACATCTAGTTAGGGAGGCATCGTAGGAGTACGCACTTTTGATCATGTGTTTTATGTACTTGTATATGTTCATGATTTCTGCAAGATGATAGAAATATACCATCATTTTACTTTTGTAATATTGCTAATCATATATCTCTGCTACTGTCTAATGGTTGTTGCAGCTCATATATTCTACACTAGAATAACAACTGTTCAATAAATACTTATTGAAACGCCCAGACTGTTTATTCTGTGTATCTCTCTGAGACAAACTAAGTGAGCACGAATGACTGAGCGAAAGGTAGTATATTGTTTCAACGATCATGAGGGATCAGGGTTGTCATGTTCTGAGGTTGCCAAGAACTATTCTCTCCCCGATAAGAGGAGATTATAGTGGCACTGTGAGCTAGCTAATACAGACAGGCTAACGTATCCGGTGGGGGTGCACGAAATCCGTCCGCCACTAATCCCACAGTTTATGTTATCCAAACAAGCAGATCCTGTATAGGTAATATAGGAACTACACGACATGGTGCCGCCAACGTTGGTTGGGTACTAATTTAACAGTAGAATCTGAGTAGTTCAGTCGTGCTATTCTCAGAGACCCCTACTTACAAAACACCAGAGACGTCTGGAGTGGGTGGGCACAAACTCCAGAACAAAAAATAACAAAATTCCCTTCTCCTCCTGTTATAAAAAACGAGAGGATTACATCCTCTGACCAGATTGGTTAACTTGGTTGAAAAGAGGCCACACTCTAAAGAAATAGTAAGACAAAATTGCCAGGTTGCTAAATTTACATGTTAATATACATTACAATACACAGTATAAGCGATTTCAAATTAGACATACAGATTCAAAGGAATGTTCTATCAATTAATCTTTTATTCAGAAAACATGTTTTGTTGAATTGATACATACAAAGTTAAAAAACATATTTAAAACCACATACTTATCACATTTTTAAAAAGAAAACAATATGCATAATGAATAAAGAACAACTGTCGACGCGGCGTTTTGGTGCTAAGGTGGATCGTCACCTTCTTCAGGACAATAGTTCAAATGTTAAAAATCTGTTAGGTAATGGAAAAAACCCTTTTACTTTTCTCAAAAAATGGATGGACGTCTCGTCTAATTTTCTCAGAGTCGGAAAGGCTGAGTTGTACAGTTTAATTTTCTTTAGAAAAGCCTTGCTTTTGATGTATCTCTCTCCTTACTGTTCCTATAAATTCATTCAAGGATTATTGTGATACCTTGATCGATAACACTTTAATAGGACCAATCGCAAGTAACTTTTACACTGTCGGATCCATCTTAGATCAAGATACGTATAGTATAATCTCAAAGTAAGACCTTGTTTAGTGAATCCACCCACTTTTTCTTTCTTTTGGGGTGCTGGTTCCAGTTATTTTTAATTCTGGCCCAGAATATATCAAGTATTCAACTGAAAAGCAAGCATCCGTCTTGCTGGTCTGCCGATTCAAGTCTGGTCAGAGGATATAATCCTCTCGTTTTTTATAACAGGAGGAGAAGGGAATTTTGTTTTTTTTGTTCTAGTGTCTATACCCATCCCTTTTCCAAGAATAAGGGTATCTCCCAAAAATTGTTTGAGTTTGGGCACAAACTCCACCACAGCTGAGTAGGCTAAAAAATCCTATTTATTGGCTGTTGGTTAATCAAGCTTGAAGGACACAGTGTTCCTAAAATTGTGCAAAAATCACCTTGTCTTAATTCCCTTGAAAAACTTCTTCTTTACAAAATGACTGAGGACAGAAATAATGAAGAATTAGACCCACTGCAACAAAATCTGCCCCTCACAGACGAGGACGATGCAGACACAACACAAATTGCACCAAACTTTTGAAATACAGTCACCCTGAAACTACTTGCGCATGGTTTATCAGCTAGGGGTGGCATAGTAGTTTTCGTGATTGAGGCACACGAATCAAACAAAACAGAGGTATTTTATTTGTGGGTTACATTCCCAGCAGCAAATGCAAAAACATTTCACTCCTACACGGAAGGAGATGCACCAGCGGAATATTATCCATTCGAGGATATAGAGGTTCCGCTCACATACCAGGAACACTTATACTGGTTTAAAGGCGCCCTACCCCACATAAGAAGAAGAGTGAGACTAGGCACGCTCGGAAGAGATGGGGCAACATGGCCAATATTAGCGGCCTACACACCACATCCTGACATTGACACAATGCCACCAGAAGACTTACTCATGCAACACAAAGATTTAATTAAAATTTACAGAAACTTGACGCAATTCGTCATGAGGACACTTACAGTCCAACCAGCAATAGTTGCAACAAATGAAACTCAAATTCAGGGTACAGCAACTGAAAGTACACCACAAACATTACACGCGGTAATGGTTAAAATGCCCACAAAACGTGAACAAATACCATTCTGGGTAGCTCAGAAAAAAACGCAGCTAGAGGCAGTATTCCCGAATACGACCCCGTATGAAAAACACAGAATGCTAACAATCTGCTTGCCCATGGGGATAACACCACAATTAGAGGATTGTACCACTTGGGGTACAGTCTTTGCTGCCATTTATACCAGAACTCATGGTATCCCGTCATTAGCAGTAGTACCAGACGTATTGAGACAGATACAAAGGGGCCGATTCCGATTCGGGCTGGAAATCTCTCCGACCGAGCCAGACCCGGAGAGATTTCCGACCGAATCGGACCCGTGCAGCCCGACCGAACGAGTACGATGCGCACGTATGCCATCGGACTCAAGTCGGTCGGACTCCCATTGAAGTCAATGGGAGCCTGTCGTACAACACGTACGCGCGCTCCCATTGACTCAATGGGTGCGAGGTGAACAAGGGCGCCCCCTACAGCATGTACGCGGCGAAGCGACTCGTGCCGTACATGCACAGGTAGGGGGGACCCATGGGTCCCCCCTGTGTGCGACTCGCGCGGCTACTCGTACAGGGGGGTCCGACACGGACCCCCAAAGTACGGCTCCGACTGCTCTTTCGAGCCGGAGTGCGCGGCTCGGTCGGACTGCTCGGGGCGCGCATCGTACTTACCCGGGCCGGGGAACGTCTCCATTGCGCAGTGCGAGTCGAGTCCGAGCAAGTCGGTCGGTGCGGTTAGACCCGGGAACGAGTCGGTCGGAGCGGTCGGGACGCCCGGACGAGTCGGTCGGCGATTTCGCATCGTACTCGCTCGCCCGGACGCGCGTACGAATCGGTCGGGCAATAGGGCTCCGAATCGGATCCGGTTAACCCGAATCCGATTCGGAGCCCTACCGGCCGAGATCGGAATCGGCCCCAAAATGAGTACGG